>JAVJGI010000062.1:12879243-12921019 GCA_035590275.1 Ibycter americanus
CGGCCCCAGCGGGAGCGGCGGCTTCGGGCAGCGCGGCGCCGAGCACAGCCTGTTCCGCCGGGGTGGAGCCGCACGGCGCCTCCCTCGGGAGCCGAGGTTTTGCTGAAGGCACCTCCGGCCTCCAGGGAGGTGCTCGAGAAATACCCTGTAGCTCCCCCCCTCGCCCCAGCCTGGAGCAGAGGCGTCTTCATCTCCTACATGCAGTGAAGAGTTTACCTCTGAAAGGTCCCATTTTACCCCCAAATGCGTAATGCGGACATGCCAGGGTTGTTGTTTCTGTTGTTTTTTTCTTTAAACAATGAAAATGCTTGAATTGTTGAAATAATACACAAAGGCTACTTGGGACATGAAAGAATTGAGGCTGATGCCATACTGATGTACAGACCAACCGCTGGTCCTTAAAAACCTAAAGGCAGTATAACTCCAAAGTTAGCAGAAAATTATTTAAGTATTGTAATTATTAATTCAATAATAAACTTTACCTCTCTCCATCCTATAACCCTGCCGGTGCCTTTTCTGCACGCAAACAGGCATTACCGACCCTCCCAGGCAGAAAGCCACAAGAAAGGGAGCCGAGGGCCCTCAGGCTGCGCCTTTTCACTTTCCCAGTTTACCCAGTGAAGGTGCTTCTGACACCTTCTACTCTCCGTATAACCCTAACCCTGGGGCGAGTAACGCCCGTGCTGTGGGGTGGAGCTCCAGTTCCTTCTGAATATGGCACCGTTTGCTTTTTGTCATTCCTCAGACCTCTCCAGCTAACCTCGTCCTTCCATTAAACAGAATTCAAAACACTGTCCACCATTACGAAACTGCAGAAGACAGCTTTCACCCAGCCATTCGTGGAGCCTGGAGTCTAAAATAGCATTTTGTGTTCACAGCTGAAGAGTTTAAGAAAGTAAATCTCCTTGGTAAATTAACAGCAGCAACGCTCTGTTGAGTTCATTGCACTACATCTGGCAATGCCTACGCACTGAAAGTGATTAAATTTAACCGACTGTCTTATGTGTGACATTTTCTCAATTGGCTTTTTATAACATGGTTAATTGGACATTAGAGACTGAAAATAATGGGAAACCCTTTTCTTTCTTCAAACCGCAAGATGCTGGGCCTCTAGATCAGAGAGAATAAAGAGGAATATTGGTGGCTCATGCAGAAAAAATGCTCTTCTGCCCAAAAGCAGCAAGAAAAGCCCCCCAACAGATCTGTGTGCAGTTCAAGAACTTACCATGCATGTACTCAATACAGTAAAAACTATCATGAAAGCCTTAAAGATACTAATACCAAACTGTCTGCAGATAGCAACTAACAGTAAGCTCTGTTCCTAAACTGCTTAACACAATCCATGAAAAATCATGCTTCTGTGCAATCTCAAATGGTAAGGATAAAATAGCAACGTAAGATTAATTAGGAACTGTTCTTCCATCTGAAAATAAGTGGAGGTCTTCAAAACCTTTTTTCTAGCCTTCATTTATTGTATTGCTGTAAAAATGCAAAATTCACTTTTAACTCCTGAATTATGTATTTCTAGATCTTGTGGCTGAGGAGGTAATAAATCTGAACATTGGTAAATATAAATGTAGCGCACGCCACATGAATTCTCCACTTATGCGGTTAAATGCAGTGTTTTCTTTTTTTTTTTGTTTTCCTCCCTCTGTTTACCGATCACTTATCTCCTACACTGCAGGCTTGCCTTGTGAGGACTCAAACAATACTGCATTTTGCTGTGCTGTTCTAAGAAGCAGGGAATAAAAGCCTTGCCTTGGAGCTAGCACAAACTCTGCAGCAGGTCAACTCATCTGAGTCGAACATAAGCTGGCTATGGGGGGCTAGCTGGAAAGTACCGCAACCAGCACTGCCCCAGCCGGCAAGCCTGCTGATTCTGCCTAGATGCCTCCTCTTCTCTCTGACCATGTCAAGAAGCTTGGTTAACTGACCGCCACACCCAGTCACGGCTGCGCAAACAAGATTGACTTGGAATGCAGGGTGTTTTGTGGTTACAGAGTAAGTTTTCCATCAACATGAAATCTCTTGGTTCTGCTGCAGTCCTGGTGATTTCCACAGTAGAACATGAGCTCTTTTTCCAAATTAATAGCAATTTCTAGATCTACAGGGATCAGAAAATTTAATTTTGATGGAAGATTCAAACATAAACCAAGGAATTAATTTATGTACACTACCTGCAAACAAAAGTTCAGACACTATCTCATTTTCTGTGGTGACCTCCTAATAATATCACTGAGAGCTTTGTGAAGTAACAGTAGCAGCCTACTGCCTTCAGGAAACAGAAGACTGGCAGCTTTCGACAGAAATGTTAATACCTTAATTTTCATCTCATTCTGTAAGCAGCATAATTCTCTTTCAAGCATCTGTAGAATACCTGCATAAAGGAGAGGTCACTCTCAACTACATGAAGATGAAGCCCTGATTCAAAGAGAAGAGGGGTGAGATGGAGCACTTTGTAGCTGCAACTGCATCAGACGACACAATTATGTACACAAGAGTCTCTATTTCTATCTAGTGAAAAGAAGGCAGAAATACGCAGGAGTAGGCTATGCAACACATGCACAGTTTTCCAAAACATCCAAGATTGCATGTGTTGTTCAGAAAGCAACTGCAAGCATACCGTGCAGTCTGTAAGTGCAAACATGAACTTCAAGGACATGTCCTGTTTCAAGGACATGTTGGGGTCATCATGCTACTCACTACTGTCTTACAGCATGTTCCTTTGGGACTTTGAGATGTCAAACAGCCCCCACAAAAGCTACAGTACTGAGAGGGCTACCAGACCACAAAGGGACTGCACTGGGCAATACAAGTAAGGGGAGAGAAAATGAATTTACTGTTATCTTAATTTGCCCTGTTTCTTGATAAACTTACATGCAAATATGACATGATTTCCTGCACCTCAAAGAACAAACCAAGTTCAAGCCTCCTTAAATGGATGAGATCTACGATTTAAGAAAAAAAAACCCCAACAAACCAAGAAAAACCCACACCTGGATATTTTCGCCACGATATTTCTGCTTTGCTAATCACAAAAGCATGCTTAACACTTTCAGATTTCCAGAGAGATGCAGCAAGACAGACATTTTTCAACAGTGACAGAAACATCTAAATACTTACATACTAAGAGTTGTTTAACTTACTCATCGTGAATCAAGGAAAATTTTGTAGATATAGCTCCCTAAATTGATATTAAAAATTTAGCCACTAGCCAACTACTATAATACTGTTAAATAAGACAGATGAGATGTCAGAACATAGTTTAAATATTCAGAACTTAGTAGCACCATTATAATAAAAGATGATTAATAGAAGTAGACATTGTTGTAGTGGGAATGTATTTAGGATATCTTTGTATCATAAGGACTTGCCTAACACAACTCTAATAAAATACTTCTAAGTGTGTACATTGCCAAACTATAGATGCTCATTTGAGCATTTTGTAAGCTACAGAGAAAAAAAAATTTACAAAGACTGTATTATACAACAAACCATATCAAATGCAAAATCACTTCATTATAAACTATTATTGCTATATTAATTTCAAATAATACAAAATTATCAATTATATACAAAAAAGCCTCCCCAGAATTTTGGTAATTAGCAGAACATCTCTGTTTCTTTAATTGTTTCCATTAGAGTCATTTGTTCATTTTATTAACACCAGATGCAATAACACAATGCTAAAAATAAACATGCATTATACAACAAATTTATATTTTTCAAAAAATGTTCATTACAATTAGTGTACAATTAGTGAATGCACATGTAACTCTTCCCCTCACCTTTAGTGAATTATTGTTTGAAACAGAAAAGGGAAGAAAGGAGAAACCAAACTTAATGCTATTCAGCACCAGTAGAAAGTCAATAGACCTTTAACGTTCCTGTATATCAAAAACATTTTATCTGTATCACTAAACAAGTAAAGTTTACAATATTGTCCCATTTGAAGATGTATTGATTTATATTTACAATACTTTGTAGTCAATAAAACATTTTAACAATATTTAAAAATTGCTTAAATTCATAAAAGTATTGCAGAAATTTATAACATCTACTTATTTTACGTACATACAAGGAAGTCCATGTAAAACTGTCCATGTTCATCTGAAGAACTGACAGAGTAAGGAGCAATTTTAATACAGTTTGCAAAACCCCAATTATTTGAAGGCAGCTATCATTAAACATTCAAAAATCCTTAGTTGCCATTTGCTTCTGAAAATTAAAGTTCCAGTAATAAAATTGAGTATGTAAACTAACATGTTTTTGAGATCAGTAGAAAATATATTCCCACAGGCATAACACATTTAACAATGATGATAATGATTTTGTAGAAAACTGTTAAGCTGTAGTGATATCTGAACAGACAATTCAGTAATGGTCTTTGCGAGACCCACAGATACACTCATTTTCAAAAATCCAGTATTTTAGCAGCTCATTGTGTTTCCAGTTAAATTTCCTACAGCGCTAAAATACAACAACTGAATGTGTAAGACCTTATTAGAATTTTAAAATCCAATTTATTTTGGCATCTAAAGCCTCTTGTAAAACGTAGCAAAGTAACATTCACTTCTGTAGTCTAAAAGCCAATAATAAAACAACCAGAAGTATGCACTGTGCTTTAATCTCCAAATAATTAGGTACCCAAAATTAAGAAAAAGTAATAGAAAAGTAAAAAGAACAAAATAAAAATATATTGCACAGCCACATTACCTAGAAAGTAAAGTTGATGTTAAAAAGCCCTAAGTGTGGATGATATAAATTATCTTCCATATAAAAAGTATAAATATCTCTTAAAATACAGCTGCAGCTATACTTTAATACCACACATTATTTAATTCATCTGTTAATGAGGTAATAACCAAGTCTCTTACAATGCTTTTCTCTACTGAAAATATTTTAGGGCAGCAACAAGAAAGAATTTTTCTAAAAATATTTCTGAATCAAGAACAGCAATATGTGCAGCTCTCCCTATAAGAGAATCTGCTGTATTGGGTAATGCATTAATTACATTGTAACGAACCAAATTACAATCCTTATTTTGAAGAACTGGCAGAAGCAGGTTCTGGATCATTTCAGCATAAATTGGTCCTGTAGAGGAAAAGAAAAGTTGTACTGTCCGAATCACCAGAAAACAAATACAGTTCCTTGAACTTCAACTCAAAATGAATACATTCCAGAACATGAGAGGTAATGGTATATGTTATGCTGTTGTTCTGTTAAGGACAAAATATACAGGAAGTTTAATTTCCCCAGAAGTGTTGGGAAATAATTTTAAGCTATGCATTTTAGTATTTGTATATTTATAGTGAAAACATGCTCATGAGTATTAATTTATTACATTACGTAGAAGTTATTTGTCAATATATAATGCTAGAATGCAATTGTGCTCAACAGTAAATACAACAACCCGCCATCACTGAAAATGGGAAAACCACCTCTTCTTTCAGTGCTACTATTAAGCCTTAAGTAAATACAGCCCACGTGCTCAATGCTACAACTTGATGTCCTCAAAAATCAAAGCTCTTTGTCCTCCTTTTTCATGAAGTAACACATCAGGGGCTGTGTTCATCTACGTAACTTTCAGCAAAGTCTGTAAGCTAGAAATTTATTCAGTCTCATCTCCCTCTGCATGTAATAGGATACATCCAGAAAGCAATTAGCTCCCACATGGATTTTCTCTTGCCATTGCTATGAGTAATCCCAGAGCGTCAAAACACATAATAGAGGTGCCTCAGTTAAGCACCCAAAATTAAATGGGATGAATCTGAGACTTGTAAGGTTTAAGCTGAGTGGCCTGTTTATTTTGCAGGATATTTTTTTACCTGATTGTTTATCCTTTAAAGCTGTTTTACACATCTCAATGCGAGCGGAGTGATAAGGAACATAACGATCCTGCAGAGATCCTACTAACACGATGTTTTTGAAGTAATGAAGACCTACAGGAAAAAGAGAAAAAGGTATCTATTAGAACAAATCCTTTGACAATTACTGCAGAATAACAAAACATCTTACAATTGAAATTTGGTACCAATTTATTGTAAGATCTTGCACAAAAAGGCAGTAAAATCAATTACAATAGGTAAAGCTACAGAATAACGAGATGTTGGGTACTGGCCTTTCCTTTGTATGTATTTTAATACATATGGGCATGGCCCAGTTGTGATGTTTCCCATTTAAACAGAGTATGGTTCAAACCTTCATCTTGCTTCTTAGGAATGAAGTAGTCAGTGTCTGGCTGGCTGGACAGAAGGGAGTAAAGCCTCCGCGGCCTCTGTGTTGCTTAAAGAAACCTAAAGATGGGTGGTGCCTTGTCTTCACTGATGTTTCAGTCAACAGCATAGCAGCATCAGGGTTAATGCCTAGCATCAACAAGTACTGGATACAGGCCACCTAGTGTAGGTGCCTCTAGCAGGCACTGCCTCACTGTAAGGTTTGGCCAGCTTGAGCACAGGTGTGAGACTCACCCAATACAACTCCCCACATGTAATTAAACCTTTATATTTAAACTCAGGCTTTCTACTTCTTGGACAAGCACTTAATAGTAAGATGATGCAAAGGTAGGGACCCCCAGTAATGATGGAATTACAGTCCTTAAAACATTGGCTATGTTTTCTGTGAAAAGCTTCAGCAGATTTCTGGTGCTGCCCATCTGCTTTAAGCCAAATACAATGGAGCATTTTAGGAAAATATGTTGCCTTTGCCTTAGAACAGTCCGTTCTGAATATCACAGCCATCTACAGTTAAATACAAAGGCAACTGTTAGGCAAAACCAGAAAACACTTCAACAGTTTAGGCATATGTAAAGGTAAGCTCTGCTGGAAAGTAGCCTGAGTGGCTCTCTGGGAATCTCCTAGGTATTAGTGCTCACATCTTATCACTGGCAGATTTGATCCAACTCTATCT
This sequence comes from Ibycter americanus, assembly GCA_035590275.1. NCBI lineage: Eukaryota > Metazoa > Chordata > Aves > Falconiformes > Falconidae > Ibycter > Ibycter americanus. The sequence goes on from JAVJGI010000062.1 coordinate 12,886,153, forward strand.
GCACCAGTGCTAATGAGTTTTGCACTGGTGCTATCAGCCTGACTTGTAATTTCCAGAGAATAATGGTCAGATCCTGTAACTGTTAGCTTTTAATTTACTAAATGTTTTTAATCCAGTCCGAGAATTATAAAAGTACTGCAACTAAAGTCATTCTTCAAGGTGCTTCTTGGAATCTGCAGCAAACATTTTCTGTGTCAACCTCCACAAATCAAACTTTTCTTTTATTAAAAAAAGAGGTCTGATTGTGTAGGAAAAAGACAGTATCTGCTTTTCAGAAGCTGTACTGCCAGGACAATATACTAAGTATTAATACATTTCTGTTCTTAAATCCATCAATGGAGCCTGAAGTGAAAAATCTCTCCTTGTTTCAGAGGTTGTTTCCTGAGTATTTTGTACACACCATATGATGAAGACTACATCTCCAAACCAAGTCAGTTACAGAAACAATGCTGAACAACTTCAACATGTGAAGAAGTAAATGTATCTTCCCAGATTTCACAGAAAATTGAAAAAACGTAATTCTGTAAATCTATGAAAACATACAGAAAATGCATCCAACCCAGATCCTGGTTCCAGTACTCTTCAAATAAGGAATCTGTTTGGGTTTGGTTTTTTGTTGTTATTTTTTTGTTTGTTTGTTTGTTTGGTTTTTTTTTTTGCCTGTGCCCACTGCAAAAAACACACTGTCTCAAAAGATCAACTAGATCAGTGTTCTTTTATTTGATATCTGATGAAAAATGACTGCAGCAAATCTTACACAAAGATGCAGATGCCAGTTCCAAAACTCTGTTGGAAAGAATGCATTTGGAATAAATCAAGAATAGGAATTATCTGCAGGCTAGTCTGTAATAGTTCTGTGAATTCCTCGGGAGTCTATCTATCTTGCATTAAGTTTTTTTGATATGTGCTTTCCCTAGAGAAATATCCATTAGCATTCATGTAAAATGTACAAAGAAGTTCAGATGACCTTTAAAGATCCCTTTCAACCCAAACTATTTTATGATTCTGTGTGGACCGCCTAGATCTTTTAATCAACCTGAGGAAGTAAGAGGCATCCTGGGGAATCTTTAGAGGAACATCAATCAACATCTAGACTCTCTTCATCCTCACATGTGATATAATACAAACAAAAAACCCCAAAACCCAAAAAACAGGAATCGGTCATTACAGTCTAATATACTAGGCATCCCCTTCTGGTCACAGTGACTCATTTTTATGCTTTATATTCTCTTCATTTCAGGCATAATAAATATCAGGAATCTTTCATTATGAAAAAATGTTTGAGGGTACTCTTCAGTTGGAACAAAGAAGGCATATAGGGTATTTCATAAGCATGAGTTTTATTGTTTAACTATTATTGGATGGTTTTTCTTTGTATGGCTCTTTGTTCCTATTTTGAAGGAAAAAGTCCATGTCTGAAGTCTTGAAGTTGTTTATTCTGACATGGTTCATGTGATACATATAGACCACATATAATGGGAAAGAGAGGAGCCATAATGGTGTATATAAATATACAGAGCCTAGCAACCCCTTGGATTTCTACAACATGAAATAACTCAAACCATTTGTCACTGAGAAGGAACTGCATGGTGTTCAACAGCATCCTTTCTGTTTTCCAGACAGGCTCTGGGACTACTCAGGACAGAGGCACAGAATGACCTCCAATATGGAAAAGCGCAGTGCTAAACTGTACCTAAACTAAGTGATTGCCTTTAGCGATCATCTGATCCTACCCACCTGCTCAAAGCAAGGCCAGCTCCGATGTTAGATCAGGTAGCTCAGGGTCATACCTGGTTGCTTTGACTTGAAGGAAATGTCTCAGTTTTGTCCAGGTATGATACCCCCAACGTCTTCTACAATTCTGTACATTTATATACTTGTTTGGAAATAGGGATCTGGAAGCTTTGCCATAAATGCAGTCTGGAAATAGGGACTTCAAAAATTATGCCCTGGAAGGCTGCCATCTCCCGCAGTTGGTCTTCCACGCTGCTTTGTGAAGTTAACAAATCACACACACAACTAGAATCATGCCCCAAAAATTCAAGCATTGAGATCCTGAGCCAACTGATGTCTCAGATTAAGATGCCACCATACAGATGCAAGGAAGCTCAGGCTTACAGCTGCAGTCCCACAAGAAGACTGATTAGGGAGCTAGACTTCTGTCAACTCACGAGTTTCATGTCAGCTCAAACTCTGCCTTGAAGATTTTACTTTAAAGAACTTGCCTCCAGATGCTATAAAACCTACCAGATTCTTCCAATACTGTTGGAATAGAGCTTCTGAGGGCTGGGAAGTCCTTTCTCTTAGCAGAACTGATTAGGTTAGTCTCAATGCCACGCTACTGATAGGGGTGCTATTTCAATTCTAGTCTCATCCTCATCATGAGTTATAAACAGGCACTCCCTCAAGTCGAGAGCTGAAATGCATTTTTTCTCTCCACAAAGCCAAACAGCATCAAGTAAGCTAAGCTGACATCCTGTACATAATAGGTATCTCAAAGAAGAAAACATGTCAGTCATGCTTATTTCACTGCTGAACTGCTGTTAACATGGATGTAAATGAAAACCAAAACAAAAGTTTTTTCCTTCTTTCAGAGATTAGAAAAATGCACGTTTTTAAAGGGGGGAGATAAGGCAATAAACAAGCACATCAGAATTCCACTGATCAAGACCTATGGAAGTACTAAGACATGAATCTAAGCCTACCTACGTAAGCACAAAAACATCCTGGAAGAGACTATGGCTGTGCATTCACATTTGTGAACTCTGTGGCGTAAGAGGAACAGAACTAAAGGAAACCCGCTGGTATTAAGAATCCCTCATCCATCATAATGCCCATTTTCAGGAGAGTTTACTTTGTACTAGCTCTAGTATAGTCCTGTGGATGCAACATGCATGGGCTGCTAAAGCTCATTCATTGTGTTCTGAAGTAAACAGGGGTCATGAAAAGATCTGCTTCTCAATGCATTCCTGAGTGCTAACATGGGCACATTCTATGGCTGAGAAATGGGACTTAAAAAAAGTTCAGCACTAAAGCTGAGGTAGAAAAACTCGCAGGTCCAAAGTTTGTTGCAGAAAGAGCTCCTCCCACTGAGCAAACAATTTATAGCTGGGACAGAAAACAGCATTTTGAGGTTTGCTTTATGGAAGCCTGTCTCAGCAAGTCATGCTTTTGAAACACATCATTGTTCATTATAGGAGAATGTCTAAAGTTTTGGAGTCAGTCTACTCGCCAAGTCCTTAACTGCAAATCTTCAATTACAATTTGTATCAAATTGGGATCTACTTCCAGAGTCCTCAGTTAATGTTGTTTCAGGTGACTGACAAGCTTAAGTTTCTGCAGGCAAAGCCCAGCTAATGGAACTGGACTCCTTGTTTTTAGTACTTGTACTGATCAGTGTACTGGCATTCTAAACAAGTATTCATACACAAAAGTCTTGTCTGAAACCAAACTAAAGCCAAATGTTACACGTCACGGACATTTTTCTTAGACAATCAGATCATAAAAAACAGCCTACACATAAATGAAAAACTGTTCTCTCAATGCTAACTCCTTAACATATAAGGCAGGGTCTCTGAACTCACCAAAAATTACTATCTGAAGTACCATGAACAAGAAAGTGCAAATTTGTTGGGTGGCAATGGTTACAAATCAAGAATTTACAGTTTATTTTCCTGGACTCCCTGGAATATTTTAATTTTTATGAAGAATGTAACTAGCCAAGTATAAAATGTAAATAAGGTAAGAAGCAAAATATTCTAACTGAAGAGGGAAAAAATAGAAGAGCTTCTCTTGTTTACCCTGCACAAAACAAACTGAATTACAAAAGCTGGGAGAAGTGCTTGGGACAATGCTCAAGCTACACCTGAAAGCATCTTCTGTTTCACTGGAGCTACTGCCTTTCTGCTTCTGCAGACAAAAATTACAATGTGCTCCAAATGGAATCAATTATGTGTTTGAATATTGATCAAATGCATATCCTTCCTTAAAAGAAAAGACAAAACATTATTATTATTATTATTATTTTAGTGATGTGCCAAAAAAATCAGTTGGTGTTTCATAAGCTAGCTGATTTTTACATTTGACATTAGAAAGTAAACATGAAAGTGCAGTTATTGCTTGTAGAAAATACTCAAGCATAACCAACAGATTAAGTGAAAACAGAAATCAGGAGCTGTGTAAATTCCACAACCTGTCACTGAATCCCTACACGGTGTTATGCTGCACAACACACTGGTTTCAAATAATTCCTATTAGCTAATTCCCAGTTATCCCTTTAAGGACTGGTCTGCCTAATTATCATTTTGTAAGTTTTATGACAAATGTCAACTGTTCAGTTACAAAAAGTAATCATTTCTGCTAAGTGGATAGACCATACTAACATCTCAAAGCCAAGCAATTAGAAAAACAGAGGACTACATAATTTTTATTTTTGTGTCTAAAAATCTTCTTCTTCTTCAGTAAATTAAAAAAAATTAAACCCTTAATTTTTGTTGAATCCATAATACTACAACACGAAACACTATTTACACATAATGCAGAAATTTTCATGTATTTTTTCATCTGTGCAACTACAATTGTGTTTGTATTGAACACGTGTCCTCATAGCTGGCAACCTGGTGTAATTTCTCATCACAGTATGAAATTAACAATCATTTCCAAGATCCCCAGAAATTACCAGACAGATTGTGGCTGCTGAAGACATGACAAGCAGATTTCAAGGAGATTATTGTCAAAGAACATACTTCTACCCATTATCATTATGAAGAAGCAACATCAGAAAACTGAATTTTCCACTGGATTAAAGAAGGCACAAATACCTCAACTGCTAACATATAGTGACCAGTGCTTAAAGTAACTTACAATTCAAGAAACAGCATAAACTTTAACTCTTTTTTTCATTTTGAATAAATAATCCTGTTGCCTTTTGTTCCTTATAAGAAAATAAGGTCAGATTTTGCTCCTTATCAGTTATTAGCAATGATGATAATTTTAAGAGAGAAAATAGCTCTAACTTACTAGAATTTTGAATGGTCAAGTCCAGAATGAAAACATCTAGGGTGTTTTTTTTTTTAAACAACAACCCAATCAGAATTGTCAAATACTTAAGTTTCAATTTCTTCCCACTACCTGCTAGTATTCTCTGAAATAAAGATTTATTCTTATAGCATAAATGGCCTGAAAAATTCTTATGTTTTCATAATTCTGAAACTTGCAGATAATATATGTGTGCTTAAGTTTGCTTTAACAAGTTAACTTTTTAAAGTCACTCATTCTGCTTTAACAAGCTCAATAGCTGGACAACGAAAGAGTTGTACTTGACTTTAAAAAAAATATTCAACAACTTTAACACTCCATTAAGTGCATAAAAGCAGAACTAGTTAACAGACAAACCACATACAATGCTATAGAAAGAGTTAGAAAAGCAGACACTTAGTTAACCATCATTACTTGTCATTTGCTATAATTTAATGAATCAACCATTTCAAAAGGCATTTACAATTTTAAGAGTCAATTTCTATTTATACACCAGAAACAGATAACAGAATTGTTAAAATAAGTTATACGCTATTCTGCCTTGACAAATTAATTGAAAATGAAACTTCAGTGCTCCCAGCGTTCACTTGCTAAATGAGAGCTACTGTGGCTCCAATACTAGATCTGAGGAAATTCTGCAAACAACACTCTTACGGGGATATATTTCTGCAAGAACAATCCAACGAACCCATTCTAAATCATAGATACCTATGTTGCGGTGAACGCATTCCCTTTTAATTTAAGGATACTAACAACAGTAATGACAGCAATAGCTTTGTAATGCAACTTTTGTCACTCAGATGAATCACTATTCCTGCATATAGTTACACTTACCAGGTACAACATAACACATCAGCCAATTTACACCAAGTTTTCTGGCAAATAACAAACTCAAGTTGGTACCAGCTATTTTTAAAACAAACAAAAAATAATCAGATCACGACTAATGTTAGTTAGCATCTACTGCTTGAGTACGAACCACATATATGTCACAGTTTCAGCTTTTATTTTAGAAATGGATAATTATCATTCACTCCTACCAAAGGATGAACAACACCACACAAATAGCAGCACTGTAACAACTGTAACTGTTAGGAAAACCTATATTTTTTACTTGCTGCTTTAAAAAAAATCCTATCAAAAGATTTTTACAGTACAGAAAAACTGAGGTAGAGAACTTAGAGAAACTGAAAAGAGCAAGTTCTGGGTAACCAATCCTTCAGCAAGTAATGACAGAGTTACGCTGTACAAAGGAAGAGTTACATGATATAGATGGGAGGGGTTTATTAATGATATTTTTATCATTTCTCAGTTGCAAAGGTTCTTTTAAAGTCTTAAACTATTGTTAGGTGAGACTCTGCATATGCTCAGTAGACTCACAATTCTTTTTGCAGTCACATACAAAGTTTGCTTCTCTTGACAGAGTATTTTATAAGCCTCCAGCATTAAAGCACTAAAACTCCTCTCCAAACAGCTTCTTTTGAGAGAGATTTCTGGGAAGAGAAAGAATCCAAAAATTTTGACAGTGGCAGAGAAGCTAGCTGGTGCTGCTTCTGACTATGATATCCAAGAGCCTGAGGTGACCATCCAGCCATGAAGCCCAGTCTGGTCCCAAAATCGGAGGAAAAAGCAAGACTGGTAAAAATGTTTGTCACAGATCCTCCTAGATGTGTTGCTGTCATAGAAGCACTGAAAAGGAGTTACTAGAAATGTGTTCATGGTTGCAACATTTCTGGTGTTAAATGGTACTATTCCAGGATTCAGAACAGAGAACAGATATGAGCAAAAGTCTCATTTCTGAATGGCACTAAGCATCGCATCAGTGCTTAGTGGAGCTTCTTTTGAAGGGTGGAAGAGGACATGCTCAACTGTACTTTCACCTACAATGACCGAGAGAAAGCAGGAACTTCATCCATTTTGGGATTAAGTAACAAGATGATGTGTTTAACAGGATATGTTCAACAGGTATGTTCTCTGGCAGATTTGAGAACTAGTGTCACAAATCACCATGTAACAGTGTGACCGAGACCCAGACCCTCAAAACATAACTTGCTGCATCCACACTTAGTTTTAGGGATGATCTGGAAACCAACTAGACCACAGAGGAGTTGAAATAGCAGCACATTTTGCTGCCTTGGGGATTTTACCAGCTACAAAGGCAACATCTGAAGAAGGCACCACATTAATTAGCAACAGATGTTTCTTCATGGTAGACTCTTATTTTCCTATAAAATTACAAACATCAACAGAAGTTGCAAATTCAGGGCCATACTTCTCAACAGTGTTGTCAGTCTCTTGCATGCAGCCTACAGTAAAGTGATTTCTGGGAACACCTGTGTTTGGAATCCCTGTAGAGAACCCTATGCAAATTCTCTGAATCTAAAATCTGAAAAGAGACACTGTACCGTCAGGGGAATCCCAAACTCCTCTCATCTGGTGTTTGAGAGTCCAGCACAGCCAATACTGTATGCCCACCGAATGAATAACGTATGGCAGGACAGAAGCATGCCTTGTACAGATATCAAGAGCTAAAGACACCAACGCCTACAGTGTACACACCTATATTAACTCACCCCTTAAAGGAAAACTTTCTTCCTTCTCTTTTAGGGAAGTGTAAAGCTTGCTTTCTTTTCTCCTTAAATAAAATTATCAAACTTTCACATCTCTCTCTCCTTCTCCCCCAACCTTTCCTTCTCCCTCACACCAAGCTCACTGAAAGACCTGGAAACAAGAGTGTGTATGAGGCTGTGGCCCAGCATGCAGCTCTTTCCATCTCATCAGTAAGGAGGCAGAAAGAGGAAACTGAGCCCTAAAACTTTTAGGCTCCCTCTACAGTTTATGGAGAGCAAAGTCTGAAACAGATTGTGACTCTTCAGACAATGCTATTCAGGTCTTTCAGAAAGCCTGTCATATAGAGGTCTGTCATAAGAAAGTATGTTGTTACTTCCAGAACAGATATTCGAGACACTCAAATAGCAGTGTCTCTAGTCATGTTGAGATAGACACACATAAAAACCAAGAACACCAAATTCTTTAAAGCCAAATGATTATAACATAGGTCTCACAGGCTCAGCATCCACTGCATAACTTCTCAGAAGCTCATAACTTCTGTTTAGGATCAAACATTTATTTTCAAATGACTACAAAGTTAGATTGGGAGGGCTTCAGTTGTTCTCCTCCAAGTATCAGTTCAGCCTTAAATATTACCTTATCAGCAATAAAATCACTTTGCGATAGTAGATTTTGAACAGAAGGGGGGGGGGGGGATCCCATGTTCTTCTAAAATCATTTTTTGATCAACATTCATCTTATCCATGATTTTTCTTCTTGCTCATTATTCTTTTCTGCTTCTTCCAAGTCTTCTAAGTTTTATACTCGAACATCTCAAGAGCTAGAGGTCAGTCTTTTCCTGCCCATATCTTGGTACTGCTTTGCTCTCAACAGCATATCAGCTGTGACAACTACAAATATTTTGATGGAGAAACGTGCCTGCATTTTTCACAAAACACTCTGAGCATCTCTGGCTCCACAATTGCTTGGCTGACACACATGCAGAAATACCTGTCAGATCAATCCTCAATAATTTTACAATGCGTAATGGAAACCACCCCCACCTGGCACATTATTCACTAGCAAAACTGGCTCTCAGCCAACAGTTGAAATAAGAATATTGAAACCAGAGAAAACTGTATGATTGATATGAGTAATCTAATCTGTTTTTTAGCTATTATGCTAAATACAACTTCTCCTTCCTTTATCAAAATGAGTTTTTGTTTTCCCTGACAATCTTACTGCGGTAACAAAAGACTAGTCAGCAAAATCTAAAGCAGAATTTTACATTTCTAAACTAGATAAGACAGACTGATACAGAAACAGGTAATCCTAAATGAATGTAATTGACTTATCACACTGAAATCACTAGCTTCACTGGCTCAAGAGAAAGCTGATATAGATACATAGATATATCAGTGTAGTGGCTGCACTCAGAAAAAAATTCCACTCAGGAAGGAAAGTCTCAAAGTAATGGTCCACCTCCACAACAAAAATGGTTTACTGTTTACTTTACTTGAATATGGGACTAAAGCCAAAGTAACTCTTCAATAAACTGAAACAGGAGCTTGTTGGAAACGTATTTTTTTTTTACCTTTCCTATTCACATTTACACACAGTGGCCTTTAAAAGATAAGTATTAACAAAGCTTACCTGCTTTTTTACTAAGTTTGTATAAGAATGTTTGTCGTGGATCTGAATGGTCTCGACATGTCAATTGCAACAAAGAACCAGATTTCTTCCACTTCTGCATAAACCACAGTCCTGCATTGTTAGACACAACATGAGTATAGAGCCACAATAAAATAAAAAACCTAATTAAACATATGTAAAATATGTAAAGTCCATCTATTTAGCCTCTCAGTTTTTAATTTTATTTTTCATATCAGCATTTTCAAGCCCAGAAAGATTTTAAATTTTTGTTCATTATTCTCTCCTGTCTATATATATAAAAGAGCATGAAGACCGTTATTTCCACTAATGTACAAGCCTGCCTACAAAAAGTAACTATACTTGCAAAAAACAAAAATACTTTTGACTATGTTAGCTATGAGGCAATATACAAACTCTATTTCAATAATTTTCAGAGTAACAGAACATTTTAATATCCAAATATGTAGCAATAAATAAGCATTACTTCTCAGATTTCTAAAAGTAACTTTGTAGAACCACCAAATTCACTAAATATAACTTGAAAAAAGGAAGCAGAATTTTCTTGGAGGAATACCATAGTATAACATTTTCTGTGATGCTGTACCCTCTTTATTAGTCAATGAGCCAGCCAGCTGACGTTTCAGAAAACCTTACCTCCCTTGCCAAGCCATCTTTTGGTAGTAGGCAATCAAGCCCTTATAGCCTCAAGAATCTCTTTATATGTTGATTCAACTCTCAGAGAAACAGTTACCTTTCAAAATGCAATTTATTGGCAGATATTAATGCATACGTACAGTATAGTGATTTAGACTTCAATACCCATTACTTATTATTATCTTGGCATTTTCCAAAAATCTTAAAAGTGTCTGAAATGTAGAGGAAGACTATTACATGAAATGGACATTTTGTATAGTCTTCAACTATAAAAGAGATTAAATATTCCAGAAATCCTTATTTTTTCAGTGAATATATTCTGGATTATACTTTGATAGTTTTAACCTTAAGTTAACTGAAAGTCATTTGCCGGTGATTACATAAACAAGAAAACAGCCCTGCCTCCCCATATCCTGGAAAACAATTTCTAAAAGCAAAGTAATGCTAGCATTTGGGGTGATTTGCATGAGATTCAGTTACAGATGAAAATACCTGAAAGAAACTGCCTACAGATATACTAGGTTAAACACCCAGTAGATGCCCATAGTGAATTCTATTGTAGATGTCTTAATCTTGAAGTGAACCTCACTGGTGGTATATTGAGGGCTATAAACAGTACCATCTCAACCAAATTCGAAGAGCTCTCACGTTCCCTCTGCTTTTATGAACTCCAATAGCTCCAGTTAGCCACCAATTCCTGTCCACTTCTCTTAAGCTCAGCACATGTGAATGAATTGTTTTCCTCCTCATTTTTGTATGAAACAAAATAGTAAAACAATCAATAAATGAACTGGCACTAAACAAAGTAATTCATGATTTTTGGAGCATAAGCATGTTTCTATTTAGTGAAAGTAAGTGTTAGTCAATTTGGATTTGGGCTCTCCAAGGTAGGTGGTAATCTCAGAAACAAGTTTTCATTTAAAAATTCGATGCTATCTGAAAATATTTTCCAACCTTCACTTCAAAAGTCAGCAGTTTCTACAAGTTCTCCTAGAGCTACATTTTATCTTTGGAAAAACAGACATTCATAAGGTACAAACACATCTGCAGAAACACACTGCGGGTTGTAAGGTTGTAAGACATTTCTGAGAGAGAAAAGACACTACTAGTAGTTCAGAATTATTTTAATGCATCTTACCTACTTGCTTTGTAGATTAAGTATATTAAAATTCAGTTTATAATAAATTGAGCTCAACACATTAAAACTGGAGCTTATTTATGGTGTAATAGAAAACCTGAATCAAACATACTGGAAAATGCTTATGTCAATCTTGCACATCCTTCTATTGATACTTTATTTTTAGAACTCTTTTCTTATGACAGTGAAACGTGCACTTTCTTATAATCAAAGTAATGTAGAAATGTGCACCCCACATGAAACTGGTAAGTGCATTTCAAAGTCGAAATCTCCTCTACACTTATACTCCTAAAAATAATACTTTACCTGTATTAACAAGAGCACTACTGTTGTAGAGGGTACCAAGATGTGGTCCAGACAGAGATAGAAAGGTATGAAGTTTGTTGAGGTAATACTTAAATCGAGGTCTTGTGAGCACTGAACGGATTATTAAATTACCCAGTGAGTGTCCAATAAAGCTGTTTAAAAAGAAAAAACAGTATAGCATAGAATTTGATGGCAATCTTTTTTTCTTTTAAACAGAGAAAAATAAAATGTGTCATAAAATGTTGAAAGAGCATAGGAAAACCATTAATGAAAAGTTTCCATTCAGAAGCCTGTATTTTATGTCACACAGAAAATATAGCTCATCCATGTCTCCCAAGCTGCACAAACTCATTACAAACGTGTTCTGAGCTCCTCCAGAATTATTTTATACATTGTTTTTGAAAAGCAAGTAAAAACAAACCATCCTTCCAGCAGCATCTCCCACCCAAACCCAAGATTATTTCTGGGTGTACTTCCTTTAGCACCAAGTATTGAGAAAATATTTTATGAGTGAATATTTTATGATGGAATAAATCACTACTTTGGCATGTGATAGCATTCAATGTGATAAATGCATGAAAGTTACTGAAACAACCTAGTGGAGAAAGATTCCAAAGGTACTCCTGTGAGGGGGAAAACCACTACTTAACTGAATCTGATTATTTTAAAATAGAAACAACATATCGAATCTGCTTAGCAGTTGGACCAAAAGAAGTGATTTCAGCTTGAGTGAGACAACTGAAGAATATCTGTCTGCCAGGAGAATATTACATGTAGTTGTTTCCCTGGTTAAGCAAGTTAAGGGGAAAGAGGGATGGGACTCTTTAGCTTCATGTATCTAAGAATAATAACTACTTAATCTGAGGTGCCTACTGCTGTATCCACAAGTCTGTACAAAGCACTTCTTTAGAAGGGACACTACACAATCAAGCAATTCTAGTTATTATGCAGTTCTACTTACAAATCCCTGCTGAGGTAAGGACGACACACCATCCTAGGCACTGACTTAAAGAGTATACAGCAGAGACAAGACTCACAAAATTTGAAGGAAAAAGTGCCTTCCTGTTTAACAAATGTAATCTCAGGACATGGAGAGAACAGACAACCATCCAAAAATATACAGTAGAACTATCATGGCTGGATCATGTATGTGCCACAATATACCTGTAAGATCATCCTTCCCGTTTGCTCCGTATCACTACATTCATCAACAAAAATAGCTATACCAAGCTACCAGTAATATTGGTGTAAAATGCAGCACTAAAAAATTACTTGACTGTTTAATTGCTTCCCAAGCAAGAACTATTGACTCTGAAAATTCCAATTTAAAGGTAAATGAAAAAATTCAAACATTAGGTTATAGAATGGCAGGGCCACTCCTGAACTCCTAAACTCTGACATAATTATACATTTCTATGACAGAATAGGCAAATTGTTCCTTACTAATATACAGTTTAAGCATGTATGTATATTCTTCCCATTTGCTTTAACTATGAGATTTTCAGAATTGCTGCAGTATCAGAAATTCTTTGCTGCAGCTTGCTATACTTGCCTAATTTAGAAATGAAAGATATGTATCCCCTGTGCTGTCAGCACAATAGCAGCGCATTTGCAAAACAAAATACTGAACTGCTGACTCTCTTGAATACTAAAGTTTAAAACCATTCTCTCAGAGTACATCATAAAGTCCACACAAGAAAACCAAAACCTTAAGTTTCTTTAGGAACAAGAAAAAGTCCACAGAAATTGAGTTTATTCTGAAGATGACCTGCATGATATAACTGCTCTTGGGTAGAAGAGATTATTTCCTAAAGAAGATCTGAACATTAGCAGAGATGTTTTCTTGACAGTTCATCCACTACTTACTAAATGTCATAAAGGGATGAGAAACTCTATTTATATTGTACCATAACAAAAGACAATTTCATCACTGGAAAAAAAAAACAGTGATCCATCAATCGATCCTATCATACTCAAGAATATGGGCAAACCTAAACCAAAACTCCAGAAACCAAAAGATCCATTTAGGAAGAAAAAGCTGCTCCCAATTAGCTATGTGAATGTACCTCAAAGATTAAACACTTGTTCTTAATTTGGAAAGGCTTAGAAAAATAAGAAAGGTTACAGTAATATATTGGGTTCAAATTCAGATATTTAGGTGAACACATAATAAGCCTTTATTTTCTAAGAGAGAAAGGTTTAAGGATTTGCTCAAATCAAAATAGAAAGGGGAGGAAAAGGAAAACCCTTCAAAAAGGGATTTGAAAGTGTAGACAAAAACGTAACCAATTCTACTTGTTTCAAATAGCTGCAACTGTGGGATGTTCTGCAAAACCCATGTATTTCTGAACAGTAGGTGGCAATATTACTATCTTTTCAATACAAGCTATGATTAACTCAACACACTGAAGTAACAGAATTATACTGTAGTATTTATATACGTTTATGGCACAAGTCTACCAATTCAGATCATACTGGAAAATTAGACAAGGTAAAACCTCATTATTCTGTGCTAACAAATGAAAAATCCTGTCCAACTATAAAAATTCATGGAAGAAAAAAAAGATCTATCAAAAGCCATAATCAAAAAGGTGCTGAAGCAATGAACAGATGTTTTAATTTTATATATGCATAGCATTAAAAATTGTTTTCTTTTTCTGTGAGCCAATGCTACTTATGGAAGAGGATGACAAGCTGAATAATCCAACTGAGGTTAACATCCAATACAGGTCATCAGAAATTTATGTAAGACCTGCATGAGGAAAACAGTTTCTGAAACAACACTGTAAGAGCATGTGGTTTACTTGCTAACTGTGTGATGTCCTGGAAGTGCTTCCATCCTCACAGACACTCAAAACTTGAATGGGTATGATTGAGCAATTTCACTTGCTTCAAAGTCACATTAACTTTGAAGGTGGGACTGGTCCAGATGACCCTTAGAGGTCCCCTCAACCTAAAGTATTCTGTGATTCTTTACTAAACAGTTGTTTTACAAGACAAATTACTGTTGGTTTGAATCAAGCTTCCAGTTCATGCCTGCTACACACCTGTAGTGAGCACGAAGATTTTGTTCAGAGATCAACGCACATGTTGAGTAGTGTACTGGTGCAATAACTGGTATTAGCTTTGGCATTACCAAAAATGTTGGTTCACTGAGGCTGACGCTATAGTATGGCTCTGGGTTCTGATGGTACACGGAGTGCCTCCTTTTCTTACATCAGTACAAGAATGTAGCACAGTAAATAGAATTTTGCCATTATCTGAAGACACAACATCTGACAGCACAGAATCTCAGAACTTCCCTTGACTTGTCTTGGCTCGAGCCGATTTTAGTTTTTAGCTGTGACAACAATCATCTGGCAGTGAAGTAACAACTCAGGCCACCTAAAGCTGCTTTAGTTTCACTATAATTTCTATTAATAACAAGTAGTTATTCAGTGTGGTTTGAACTGCGTGTCACTAGAATACAGTGTTGTATGGAAAAGTCCAGACAGGTATCATATGCCAGAGGTCCCCAATGGTCTATTAATGGTCACTGCAGAAGCAAAATCTTACAAATCAGGAAAGAAAGCCAGTATTGGGGATAACAGAAAAGGGGGGTGGGGGTAGGTGGGTAGTAAATGGGAAACTAAAGAAAGAGCATGTGGGCAGACTGAAAATATGGAAGTATGAAAATAAATACAGGCAGCCCCAAGGCCAAGGAAGCAAAACCCCCACTGTCAGCGTCATTCTCCTTACACTGAAGCCCCAGGATGCTGACATCCCACTGCTTAAGGAAGACAGAAACTACCAGTCTTAGGACCCAGACAGCTGCTGGAAGGGGAGCCTACCACCTCAGAAAAGATACTTAGAAAGTTTCTGCATAGCAACTTTAGTCATATTAATAATCACAGAATCATAGAATTATTTAGGTTGGAAAAGACCTTGAAGATTGAGTAAGGTGACTTTTCTGCATTAATTTGGACTATGAATTTTAGTAGTACTATAACTAGACTAATCATAATTTTTTGCTGCATTTTTTATAAGACTATTAAAAGACTAATTGGACTAATAATAGATTCTTAGCTCTACATAAGAAGTGTGTTCTCATCTGCCTGTAACAAGACTTTGAGTGTAAAAGAGAGACTGAACAGGTATTTCTAACATACAATGCTGTCAGCTTTTTTGCCATACAGAATCATTATAGGTCTGGAGACTGATTTCTAATTTGACTCAGCTATTGAGCAGCATCTGTACAGAGAACACTTCCTTTAGCAGACAGGGAGATTTAATGAGGAGAAATTAGCATTGTTCAGGACAGCCCGGCTAACTAGCACAAAGTCCGCTTTCTTTACAATGGGACAGCCAAAATGAGGTAGGAACGCATCGGCTACTTGAACAGAGGATTTCTCAGTAGTACTTTCCTGGGCTTTTTGGTTCATTCCTTCAAGGACTTGCATCTAAGCACATCTCTTTCTGAAATCTCCCTCATGTAACTACCAGGAAACAGCTGCAGAATTTGCTCATAGGTTTAACTTTCTCATAAGAAAAGCTAAAGTTGAGAGATGGAGACACTTCTGCTTCGCAGGGCCAAAGACAAGTACACACCTTGAAAAGGAAACTAAACTAAAAATTGGTAATTTATTTTTTCTTTCAAGTGACAAGTAATAAATAAAACTGAAAAAATATTTACAAATTGAGAGTCTCATGAGAGAAGCAAACCAAAAGCAAACAAGAATTCAATTCTCAGGTATGAACAACAAGAAGGTAACTGGGTGGGTTTGCTCATTACAGCCTTTAGACCACAGCATGGGAGAGAAGATACCAGTGTGTGCTGCTGGGTTACAGAACTCTCCTCTCCCATACGGAGGGTGCTAACATGCAGTCTGCGTAATACAAATACGATCACACAGTGCTTTTTAAATCATCGATATAGATGAAATTAACCATTTCAGATCTTGCCTATCTAAAAATAGAAACATTTGTTTAAAAAGTGAAATTATGTTTAAACATGTTAGATATTTTGCCTAGCTGAATAAGGCCTACCAAGCGCATGGGTATACAGGAACCTGTAGGAAATGCATGTGACTAGCAAGTCAAAAAACTCTCCAGATGTATAATTTGAGTATGCCTAAACAAAAGAAGTCAGGCTTGAATTTGCTCCTTTCATCTATCAATGAGCTAACTCCAGCAACACGGTTGAGTTAGTAAGGTAGTCTGCCCAAATGGTGTACCCTACTTTGAGAAAATAAACAGAACAGGTATTCCCTGGAAGTAACTGAAAAAGGAAACAGGAATGCAGAGACTGGAGTGAGCCTCCTATTAAGATGTAAAAGATGCTTTTTAGCAGATGAAACAATCAGAAAACATCAAAATGATGGAGTATTTCTTTTCATGTAGCTGTCCTTCAACATCCCAGACAAGATGGAATTTCCCTGCAGGAATGGCAAGGTAGACAGTCTGCTACGTCATGCTTGTTGAAGAGACTACAAAATCAGAAGAAAACTAATTTTTTCTTGACATAGCACTATTACAGTTTCCTTCGACTTTCTCAAAATATCATCTGATTTTCTGCAGAACCCTACCATGCAGGATCTGAGGAAGGACAGGACAGCAGTTCCTTAAATGTAATACTGAACTCTGCCCTAAAACCACCAACAGGACTAGGTGAGCTTACAACACTGTTCAGTCTTCTTTCAGTTGGGAATTCGCTCTCCTTTGTCCTCCTTTCCCCTGTTCCTCCCCCTCCCTGAATTTCTCTTTCCCACTTTCCCATCTCCCTTTTGGCCGGCTCCTGAGCATCACAGTTCAGAACAACACAGGGCTCTAGTTTTAAGTTTACTTCTATAAATAGTATAGAACAGATATTACCTGATTTTTGAAAGGGTTAGATTATAAATTTGTATATACTGTATAATTTCATCTAAAAGGCGATCTGTCATGGAATCAAAATCAGCAAAGGTATCATTCTGTAAAATAAAAGAAATAAAAAAATAATAACTGTATTTTCTAATGCAGCAATATACATTCTGCATTCACTCTGAATTCTTATTCCCCAGTGTTTTGATCGACAGCACACAAATAAAAGCATATTAACTTTGAATACAAACACTACAGCTAGTAATTTTAATTTTTTCCAAGTTGTTTTTCTTGTAACATGGAATAAAGTGATACACATTTTACTGTAAGACTACTTTCTTCTAATACACCAAACCAAATCTTAACATTATACAGCCAGCCTTACTTCTAAGCCTTCCCCTACACATAATCTTATCTGTAGCGAAACAGAAGGCCAAACTGCATATTCAGAACTAAATCACACTACCCATGAAATAGGAATGACACAATTACTGCAACAGCAGAAAGACTCTACGTTCGTACTGTTTATTCAAAACAAAACAAATCCTTAAAGCCTTATTCCCAGTTCACAGCTGATTCTCTACAATGATTAGCAGTAAGAAATTAAAAAAAGAGGTAAGCAAAGGTTGCCTAAAACTTCTCAACACAAGTTCCAAAGGTTCTCTGCTAAAATCTGTGGTGTTCAACATACTGATAAATGATCTGGGAAAAGGAAGGAGGAGATGAAATGTTGGAGTTTGTAGATAAAACCCAATATCTAGGATAGTCAAATCTAGAACTGACCAGAATTTCAGAAGAAACTTACAGTACTGCATGCCGGGGTGATAAAATGGCAAGAAAGGCAAAACAATGTTACATAGGGAAAACCAGCCCTAAATATATATGCAAACATTAATCTACACATCTGTGTCCTATATAACCAGCTATGTTAGGAAAGCAAGGAAAGAACAGAAAATATCAGTATAGCATTTCTTAAGTCCATACTGCACAAGCATCTTAAATGCCCTGTCTAATTCTGATCATCCTATTTTAAATGACAAGAAGTTTGAAAGCAGGCAGGGAAGGATAACATGAATGACCAGAAACTGTTTCACATGTGATCCTGAGAAATACTGAATGGACTAAGTCTCTTCAGTTGCCTCCTGATAGGAGAACTTATACTTGTTTATAACATACTTAATTAACTGAAATGGGCAATGATTATTGACCATTTTTTTTCCAAAACAAGCTGGGAGATTTGTTTAAATTTCCTTCTTTGCAACTGAATTAGTAATGCATATGAACCATAGAATTAATCTCAACTGTGTGCTGTGGAAACTGGAAGTAAAAACATTCCAAAAAAATCAGCCAACATTAAGGAGAAAAGTCCGTCAGTAGCTATTAGGCTCAGTGATCTCAATGGAATTCCCAAATCAGAAAGTTTCAGAACTTCTGACTGCCAAAAACTACAGGGCTAGAGAAGAGAAAGCACAGCTTGGTGCCTGTCCAGCCTGTTTTGCAAAGCATCCCAGCAGCTATCACCAGAAAACCACTACGTCACTAAATGAATAATAATTCATGAAGAAAAAACTAAATAAACTTTCGTTTGAGCCACTGAAGAGACTCTTTGTTCTAATTCATCCTGGAAGTACGTCTAATACAGCATGTAACACACATAAAAATGTAAATATTTGTCTTCTGTGCTTTGCCAAGTTTACTTCATCTGAAAATAATAAAATTCACGAACGTGCAACACGAGGTAATTTGATATTGGTTCAGTGTCATGATGTGATTCTTACAATACATTGACGAAAGCACAAGGGACAGGTATTTTGTATTTCTCAGATCCTCTGAAATAACACTTCTCCCTTCTTGCCATACCACCTTTCACTATCGACATTTTTACCATTAATATTGAGGGTACTTTATCTACGATCCTAACTGATTATGTTGAGAACTTAGGAGATATTAGTACATAGAAGAAAATGGCAGCAACAAATGTTAGTCCTTATATATTCACCTGCACTGTCATACTAGGTTTTGTAATTAATTTAATGCAAGCCACAGATCAAATTATGGATTCCACGAGAATACAGTAAAAATATACAAAATGTGGTAAACTGCAAAACGATAGTGCCATTAAATAAACATGTCTGAAGATGTACAGTGCTTATTGCTTTCCATAAATTCTTTTTTTGTTGGCAAATACCTGGTTCCTTTCGGACATAAGAAAATCTATTCTCCCTCCAGGCAGCCCTAGTTCAATGTAAGTCTTCACTAATCTCAGATCTGCGCTGTTACCTGAAAAAGAAAAACAATCAAGTGTTAGATACTGCAAAGTTAACTTGCAATAAAAGCACTTGGAATACTGAAAAGAACCTGAATTTTATATTTAAACACAGCTAATGATATTCTCATCCCTAATTAAAATTCAGTACGACTCAGGAAGATAAACTGCAATGCCAAATGCAGTGACAAAATGGTCTATAAAAAATGACATTCAATGCAGACACTGTTTTAAAAATGCAAGGATTTAGGAAGTCGTGTTTGATTTTGTCTTAGCATCCAACAGATACATAGCACTGTGAACACTACATTCTTGAAAACCTAATTATTTTGATAAAAGTCAACTAAAGAATTCAGAGCTAGCTTAAAGCATTCAATGAAGGAGCAAGGAATAATGGCAAATTGTAAACATTTTCATAGAACAAAAAGACAGAGTGGACTGTTAGCAGATAAAGACACATTTAGACTGGTACCCAAGACAACAAATGCTAGTTTAACTAGCATTCTGAGTATTTTTCTACATCAATGATCACATATGCTTTTGAAGAAAGAGTACCCTTTCTGCCTTAATTAGAGTGTAAGATTTTTATTTAAATCTGTTATTAATAAGAAAGAACTTGTATGAATCACCATTTCATAAGAAAATTCTAACTATAGGGATTTTTCTAAGGCTTCAAAGACATGCTTTTTTAACAACAGCTTTTTTGGCCAAGTTAACGTTTGTGTCAATTCTAGGCATGCAATAGCACTTGAACATCTACGCTAGTAAGAAGGAAAACGCCTGAGTTCTGTTTTAAAAGTGGAAAGGCTGCTTTCTGCCCAGAGGAAGAAAGAAAAAAAATACTTGTTTTTAAACTTAGGAATTTGAAAAATCAACAAGAAGGCTGTTCAGTGTTGGTCCAGTCCAATATTCTATCCTACTGCCCTCTTGTGTTTCCTTACATTGTTAATTTAAGAAGCTTCTCAAAAAAAAGACAAAAACATCGATGGCAGAAAGCTATGAATACCTTAACTAGAGGGGATATTATTCTTTAGCATGTGCAAATGCTTTGAACTAAAAGCAGGTAAATATATTCAAGCTACTTAAACTTTCTAATCCTTTCAATTAGCAAGAGATTTTCTCATTTCTACTACAGTAGAGTCTTCATCCTTGGAAATATTCAAAAACCCAGCTGGTCTGGGTCCTGGGGAACCTGCTGTAATTGACCCTTTTTGAGCAGCAGAGTTGGACTAGACAATCTGCAGAGATCCCTTCCATCCTCAACCATTCTGTGATTCAGCTATCTAAACTTATAAAACCTTATAAACACTTGACTGCATTTTACATGTACTGGTTTTTTCCTAACAAGATACACATATTTTACTTTCCTTGACAATGTAACATTAAAAATTCTAAACAAAAGTGTTTTGTTAGTAACTCCATTCTATTACCACAATACGGACAAATACCTACATGATGTAAAAAACTGGAAGATGTATCTAGTGTGAACTATGCCATGAAACGGGTTTATGTGCATGAAAGTTTTACTAAAGACAAATGTTACAGAGAATTCTTAATTTAAACGATTCTATGGAACATGCTGTCAGATATAGCGGTACAACGTCATATTCCCATTTCCCTCCAGTGAATCTATTTCAGAAGCGTTCAGTTAAGAGTTCAAATGACAAAAGTTAAACCTGACCAGTACTCTGAACTGCTATCTCACTCAGTATCACATTTCCCAGCGTACCATCTAGGCCATGGACACAGACTATAAGATGTATTCCTTCTTCTGAACAGTCATCCTCTTCCATACTGAAATAAGGTATTGAAGAAGCCAGTTTGAAAACATCGCTATACATAAATCCAGGAAGTTTAAGTTGCTTCAATTCTTCTTTAGCCTGTAGGAAACTGGAACAAAATCATATTTATGACAAAACAACATTTACTGTTGTCAGACAAATGTAGGGTCTCCTAGGATACAGTTTTCTACTGTCTTTTTACTTCATCTTCTATGTAAACGACATGAAGAAAAAGATATTTATTGAATTACTAACTTCACAAAAGAAGCCAGTTCCTCAAATATTTTTCTTGTAGCTTCCTACAGCTGCTTTTCCTCTGTAACAAAATCCATGTCCCAAGCTCTACTCTTTTCTCTCCTTTGAATATCTCTGCAAACTCTGAAGTATTTCTGAAACCACTGAAGATTCTGGTTCTACTCTTGAGTAAACAACAGCTTTGTTTAAATGCAGTAACAAAATTACAGGAATTATAACTGTAGAGGAATTGTAGAGGGTTAATTAACATTGATTATATGCAGTTGTGGGCTTGCTTCAGGGGTGGTGGGTTGGCCGATGTGGATAATGTACAGCTGTGGCTTGTTCCTGCTAAGTAGCTAAATAGCACTGAGGAGCCTGGAAGAGAGGGAGCACTGGTGGAAGAGGGGTACTGGGTAAAGAGAGGCAGCAGATCAAGAGGAGCCCTGGATGTAGGAGAGAGAAGGAGAGGCTGGCTGGAGGAGAAGCCAGGAACCCGGACACAGCAGAGGCAAAAAGCAGGGTGGACTGGCCTGAAGAGGATGAAGAAACAGCACAGATGGTAGATGAACTTTTGGAACCTTGTGTGGGAAAGCCTTGTTGCAGCTGGCTAGTTTTGTAGTGCTGCAACATATAACCAATTACAAGTCAATGTGAAGATTTCCATTGACTTTTGATAATTCTTGCCAAACTTAAACCTATTTCCTAGGTCAGCAGAGTGCTGGAGCCAGTGCTGTAATTGTTCACCAGAAAATCCCGCTGGTAGGCTGAATAACTGATACTTGCTTCAGAAGAAGCCAGATCCAGACCTCTGATCTTTTACATGTTATATGAAGGCATACAGGACACAGTTTCTAATAGCCAAACTCCCCACAGGCTAGGAATCCCCTGCATTCCTCCCTTTCTTCCCCTTCCCTTAGGGTTTTTGCGTGACCTTCTTACCTAATTAACTGTGTATCAGTTTCCCTGTAGCACTTCAAGCTTTATGCTTCCTTAGGCTTCTTCCCCTCCTTAATCTATTCTATGTGATCCCTCACAGTGTCATGCTGCATCCCGTCCTCTTCCGCCTGCTCAGTTTTCCTCCCATTCTACTTTTTGTTCTGTTTCCCAGCTTTATCTTTAGCTCATTCCTCACTAATTGGCAGGATCAAGCCTCAGTGAAGTCAGCCTAAACAGAAACTACTGCAAGCATTTTGTCTTATCGCCCTGCAGCAGAAGTTACTTCGTTTGTACTCAAGGCATGTTTTCTGCAATGAACATACTGAGGCTGGTTCTCTGAGGAGCAGATCATGTCCTCTGGAATCCCAGTTATCTCACACACTGGGAGACTCTGCTTTCCCCCAGGCCAAACCTTGATTTTACACCTAGCTGCCTCTTTTATTGTTACAGAACACCCTAAATACTCTCTACTTTTCATTCCTCCCATTCCATGCCAGTATACTCTCCAGTATTTCAGAAGCTACTTTTCTGTCCACGTCTAACCTGCTTTCCTCCACTACTGTTCAATCCTTCCTCCTGTTTTCAGCTGCTCACCACAAACTATCTGGTCTTTTATCTCCTCCGCCTGCTTAGCATTCTCCTTGTTTCTACCTCTCTTCTAAGCTTTCTTCTTTCTGACAGCAAGTTTTACTTCCAATGCACACATTAAGCTGCTGCTTCCCATGCTCAGTTAGCAGCAGGGGGTTATCAGGGAAACTCCTATGTTTACAGCAAGAGGAGGTACCATCTGGAATCCCTGATGTTGCTCTAAATTTGGCTTTCCTGGTATCCAAATCGCAATGTAATTTAAAGCACTATGGTCTCCGAGGTGTTACATTTTGGGAATTTGAAGTTAAGATTTAAAAATAAGGCCCTCAACTTGGCTTGCATGGCACATTTGCTTCACTTAACTAATTTGATGAACAACCAGTTACAGAATGTTTTTGTTTTTAAACTCAAAACATATTTTCCTATGCTTGCTATTTTAACAGCTTCCATTTCATAAACCACCATTTTTATGCTCAGTAACCATTACAACATTACTTTTCAGCCAAACTGTTCTATTTTAAAAAAGGAACACACTAGAGCAACAAAATAAAAAAATCGTGTTTTGCTTGAAGTTTGTCAAACCACAAGAAATTACAAGATAACTGATCTAAGGAATTCAGTACTAATGCACTTCCTATATGAGCATCTAAAATGTGATGTTACTTGTGCGTGCAGAATCCACAAGCCACAGTCCTGGGGGCACTCTAGAGCATAACCACACTTCTTTTCTCCTTTTATATATCAACATCATGTCTAAAAGTAAAAAATGTTGTTTTAAAACAATCACTTACGCTAACATTTGAGGTTTTGGGGAGCTTTCATACCAGGAAACAGATGAAGTTGAGCTGTAGGATGTGCTGCCTGGCTGTTGTGTAATTGCATCAGATTTATTCCTTGAAGAACAGATAACATTGCAAGGAGAGTCTCTCAGAGAAGAAGGAAAAGACAGACAACCAGGCGTACAGACATGAGGCACAGTCATTCCATCTCGCAGATGCCCACTATCAATCCTTTCGGATCTCAGCGCTCTCTCTTCTGCTGAGCCATGATCCTGGTCAGCACTGGAAGCTCCATCTAATATACTATAGTCTGTTTCTTCATAATACCCGTTTTCAATCATTTCTTGATCATCCTCCTCTTCCTCGTCTTGTTGGGAAGAGCAAATAATTTGTTTTTCATATGTTTCCTTTTGAGGGCTAACAGGATTGCTGTTGTCCATAGGCCAAATATCTGAAATATCTGTGCTGCTTCGAGAGCCAAAATAGTTTTCAACAAGCCCTTGCTTTACGATGTCAGTACTACTGGTTGGAGAAGGATTATCTGTACCAGTTTCACTTTTGGCTACTGACAGCTCTTCAGTCGTCTCCTTTGGTTCTAAAGGCTCGTTATGTTTTCCTTCATTTGTTTTTTCAACTTCATACACTGCATTTACAGATGAAGAACCTGAAACAACAGATGGCTCACCCATACAAGTAATTTCCAAATGCAATTTAACTGTTTCTTCTGCAGTGTTAAGATGCTTTTCAAGGTCCCGAGAGTCCTCACAGGTTGTGCCAAGGTCTGCCTGTGGGCTGTAATTTTTCACATCAGTAGATGTATCCTCACCTGAAACAACTAAGTGTAAAAGATCTTTTGTTCCTGAGAGTGAGGAATGTATAGACAGCGTTTTGCTAACTGAGTACCCTGAAAATACAGCACACTGTTGCTGCAAATTGGTGTTTGATTTTTTACTGTCATCACATTTTGGCAAGTCAATTGCTCCAAGATCCAATACCGTCTTACTGTCACTTAGCTGGCATTCAGGTACAACAGATATCTTTGAATTCTCATCAGGTGACAGCTCATCATCATCTGAAGGCAGAGAATTTATGGATGTCAGGGATGACTGTATTTCACTTACAGCACTGGTACTCTCAGTGCAATGGCTTTCTATTGTGTTTTTTATAGCACAGTCTGGTTTTAGTAAAAGCTGAGGAAATACTCTCTCACCATTGTATGCACTTTGCCCTTGAACATTTTCAAAAACCTGATCAGGGTTGGGGTGAGTTGCAAAAGAACTTGGTTCACTTTCTACACCTGAATCTGAAAACCTAGAAGAGGCATATGTCACGCTAACATCTGGTAATTTAGTCATGTCTCCACTTGCAGAAAGTTGACTTTCTTTTGTAGAAAGAGTAGGCTGATTACTTTTCATTTTTGTCAAGATGTCACTGGTGTGTCGGAAGTTTCTTTCGTGGACATCCTCCTTTTCAAGCACTTGTTCACGTTCTCCTGAACTCAATTTATGCCCAGATCCTGAAGACTGAATATTGGGTGTCTGAAAATTCTCTCTTTGCACTCCATCTTGCGGAAACTCAGCCCATGATCCAATGTGAACAGTTACTTTCTCCCCTTCGTAGGGATTCCTATTACTTGGTTTGACCTCGATTGTCCTGACTCCTGAGGAAGGTGGTTGACTTCCATGACAACCTTCAAGTGTACCTCTGGATTGTAGAGCACTATGTGCTTGTATAGTTCCAGAACCTGTCTGGGAGATAGTAAGTCTACCAAAAATAGCCAGATTTTCACAGTGCACAGGGCTACCCAGACCTGGTTGGACACCTTCAGTCTTTGCAGTCTTTTCCTCAGTTCCAGATGGCAAAAATGGAAGTTCTCTTTGACTTACTTGCCTGGTGCAGGTCTTTGTATCACAAGAAAATCCACCTAAGGCAGGGTCCAGCCCCTCGTTAGCATTGTATGAAGGCCTGCCTTCAGAGCTTCTAGAGGTATCTTCCAGTGCTGCACTTTTCAAACATTTGTAGCCTACTAAGACCACTGAGTCCTTGGAGTTCTGTTTCACAACTCTTTTTGTATTTTCAGGTTTCATTGTTTTCATGAGCTTAGTAACCTTAACTTTCGATTTATTTGCATCTTCATTTTTCCCTTTCAAAGTTTTTGTTAGCATCTTTTCACTTTCTGAATGCCAAAGGTTGGAGGCACCTGCAGGTCTTATTTTCAGTTCTGGACTAGTAAAACCAGCTACAAAACCTTCTTCAGCTTCAAATTTATCCAGTTTATTGGACTCTGACCTTGGAAGACTTTGAACTACCAACCAGGGTACATCCAGATCTTTCACCCAAAAAAGCAAGGGGGAGGGGGGGGAAAAAAGAAAAGGATTGTTTAGAACAAGATTATGCAGGTTAACTGAAACTATAAAACACCAGTAATTATAAAACTTCACACATCCTCAAAAGTAAAATTAAAGAAATATTTCCTAGCAAATAAATATACTCCTTTAAAGCCAGCAAGAAATGGAAAGAAAAATACTCAGGTTTTACATAATTTTTGCTCATTTCTTCAAAAAGAAAACTGCACTGTGAGGTGTGTTTACCTTCAGTAATTGAATCTAAATATCGATCTTCAAAGATTATTGGCAAGGAGTTCATATCTCCATCTAGTTCACTGCATTCAATAGGGAGGGGTGGAAGAGAACTGCAGAAAGAAGTATTTTTGATAGCTGCACACATCTGTAGGTGACTTTGAGCACTGAAAAAAAGGAAGCAGTCCTACATGAATAAACCAGAACTATTTATTTTTACATTAACAGAAATTAGCAGTAGTTTAATTCAATTTAGTAGAAACTTTTTTACCAATTAGCTAATAGCTTTAATAGTTATTTAATAACTTCTTATATAACTTTCATTAAAAAAACTTCAAATCTGTATTTAGAACATAGGTTTCTCTTGAACTTGTTATGTAAGTATTTTTGCAAGACTACTTCTACACAACACAAACTACAGAATAATAGTACTACATGCCACATACTGTGCACTTCAAAAAGCTACTCACTGTAGTTCTTGATAGGCAAGGGCAGCTTGCCTAGGATGCTCAAGACAAAAGAATGCTTCTGCAAATCTGCGCACCTGCAAGATCCAAATTAGTCAGAGCTTATTTTATATTACATACTATTTTCGAAAATCCATCAGCATTCCTACACAGCAATGTATTAACTTGTGTGTATTATACAGACAGTTACTTTTTTTTCAAATGTTCAGTTGGAGTGGGAGGGAAGAGGATGCCAAAGACAAGACTAGTGACTGAATTGAGCATTTTAATTTGTGCACTAGATGACTGAGGGTAATTATATTATATTCAACTGTATGCTGAAAACTTGATTACCAAGAAATCAACCATCCAAATCAGGCTCACCTGAAAAAACAACACACAAAATTATTACAAGAAGTTTCAACATGAAAGGAAATGACTGTTTAATGGACATTTCTGAATGTGCTTGATGATTACCTACAGAAGCAGAAACCCATTAGATAGTCTGCAGTCTCAAAATACAGAGAAGTATGCGTTTCAGACTTCCCATGAATACCTTATAGCCCACAGAAAATTACTGTGCAAAAAAATCTTTTGTTTGTAAAGATTCCAGTTGCAAATGACAAAGACAATAACAAAATGTATGCTAATTACAAGCACTGTATTCAAGACAATTGTATTCCTGAAGTCAGTAAAGCATACAATACTAAAATGGTATTTTGTAAAAGGGAAGCATATTTTTTTTATCATCAAATATGTAGTGTGGAAATAGTTAATTATACAGCAATTTACTACAATTAAAAACATAATCAATGTATTGAAAATGCAGTATCTAGAAACCCCAAAGTTAAGGTTTTGCAAGATGAGATTTCTCACATTTCCAATATTACGTAAAACTATTAATTCAATCTAGATGCATTTTTAGAACTTTTATTTTTGCAACTGCCCAATTACCTGCATCAAAAAAACCCGCAATTCAATGTCCTGCTTGTTGTAACGAGACATACATAAAAAAGTATGTGCTGTACAGTGGCTGTTGGCAACTATTTGTACATTAACTTGGGCATAAATATCAACTTGTTTGTATCAATTAAAACAAAATTTATATGCCACTTAGAGAACCACATATGTAGCTAGTCTAATTAATCAATCATTTATTAACCAACCACTTCCTGGCCCCCTACTCCTTCATTTCTTCAATATATTCTGGGTCTTCCTCTTTAAGTTACCTGATTTCCCAAAAAGACTGTGCAAGTTTGCAGTGTATTTGGTGGAGCAGGCATCAGACCTAGTTCAGTTACCTCAGCTCTTGCACTTCACTCAGAGCTGCAGCCAGCATCCACATCCACCCCAGGCACAGACATGACACTAGGAAAATCCTGTGCAATAACTGGTGAACATCAGATTTCCAGGGCCACATTAACTCTGTTCAGAGATAAGCACTTGCAGGGAAGTTAGTTCTTCCTCCTGATAAACTGCCCAGTATACATTTAGAGAGTACCATTTGAATGAAGTTTTATGTTCTGTAGCTCCTGCTTTTTCCTCTTTGTTCTTTTAATAAAAGAAAAACTGGAAAAGAATTGCTCCAAGGTGCTTAACGAAAAAAACCCAACATTAAACCCCCA
The DNA here is from genome assembly GCA_035590275.1 of Ibycter americanus. NCBI lineage: Eukaryota > Metazoa > Chordata > Aves > Falconiformes > Falconidae > Ibycter > Ibycter americanus. The sequence goes on from JAVJGI010000062.1 coordinate 12,914,566, forward strand.
ATCTCTAACCTGCACTAGAAGCTGAAAGTCCTGTCCCAACCTTCCAGAATTCAATTTACCGTATTATATGAAATTAATCTCAGTCATATCATCATCTGTGAAAAGTCATGGAAAATGTTTTGAAGTAAAAAGAAAACACTAAATTCGATATTTTCTTGTAAATGCAACTTCTGCTCTCAGCAATGACCAGACACACACACAAAAATGTACCTGCTTTCCTTCAGAAATTATATTAGGAGTTTATGCATACACATGTGGGATTAGGCTCAGTATTCCTAAGTACCCCTCTGAGTTTTCCCGGTAGGCATTTCTAAACAGACATCTACCTTCCAACTACGTAATTTTGTCAGTGTTAATCCCCAACCTTTCCCCCAGAAAGGGAGAAGACTTATACAACAGACTTAGAGACAAGTTTACAGGTTAAAAACTAGATTTTAAAACAACTGATGAGGAAGAGTGGACTGGTTATCATTCTAAACTAAGCAATTTAAAAATGAATGAAAGATCCTAATCAATCAGGTAATAGGAAATAAAATAGTAACAGGAATATTGCCCAATTTGTAGATGTCTGTAGTTCAAGTCAAGATAAGAGCATAAAGCTGTTTTCCAGGAGGCAAGCAAGGTAGTTTTGAACTTAGATGTGGGCAATCACTTTACCACATAAAGTAACTGGAGACCAGATCTTTAGGATTCTGCCACTCCCCCAAACAGAAAAGGAAGGATTTTATTTTGTTTGCAGTACATCCCATTTGTAATTGTTTAAGTAATTCCAGTGCTTTTGAAGAAAATTTGATAACCAGCTCTAGAAAGCTCTTAGCATAATAGCAATGGTATAAAACTAGTTGAAAGCAAGCTCTGAAAGCCCACATAAATCAATATTAAGGAGAGAAAAAAACCTGAAACCACCAGTAGTTTATTATGCTTAATCAGTGTTTAACTTATTGAAAGACTGAGGCATTTTCTAGGATGGTGTTAAAGAGGCTCTGCAGACCCAGAACAACTATCAGTTGGTGCTAGTGACATAAGTGCTACTGACCTGTGCCAACTCCACAATGACTTTGCAGGAGGAAATTGTATCTGCTACTCCTAGTCCCTACAGACTTCCCAAAATTATGGTTTTTATGCTCCTCCCAATGCAAACAGAAGAGAAGGGAAAAATCAGATAGAAAAACTGCCACGGAATATATTGAGTTCCTGCACGTTTATAAGTAGCAGTCAGAGATCTTAGTTTTCACAGTTCTCATATTTTAGGACTAATCAAACTGAAAGAAATCATTTTGGAAGAGCATGTTCAGACCTACCAGAAGATGTCACTATAGAACAGAGAGGTGAACTAGTTTAGTGTGCAAACTTTTTGTAATATAAAAAGCCATAGTCTAGTCAGTTTTTTCAAGAAAATGCAGTTGCAAACCTTAACAGTGTGATAATGTAGTTGATGGATGTTCTAGTATACCAAAAGTGTTCCTGATTTTTTTACATAGTGCTTAATAGTCAAAGTACCTGAAAATAGTTACATATTTAAATACTTAAGTAAAATAAATTATTAACATAATAATTTTGAATACTTAAAATAGTTATTTTATAATAACCTTATTTTCTAACAGAACTTCAGCAGAAATATGTTTTATAAGCATCTATGCAAAAACGGTGAAAGTCATGTCACCAAATACAGATGACAGACAATTCTAGGCGGCATTTTAACACAAGTATCTAAACCAGTCAGATTAATGACTCTCTAAAAGACTTCATTTATCTTCGGTTTAACATTAAACTCTCCCAGGAAGAAATTTCCTGTGGAGGGTACAGTCTGGAAATATTGTGAGATTAAAAGGTAAAATTAAAAGAGATTTTGCATCCAGTAGCGAACACATCAGAGTACCAATTTCCAAAATAAAAAGGATTATTTGGAAGAATAGAATTTTGTATAGTACAAAAATCTTATTCCAGAAAGAACAGATATTCTCTCAAGAGGAGAATTTGTAGATCATCTCTCAAATCTCAATTAAATTCAGTAACCAGAAAACCCGCATCATTTGATATGTGCAGATAACGCCTCTAGTGAAACATGATCATTACTGGTTTCCCAAAAGAAGTTTATACGAACCCTCAGAATATAAATTTTCAAGAGATTATTAATACAAATTACAAATTATTTTACTAAGCACTACAGAACAGGTTCCAAAATTCAAAGCCAAACATGCTCTTAGAAAAGTCAAGGTTCAAATTTACCATCTTTTTCTAATGTAAAGGTTTACTGAACTTATGGATTGCTGGCTCCTGCTCTACTGCCATGTGGGAAGCCTAGTTGAGCTGTGGTTTCTTACATATATTTTAATTACATATATTTGCAAGATATTTGCACAAGCTCTTCACAGAAGTGCAGAAAACAAGTGTCACGTTTGCAAATTAGCGTTAGTAAAATTAAGGAACATCACATTGCTGGTTCTCTGCAAGTTGGCTAAGGTAAAATGTCCTTATTTATGTCATATTATTCAATTCTTAAAGAGTCAGCCTGCTTGCTCTTTGCTATCAGGCCCTAAATAAAAAGGCAATTTTAAGATTACCCATGTTCTGCATCTCCTTTTCAGTCTTTGATGTCTGGGTAGAGAATGAAGTATCCAGTAACTGCAGAACTCAATAAGAAATAGCAATTAGCCACTTCTTTCAAAAATAAAGTAAGTTCAGCTTTTTCAGTTATAGGAAGGGTCACCTCTGAGCTCAATTTAGGAAAGTTTTTTATGCGTAGTGACAGATAACAAAAGAAGTGGCCAATTCAAAAGGGAAAAATGCGGGCATGAAATCAAATGATACTTTTTTCTTTTTTTTAAAGGAGGGAGGAAGGGAACTCCTATTTGTTTTTTGTGCAAACTGCAAAGCATCACAGAAATACCATTAATATGTGCAATATCTTAATTCACATATTATAATTAACTACTTCGATTTTTCCTCCCTAAAATAACTGCAGTAAAATTCAATAATTAAGGCATTTAAGAGCTAGAGAGAATGACTTACATTGCAGATTTTAAAAAGAACCATATTTAAGAAGTGAAATACATAATCATTAGCAGTATCTTTTCTTTCTTTTAAGATATTGGAGCAGTAAAAATAAAAATATTAATACTTCTTTTGGTTTTATTAAATATATATTTGTACAAATGCTAACATACCAGCAGTTGAATGCAAGTGCAGATTAAATTTAACTGAATTAAGAGCAGAAGAAACAGTATTCTCATTTCATACCTTCTACCAATTAACTTGAAGGATTCCAGAATTTATACAAAAAGCACAGAGAGATAAGTAAGATTCATAGATAGCCAGTAAAATGATCACACTTTCCTATGGCTAGCACATCTGAAAAATAAGCTTTGTGCTCTTTCTGAAAGATTCCATTTATTCTCCAGACTAGGTCATTTCCACCACCACAATTCCCTCATTAAACAATGTGATTTATCAAGTCTGTACAGAAGACCACAGTCCAAGTATCCTTCATAGGTTTTCTAGAACCAAACCAGAAAGGGTTTTGATGCAAGTGGCAGAAATGCTGGTAAGAAAAATCAAATCTCTGAGAACTAAAGCCTTAAAAGACTTTGTTTTGGATTGTGACTGTTACAAAGCACTGATAATATGTATTCTCATTAATCAGACCTTCTAACAAGCTCTCTGTAAATGGGTGTACAAGAAGTGCCTCCAGATAACCTCTTAAAAACAACCTATTCCATAATGCATGTGAAATAAATACACAGACTGTGATGTCAGACAGTAAAGATGCCAGGCCAGCTGAAGATCAAGCTGTGTGTTTGATGAGTAGGGGCGGTGGGTGTCATTGTTTATTTGGTTTTGTTTTAATAAATCTTACTCTCTGAAAATTTTAAAATGTTAGGTTTCTTCAAATCCTTGGCCACAAAAGACAGGAGGGAAAAATGCATTTATTAGAAAGTAAGGGTAACGCTTCTGTTCACACTTGAAAATATTTCACTATGGGAACCAGCACTGCTGTGGTTTTGCGTGTAGGAAGCCCACAGAAACTGCATATACACATACATAGATCAACTGTGCATGTAGTACTCACTATATATATTTTTATATATATACATACATACTTACACGCCAGATTATTTCCAATACATCTTGTCATTTTTGAATTCCCATTGAAGAGACTTTTCAAAGCTTATGAATGTTACAAATTCTGAATTCAGAGGGAAAGTACGTTTTGTTTTATGATGTAAGCAGGTAGCCTAAATACAGTAAGGAAGTAAAATGCAGGGTGGGCACTAGGCATGGCTCCTGCAGAAAAATACACCATTCTGCATAAATGCATCTTATTCCAGACTGCAATTTGCCTTCTGAACTGCATCTCTTATTCAAAAGATGAATTAATTAGTTGGTTCTTAAATATAAATCATGTATTTTATGTATTATATTCCAAGAATATACTCTAACAACATGATACACAAGCTAACAAATGCAATATAGCAGCTCCCTTTATGATTTCAACTAACTTTCCCAAATAAAACTAGAAAAATGAGAATCTGAAATCTCATTTTGATACATATTTCCGTAACAATGTGTCCCAGTAAGAGTACAAATGTGCCAGAGCCACTAAAGCCAAAGACAATACTTACTCTTAATGTGTGATGCTCTTGTGCTAGCAATGCTGTGACCTCCTCTTGTAAGGTAATGACCTCCAGAAATTGCCCCCAGAGAGCCATTAGAAGTGAGCAAAGCTGAGCAAGATTCATATTTATAAGTTCTGCCAGTTCATCAGGATTTTCCATTTTCTGAAGTCAGGAAAAAATATTTACGTGATTAACAGATGAGACCATAATATACAGACAAGAATAAAAAAAATGTACTTTATCTTAGTGACTATTTTAATTTAAAAAGTACCTTCCAAATGAGAACTGTTTTGTCTAAGTATCAGAATTGGATAATCTATGTTATGACACTAATAGATTATTTTATGTTGCATTAAATAGTATCCAGTTGCCTTTTAGAATTAGGACTTTTGACCTTAAGTTAAAGCAACGATTCCATTTATGGCAACAATAACCGAGTTGCAACTGTTGTATTTTCTAATACGCAAAAATACAGTGTCCATGAAAGGAACAGGAATCAGAAAACAGAAAACTGATACTTTCTATGTTAGTCCAACTTTGATACAATCGTAAAAATTTAATAAAGACATCTCCATTTCATAAGTCACAACTCACAGTAACATTTATACCATTTCATAATAGTCACAACTCACAGTAACATTTATATGGTGCTATATATCTACATACGATTTAAGCATAATCAGGAAGCAGTGTTATAGTATAGGCTTCCTAGAACCAGATCACACCAAGACAAATTCAGTGTGAAACAAGTTTTTCTTTCTTAACAATGTACTGTAATCCTGTGGCATAGTCCCACACCTGCCAACTGTAGACTGCTAGACTTATGTTCCCTGCCATTTTAGAAAAAAATAGTTTTTCAGAAACTCATTGTAGGCACATAAGGCACTAAGGCAAAGGGTTTAAAAAGTAAAAATAGTAAAGACCCAATTCTAGCAATATGAAAGAGCAAGTAGCAAAAAGGATTGCAAATATTGAAACACCAACTTAACAGGCAAGAGTGGAAATAAGAGCAACTTTTGTCAAGAACTGCACAAAACAAAGGAGAAAATGGAAAAAATACAAACATATTTCAGCAAGATTATTAGTTGCCTATAGAGAGCTAACTCTGCTGGCTTTGTCTCCAGTTATACAAATGATACCCTTTTAAAACCAGTATTACATTTCCTTGCAGTCATACTACTAAACCAGTAATGAAAGGTAAGCCTAGTGTTCTTCAAAAGCTGGGCACATGGTCCACTCAGCAGCAAAACATGGACCATCTTTCAAAAGTTCTAAAACCTGTGCTTCAAACTTCTCCATGACAAGGAAAATAGCTGGGGTTAGTTCTGACTAAGGAGAAAGGTGGGAAGACAAATCTAAGCAATCTGAAGTAGACAGTGTTTCCTTGAGAATGTAAGGAAAACAGAAGCAGACCAGGATCAGGGCAAGTCCTTTCAAATGAGGGGATCACTTGGAGAATCTGCTTTTGTCCAACTTACTACTACTGCTTGATCTTCTAATGTTGTTATTTGATACCAAATTTGATATCAAAAATAAAGAATGCAAATTATAAATGCAGAAAATTCAGAATGTGATTTTAATACAGGTAACCCACCTTTCTACAACCTTAAGTTGCACGATATACAAAAGCTACCATGGCTACTACTGACACACCAAGCCACCAGATGAATAGTTAAATTTTGCAGTTAGTCAGACAATGTCTCTTTGAATGAGAAGTTGAAGTAAGTGTTGGCAAAAAACATCCAGGATGTAGGATGTTATCACTGAAACAGTTTATTCCCAACTACTGTATGAAATCAGCATTCTTTGCTTTTATAGTTATTCCACTTATTTAATAC
>JAVJGI010000062.1:12921119-12964264 GCA_035590275.1 Ibycter americanus
GGGGGCGGGCCAGGGAAGTACCTTTACTTCTTCACACAATTCAGTAAGACGAACTTCAACATCTATGTTTTCTGGAAAGATGAGAGGACATATCCATGAAGAATGTACTTTCTAAGTAGCAGAGTAAAACCAATTATCTCACAAAACAATTTTAAAACATGAAAAAGAACTCATGAAATAAAACTTGAAGCCATATTAAGTGCCACAGTCAACTTTAAATCAAATAAATTATAAATTCCCATTAAAATAATTTCTTAGTAACTTCTGAGATTGAGGACAGAACACAATTAATAAAAAAAGGTTTGCAACTGAGTATCATGTTCACTTATCATGATACCTTGTCAAGGATACCAATTCCATTCAAAATTATACTTGAAAATACCGTAATTTAGATGATGTAGTTTGCAGATTATACACTGAGAGCTGCTCAGCCATTCAGCAGCAATGTCATTGTTCACAATCAAGGTAATACAATTCCTCTTCTACCTCAGATTTTCCAGAGATACCTTATTCCAATACCATTTTTCTACATGTATATTATTTACCTGATTTGCAAGCTGCATGAATATAAATACAACTCGTTAATTGTCTGAGGAATTATATTATAGTCAAATAAAACTGTTCTTGAATTGATCTTTCTCTCAACTGCTCAATATTAAGAACAGATCAATATTCCATGGTATGGCAGCTTAAACTGGATCTGAACCTTGAATGACTTATAAAGAAAACAGATTTATTCCTTCATGTAAGATGTTCTTCCTTGTTAATAATTCCTAGTCTACTTAAGGGAATCTGATCAATTAAATAAAAATTTAGTACTATGTTTTGATTTCCTTCTACATCTGAGGTACTGGTAACAAGAGTACAATTTATAAACCCTAAAACTGTCTGTAACAAGTATTTATATTGAAATTCATTTTTGAAACACAGTATTAAGGAAAAAAACCCTACAATGTTTCTTGAACACATACACCAACAAAACATGCCTTGAAACCCACACTAATAAATTTACGATTCAGATAATGACCATAGATTTATAGAACAGCAACAGTATGTTTACTCAACCTGTCTTCAAATGACACCACCTAGACTTGTTAAGTAGGTATTGATTTTCAACTAATTGCATCTGTTAGGCTTAAACTTAATGCCAAATTAACTCACACAACTCAAAGTTCTGAAAAAATATGCAAATTGCAGAAATGCAAGAAGTTTCAGAAAAAAGTTTCAAAATGTTTTTGAAGGAAACTACAATAAGCCTGTATTAGCTGAACAGTACTTGATGATAATTATTCTGAAAATATATGGAAACAGTTTAAGATATAATACTACTTTGGGTGTGTCTGTGGCCACACAAATTTTGTCATTAGTAAATAAATTAAATGGTTTACTTATGAGACACAATACTGATTATTGACCGTGTTTGTCACACTGCAATTGAGAATAAGCTCTGAACATTTAAAACTGAAGTCTAAAATCATTATGGAAAATCCCAAACTACAATGTTATATTAAAAAAAAAAAAAAAAAAAAAAGGACAGAATAGAGACAATACAAGACAAAATGAAATTAAATGCTAACATTCTACAGTAGTCATGTTCACCCAGCAAAACACCTGATGCAATTTTGCTGGCTCTGCTAAAAAATAGTTTCATTTTCTTTTTAAAACAAAACCAAAACGCAGTTACAGATGATTAAGCTGGTGACATACTATGAGACTGAACTGCCATTTTATTCTTCCCATCACAAACTTCCTTGTCCATAAATAGCACTGCTGTCTTTTGTTCAGCATCAGGCCAACAATGACACTCTCCAAAAGGAGAACTGGCCATTTAGATACTGACAAATTCACCTTAAGCTTTGAGAATGTCTTGTGTAGTGTTTGGAAGAATACCAGAAGCAACTAGAAAGATTTCTCAGGAAGATCAGGTATTAGTCTTTAATTATCTAAAAAATTGAGTCTGTGATGAATTAAATGAAACTGTAATTTTTCGCTATTTCATTTAAATGGTGATAACTGACAAAACTCTTCTGTCATTTTTGTTTAGTAAAGTAGAACAACACTAAACCAAAAAACAGTAATAATTTCTCATTTTACTATCTATATTCAGCCTAGAAATATGTAGCTCAATTCTGCAGACTTCAGGAGAGTTCAACATACATTCACTATGGTTGAGTAGTGAAATAGTGTTCCTGTTTACAGAAGAATGTAATATTTTGTATTATTAATAAGAATATAATATTTTATAGAATTAATGAAAATCTGAGGGGTTATATCACCTGCTTTGAAAACATACCTAGGTAGGCGTCTCTCTGGGTTCGTGGATATTTTCTTCTGAGAAGGCGTTCATAAAGGACCTGCATGCTGGCCTTGGCTAGTTATAGGGATTGCACACACATGACTAGTTACTACACTCCTTTTTTTCATCTGTGATTTATTATTTGCCTTAAAGTTAGTAAAAAAGCTTATTGCTAGCCTAGCAATTAGTGCAGTTAGATCAGTACACGAAAGGATATAATTTTAGTGTAGTTTCTAGATTAGATATCACTCGTGATACACATTACGCTAGCATTTTTTTATTTCCTGAAACCAGTAATACTTAAAATGCTTAGTTACAGTTATTGAGTCCCAACAGTTGTCTGCACATGCTTCTGCAAAATCAGTCTTATGTTAAAATTATATGACAGAGCAATAGTACAGCAAACAGCAGAAACAAAATTAAAAAGATAATTATTTAAAACAAAAAAGTGATGATTCTGGAATTTAAGCAGGACTTGAGATTCTATTCTGCAATTCCCATTTGAACTTCACGCATAAAATCTCCACCATAAAACAGTTCATTTACTTTAAAAATTAAAAATAAATGCAAATTAAAACTGTGTACTTTGTGAAGTCCAGAGAGCTTCAATTTCTTTATAGACATCACAGAAACACAGTTGTGTTTTTTTTTTATTTTTACTGTTGATGGATTTTAGAAAAATTAGCGTTAATGGGAGGCATTAGTTACTTTTCATGAGCAAAAGGTGAGTAGTAGTAGCATAATTCATATTTACATTATTAGTCCTTTTTATTGTATCAATTGTCCCAATCAATGTATACACAAAATAACTGAAATAAATGAAAAAAAGATTTACAAACAAGAAAACAAAGTAATTTTAGCAGAGACTTAAAAAATAAAACCCCCCAAACCCACAGGAAACACACTGTCAGGAGAATATGTACAATGAATGTTAAATGTAAGTAGTCACGTTATCTTCATATATTTATTTTGAGCAGTTCTGTTCAAGCTTGCATTCCTAAAGAAAAGCTAAATTACCCATAGAAATGATAAAAGGTCTGACTCAAGTTCCACTAAAGCTTATGAAGATGTTTTTGGTGACTTCAATGTAGTTTGAAAGATACAACACAACCATGCATCTCAATGGCTGGCTTTTTTTCTATGAGATACATATTTTGTAGGAATGTTTTAGGGGAATTGAAGGTCCTATTTGAGACATTTAAGTCTCAATCTTTAGTCTAAGCCTATCCTTACAACAGCAACAGTGCCAACAGATTCTATTTGGAAAAAAGCACATTTTATCCTTAAATGGAAGACTGAGAGTTGAGTCATTCCTTTAACAGGGTGTTCCCCTCCATATCAAGATTAAGATAACTGACATAGAAATAGTCTTTGCACCATAACTGTAGCAGCATTTCTGCTTCTATAAAGAAAAGGACTCAGCTTCTGCTATTTTTCTATGCACAGATTTGTAACGCACTCCCCTCCCTCAAGAAGAATTTTTTTTTTCCCAAAAATTGCTTTGTGTTTTGTAGTATACAAGCGAAACATTCTTTCTTTGAATCACTGATTGACCACGTCACATTTTAAAAATAGTTTTCATCTCTCAGTTTCCAACCTTATTGTTTCATAATGCTTAGCTTTGACACTGGTAAAATTAAACAATACAGAAATCAATAAATGCTGTCTACAACCAATGTAAATTCCAAAAGATCTATTTTTTGGATTTAAATAGAACTTTGCATGACTAGAAAGGTATATATGCTTGATAAGGAAAAAATCTAAATCACCTTTATAATGCTGATGTCTTGTCTTTTTTACTTTCATCGCTCTCCTAGTTCACAAGTTTAGTCTAGGCTCTGTAATATACTTGCATTCTACAGAAATGTAACGTACATTTCCATACATTAAATTTCATGTAATATTTGTGCAGTTACTTTTATCAAATGTAGTTACTAGAAGTCTTCATGGCCATAGAACTTAAATGTCTTTCTATGAGACTGTACTGTAAGAGTTTAATTTTAACTTTAGTAAAGAAATAGTTCCTCTGAAAGCATATTTTAACTACTCAGCTTTATAGAAACAGTTCTTGTCTATTCAGATCTTTTCCTAATTCTTAGGTAACTAAGTCTGTTTAAAAAGCTGCACTACAAACTGAGCCAACAGCAATTAGCAATTTCTTCTTGTAGGTCTTTTTTTCAGTTAAGTTTCTATTGTAATATTCTCCTCAAATCAAAGCTTACAGAGATCCAATTTTTATACAAACATATGTTTCCTTATAATAAAGAAGTGCAGCATGCTACTTGGATTAAGAGTCTAACTTTCTTACGACTAAACACAGTGATTTGAAATAACAGGGCAAATCAAGACAAGCAAGAAAACCTATATTTTCATAAATTCAGGCTGTTATCTCCTTGTTTTATTAGTAACACGACAGTGCTTGTTTCTTTTTTTTTTTTTCTTGAGTTATTAAATTCCAGCTCAGTTCGAGCAAAAAGATTTTAGATATACACGATGTATGAAATCAATGCCAGTTTATTCTAGAAGAGGGCTATTCTTAACAAACTTTGACAGGGAAGTGATGCATTTTATTAAAATCAACATACCCAGTTCAATTCGGTGAGAAGAGGGGAGCTCCTTTGTTATCACAATGAAATAGCTATGTAACCCTTTGAAAGCAAGCAGCAAACTGGCACAAAGTGTAGAATGGAAATTATAGGCATGGCTGAGGAAAGACTCTGAAACAACAAAACTGCAACCCTAAAAAGAAAAAAGATGAGGCACATATTAATTCTGTACAATAAATGAAGTGTTAACAGAATAACTAAAAAGACAGATAAGCATATTGCCTCTTTTCACAAACCTCATCTGTTACTTTTGTGATTTTCAATGGATTGCAATATATTAAAAAAGGTTAAACACTTTAATATTATAAGCTTTCCGTCTGCCTGTTCCTGAAGTATATAACATAGCCTTTTAGAATAATTTTTCTCATTTCCCACATCACATGGCACACCAAAGTAACTCTTATCAAGTAATATTTCTGCAGAAAATATAAAATTCACACCACCCAACAAAATACAAATAAAATCTTAAACTGATATATCCTTACATCTGCTGATAACTGTTTTGTGTAGTTATTGCCAAAGACCACACTTTCAAGAGAGGGAATCACAGAGTCCCTGTTTTGTGCTGGTGCATTCCTGTTCAACCATGTATTCTTCACTGGGCGAGGAAAACTGCAAAAAGCACAAACAAACTGATAATTTGAACATACTATGTGTCACCAAGCAATCATAGTTAAAACAAATTCTTGATTTTTCTTGAAAAGTAGTAGAAACAAGGACCCTCAGTAAGATTCCAGAAGTTCCTAGCATGGTGGGCTGACCTTTTAAAGCCTCTCAGGACAGCCCAGATACCTCAGTTTAGTCTCTGGTGCTGTGCTAGGGGAGGAGTGCCTCTAATGTAGTCCTTTTCAAAGCATGTCCTCAGCTAGTTGGAGAAGTTTAGGAGATTATTACCCTCAACTATTCTGTTGCCATTTCTCACCATGAAGATCAGCAGACTGTGCCAGGAGACTATGGCACTGAGGTTTCCAAAGCAAACCTCAACTAATTTAAACAATATTCCTGAAAGTTTACACTGTAGAGATAAATTTTGAACTGTTAACAGGTAAGAAGCATTCATTTTCTGCCAACTTTGCTGTGGGGACTTCACCTCCTAAAAGTGAAGCAGTAGCAAGCAGTTGGAAAGCTGTCACACAAATTACCATTGCTGTTTTCTTAAAGTATGCCTGACCTCAGCCTACTGAGGAGGAGAGCCCATCCTGAATCCCTGGGAGGACAGAGCATCCTGCAACAGTAGCTTTATGAGAACAAAGAACTAGGAAAAATGAATTAGAGAGGAATGAACATAGAAGTGTGGACTTTAAATAATAGGCAGAAATAAGTAATGACAGGATAATAAAGAGTAGATTGTACAGGACTCCAGGGCTGTAACCAGGTGGAATTGTCTCCTCTCTTTCAGGGAAAGTATTAATACTGATTGTTCCCAAGAGAAGGTGAACTTGGATGCTACTCCGAAACTGAAAATACTCAAAAAGTGACCCTTTAGGAATGGAAGGGGTGCCAATAACGTGAGCGTGACCCAAACAGAGGAGCAAACTGTCACCCAGGAAAGGTGAGTGAGGTCTGCAATGTTCAGCTTTTTCAGAAAGAGGTGCTCCAGGAAAGCGAGTGGGGTATGGATACGGCACCTATAAAGGATTTGCTAAGTGTTACAATATGGTGTAGCCCAGCTGAAATAAAACACTCTAAATGGGAAGGTTTCTTCCTCTCCCTACCCCAAACTGGTTTAAAGGGCGACTTGGATCCTTAAAATAATTTTGTGGACACCAGTAACATTCTACTTTAAAGGTAATGGAAGCAGCATAGAAGTTATTTTGTTTCAGTATCTGCTTACACAAGCTATATCAACTTGAGGTTTAAAATTAAATAGCATTATTGTATCATCTTTTGAAAAGCCAGAAACAGAGGAGAAAATGTATAACCCTCACATCTTCTGCAACCTCTTAAAAAGTCAGAAGGAACAAATACATTTCCGACTGAAAATTAGTAACAAAACCTGTTTTTCATTTTCTGACAATGAAGTTCGACCCTACAGCTGTGGGATGAATACAGGTGAAATGCCTGAATTTCACCTGTGGTACAGCATGACAACTTATACTACATACATGCTGCTACTTCAAGTGCATTATTTTATCAGATGAAGTTGTCAACAACAATACTAACTTAAGACAATTCCCACCTCCTCAGTACTTGTTCCTCTCCCCAAAAATGTTGTGCCATCCCTTCAGATGTGCGAGTTCAGTTACTATATAACCATGCCTAAAACACATCACCAAAACTATCCAACTTGGAGGGGAAAAGACGACAAAAAAGAAAAAAAGCCAGCTGAAATCTCCAAACCAGTACATTCCTACTGCAGAGAACAAACATGCATAGAGGCATAGCTTTCCATGATGTGTAGACAGGGACAAGTAATGGGAATACTTTAAAAAGGTTTGGATGTTTATGGCACAGCCTGAATTTGAATATGAAGAAACTTGGGGGAAGTAGCATGGAATATTTGAAGACTATGAAAGACGGCAAAGACAGATATACTAAAGAAAAAGCTGTGCAAAGAACACTTCATATATGTGACTGAATGTATGTCCCTTTTTCACACTTACTTTTGAGACAGAGAAGCGAGGTAAACAGGGATTGCAAATGGTGACACAAGCCAATGAAATAAAAAGGCTTCAGTAGAAATTAGGCAAAAGCTTTTTTAAATATAAAATGAAATTCTCAAATTCCATTTACTTTAGAAAAAGGTAAATGCATCATTTGCAGACATCATTGCCACTACAGTAGTAACGGAAAACTGTGAAGACACCTAACAGAAGACGCTCTATTTGTATTAATGGCACCTATTTCAGTCACTAACTAGAGCAAGCAGATTATCTTGCTGAATAAGAAAATGTATAAATATTTATATATATAAATACACTCCTCTTTTCTGGTCTTGGGTATTATCTCTCTTCTACACGACATACTCTTATTTCTAATAAAAACAAACCAAATATTTGTTCCAGGTAACTTTGAAAACAAGAAGTTTCTCATCCCTCTGGGCCCTGAATTCCAAAATCATCACAAAGAAAACTATACTGGCCATAGATTTAACTCCTTCTTAAGTATTCTATTTGTATAACATTTCCATCTGGATACTCAATAACTTATTTGCATTTTATTAACAAAAGATTACCTTATCAATGGCTGATGCAGAGCAACCAAAGAAGCATGAACTATAACTGATATGACAGAAAGGTGGAAGTAATCAAACATAACATTGACATAATGATGAAGGCCCCGGTGTAAGTTAAAGTGCAACTTTAAAGTTCGGCTACTAATGGGCTGTAGTGTGCTCAGGTCATCTGGTCTAAAAAGAAATTAAAACAAAACAACATACAATTAGAACAATCATATTTGAAGTGTAAGTTATTAATAATCGACATGAATAGCAATTTAGCACAGGTCTGTATTTTGGAATGCAATGACATCTCCCCCAGAAAAAAAAAAAAGTATAAAAAAAGTATCAGAATGAGACAAACCAGTCATGAAATCTTAACAGACTCCAGCACTGGATTTCTTTTTTACCTTCTTATATGTCTGATATGAACACACTACATCTATATATAATAAAGATTTAATCAGTTAAAAAAGTTAACAAATATTGTTGCTTTAATTAAATCTTCTGTATTTAAACTTACGAATAGTCTGTATCCGTGAAGTGTAAATCTAACGTTAGCAGAAAATTCATTTCATTAAGAGACTCCTCAATCTAGAAAGAAATTGTAGAAGCATGAAATCTTTTCAGGTCCCTTATTTATACTAATCCAAACTGTACATAACGAAGATTTAATTATCCAAATATAGTAGAGTTGAATGGCAGATTACCTTTCTCTCATCTAACAGCATTTTTATTTTGAAAATCATCACATCGTTCACAGAAACTTCCTCATTTTTGTAAAGAATCTGAAATGTTTTACTGCAAACGACATTGTCATGGATTGAAGCAGGAAAGGCAAGATCTGCACCTGAAAAGAGAAACAAGTATTAATATAATTGGCCTAAAATCTGGAAACCCCAGAGCAGCTAGTAAGTGAAACTATCATTCCTGTTAGTTTCATGACCAATGTTACAACTGTAACGTCAACAGTATCAGAAGTTTCCCTCTCAGTCAGCAACTTCTGGAGTTTCAAGGAGTGCATTTGTGTTTTAAAGAAATACTGTATCAGTATTTTTAACATAATTTGTTTTTAACTTCAGTCTGGACTGAACAATTTTTACTTTGTTCCAAATTGGAATAAGACAGTCTAGGCATTCTAAAAAAAATTCCGAACTCTGTCTTGTTTCATCTAGCATTGATGTTTGCAAGGTTTAACCACACTGAGAACTCTTAATTACCTACAGATGAGGCAAAGAGGTTAAATGGTATATACCACTCCACTGAATTTATCAAGAACAGAGGTGGTTCAGTCTTTCCTTCCAGATCTTTGCATCCTACTCTGGCAAGACCAGTTCCAAGGGTACCACCTGCACCTTACATTTCTCATTCAATACGACACTTCTGCTTTCAGTCCCGAGGCTGCTCATCAAAAAGAGTTCAGAAAAGTGCAATAAATGGTTGGGGAACCCTTTGCCAAAAAAAGGTTAAAACACTTGTAGAAGAAATAAGAAAGGGAATGGTTTAAAACAGTTGTTATACGAATATTTGAGGAATATTGAGGAAGTATTTAGCATAATAGCAAGGGGTTATCACACAGGAAATCTGACAGGCACTATCCTGTGAAACAACACATAAAAGAAGATGGAATCTGGAAGAACAGAAGTAGTAGTAATACTGATACTTTCTTATGACTCCTCTACAAGCAGGCTCAACATTAACCTCTCCTAGAACACAAAGTCTCAGAGATTGTGTAAATGGCGGTGCAAAACATTTTTTAAATTCTTTTGATTCTTCTTAATAAATTACTTCAAAGGAATGCACAAAAGAAAAAAAAAAATCTTCAAAGTTTGCACCTCACAGATTTGAGGTCTACAGGCCTCTGATAGAAAAATCACTGTACCTGGCAAACATTCCCACTATATATTAGTTCAGCTTCCCTTCAGAAACTAGAAACAAATAAAAATACTGGGTTTTGCTGAAGTGCTTTCATACATACCATCAATTCAGGTGTCCTGGACAAAATACTTACAAAGTCTGAATCATTAAGGTCTAATTTCCCTATATATAATGCCACTTTCAGCTTGTATCCGTGTTGTCTCTTACAGGTGAAGGGCAGAGTGGGGTATGGTTTCACATGACATGTAATCTGATAGAACCGCATAGCATCAGCAAAATGTATCTCCCACTCCTGTCCGATACAAAAGAAGTAACGGAGACACGTGGCCAAGGTCCCACTTCCTATGCAGCATCCAGCTCTGAGTTACAGCCCTCGGTTCTGCTGACTTCAGTGTAACATGAAACAGCAACCTCAGAAGTGAGACAGGAGTTGAAAAGTTGACACCAGAACAGGCTGAGCCACGTCTACATGGGAAGCAAGGTCTCACAAATGTGAAGTCAACAAGGCAGAACTACTATATTTTTAAGTCAAGTATGCACTGACTGGCCAAGACTATTTCTAGGCTTCTATCCACACAAAAATCCATCTCCACAATGGAGGGGGAAAAATAGTGGAGAATTAATTTATTCTTACATCATAAAAATGGACATGTCATTCCAAACATTTTTTTTTTTTTGCCATTTTTTCTTTTTTTTTTTTTTTTTTTAATTCTGAAAAACAGCCACGAGTTTCTGACAGAAGAATGCATTCAGAACAGCCTCAATCCTGAAACAACCTCATACAGGCTAGAATTACATATGTTTAACTTTCTAGAGCATGACTACATCGCCCTTCAAATTACAAGACTGCCAGGAGACCTTCACAAGGCTGAAGCTAAAGCACGTGGTTTGCCCAATCACATCTATAATGACACTCATCCTGGGTCCCAAGTAATTCCAGTGAACTACTAAAGGACATGGGAAACAGAAATGGAAGAAATCTGGATTGAAATTATCGTAGGACCTCATGAAAAGATCAGAAGGGTTGGGCAAGGAGATGCAAAGGAACAGGGAGAAGGGAGAAACTGAGACTATATATCTGACTTGGGAAAATAAAAGGAACAGATAGATCAAACAGCCTGTGGAAGAGAGGAAAACACACAGCCAAGGTAAGGAAACTGCAGGTGACCTGTGCAGAGGTTAGGGAGTACTAGAAGTAGGCAAAATTACTTGGACTGGAGTGGGAAAACCATGACACTGTCAAAGGGAATAGAACAGGTATCAGATAAATAGAAAAGTATAGAAAGAAGTACCTGACCAACACAGGACATCATTCTCAAGTGAGAGCTGTGGGCTCCTGTCCAGCCTCCTCTATGGCCAACAAGCAACAGACACTTTCAGACAATGGGTCAACCCTCTTAGTGCTAGTCCACACGTAGCCTAACAGTAGCTACTTTCTTATGAATAATGGCAGCCTCAGGAACTGGCCATTAGCTATTTGCCACCTTGAGCAGAAGAGCTATGAGCTAGAGCTACAGCGTCCAGCTCTGCTAAATGAAGCAAGCAGCTGAAATGAATGGAAGGCAGAGGTCCTCAGAAAGACCACACACTATCACGTCCACAAGAAGGACAAACTAGCGCCCTTTCACTGACCAGCTTGTACCCTTCTCTCTGCTTTGTTGTGGCACAAACATTATCACTACCTACCTCATAAACCAAACTGAGAGACTGATCTAAAAAGGACCCCAGTTCCTGGGTTTGGAGGGGTTTGTTTCTTTGTAAAATGGCTGCTTCTCAGCTGAATGAATTCCCAGGCCAAATCAGACACTCGTGTCAATACAGCACAGAGAAATATAAAGGTAAGAAGGAGTGGCCATGGGGAATCACAGGCTAATTTTTCTTTTTTTTGACAGCACTGCTAATCTAAACTCTCATCAAATTGCAGTCTCAATGTTCACATCCTTTATGCCTAGTAACAAAAGAGCTAACACATACGCTACAATTTACTAACAACATTGCAGCTTTCTGAAAAAATAACTGAGACTAAAATATACTATGCAATAGAAAAACTTTTTTTCCCCACCAATATTAAACATATCATTAAGTGATACTATTAAAAAGTATGTTTTACTAAAGGATCAGTTTAGCAGAGCTAAATTCCCTCAGCCACACTGAACTTTGCCTTTGAAGTGGAGTAATCTTAGTTCACAAGAATTATTTATTTCACACAAATTCAAGAAATATTCAGGAAGCTTGACTAAAACTCAGTATCTACATTGTTGCTCTACTCAGAGTTACTTTTGAAATAGCCTCAAAAATTCAGGTTTCAGTAATCTCATATCACATTTTCTCAGACTGTAGTACATGTTTCTTCCTTGCAATTCCAAGAATTCCACCTGACATTTGAAAACTTAATTCATTTATTGCTTTTCACATTTTTACAGCATGCTGAGGTGCAGGCTTCACAGAATTAGGAGAGCACTAACACATTTCTCCAGGTTCAGTTTGCCTGGACAAAGAAACCAAAAGTGAGTGCCAGGTTAATAAAAGAAAAAGATGAGGAAGTGGGTAATTCCATCCAGGAGGTTAAATCAATTTTCAGCTTTGCCACTGGACAGCAAGACAGCAAGTTTGAAAACAGCAAGACTAGATTCTTTCAAAGCCTTCATTCCAGAAAAAAATGGGCTTAGTAATCTGTGTAAGAGTCTGTATCTGAAGTTCTCCACTACTTCAAGGTATCTACTTAAATGAGATCTGCCCTTGGTCATCCTAGCCTGAAACATGGAGAAGACTGAGCAGTTCAGTGAAAAAAAACAGAGAACACTAATATAAAGGAATCACCATGTTTTGCTACCAGCAAAGGGAATTAACAGAAGAAAAACAGTAACACAAATTCTGTAATCAACTTTTAAGTCTCATTGCTAAGAACAAGCTAGCTTTTCAGCAGGTCATCATGAAACAATATGTATTTTTATTGTGTTAATAACAAAATAAAAACATTTTTATATTAGTTATAACAATATAAGACAAAAATTATGCTCCCTTAGTTAGCAAGCAAGATAATGACTTCATTTACTAAAAGTTTTTGCACTTACCAGTTGCATGTAACAAGCTAGCTTCTAATTTGTGTGGAATTCTTGGAGGAATTTTCATAGATGCACGAATCTGGTAAAAGCTAAAGCAAAAGACAGTGACTTGCAACACCTGGTATAATACATCTCATTTACCATATACAGATGCATACAATGACAAAGGCAGAAATGAAGAGCAGGAAAGAGGAACAGAGCACAAAAGTCTATGAAGCTTGGAACTGTCTTATTTTGACTCTTCATCCTATTGTGTTTTTTTTCTTAATCATTAACCAGAGTGACAGCCAAACACATGAATAAAAGAAGGAAGCCTCAACACAGAGCTAGTCTTTCCGCGCCTCACAGTTCTGGGGCAAATATTTATGGAGATACATGGTAAACTACACTGATAAGAATGAAAAATCAGGATTGTCAGCTACACCACAACCATCTCAGAAGGATCTACCATGTAGCATATCTACAGGACTACTATAGCCTGTTCTGCCACTGAAGGAACTATTTGTGAAACTGCAACATGCTTCCTGCCCCCTCCGGGATCCCCAGAAATCACACCACTTATCAGACACTCTTTACATTGCTTGTGGCCATCAGATACTAAAGAGTGCAAATAAAGGGTCACATTAGGCAAAATATGAAAGCACTTGCAGTATTAAGGCATAGTACTATTGCCTTTATGCTATCAAAGACAGGAACTGCAGGCTTGAAGCCTAAAATTTAAAAATCCCAAACCCACAGAAGTCTTTTGGGTGTCTGCCCCCATCTTTAAAACATTTCTCATCTTTTTCATCTCCATACTGTTTCCAACTTTGATTGTCATCTATAAAATCCCTAACTGTCACCCATACCAATTTTATAGAAATCTTTACATAATACAAGCACCCATAAATACACTTGGATGACACCTTCTGTCCATCTCATCCCATTGCAAGTAATTTATTTTTGTCTGTAGGGGTTAGCGTCAGCTCTTCAGTGAGATGACATGACCTACCACACAGCTACACAAATACTAACGCCAACAAAAGGGAGAGAGGAAGAACATTCACAAGTAGAGAGTAAGAAGACAAAACCACCTTTCTAGGCAGAAGCATGGTCCTAAATGTCCTTATGAGTATGCAATCTACCCTTTGTATTCCACTCACAGTGTACACACATAGTCTTGTGGTTCATTATCATCATTCTCACTATCCAAATCCAAACTACTCTAATCTGTTGTGTTGTTCTGATATTGGCTTCTAACACTTCAACTAAAGCTGACCATCCAGGACTTCACTAGCAACTGATGCAAGTGCGTACTAGCCTAACAATCAACCGATAAAAAAAATTCTCCATGTAATCCTTCCACAAAATTCAAAAGTCAACTTTAGTCTGGTCAAAACTATGCATCAAAGAATGCTTTACAATAGAAGACACTTATTGAACCAGCAATACTGCTGGAGGTAGGAGATGACAGCAAGATGTTTTAAAAATCCAGTTTTTATTTATTAATTAAATTTAATTAAAAATTAAATAAAAAATTTAAAAATCCACTATTGCAAACTAATGATTATGTATTTTGTTTTTAGAAACCCACAGGTCAAACATGATACCATACACATTTCTTAACTGATTCATAAACGGTAACTTAGTTCATTTTGTATTGGATTAAAAAAAATAATTAAGTTTGCACTGTCATCTTCTCCAAGAGTGTAAGGAATTGAGGAGATTAAGAAAGCCCTCTCAACATTAACCCAGGAGGATGCAATCTAGTACACTGATATACTCCTTTTCTCTGGGTCAGATGTGACTTCCATCATTCCATTAAGTTACTCATTTCACCTACACTGAGGACACAGAATACATTATAATGTATAATAGCCTCAGCAAGGATATACTTGCCACCAGCCTCAGCTTCACAGCGTCATTTCTGAATCCACAGTAAACATTTATCAAGAGCATGACACCCTATCACTACAAGCTGCATCTTCCCATGATCCATACATATGACTAGCCTGTCATGGGTAAGCATACTGCTTATTACTTCCGGTATTAACAAAAGAATGAAAAATCGTTGGTATGGTTTATATTAAATATTACATCTCAGTAGTTCAGAGACATGCTGATATTTTACTTCATCTCACTCTAACCTACCAGACTGGGTTGCTTTATTAGACTTTACGGTACCCAAAATCTGCATCATTCTTAGTTCATGTTTAGAACCATGTGACAGCTCTACAGAGCATAAATTTAACTAGGGCTTAACAACTTTACCGAATGTGGACAGACTAATGAATTAGGACTGTAACAAGGTAAAATGAAAGGCAAAGGCAACATAAAAAACTGAGCATCAAGCAGAAAAAAGGTGCAATGTGATATTTCTATTACTTAATGCAATAAGACTTGTTTGCCCTAAAGATGCTATTGACTGTTTACAATATGGGCCTCAATGAAAGCAAACAATAGAATTGGTTGTGCTTAGAATATAATTTGTGAAACCGAAAAGCTGTTAGGAAATCCTTCCTTTTCCTGTTACTTGTTAGCAATTAAGCAAAAGCAGACTATTCTACCCTATATCCAGTAAACTCTTCACCTGCCTGATATATTTTAATTTGAGTTAATGGGGAGATGAAGGTGTATTGTTTGCTTGTTTGAGACAGGTCGCTTTGATTTTCACCAGATTTTTACTTTAAGCAGTTTATAACATAAAGCATTCACCTGTTAATCTGAATAATAAAATCCTGTAGGAGTTCAGCTCAGGGCAAATATGTAAACACCAACTCAAGACCTTGTGCCTGTATCTTTGAAACAATTATTTAACTGCATCAAGATATTTAAATATGAAAAACAGCCTTCTACACAATATCTACCCAAATTATTCACTGTCACTTATCTTTAAATGCCATATGTATCAAGGATCTATCTGCAAATGAAGAGCTATGATACTGAAATAGGGCACTTGATTCACAAAGGAATTACATTTGTAATACATAAAATAATGAAATGCTTTCTAAAGTTAAGATACATATTCCTCATCTGACAGCAAATTTTAAAAGAAATGTCAAAAAAACCCAACAAACCCAGCCAAAAAAGCACAGAGCCTCGTCACTCTTCCCCTCAAGCCCTGCCTTCCTCATCTTCCTTCTGTCTCTGGTTCAACTCATTAATCAATTTGTGTCACAATGCTTCCTTTTCTATTACACAAAAACCCGGAAAACCAAGTCACTTTCAGCTATTTCCCAGCTATACCATAAACACTGTTTAGTTCCCACATGCACAACAACTGACCCATAAACCTGACCTATTCTATTGTACCTGCTTGAGTTTCCACATGAGAATTCAGCATCAAGGACTTGTTACTCGTCTACCACATTCAATTACTCCAAGTATCTTTAAAATACTCTGTAAATAAGATCTGAATACAATCAACTTTCCATTATCTTATGTAATGAGAAAATGAAGGTATCCTGGGTACTGGAAAGTCCCAGATAATAACAATGCTACAGAACATGCCGCTGATGGTCTGGGAAATGTGCCCAAATAGATGAAGTAGCTTGGATCTACCAACGCTTTCAAACCCCAGTCCAGAATCTTCCAAGATGTGGCATGTGCAGACCTAAACATGCAGTTGCAGATTTAGTATTACAATTTTTCTCAGAGGGTGCAACAGTTTGTGTCCATCAGTGTGTGTATACTAGAATGCCACAGGAATGGAGAACGTGGTACAAACATTTCAGTGGCATGGCCTGTGCTAAAGCAAAGTCAGTAAGATTCACATGACCAACCTTGCTACAGTGCATTTTCTCTGACCTGTACCTGTAAGTTGCAGGAGCATGGAAGAGGAATACTCACCTCTGCACCAGTATGGCTCCTTTTCAAGCCCTGACTCTGATGTTAACCTGGAAAAATGCCTTACTGATAACAGAGACAGGGGCTCTATGTTAATTTCAATATTTATGTAAAACTGTTTTCCAGAGCAGAAATATTAAAAAGAGAAAACAGATCAAGCTTTTCCATTAGCATTAAGATTCCACAAAACTGCTGGTGTTCTTACAGCTTAGACAAGTAGTGATTTTTTGGTGAAGATTTTAGAACAATAATTTGAAAAAAATCTGTGTTAAAACCTGCTCCTTAATCTGTCTTTTGACTGTGTTAAATGAGGAAAACACCATTTTTAGATTATTAAGGATTGCAATTTTCAGATAACAAAGAAGTCAGAAATATTTTGATAAAGACACTTTAAAACTACTCTCCTTGTTTTGAAGAAAAGAATCAATGGTATTCAGAAGAGTGGTATACTGTAAGAACACACATTAATCACCCATGAAACAGAAGCATCCATCAGTGTAAGGACGTTTTGCTACTTTTTGCTCTATGAGCTGAAGCGGGATAGCTGAGTATTTCACTAAACAGAGACTAAAACAACAGAAATACCACCAAGAACTGTAATTCACAGTATGATAAAAAAAAAAAGCATTAAAAAAACTGATCAGGGGCAAGCACCTGATACGCAGTAGTTGCTAAATTGCCCTGATAGATTATGCCGTGATGTTTAGAATCACCACCTGATAATTTAGCAAGATGCATTTGGATTATCTTTGATGCTACAGCTACAGTTTCACATTTTAAAAGCCTAGACTACAAAGGTAGCTAATGAAGTACAGTCTTAATGTGAGTCACTGCAGTACAGGCAGTGCAGGGAACAGATTTGGGATGAACAGCAGACTGACACTGAATGAAGGTCTGACACCACACAAAGAGCAGAATTTGAGAGAATCTTTAGCATCATTTTGTCAAGACAATGAGCAGGTTGCAACTGCTTGACATTCATGTTGCTGACGTATGAGTGATTTGAAGGGCAGCCTCCAAAGGGAGACTAAGTAAACTGAGACCTGAAACAGTCTTAAAGGTACTTAAGCAACAGAACAGGTTGCCCAGATAAGCTGTGGAATCTCCACCCATTGAAGCTTTCAAGATCCGAGGGGACAGAGCTCCAAGCAACATGGTTTGGATCAAGTGCTGACCCTGCTTTCAGCGTAAGGGTGGACTATATATGACATGTTACTATCCCTTTCACCCTGAATCAGCCTATGATCCCAGAGGATAAAGGAAACCTATAAAACAGGGCTCAGCGATTTACAACATGATGACCAAAAGGCACCACAGCAAGAAGTGTGTGTGGCTGGGAGCTGGTACACAAAACAAGTTGGAGACATATCTGTGAATAGAGCATATTCCAGCTCCTGGCTTTCCTGAGTCTAACTCAGGACCTGTGTGTACACAGGCAAGATACTTCTCAACTGCTGATTTGCTTGCTTCTCTGAAAGGCAGCATCTTCCAGTTCCTATTAAACTTCCAATGTCATAGACCCGAGGAAAAAAAAATAATCTACAATGCTACCTCTGAAAACGTGCCAACCTCTCCTTCTCTAAATGCTTCCAGCATTTACCTTTACCGAGATTGGCCACAGATGTGAGGCTGAGGATGAACACCAGATCTCTTGCTCTGGTTGCACTGCTTAAAAGCTTTGTCCTGGAACAGTTTCACATCCATTCCCCAAGAGGTACCTTTGCACTGGCTTCACAATGTGTGAGATAGCCTAAATATTTGAGACATTTACTGAGACAACATACACAAGCAAACCAAAAGTCACCAGTGGAGAGCTTGTAACTATCCAGGAGATTTCTGCCATCCCTTGTCTATGCAGTCTTTCTTCCATAAATAAATGTGTGTACTTGCTGATGCCCATTTATCTCATTGGTCCTCAATATAGTCATATGCAAATCCATAACCACGCTATTAAAAGGTTCAAGGGTATCTACAGCTTAGTGTCCTTAATACAGACATTGTAGGAAAAAGTCTTCTGAAAAAGGCAGTTAGAATTACTGCTCTCCTGTAGGCAGAGGAGACCTCTACTGTCTGTCCTGTATGAAGGATTAAATCTTTTCCATCCAGCTGCATTAAAATCTTGACAATTCAAAACCCGACAGGTGCCAGAAAATGCTTTCCCAACACAGGAAAATTGACAGGTTTCTTTTTCACTGGGATCACCATTTAGATGGGCATAAGTAAGGTTTTTTCACCACATTGGTTGAAAAAACATGATTTATAATCTGAGCAAGAAGTGAGTTTATCAATAACTGGAATGGATCTTGCTATCAACAAAACAGGAAATGTAGGCAGTAATAGCTATTTGACTTTTTAATGCTCTCACATGGGACCACAGGCAGTAATGTGTGCAAATGCCATCATAAAGAACAACCATTATTAAACAAACATAAAAATCTCACGCACTAGAAAAGCATATGTACTTTTACAGAGATAGCTGCATGAGCATTTACTTGAAAAAACACTTTGCCAGCTAAAGTGCATTCCAAAGGGAAACATACATCCTGAAAAAGCTTCATAATACAATTCATCGCTGAGGTGAAAGTTTTTTGCAGTTCCTCTTGCCAGGCAGAGGAAAGGCAGAAGCGCGCATGGCAGAGTCCAACCTTTCCTTTTCCCTGAATCCTACTGCATCCACTGCACACTTAAATGCGCTCAGTCACATCAACAAGAACAAGCATTGAACATCACGGACTACAAAATTCACATCCACACTGGGTGACCTGCAGGGCAGCTTCTAGATTTATCAGTTCACCAAAGGAAGGAACAGCTGCGACGCTGCATAAGCAAAACCTCAGGAGAGCTCTTGGGATCTACTGAATGCAAGGCCCTGTTGAAAACACACCCTCTGTTACAGACCATCACTAGGACTTCTTTTTCCAAGGTGAGCAGTGGATCAGACAAGCATCCTTCATTTGGTGCATGGGGAAACAGAGCTGGGGATGCAACGCTGCTTTGTAAATACAGAACGTGGCACTGAAATGAGGAACTGTGAGAAAAATGGACAGAGGAGTGAGTCTCTTAAGGAACAGGTAGCCCTGGAGGCAGTGATGCCATTGTTAACAGCTGTGTCAGACTGACCCTGAAAGAGCTGTGTCTTCTACTGTTCTTCTACAGATCACACCTCCTTCCCACAGAAGTAAACCTGCACTACCAGAAACTCCTGCTGCTGCGAGAGGTTGAGTCAGCAAAATATTGAAAGAATCCAACAATAAGAGAGAACATTCTTTTATTTCTGTTCAGCATCCCTCTCTCCTACAAGCTAAGCCCCTTGCTACTGCAGAGACCCTACATTACTAATTCTTTCATGGATTTATAAAAATCCATCTTAAAAGCAGTAAAGATACTTAGCATTTCACACAACCAGTCACAAGCCTGCACCAACAAATATCAGCGAACATGCGCTTTTCAAGGCTATCTAAGATTGCTTCTGACGTTTAAAGTATTTCAAATGATTGTGGAACACAAATACTCTATTTTAAACATTACCACAAATTCAGCAGAATTTTTTTGTAAACTTGTAAGTATTCTGCAAAAAGGCAATCCAGGCAAAGGCACACAAATAAGGGGCCAAGAGGAAAATCAAGAGGGGAGTAAAATAAGGTATAAGGGAACAGAAGTAAGAGAATATAAAGTAGACATAGAATAAAGACACAGGCAAGGAAATTATGATTCTCAAAGTGACAAATCTAAAAAGAGAAAAGAATTGGTTAGACTTGTTCCCTGATTTTCCCCACCAGGAGAAACACACAGTCATCTAAAAAAATTTAATCCTACCAAACCCAGCTGGGGCCCACAGATTACCAAATGGCCTACAAACTAGTTAAAGGGCTTATTTAGACAGTGGGTTATTTAATACAGGTATAGAACACATAAAATTATTCTTATCCTGCAGTCACTTTATAGTATGTACTTCTAATATGGACCAACAGGAGATTACACTCAGCTGTAATTGTAAGGTTTATCTCATTTAACAAATGCTAATTCAGATACTTGAGCAGCAGGAAAATTAACCTGCCCAAAAGACTGTTTAAAATTTTTTATCAAACCCTTCTATGAGAAATACAGGTATTTCCCAGCTAGTTAACACATCTTTATTAAGACAAATAAAACAAAAGGGCGGACTTACACGAAATAGATAAAAGGTTCCCATCTATTTGAAAGCAAGTTTCCTTGAAAGTGAATTACTTTTTAAAAGTACCTCACATGTCTATGACACTCACTACTTCCGACAATTAAAGATATATATAAACAAAACCGGTTTTAGATCAAAAATTTGATGAGAACTATTTGGGAGACTAATACCTTAAATAAGTCACAGCACCTTGTTATGAAACAGGATTAAGTACATAAAACAGGAGAAAGTAAATGCAGCTGGGGATTTTGCCTTATTTGCCTTATTATTACAAAAGCCTTTTCTCCATGTTCTTCCCACAGGCACACTCAGGCAGAACTCCTGCAGTGGCTATGAATATTTATTTAAAAACTTGAAAAGGGAACACTCTCAAATAAGTAGTGCTTTTTTAAAGAGCCATATAAACATACAATACTAGGTTAGGTCTTATTTAGTCAAATATGTATTAACTTATATTAGTTTATGTTAATAATTTTAGTTCCTCTTTTATTTCCTATTATTACTGAAAGGAACAAGAAAGAAATCATACTGAATTACCTTACTTCTTTAAATTATAATAGCTCCATGAATCTCATCTTCAGGGTTAATGATTTCCCATATTCTCTTATATGACAACTACTTAACTCTATTTAGCTTGAAAGTATTCTTCATTTGACTTTTTGATTCAGCATATTAGCCTTGCAAATGACATATCGCAAGTGTTTAATCACTGAGCGTCTTGAACACTTTGGTTTTTAGGGGCAAAGGCATGGGACGCTGGGTTCTCCTGGTAACCAGAGTCACAAATTTTCAAAGTTCCACCCCTTGCTAACAGGCAGCAGATTTTACTCAGACACATCATAACATGTTAATTTTGAAATCAAGGTTTAGCAAACACAACAGATGGGAGATCAGAAGACAAGTCTGACAACTCACTTTCTGGCATTCACTGGTCTTTCAAATTTTTTAAGTTTTGCAGCTGTGCAATTCTGTTCCTCTGATCTGTTAGTAATCAAGTATACAAGCCTTGCAATTCACTCTGCAGCTTATTTTAGTGAAAGGCAATCTCTGTGTTAATAGCAAATAAATCATATATTAAACCAGAGATGGAAATTCAGGTACCATAAAGAAAATTATTGCAAAAAATCATGACAAAAAAGTCCATGTGAACTGTTGTGCCTTATGTAAGATACATCAAATAAAGGTCATCACTCTATCCCTTACCAAAACCTTCATCTTTTCCCCTGTAGAAAACTGTCACTCAAGGAAGTCACATTAGCTCCTCTAGTTCGATTTATTAAATTGAACCACTATAGCTTCAAATATAACATACTGCTGTGAGATGTTATTAGGGCACCAAAAAAAGTCTTTCAAAATCAGAAACATCTACCTTTTTTCCTTCAAGTAAGGCACAGTTCCACGATTCATTTAAATCAGCTTAAGACAGTGCTGCCACCAGTAGGAGCAATTTGCAGTCCAAACCCCTTTTACATGTTTTTGCCTCTCCTCAAACAAGTTTTGATATTCCAGCAACTGTATGGTAAATCAGATCAACATGCTCATCCACCCTGGAAAGGGAAAAAAAAGAATCCCATAGAGGCTACTACAGAAAGTAGGATCGCACAGCCAGGGGAGACAGTGGGATCATTCCCTTCAGTGACATAACATGGGCTTAGGTTAGGTTGAGCTACTGGTGGGACTCCATGCTCAGAAACAATGTGAAATTGTACTGCCACTTCCCATAAATTATTTTTTCCCCCAACTTCAAGAGTTTCAACTCTAAAGATTGAGAGAAGTACTACTCACTGTGTATTGTGTTTATGCAGTAATTATTAACACAATCCTTAAGGAATAATCTCAAGAGAATATTACAGAACAATGTTACAAGCAAGCTATGAAAAGTTAGCAACAGAAGTCAAGACCTGATTCTATAAATTCCAAAATTCACATTCTTATTAAGATGATCCTAAAAGCTCATGAATGTCAAACAGTAAGGTGAGCATTCAAGATCTGAAAGCAAGAGAATCCCAAACACTCTACTTCTTAACCCTTCATAAAAAGGAAGAAGTTGCTGTTCTTGAAGAGGCTTTTTATTTTTCCCACGGTAGAGCCACCTCCTACAGCAAAAGTATCTTTGGCGTCCTAACATCCACCCCATCTAGTACTTGGCGGCAAATCTACCCTTAGAAGAACAAAGTTAAAAATTTCAAACTCACGTGAGTTAACCTTCTGATGACAGTTTAAATAAACTAAACAAATTACATGGGCACCACAAATAGACTACAGTAGCCAAACGCATTTTTCTCCTGCCAGGTTCCATAAGCTGGATATCCCGAAGACATACAGCACCCACAGAACCTGTTCAACAAGTCGTAACAATTAAACAAGCAAACAAAACAAAACAAAACAAAACAAAAAATCCTTTTTCTAAAAAGTCTGCATTTTGTCAAAGGCTTTTGTTTTGAGAAAGCTCTAAAAAGCACTGCAAAAAACTTCAGACAGTATAAAAAAAAATTTGAAATAAATTGTATGTAGGAATGTATTCAGGAAAGGTAGGAAACAAATTGCTGAAGGAAAGGCATGCAAAAATACTACAAAATGATAACTGCGAAGGGCAGAATAGTATGATGAGGAAAAGGGAAAAAGTCCATAGAAGCACTAGCCATAGTAATAGGATTGAAGTGCTGAGATGATCATCAAGGTGACAGTATGATTTACTGTATACGTATACTGAGGAGCCTCAATCCCTCCATGGGCATGAGTATCTAAATTCCTGTGTTCCCCTTATGAGGTTGACCTCCCATCACTGCTCCCCGTAAGCTGGGATCTGCAAAACTCACTGAAGAAGAATCCAAGTTCTCCTTGGAGGGTTGGAAGCTGAGGGTCTCTGCTGCTCTGGATGTCCGCAGACTCGCCTTTCTATCATCTCCTTCCTCCTTTCAGAGCTGACCTACAGAAAGGGACTTGGCATTCTGGGGGTGATTAGGGCCCTTTCCCCAGCAAGTATCAGGGTGGGGCCCTCTGTCCTTTTGCAGTCGTTGAAGTCCTCCTCTTTGTCACTCAGGCAAGCGGACATCTAGGAAATCCTGCCTGCCACTCCTCATAATAAGGAAATACCAAGAATAATGTCTTGAAAATGAGACTATACTTCTACAACATAAGGATTTTTGCAAGAAATCAAGTTTAAGGAGTTCTGTTTTCCCCTTTTCCTCTTCCTTGTTCTCCCAGGCGCTCACTCTTGCCCCTCCTGCTGCAATACACCGCCACCTTCCTCAATGACACCAATGCACTACTTGCAGAGCAGTTCTGCAAACTGGAGCAATTCAGCAGCTCAACTTACAGCAGGCCTCTACAGCAGCTCACCCAGCACAGCTGATAGGGCAGTGCACTGTGGTGGCACAAAACAGCCAGCAGCAAGGAAGGTGGAAACTGCAAACAGGCATTGCCAGGCAAGCTCTGTATCTCTACATGAGAGCTTAGGGAAATTAGAGTTGACGTACCTGACGTCTGTCATAACTCTGTATCCTACGGGCAGGGATGCCAACTGAGATGAATGTAGAAGTTCAAACACAGATTTTGTTTCAAAGCATACTAATCTCTGGGCTGCTCTCACTCAGCAGATCATACTGACATAATGGCTTCTCCTGTTCAAGAGATGTCTTCCTAACATAGAGGTTGGAACTTTTAGACATTTCTCTCAGGATGCAATTCAGCATTACAGTTAAACCAACCCAAAGCTAGCTGGTGACAGAAGCAGGGGTCCCATTCCTCCTGTGTGTTTTATACTCCTTGTGCACCAGCACTGACAGAATATCTGATCCTGATGGGGGCTAGGGAGATAAACTGGCAAAACTAGAATCATATTCCATGTTTTTTTATTTTTCTGATGGCTTACCATTTTGAGCTGACCAGCTGTAAGGTAGAAAAGCATTACAGCAGCACACAGGAAGCACCAGAAGCAGGATCACCCTCTTCAGGCAGCTGCTGTCCAACAGATCTTCCAACCTTTTACACCTATGCTCTTAGCCCAGTGTTCCTGCCAGCTTAATCCACTCTCCAACTACACTGCTGCCAAAAGCAAGCCTGTCTTATTGACCACAGAACTGCATGACTGCAAGAGCAAACAGGAGAAGACCACGCATAGTCACACCTTTTGGCAGATACCTGCAGTTGTATTGGCTCAAACCAACTACAAATCCCGAGATCAGAATTCTGTTTCACAACAGGTTTGGGTTCATGGTGTTAACAGTGGGCCATGCTGGGTGCTCTTTCTCACCCCCTCCCTCCACCAAAATCAGTGGTCAGGCAGTTACACAACCACTTTCAAAGAAAGTGGCACAGGTGAAAAATAAGCCTTTTTTTTTCCTCCCCAGGCTGATCACCTCCAATAGCCTGGAAGTTACTTCTTGCATTAATAACACATGAAAATACACAATGAGCAGTAGCAGAGGTCTTGGTCATTTAGTAAATGGTATTCATCATCTCTCTGGAGAAACAAGACACATTTTTAAAAGCAATTTTAAAATTTTGCATAGAAACAAATGAAGTTATTTATGGATAAACATGAACATGATGGTCCAGTCTGGAGGGCCTCTAAGTCTTTGTAGATGTCTTGAGCTTCCTTCCCCACTGCCAACACAAGTTAGAATCTGGGAAAGGGAGAACAAGTGGAGGGGGATGAAATAAGGTTAAAAAAAAAAATCAAAAAATTGGAGAAGTTACTTTACAGGGAGTACAGTAATTGACAGGAAGTTTAAGGAGTGAGAAAGGAAGATATTTTTGAGAGAGCACCTGACTGAAGTGGGGGCAGCACATTTGAGTTGGTGGAGTGAGACTGGTTCCGTATACAGATAAAGCTATATGCTCTCTGAAGAACGTGATGATCCAGTAAACTGCTGTTTGTGATTACAGACACAGGTACACGCAAAGGTATAACTATATGTATGTGCAGCAGAAGACACACAAGAGGACACCATACCAGGAACTTCTGTTGTATCACATGGCAGTCAAGACTTCGGAACACAGAATGAGCATCTTTCTCTCTCCCTTCCTTCAGATAGCTACAGATGGCAAACTAACCTAAAGAACCAACATAATCACCTTTCTGCTGTAACTATTATGTATATTAACCAAGCACACATAAATAGGGCAGAACACATAGAACGACAGATTTTTGCCTGGTTTTTGTTACCACTACACAGACACAGTCTGAACTGTAAGCCTGTACGGAAGTGTTAACCCATGAAAGAGTCTCAAAATTAGCGATATTAATGACTAAACATGTATTTCATGCAAAGTTAAAACTGCTACTGCTGTCACATGCCATTCCAGAAAACTGAACTCAGTAAAACTCTAGATTTAGAAAGAGAAGGTACATACTCAAAAACCCATTATTCTGATGTCTTCAACTAACACCTACTCCCATTCTTCCTTCATACTACACAAAGAAGCTAGCTGTATTGTTCTACAAATTAACAAAAAAGTTCCCTCTCCAGAGAAAATACTTTTATATTCAAGACTATCGTACATTGTCATTTACTCCCTCACTAAACTTAGGTTTCTGCTGACAGTCCTCATGGCAAGGCATGCTGATATACGATCTTTACTCTGCAATGTGAAATGGTACCTGGCCTTACGTACACAAGACACATCTTTCTTTGGCTGCATAAAGAAAGAAGGAATTACACAGACCCCTCAGATAGAGTCCTCAAAGGAGGACAAATGACATAAGCCATATCACAATTACATATAACCTTGCTGTCACACAAAACAGCTGCAGCTATCACAGTGCTGTCAGGCTCCAGCAAGACATTAAGACGGTGTAAGTACACATCTGAGCTGTTTATTTTTTGTTCTGTTGCCAGATTCAATGCCTGGAGGGTATGGGATGCCATTAGACAGCTTTAATTCTGAGTTGACAAAATATTTTCTGCTGCAAATAACAATTTCAAATGCAAAAGCGATGATGTTTAACATCAGGTGATTTGAAATTGCTACCCAATATCTGAGAAGTCTAGAACATGCAATGAGTACCCACCAATATTTGACAAAATTTAAGGTATTTTGTTTGAACCAGTATGGGAGGGGGTGGGGGTGGAAATGCAGGAAAAACCCCAACACACCTCCAGGACAACTACCATTACCAACTGTTAGCTATACCTCTATGAATAATGATTGAAGAAATAAGCACCTGTACTGCCATCTTTACACATCAGAATACATACCTAAAACAGATACCTTCAGGATCTGATTTAGCTTCTTAAGCTGGACGCTAGTCTTCTAGGAATTAACACGGGGCAGAGGGATTCTCTAGGCTTCAGAGCAGAAGCCCAATTGACAATGGCTCTAGGTGACCCCTAGATAAAGCTTCCCTGCATGGCTAGAAGTCTCCTAATACAGGCACTGTACTCTGATATCTGAAGACAGGCAGTACAACCTCCTCATATCTTCAGTTCCTCTCACATAGCTAAGGCAGAGTATACTTCAAAAGCCTTAATTTCTCAGCTAACTCAAAGGAAGCAGTGCTCAATTTTCCACTTACTTTTCCAACTCCCGTTCTCAACAAATACAAAGCTTTTCATTTTAAAAGACAAGACTCTGAAGTACCATCATATGGTACTTCAAATTCTTATTGCTCTTTGGGACTAGACCATGTCATTGGTCTCTCAAACATCCTGCATCAGAAGGGGTAACAGGATATTTGGTGATATTAACTTTTAACTTCTGAAGCAATACCAACTTAAAATACGACTTTCCCACTGCTCATTCCCAGTCTTATCCGTCCTTGCCTCAGAGCAAGCAGGACCTGTGTGTGTGCATCCACTGTTGAACTAGAATTAGAAACTGATCCACTTCTAAAAAAAAATAAAACCAAAAGTATTTGCATTATTTGCCCTAGACAGACTGTTCCCTTGAGTTTACAGTGCAACCCTCCAAAGCTTAAATCCATATTACTGCTATTTGTATTATTGTAAAACCATAAGCTGAAGAACAGAGTTCATCTTGCAACTGTTAGACAAATCTGACAGCTTTCTTCTCCCTTTGTAAAGACTGTACTACATTAAGTGAAGATCACAGTACAATACTTCAGAAGATAAGCTACATGTCAGAAGGCAATTCACAATCCCAGAAAGCTATGTCATACAAAAATGCAGTTTGAAAGTGAAAGTATGACTGGGCTGTATGAGTTAAATAGAAAACCCAACAGATGAGCCTGAATGTTCCTTGTCCATTAGGGTGTGTTATTTGATCATATGCTAACACTAGAAAATGTTAAGAGAGGCTACTTCTTTAAGGACAAAACCTTTTCATTCCTGATGTAGCCAGGAGAAAGAAAAGGGGCTGCACTGAAAGAGTACTCTTCAAATTTTAGTTTCCTGTTAATAAATTATAAAACCAATGTAGACAACTCACGGGATCAGGAAAAAAAACCACTTTTCATATATTGCATTATTTCTCATGGAATTACTGTGTAATCGTAGTAAGATTAATTAAAATTCATACTCTGATTCTGTGTATTTTCTTTTACACTACATTACATAATCACACACATGGAAGCATAAAAGGTCAGTGCTGCTCAGACACATTAGCAAGTATCTGCACATGGAAAAAACATAAATCCGTGACACACAAGAATACCATGAGGCTGTTATTTCCAGTAGTCTCTGAAGCTTAAATTCCTTTGACTTTCAATAGGACTTAGATTCACAAGCAACTTCGTGCTACTGAAATCTTACCAATAACCTAATTTCAGATATGATACACCTCAAAAAATGTGTTTTATGTTAGAATCCACTAGTCTCTTCTGTGAAAGGTATTTAATATTCTTCTTCCATCTGTTAACCAGTATTTATAAAGCAAAACACTTTAAAAATTCTGGTAGACTCACATTACTAACATCAGCTTTTGATGTGCTTTTGCAAGAATGTTTAACCCAGAACAAAGTGAAGTAACAGATAACTAGACACACTGAGCACAAATGTAAACCTGCAGCTATAATAAAGAGCTACTGTTAATACTTTATTTTACTTACACCATTCATAGTCTACTTGGGTTAACATTGAATTTACACTTAGCTGAAATAACCAAGTTCTGTTTCTGAAACCCACCATGAAACAGCAGATACACTACTTCCCAAAGAAAACTGTCACAAAAAAAAAAAAAAAAAAGACAAAGCGCAGACATAGAGACATTACTATTGAAAACTGCCTAAATCCAGCTTTGGCCAGTTGTGTATGCATGCATATTACTGACAAAATAACAAATGACTAGTGATAAAGGAAGAATTTAACATTGGCATTATAAGAATGCACAGAGATAGGGAAAACATAGACTAAAGCTGTTTTCAAAGCAGGTCTTGCAGCAACGTGTGCACTACGCTAAACTACAAACCATCAGCTACGTTTCTTTAGCTCATTCGATCTGTCATTCCACAGATGAAAGAGCAATACACAGCTCCAGAGAAATGAAACCCTCATCTAGCTATTGCAAGTTAGGCATCAGGATTCATTATCTGGTGGTGGAACACTGCAAGTTAAACTGAGCACTACAAAGCACTGCGGCACTTTCAGTAACTAGTTGTTTGAATTCAGAAATGCTCAAGACATTTACACCTCAGTTCAGGATGCTGACACAGATAAAACACATACGTAAACACGGAGGGTAAGCATCCACAGTCCACAGCAGAAAAACAAGTAAGAGACAACTTGCTCTTACAGTAACAACATCTTTGAAGAACAGCATTGTAAATAATATTCATAATTATCAGAAAGCAGTGGCAGAAAATAGAGCAGAAAGTGTAACAAGCAAAAATCCCAAACTTCTGTTACAAACAGTGCTAAAATTGCCACTGGTGTCCCCCAACCTCCTATCTGCACAAACTTTTAAACATCAGGAAAAGATAGGTCAAAATCACATTACCAGGACATTATACATTCTGTCCATCTAGAACTGATAACATCACCACTAGAAAAAAACAAGCATGCAAATTCTCTAAGTGTACACAAAAATGTTTTAAGAGAACACTGTCATCTGTTCTATGTCCAAAACTGATTTTCATTTCAGTTCCCTGGAACAAGGCTTGTTGACAAAGTATTGAAAGGTTATTCTTATTAACAATTATTATAAGTAGGCAGAATAGGCCTTTCAGTAATAAACCTAATAACTAGCTGTCTGTTGTGCAAACAGAGGAGAGTCCTTATGTTAAAGGACTTACAGAAATAAACATGTGAATGGAAATATAAACAGGGAAGCACAGTGACACAGACACGGTATTTGTCAGTGTGGCAAAAAATGATTTCAGTAAACAGCTTTTGTCTGAAGATACTGGCCAAACAGAAAAAAACCCAACCAACTTTTCCCCATCTCCAGCACAGAAAGTAATATTAAACTGATCATACACGTTCAGAAATCCCAGACTCTGGGCAGTACCTCTCATCACAGAGAAACCCTGTATCTCTTAATAGTTCTCAAGTGTATGAGACAGTATTTTTGCAAAAAATACAAATGTATTGCGCATCTATTTTTCAGATTTTTCAAAGAGGAAAGTCAGTATGGAAAGACAAGTAGCCTGGTTTGAAAATGAAGTAAGTGGGAAATACAGCCTGACAGCACTGCTAAACTGCTGGCAGGAATCAGGCAGCATAACACAAAAAGTATGGAGACCTTGCTTTTCCAAACTATGCGTGCTGCCATACTCTCACTATTACAGAACCATATACAATTGGCCCTCTTCTGCCACAACACCCTGCTGGCTCATATTTAACCAGTTGTCCGCCAGGACCCCAGTAGCTTTTTTTGCAAAGGTGCTTTCTA
Organism: Ibycter americanus; assembly: GCA_035590275.1. Taxonomy (NCBI): domain Eukaryota; kingdom Metazoa; phylum Chordata; class Aves; order Falconiformes; family Falconidae; genus Ibycter; species Ibycter americanus. Next base: position 12,951,913 of record JAVJGI010000062.1, read on the forward strand.
GCCAGCTGGTCCCCAGCCTGCACTGACATATGGGGTTATTCAACGACATCCGGAGGACTTTGCATTTGTCCTTAACTTGATGAGATTCCTATCAGCCCATTTCTCCAGTTTGGTTAGATCCCTACACAGCCCCAGCTCCATTCTCCAGGTTATCTAACTATTCCCTACAATCTGTTATCACTCAAAAACTTGAGAAGGCACTCTGTCTAGGTTGTCAATCCAAACAGTAAACTACTGACTCAGTATCAATCCATGAGGGATGCCATTAGTCATCAGCTGCAAGTTGGACTTTGCACCACTGACAACAACTCTTTGAGCGCAATCTTCCAATCAGTTTTCCACTCAACTCATTCTCCACTTCCGAAGTCCACATCACACTCAAGCTTTATTTCCCTTCATATTTATAAAAGGTCAGCACTACAGAGCCCAAAACTAACTGCAGCTTTTATGAAAAAAGATGACAAAATAGCCTGAAGTATCACTATCTCACCCATCATTCTCACAGGTCCCAAACAACTACACTGTTTTTATTCATTCTGTCACACAATACTCACATATCAATCACTGTTTGGGCAAAACTTCCCCATCATCACATTCCACTAGTTCAAAAAGGAAAATTGTGAAGCCTTATTTGAAGCAAGTGGCACAGAGTTGTAACAAAATATAATGAAATAGCTGTATTAGATAAGGATATTACTCTAACTATTATTTAACTTTACTACATACTTCTGCAACTTACAGCTACAGTGCAACTGTCAGAAGAAGCTAACCACCAGAATCACCACAGACACAGGAACAACCTTTCTTGAACTAGATGAGAAGCAGGGAGCCACACATACAAGCAAGTCTCATGTACTAGAATGAAGTGTTTGTTCTGTGTATTTCTCCTCCACTCAGAACAGTAAGTTACCTAAAAGTAAAGAAAACAGTCTGCTTTAAAGAGTCAGTTAGGAGAGTAACATGGTTATAACAGTGAGTCAATTTGATCTTGAGTGAAATACTATGAGAAATTTTGGCTGAGTCTGCACTGCGGATTGGTTTACATCAGCAGAGTGGTTTGGAGGCACTTTCCCCAATGATCCTGGTTTGCTGCACGCTGGTTCATTTCACTGAGAGCCTTCCACGTATATAACCTAGATATCTCCTGGAAAAAACTAAACCACAGGCTCTGATCTACATGTCATAAAATGCACTTCAACCCCCACCCCCACCCCTCACCGGGAACAAAAACGCCTGGACCAATTACTGGTATGAACAACTTCAAAATACACCCACAATGCAAAACAACCGGTCCAGAGGACAAGATTAAATCTAGACTGAAGTAACCCTAGATGCACAGAGATGTAGGGACATTAAACTGCTTTTAGTAATTCATTCCTAAAGTAGCAAATTAATTGGTAGTATAAACACAGTCATAAGTGCTTCTGGCAATAGTGTCACTACAGATACGGATCCAAGAAAACATGCTACAGTCGGATGCAATAGCTGGCAGATTTCTTCAAATAGTTACAAACCAGGAGGAGATAATAATGGTTTTGATTGGATAGTGGGATATGTGGACTGTACAGAAAGGGAGGGTGGGGAAAGTGCCACAAATTCAACTGATTCAGTTCATATTTAATAAAGCAGACAAAAGATTGACATCTAAAAATACATCAGGGTCAACACTTGGACTGATAGTGTCATTCAAAGAACAGAACAAAGCTGTTAAGAAAACCAACTGAAAACGGATCAGAAGAAAATTTAGGCTGGAGATTATGACATCTCCAATAATCAAACGAGTGAGAATATGAACTCACTCTCCAAGCAAACAGTTTGAACAAAAATCTGCTAAGTTTTACGAAGGAGCTCGATCAACTTGATGTGAATACTTGCAACAGCCAACATTTTATTTTACACAATTCAGAAGGTCACTAGACTTCTACCAGTATAAGACAGGCAGGCTAAACTGGGTAGGCTTGAATGCACACAATCCCAAACAAACCCAGAGTACCATCAATTCTGTATCTGACTTGCGGTGAGAGAAACCACACTGAACACAGTGGTAGCTCAAAAACAGAAGGCTAACAATGAAACTAAAGATTTCCTCTTCTGCTGATTGAATCCATCACACAAGAGCTTTTCTGCCAATGTAAATATTACATCCTGTTTCCAATAAATACAAAGACAGTTCCCTAGAAAAATACTAGAACTTACCCAAATTGACAGAAATCATTGCAATAGCCACACTGCTCAGTCTTTCGCGTTATTCTGGAAGCTCCCTCTCCTCCCCAACATTGCTTTCTAAGGAAACATGCCCAGAGTTAAGGGTTCAGCTTGAAACCAGAGAGGTAGTATCTATCTACTCCTGTCACTTTTCTCATTATGTCAGCATTCCACCTCTCTGAACTTGCCCTGTGAATTTACTGCTTTTTAAAGAGTAAGCTAAAGAGAAAGACGCCAAGTAGAGCACTGGTAACTATACTGCTGTGCTTTGCTTCTCAACTACTTTTCTAAGGAATCATTTGAAAGGTAAGGTTAAGACAACCAAAAGACTTTCTTCTCTTCAGGCTCTTCTCTAGTAGAGTTAACATACTGTCATATTCTACACTCTCCTTCCCCACCAATTTCAGAGATTAAAAAAGGCTACAGTTCAGCAGACTCTGCTTTTTTGCTGAAGTTGTTAGAATATTCTCAGTGTTTTCCCAGACCTCTTCAGCCTTCCTTAGTGCTCCTCTTTCAATGAAGAGTGAACTTACAATTCTCCCTAGAAAGGGGACATAAACAGTTTTTTACATATACTTTGACTGAAAATGGTAGCAAGCATAAAGGATCATTGCTTCTGTCAGTACCACCTTCAGGTCAAATTTAGGGAAGAGCTAGCTTTAATAAAATATAGATGAAAACTAACAGTAATATGGCAAAGATAGAGGCTAGCTAGCCAAGATATATTTTTTATAACCGCCTCTTTCTCCTGAGCTCCCTCCCAATCCTACCTTTTTCAAATATCACTTTTCCCCAAAATACCCATCCCAGAGGGTTAATTTGAGGTGGAGGAACTATGTGCATCCCAAAGCAATGAAATTTTCTGATTACTTTGCCTTCATCAACTCACCCTCCCAGAAAAATCAGAAAACAAACAAAAAAACCCAACCCTACCAAAACAAGTAACTCCCCCACCTGCCTTGAATTATGACAAGATTAAAACAAAAAATGTATTTTATTACTAATATGTTTCTAAGTTATTCTACGATACTTTGGAAAAAGGAGCTATCATAAATCAACACTGATATATATGTTCCCCATCTGTAAATGCTGATACAGCCTCAACCAGATTTATCTAAAACAAACATCATAGGAACTACAACACTGACACGTATTTTTACTATAGTCTGTAGAAGACTGACAGAAGGGCAATGCACTACAATGCCAGATGACCAATAATCTTTAATAACTCAAATATAAGCTACAAAGGATTATTTCCTATGTAGCCATGGGAAAGGAGGACCTCACAAAGTAATCTGAGGACAATCAGGTAATACCAAGTGAAAGGAACATGCACAAGCCTTTTACAGAGACCTGGTGGAGTAAGAGGAGGTCAGGAGAGTCTAAAGAGGCAGTGTGTAGTCTCCTCTAACTGTGGAGGCACAGCACAGTGTGAGGAGGAGAGAAGCTGGTGAAGTTCTCCACTGCCAAACTGATAAATTAATAAGTTAATTGGGGCAGCAACACTTTTAAAGGATTCAAGAGAAACACCTATTGTATTTTAAACAAAAGGGATTACAGAAATTAAGATATGAAAGGGTAAAGACCTGGATAAGAATATAATCTACCCTCCAAATCTACAGAGCTTCCCTCTTCTCCAATTAGACAAAAAAATATTTTATGACAACTTAAGTTTTAGGCCAAATTATTTGAGTATTTAATTAATTCCTAGAAAGTATATGCCTTTCCAATAAGGAATAAAAATTTTTCAAATCACTATAAAAATAGTCAATAATACATGAAGCAACACTACACAACAGTACCCATCAAGGTCTTTCCAACATCAGCCATCAACCACAATAAAGTCTGAAAGAACGCACTACCTACCCTCTTTGAAACAAATCCACATTGAAGAATTTGTGGAGCTCCACGGAGAATTCTACCATAGCCTGAACTTCACTCATGTTTAGGAGGATGAAGAAGTCAAAACTTGTCAGCACCTTAATTACTGAAAACAAACAGAAAACAAACTTTTTAGGACACAAGCTGGGGATAATGCCTATCTGGTCCTTAAAAAGGACAAAGCTACACATATTTTTCACAACTTCCTTAAATATACAGGCCCTGGGGTAAACAAGAATATAGGATGTACCAAATCCAGCCCACAGTAACTTCTATCTTTGATGCAAAGGAACCAAATGTTATCAGAGAAGTATCACAACACACCATCAGCATAATACAATCCTGGCACTTACTGATACCTACATACTGCAGCTCTGCTCTGGTACTTGGCTGGAGATAGAGAAATAACTGCTGACAAGGAGAACAAGAGCACGGTCTGTTTCCAGCCCTTGTTGAAGCAGAATGACTATGCAGGCAGCAGTGCCTCAACTCTGACATGTGGACAGGGACAGCTGAATTACAGTGTGGCCAAACAGTGCAGAGAAAGTGCCTGACCAGGTCACGCAGGGCTCTCACGATGGAGAGATTCTAGAGGAAAGGCAGGAGTTAAGGAGGGCAACATACCCATTTTAGTCAATCTTTGTTAGTAGTAAAGTGTTAATTCTGTCGTCTTTGCAGCCACAGACTGGCACCTTCCTGCAAATATACAGCTGCCTGCTCATACTTAGATTAAAATCCTGAAGACTTTACTGAGTTCTGCTGGTTTTCCTTCAACAAAAACAGACTACAGTTTCTGCAAACACTTGTCTTCAAAACTACCCAGTTCCTGCAAGCACTGTCTGGTTTGAAGAATAAGCAAATCAAAACCTAAACTAGACTATCCTTCATGCACATTAGTCCACCTTCTGGGTCTAATGCAGAAGCAACAAACATAAAAAAGCTAGCCTGGCTGGAGCCTGAATGGATTATGGTGGGATTGTTTTTGTTTCTAAAATTTTGAACATGCATTTGGGTGTTTGAGAAGCAGCAGGCAATACTACTGAGACTGCAACTGAGTAGCTGGTAAAAAAAGACATTGCCATAGCAGGTACCAGTCACCTGAAAGCAAAGTTACCTTTAGAAGCTACCTCTAGCCTATCAACTACATTATCTTAGCATATAACTCAAGATAAGATTTACCTTTCTGTACTCGCTCTAGAGGAGCTGAAAGGCTTCAAGCACCATAGCACAGGTCTAGATTTTTAACTATAAACAAGAAGTTAATTCTGACCTTGGTTTAACAGCCAACACAAGGACTCTGCACGCACTTTACAAAACCACAGAAACAGTATGTTGCTGAAGTAACGGGACAGGGTAAGAGGAATTTTGCTTCTGGGGCTGAGTTATGGCAGTATGAAGAACTCTGATCAAGGGCCCTTACTGCAAGATCAAAACTACAGCATCTACATGATGCTATTAACCAAGCTTGTCTAAAAATCCTGTCCTCATTCAAATCTCAATCAAGGGACTTCATCAGATTGAATGATGCCACAAGTTTTGCTACAGTATGCAGTGTCAGGACTGTCACTGATAACTTACAGGGCTTTGCAACAATTCCCTCTTCCACTGCTTTGTCTATAGGATTGTGCAGGGATGTCTTCAGTCATCTTTAAAGCTAGAATCAAAAAGTTCTGCACTCTAATTCTCTGGGGTTGCCATTCTGCATTATCATATGTGCATCACCTACCAAAATGCAAATGTATCTTCTGCAAATGGAACCTGACCTGCCACTGAGCAGAGCTCGAGAGATCCTAGACCCGCTGTGACCCTTATCCACTGGGCAATAAACCTTGTGGGCTGTACATAAAACCTGTGATGAAACTGTCCAATCCCTCTGGAAGGAGCCCACTTTAAAACACCCAAGAAAAGGCAAAAGGACTTAAACAAAGGATGCCACGGAGCAGTTTCATCCAGCTTGCATTTTTATGAAACTACATTTTCAAGGGAGGAAGACATCACATACCTCTGACTCCCCAGCACAATGAGTACCACTATGTCCCTGAACAGTTTGCCTCCACTAAGAGAAGAGAAAACTGTTCCTGCAAGAGTTGCTGGGCCAAGGAGTCACTCCCAAATGCTTCAGAGTCCCTCAGGTCACCAGTAGGAAAACTGAGAACAATCCAGTACTAGTGCAATTTGACAAGTTTGAAGGTCCATTTTATGAACGAGTTAATTCAACAAAAAAAAAAACCCTACAAGAGCCACATCTTGCATTACTGCCAAAAGGGCTGTCCAGTGAACTTGTGGTACTTCTGCTGTGTCTAACATGGCTCTCACTGGGGCCACTCCCTCTCTCCTCTGTCAAGCTGACTTAGCATCCCCAGCCAGCCCACTAAAAATTGCCTGGGCAGGCAATCCCTGCAGACTGAACACAGGGTTCAGTGAACACAGGCCTGCACAACACAGCACCATGTGTTTTAATCCAGTAACACAGCCCTTGCTCAACTACCAACAGTACATGGAAAAGTGGCCCCCAAGCCTTGCTCCAGCGGCAACTGCAAAACCAGTAAGAAATATTGAGCCACAGTTCAAAAAACAGTGCATTCACAAAGCAACACTGCATGCCACCGCAGGTACCCGGCATTGCAGTCTATCAGCTGACCTTTGAGGATGGGTTTTTCTTTGTCAAGCATCAACTTGTTCCACATGCACCTTAACCTGGGTGAAGAGGAGCATTCACTGCCCTGGGCTCACATAAACCAAATCACTGCTTTTCTGTCAGTGTCTTTCATATCAATGCAAAGGAAAACAGGGTTCTTTGTACCATATAATAGAAAGTGAAAGACTAAATAAGAGAAACTCAGACTGGACAATGTCTTTCATTTTTGTAAACTAATCCTACAAAAGCCTACAAAAAAAATTTAACTCATGTAGAAGTATTTATTTGCATAGATTCTATTCAACCTCACTAAGTTCAATGACATTAAATGTCTACAACTCAGGAGTTTATGGTTGTATTTTGAAGATACAATTAGCATTCAGAACCCAAACTATTGAACCGCATGTTTGTTCTGTCTGCCTGTAAGAAGAATCCTTCAGTAGGAGCTCTTTGCATCTGAGCAACAGAGGTTAATGCAGCATTTAAACGTATCAGAAGAACCAGTAACAAATGAGAAGAATACCCTAATACACAAGTTAGAACAAACACAGGGTTTCATAACTTTTGGTGGCTACTTAACACTTACAATCAAAACAGCATTTCAATATTCAAAAATATTTAAGCACTAAGACTGAATATCTCCAATAGTTAAAATGTCAGTTAAAGCCACTTGATCTTATATTGAGGGCCAAAACTTTACTTATATTCACACTTCTTGGAGTTTATTTATTTTCTTCAATTGGGAAATCTCTACATATCCTGGCCAGTCCATGCTGTCCCCACATACTAGCTCACCACTTCTTTAGTTATCCAAACTAATCTTTTCTGAGGTCACAATACACACAGGATATCAGATTTTAAAAGACCATCAGAAGGAAAGAATGTTACTTGATTCTGCTTTTTTCTAAATTGGATCATTTTAGTGATACTTTACAGCAGCTGCATCAGACCACCTCAGAGTGTAATGAAAAGACAGATGGAGGCATACAGAAACCTCCTAAACCAGCTTTGTCCTCAGAGAAATGCTTGTGTAACAGTGCCATTAATCTAGCTACTTGCATTCGGAACTGCAAGACAATGCTAAGAAACAAAACAACAGTACATTCAAAGAAAGTCTTACCTCCACTGATAAATACTCCATTTTAGTATGTTAATTAAACAGTCTTCCAGTTCTTCTCTACTGTTGTCAAAAACATACTGCTTGAACTAAAAAACAAACAAACAAACAAAAAATGTTTTACTCAGAGCAGTATCTCTAGATCTTTTCAGTACTCATGTTCTTCATTCTCTTTTCCTGAGTCCTAATAACAGCCCCTTATCATGTCCTCTCCAGCAAACATACATGTACCACATATCAGTGTTCTCCAATCTCCCTGTGGTTCCTGCACTGCAGTTTTTGGCTTTCTCTAAGTGTAGCAGTCTTATACCTATGTTTCCAAAATAAAGGAAAAAAACCCCCACTTCCGTGAAGCCCACGCTCTGGCAAAGCTGGCATTGCCATGTTCAGGCAAATTATCCCTGTCTTCACCAAGGAATTCTAAAATCCAGCTCCCAGAGGACTCCAGTACGCCCCCAGCCACCCCCTAGCATCCCCAATCTCCAGAGAGACTCTCAGCTCACCAGCAGCAACGTAGTGATGAGCAGGTAGGAGGATATTCTGGCCTGAGTCATCAAATACAGCTCATGCCTCCACACAGTCCTACACAGCTACCAGGGAGGAGACGATTTACAAAAATAGGCTAGATTAAATTTTCCTGGAAAATCTCGTGTCCCTTCTCAGCAGACAAAATTTAGGTGACAAGGGGGAGAGCTCTAAGACCAGGAACCCACTTTCCTAGAGCAAATGTTACCGGTAGGTCAATGGCACCTAATATTCTGAAATTCTCCTTGAAGCTCCTGGTAAACCACTACCTTAAAACTGTTTGTTAAGAATCAGTCTACCTCTCCTGTATTCTTAAACCATTAGGGTATTTTAAAAAATACCCTAAAAAATAAGAAAAGTCTCCCTTTTATTCGATGACCTTTAGATTTTGGACACAAAGAAAAGAGAATGCGTAATTATCCCTTCTTAGAGGAACTGCGCATCCTTTCTGTACCTATGTTTCAGAGAAATACAAACACAAAATCTATCACAGCTTGCACAGGCAAGCCATGAAAATAAACTGGTTTTGCCTTAGCTTCAGAAAGAAGAAAACAGATAAAGTGCAGCATAAAAAAAATACATTATCCCTAATTTTTTAAAATACAAATCACTTGTGTATGTCATGTGTGATTCTACATCTCTGATATTACAAATTATCAATAATGCCCTGGTAAAATCCTGGTAACATAATGCCGCATCAAAATGCCACTGACATCTATTCCATTTGTTTAACAATGCAATACAGCCTGTGTTCATACCAATTCTCTTTTAAAGAGGATCAAGTTCTTTTTTAAAAGACAGAGAGAGAAAACACGGAAAATTCTGAGTAGTTGAACTTGTTCTAGCCTCGATTTAATATTTTATATTCAGTGGAAGTCAAAAGCAAAAATACAGAATCCTACAAATGAAAATACAACAAAATGTTTCTTTTCTTCCAGTTTTCTTCTAGCTGCTCATTTATTACAGTCTTCAGTTAATTTTTTTCTTCTAAGTTGCTGTAGGAGCTTTGTACACCTCCATCCCTGACCTTTTTTTCCCCTGTCCTCTTCTCCTCAGAGATCCAGCACCTGCCAACACAAATTCAACCACCATCTATCTCTGTGCTGATGACTCACAGGTTTGTCCCCCCACCTGAGAACCGTCTTCAGTTCCAATTTTAGCTGTTTCTTGGACACAGACTTCAGCTGAAACTCAATGTGGCAAAACCAGAGTTCTTGACCTGAACTGCAAGACTATTCCTAACACCTACTTTCTGAGTATGCACAATAGCAAAATCTGACTGTAAACCTAGACAGTATTTTTCATTTCATTTTCTCTGGGTTCTCACAGACTTTGGCAAGACTGTGCACAAAACCCGCCAAGTTTTTCCACATGTGATTAGAAATATGTCCCATCTATCCGTAAGCCAAAAGTCATTCAAGCTAATATCCTCTTTTGTTTTAATTACTGCGAGGCTGAAAAAGCATAATTCACTGCATGATTAGTTCAACATGGTGCTGCAAAGAACCAGCCTGTTATTTTGATCATTTCACCTCTCTCTCTGCATCCCCTGCAGAGAGACTCTGGACTACTGCATCAAGTATAATCCTCTTGTCCTCCTTTGAAATCCTTTCGCAGTTGTGCAGCACCCGGTATCAGTGTCCTGGTTGAAGACCAGAGCTTCCCAGCACTACAAATAAACTCTGGTTCTCCATAATTGAAAAGGTGAGGGGGTAGGAAAGATATGCTAAGTGAATTTTGGATTGCATAATCATCATGTTGTAAAACAAGGAAACAAACAATAAAACCCCTTAAGTGGGGATATCTAGTATACCTTACTCAATTCATTATCTCAATTTTATAAAGATAACATCACTGCCACTCAAAAAGACAAAAGAACAGACTGCTTTATATCAGGATTTATTCATTAAATTATTTTTACAGCTTCACAGTTCTAAATAATTATATGAATGTAAATAACCACAGTTACTTAAATATAGTTAAACAATGGCCTAATTTCATGGGCTTAGGGCAAAACTCAACTATTAAGATTTTCTTCTTGCTTTGTTCTCCAAGCCTAGATTACTTCCCAGACAGCCATTACAAGGTTTGATTCACCAATTCTAATAAAACTAATGCACGGTATCTATGACATTTTAATGGGCTAGATAAACAACCAGCTTAATCAAGCATTAAAATTCAATTTTTCCTACTTTTTACTTTAAATTTAGCACCAATACCTGGTCCTTTATGCAGCGCACTGATAAAAACGACACACTCACTACTCTGAGCTGACAACTTGATTATTCCCACTGAGCATGGAAGTCATTAATATGTTGCATTTATTTCTTTTCTTCTTCCCTATTAATAGATCATGTATGTGATACAGTAATTCATCTTGAACATTTATTAGGCTTATTTCCTTCTGTCTGTCTGACAAATGACATGTTATTTCTAAGCTTCCTCATTAAAAAGTTTAACATGAAAAGTTCTGTGACCAGCACAGTTAAAAGCTTGCTTTCCTACCAATGTGTCCTTCTCCCTCCACCATGACAGCCCCTACTTTTTATGGCTCCTAAACTAGGCAGAAGATTGTACACCCTGCAAGTACAATGAAGCCATATCCACAGCAACTTGCCAGCTGCTGCAAAACAGACCCCATGCTTGCAGACTTCTGTATTTTTCCTCCCAGTATGGGCACCTCAGCGTCCGCTCTCTTCAGCCACCAATTTACACTGAACAAAAACTTCATCCTTGAGATCTCTCCTCCTCTTCCATGTTAGGCTGAATTGAGCAATGGTTTCAACAGTAATTTGCAAAGAAAGAGGAAACAGAACATGAGCAAACCAAACAATGTTTTATTTGCCTTTTGCAAAGACTTTCCCTAAGAAAAAAACCCCACATTTGAAAAGTCATGATTAAAAGGGTATTAAATAACTGGCACCAACATGACTGTCTTTGAGTCAGAACCAGCAAAATGCAGCATTTTGATGAAAAGCAGTGGCAGTTCAGGATATGTGCTACCACATTTAGCCAGCCTTTGTCCCACTTCGATCCTGCATGCTGGCTGAGCAAGAAAAATGAACCAAATACTGCTACACTCTCACGCTAAGAACCGAGGAGAGCGGACAGGGTATATCAGCAGTTAGGCTGTCCATTCATCATCCAGCTACCTTAACAACAGGGATGAAAATAAAGATAAATGCCTCTAACTAAAGCAAAAGTAATGTATCTAGAAATACATCTGTAAATCAATTAATTACTTATTTTGCTTATAACCTTCAATTAATACAATCAATCTATCTTTTGCTAACAATCCTAACAGAAGAGCAATGCAGGAGAAAAAGAAAAATGAAGTGCTTACTCTGAATACTTGATCAAAAGTCTTAATTAAAAGGGAGTCACATGAGGTATGCTGCCTTCTGGGAGCTAAGATCCAAGATGTTGCCAAGAGGGTGCCATAGCTTGTCAAGAGCACAGACTACTACCCACTGCTACTCTTTCACATGGATACAAATGACACCTGGGCAGACACCAAGGATGACTACAAAGCCCTGGGGGTGCAAGTGAAAAACTTTTGTGCCCAAGTGATTTTTTCTTCTATTTTACCAGCAAGGGTACAGCCAGAAACAGACGTATAATGCACATCAACTTCCGGCTTCATGGCTCATGCTGTTGTGAGGGTTTTGGCTTCTACGACAATGGGACATTCTTTGACTATACCCTGTTACAGAGGGATGGGATCCATCTGTCTAAAAGAGTCAAGGGAATCTTTGGCAGCAGGCTGGCCAGCTTGGTGAGGCAGGCTTTAAACAGAAGGACTCAGGGGGCAGGGTCCAAAGTGGCAACACTCACACCGTCACATCCAACTGGGGAATAAGTCAGTGCAACCAGAGCAGCGACATGTGTTCCTTAGCTGCCTCCCAAGACGAGTACCAAAAGGCCAGCCACCTCAAGGGTGCATGTGGCTATGGTGGATCCTCTTGTACCCCTCAGGGAAACCTGCA
>JAVJGI010000062.1:12978996-13008321 GCA_035590275.1 Ibycter americanus
TTCTCATTTCTGGAGCAAGTCGTTTCAGCAAGACGTGATAGAAAAATACAAGGAAATCGGCTGGAAGAGGCACTAGTAGAACTGATAGTCCTTGAGGAGGAGAGATGCTGGGTACCACAGTCTCATTAACAAGCGCGATATGCTGCTTGAAAATTACTTGGTTCAGGGAACTGCTGAAAACAAAATGATTGCCTGTCTGAAAAACAATCTTACTCTTCTTCCCCTTCTATCTGCTTGCCTTCATCTGAAAAAAAAAAAAAAAAAAATCTTGGATCTGAAGAAGACTTGCATAAAGACAGTTTCAGACTCCCAACCTGGGCTTCCCATTTGAAAGCCAAACTGAAGCCTGTAGCTGTTTTGCAGAAAGAAAAGTTACAAAGCGGTAGATTTGTTTTTGGTTTTTTGCTTTTTCCTTCAGGCCAGTCAGGTGGCCAGCAACATTAAAGTCGATCCGTTAGTCTTTGGATAGGATTCTTTCAGTGATTTTGTCACCGATCGATTTAGCCTCCAAAAATGCAGACAGAAAATTAAGAGTGTGAAAGCAGGAAGCCCCAGTGATGCTGGGTTGGGATAAATGACAGAGGGATGAGAAGGTGATCACCGAGGCATGCAAAGACCAGTTTTGTGAGACATCCCTGTGAGTTCTCAGCAGCTGTTTCTGTAAAACCTGATTGAGATTGCACTGATCACTGCCATCACTGCCAGCAGAGACTTGCTGCAGGCTGAACTCATAGCTATCTGGGAATTTTTAATTTTTGTGAAAGCAATCTCAGTTCATGGGAGATTAATGATTTAAATGAAACTTGCATCTGATTTATCAGGACCATGCAAGTGTCTCAAGGCTTTTTAAAAAGGCAATTTTGAAAGCATCAGTATTGATCCTTGAACCTGAGAACACATGGCTGCCGTTTTGCTTTTTTACCCTTGGTTGTTTCAGGATAGGCTTGAGTAACTGCTTTGTGGTCCCAGAGACTCAGTTCTGACATACTAAAAAAATACTGGAGCAGGATGTCAGCAGTGGCTGCCAAAAGGACCCACCAGGCCTAAACAACATGCATCAAACTTGTCTCAGAAATATAGCAGTTTTGTACTAAAAGGTGCTCAGCACTGGATAGTGACTGTGGCTCTCAAGAGCCAGATTTTGTTGAGTATGTTCTGGTTTCTGAATAGTCCAAAGGCCAGGCTGACAGTTTGGATGGGTTTTATATATTTGCACAGATAAATACTTCTCTGGCTCGTTATTTTTGTTACTTTATCTCTCCTAAACCTTGCCTGGAGTTCTGCTATTAGGAAAATGTATCTTGCAGGCTTCTTTCGCGTTACATGGAGGAAGCATTTCTTGGCAACAGTCTTTTCCCCTGATACGAGGAGAAAACTGGCAGCTTGTTCCCATAAATAGCCAAGCTCCCATTAGAGAAATCTAATTTGCTCCCTCACCAAAATTCACTTGAGAAGATCTATCATCAATCAGCCCACCTGATGACCATGCCCTTCTTTCGCATGTGGCAGTGAATACTGCTTATGGGATAGGGACCAGTGACCTCCCCGTTTGGTTTTCTGTTGCCCTCCTTGAATGTTCACGTAAAGAAGGGTGGTCTGAGAGCCCTGCTGAATGTAGACAAACCCCTAAAACAGCAGCTCATTCAGTGTCTATGCAAAGCTGCCCTTATTTCCAGGAGATTTTTAAAGTTTAGGTGCTGTACATACAAACTGTAACAAAACGAGTACCCTGTTGAAGACTGGATGCACTGGTAAACATTACAGTTTAGAGATACCTATCGGGAAGTTATGGACTAACCTCGCTAATAACTAGCATAGCGAGGCCTAGAAGTAATTCATTGCTTGGGTATGATGCAGGAGACCCTAGAAGCCCACTTCTGCAATTTGAGTTCTGCCAAAGCTGTCTTTCCCATGGGAAATTACATTAAATCCTAAACTCATAGTGCTGAGCATTTTGACTAGTCCAGGATTTTGTTAAAAGAATAGTTCACTGATTTATGGGTATGTCTGCATGGCTCAATACAGCACTAATATTGGTCTGTATCCCCAGCTAGCACCAAGCTCATGCAGGATAGAAAACAAGAGCTGTGTAGCCACCAGCAGCTGAACCAAGAAGCAGGACTGGGAACCCAGATGTGATACCACACAAAAGCAGCTGTACTGCTTCCAGTTTCAGAGCAGCTCTGACCAGTGATAACCTAGGATTTCTCCACACTGATCCAGTGTGTAGTATAGCAAGCACACTGTGGGAGAAGAGTAATGTAGTAAAGGGCCAATGAGGCAGAGTGGAGCTGCGTAAGTCTTGGAAAATTGGGTGAAGCTTAATCTTGATTCCTGGGAGGAGACAACACAATGGATATTTTGGCAAGGAGGCTTGGTAACAGTGTGCACAAGTGGTTGTTGTATCAGGAGGCCACTGAAGAAGAGCCTGGAGTGAAAAAGCGAGAGAAAAGGTTTTCTGAGAAATCTATATAGGTGGACAAAGAGAAAGGTTGGATCTCAGAAAAATTACCAAAGAAGAAAAAATTGAACATAGAGTAGGTGATAAAGATTGCCAGATTCTGAGTCAACATTATGTCACGAGGATGGTTTCATATACTACGGTGTCTAGGATTTAAAATTGAGTAAGTATGAGTGGAGGAACGATTCCTGTCAGAGAAACAGCTGTTGATTGTGCTTCTTTGCTGTCAAAATATGAAAAAATGCTGAATGAACATTCAACTGATTGCTCAATGAAAATAAAATTCTAGACAACTGCCAGATTTGGCTGTGTGCCCCAAATGAATATCCAGATATAGGATACACAGCACTAAGCGTGTTCATTTTCAGATAACAGATTTGTGTGAAACATCCTCTGCAATGGCTTTAATCATAAGAAAACATAGAAACTAATTACATCTTGAGAACATTTTGATAACTGTTTGTTGAAAACAGTGAATGAAAAAATACTTTTGTGTACTGAAAGAAATTGGAAAGTTCTCATTAGAATATATAATTACAAAATCGTAAAATAGTATGCTACTAAAACAGAAAGCTTTACAATTGCAATGTTATTTTTTGCTTTAAAGAATTTGATCACTGCAATCTAAAATTAGCTTTTAAACTTTATTACATAACAAATGGATGCAATATATATTTATAGGATTCACAGAAGATTGGTTAAAAGCTACTTTTTGGTTAAAAGCTACTTTCTAACAATTGTGATTGTTTCCTCATATGACAAATAATGGGAGTTTTTTTGTCATTTGAGGATTACAAAGCAAAAAGGGTGAAGAATCACTAATCACAATTAGAGAACAAAATAATGAGATAAAAATATGGCTACAGAACGTAAAGGTTCAGCCTCCACTTGTCAGCAGAGGCTCTCTAAAGGCTTCGTAAAATGGGGAACTCAGTGCTGTAGCTACCTTCAGTTTGCATGCTGTTACATTGATGCAAAAATAAGGAACTTGCTTTTTTGACACACAGCAGGCTAACAGTGATATAGGGAACCCTCCAAACCACTGCTATAGTTAGTAGTTTCAGAGGCGGCAACAGGAATTTAGGTTTAGGTGCACTGACTTTAAACAAGGGACCTTTAGGAGGTGTCAAAAGTGGCTAGATACAAGATTAAATGAATGGACACGGGCTAGGTGTTGGAAATGTGCAAGTAAAGATGGGAACAGAATTAATGCAAGCAGATAATAAGAAGTTGCAGTTGGAGCGGGAGGGGAAATGATCCAAAGGTGGAAGTACATTCAAAAAGGAAAAGGGAAGGAGAGAAACCACTAGAAGACAGCAATGTGAAGCTTGCAGAAAATTAAATTTTTAAATACAGCATGTTAATTAGCCATCAAAAACAGGAGAAACAAGGATATGGAAGAAATATAATCCATAGGATGTTGGAACCAAATACCTGTAGTCAGTTAGAAACACTGAGGAACACAGTTCTACAGAGACAACTGCATTTGGTTTTGCTTTTCTTTGCAAGTGTAGTAAGAAATAACTGCAAAAGTCAAGGGCACAGCATATGTTATATTAATCTTCATCAAATGAAAGCCAATGAGGAAAGGAGATGTAAAGAAATGATTGTGAGTCATTTAGCTAGGACTTATGAAAGTAATCTACTTGAAGATTTGCTTTGAAAACTCCAGTGCCAAAAGAGGCTACAGAAAATACATCTGCGTTAACTGTCATTGCTATTTAGCAAGTTATGATGAATCAAACCTAAATAGCTCAATGCAGTAATACTTAATAATCATATTGACATCTAACAATTTAATTTCTCATCCTTTTTGGGAAAGCAGCAACAGGAACTAATTACATTTTTCAGAGGGGAACTTTCAGAGCAAGTTCTTTTAGACAGTGATGAGACTGTAGGTGCTCTGTTTACAGGGTATGGGTACACCCTTCCACAGAGTCGCTGAAAGCAGTTTACTCCAGGTTATTCCCTGGCACTGTCATGAGAGGGGTGTGGCTTTTGTGTCTCTGGCCCAAGCTGCACCCATACTGAAATTTCCCCCTCCATCTTGGTGACACCTGGGGCTGGGTTGTGCTAACACCCAGCTGTGCAGAAGTGCTCTTGGCTGTGGTCAGGTCGCGTGTCCAATGATTTCTGCCTTGGAGCCTGCAGATCTGGCTGTTGGAAAGATATTCCATAGCCTAGCAGGTCCCACCTTGATACATAGTATTTCATCATACTCAAATCACATTTTGCTTTGTCTTAGGTTGCACTTGGCATTAACAGTTCTCTTATTACAGTCTGTGTTGAGTGCTATAGATACTGATGTTCCACCCAGAAATCACTGTTTATCATGTAGAGCTGCACAAGTTTAGGACTACCAGCTCTTTCCATGAGATAACTTCGCTTGGTAACTGATGGTGTCTGAATTCTTTCCAATTTTCTTCAGCATTCATGTGGAAGAAAACACAGTATTCAAGGTACAGCCTTGCTGGTGCCAGATGGAGAGAGACCACTGTATGTACTGATGGGTTGGTCTGTGCATATAAGTCAACTGCCCCACAACTTTTAAATTTGCATTTTGGCAATATCAAATGAGATCTTCACAAAACAATTTTCTATTCATTATCAACTCCATAATATTTTAGATTATTTTCTCTCTTGTTTTATTGTGTTTTTCTGAGCTCGGTGTTAGTTTATTTTTGCCAGTCATATACCTAGTTTCTCTGGAGCTATTCTTTCTTTGTGCTGGTTGTTTTTCTTAATTTGGCTATCCTTTCTAAGATTAATAATTGTATTGTTTGATTTTTCTTCTGAAACAGAAATAAAATTTGTTAATTAAGATCCAACCTAAAAAAAAATGGTTAAAATATTTAACTAGATGCTTTTCCTCAACTTCCTATGTTGCTATTTATCATTGTCTTTTGTGTACAGTATCTTTCCCAAACTTCTGTCTGATTATGTAGTATGAGATTTATTGTTACTCTTTTTTAAACAAGAGTATATACTTCTGAGAGCTGGGGAGCCCAGCAATACAATAAATCCAAATGGATTTATTCTATAGCATGTGATTGATGGTTGAAATGAGCTCTCAGCTTTCATAATAATCTTGAAAAGAGAAGAAAAAGAGAGAGCTGTGGTGTAACAACCATGAAGAAAAGAGAAGAAAAACCTTCGGGACTCAACCATGTTTTGCTCAGTCCTTTGCTTTGTGTTTGTCAAGGACATAAAGAGTCATGTATGCCCTGAGGCCAGGGCTTAAAGAACTTGAGTCCTGTACTGGTTTGTTGTAGGACTTGTACAAGAGATCCCCACTGTTGTAATTACAATCACAAAAACAAAACAGACAAATAAAAAAGAAACACAAAAGCAAAAAAAAAAAAAAAAAGACTTTATTGAGATTTGAAGGTCATGTAAAGCATAGACCTCAGTTAATTACTTCATTTCCTGAAAATGCATCTCTGTTAGTGGAAATGTGTTAAGAGCTTTGTGTACCTTTTGGTGTCTAACTTCTTTGGTGTCTTACCTTCTTTCAGTCAACAATAAAGATTCTGAAGTATGGGAGTAGAAAGATAGTTTGTAGATAATCTCAAATCTATGATATTGTTGATTTAAAAATGTGTTTATGTACAAACAGCTGTGAATTATTTTTTATTTAAATTGTCATATTTTATATTTAATTAGAATTTGGAATTCACTAAGACATCCTGATGGCCTTTCATTGATTTTTTGCAAAGCTGCTGTCAAGTTTATAACCTCAACTATTAAAAAAAAATGCATCCTTGCAGAATTTAAATCATGTCACACAATTTCAGGACTGTCACGTCACTTATTTAAATCTACCATGGCTGTACCTATATTTTGGATTAAAAGAGAAACAATTGCTTAACTAAGAACTTCTGAAATGCTGAAGTTTTAAGATCCTAGTCATCACAACAATTTGAATGGTATGAAAATGAAAATTCACAGGTGAAATGCCATCCTGAAACAACAAAGTCAAAAGGTGTGCATTTTTTTCTAATAGCAGGCAAGCATTTCAACAGACTCAGTGGAAACAGAGAGTTTTTGCAATAAAATATTGTCTTTTTCAGGCTTACTATATGAGAAAAAATATTCTGAAGGTGTCTGGCCTTTGCATAGCATTAAATGTCTTTACAAGATGAAAGGGAAGTTGCATCTGAGAGCAGATACTGTCATTATTACTACAGGTGGTCTGCTTCCAGATTTCTCTAACTAACTGTTGAAGCATCTCATCTCCACTGTGACTCTGAAAGTGGTTTAGGTTTTGGTTGCCTTGGAGAAAAGTGAGTATAAGGTTTGGGAAAAAAAGGTGATGCTGTGTTAGGGCGGGCCACCTTGTGTCTCCAACAGAAGAACATTTACTCATTTTTCTCTTCAGCTACCTCATGTATGAGCTGGTTCAGGTATTTGCTGAAGTGGGAAGCTATAAAACTCATTTTATAAAGAAGGATTAGTGAGAATATCACAAATTCTACTCATGACCAAAAGTCATACAGGTACTGCTGCTTACAAATATGGAAGAGAAAGTGTTTTGCAGGCTGTTGTTCAAATCTATGCTACTGTATTGCTTCAGACAGTTCTGACACAAAATTAATTTTGCAACTAACTAATAAAATGGAGGAACAGTCCTTGTCCTTCACCATGTCTGCTACAAAATATTTTTTTTGTCTTGTTATTTTATTATGTCTCACATTATCTGTGATTTTAAATGCTACATTTCCCAGAAATATGACTATACACACAGTCTTAGGTAGTGTCAATTTCCAGTAAAACCAAATGTCTCTGCTCTTAGACTTATAAAAACAGGCTGGAAAACATAAGCCCCAAAAGCTGAGAAAGCTACAAAGCAAATGGAACTCATCCATTAGTTCAGTTTTTTAAATTGCCAGATCTTGTGGATGATTGAAGTGGTACTATGGAAAAAATAATGTATTTTTGCAGGCAAGCAAGAGTTCCAGGCAAGATTATCACTTTTGCTATTGTCTAGACAAGACAGTAAGAGTAATCAGTTTTCTGCCTGTTTGTGGTTGCCCAGATATTGGGTCTGAGCATCTCTTTGTATTTTGATCATAGCAGGTGGAGCTGAAATGGGCAGTACTTCGGCTCTCCCCATCCTACTCCCTGTCCAGGACAACAGAGCCAGCAGAAGATGTCTTTCTTTACTGCTGGGACAGATCCAAAGCAGGCTGCCATTAGCCTCTCGGAGAATATGTAGGAGATAAATGAACCAGAAGGGTTTATGCAAATTACAGTACCTTGATGTAAGATGCAGATTACCCACACAGCTCATCACATTGCAGTGTTTCTAGATGTGTTTAATTCTTTGCAGTCATCGTGCAATTAGTCTTCTGCATAGCATAGTCTGCATTAGCAGATCTTTTTCTGAATGCTTGCAAAGCTACCTACCATTGTATGCACGAGCCAGACATCAAAAAAGCTTTTACTGCCACTGCTAAATCAAATTATCTGTTGCTAAAGTCAGATCAAAATGGTGTTTTTTCACAAGCTGTTGTACATCCACCCTGCGCGCTGGTATAGGGACCCAGGAATAATACTATGCAACTACTTAGCTGGAAAATGACCCCGAGATACAACTTTGGACTACAGGGAGAAAGTGAACATGGTTTGAATTCTTCAAAGTGCAACATTGAATTGTCCAGTATTAGGTCTACACACTTAGGGGCTTACAATGACATCAAGGCAACTAGACATGAATGCAAGAATTAGGTAAAGAGGATGCAAAGTATTAGAAGATCAATGATTATAATATACAGGTACAGCTATGTAGAGGAACTGTAGAGGGTTAATTAACATTGATAATGTACAGTTGTGGGCTTGCTTCAGGGGCGATGGGTTGGCTGATGTGGATAATGTACAGCTGTGGCTTGTTTGGGCTAAGTAGCTAAATAGCACTGAGGCACACTGGTGGAAAGGGAGCCCTGGATGAAGAGAGGTAGCAGATGAAGAGGAGCCCTGGATGTAGGAGAGAGAAGGAGAGGCTGGCTGGAGGAGAAGCCAGGAACCCGGACACAGCAGAGGCAAGAAGCAGGGTGGACTGGCCTGAAGAGGATGAAGAAACAGCACAGACGGTGGATGAACTTTTGGAACCTTGTGTGGGAAAGCCTTGTTGCAGCTGGCTAGTTTTGTAGTGCTGCAACACAGCTATACAACTTACTGATGCCTGGTGCAGAGATCTGTGAGCTAGTATTGATGGGACTAATTTGCTGGGGCTTGTACTGAGTTAACACGAATGTGTCTGCTGCTAGTACGCCTTTAGAAACCCAATACAGCCTCAGCAACTTGAACCAGGTCAAAGTTTCTACAGTGCTGTGAGCAATGAGCCTCATTTAATGAAGGGTACATGTTCAAAACTGGGATGTCTGCAAAGATCTGTACCAACATCTCCTTCTATGCAGCCTTCCATAAAGGCTGATGAGATCACTCTTGGTTCAAATCATCTCTTCCTCAATTTGGACAAGGAAGAACATAAATGAGCCTGAAGGAAAAGAGGAAGGCAAAATGATCATCACTGTGGAGCATGATAAGCTCATCTATATTTGTTTTCTACAAAGAATGTGAAATTTGTGAGTGGGTTTTGTCCTATAATCCCTTGTTGCTGCAGCAATGGTCAGAGGTTGTTTCCCCCATGCTTCAGGCCAGCTCTGCTCAGCTTTTATTCCTTGCTTATGCTATTATTCTGCTTACAGTGGTTATAGGAAAAACCTTCCTGCAAACTGGCAACAGGCAGTGGTTGAATGCAATAGTAACTTTTAATGGAAAGTGTTAATGCAAAAATAATGCTTTATGGAGCATACACCAGCAAAGCAAGACTTACTGTAACGGTCCTTGGAGATATTCCCATACTTGGGGTATTAAGGCATCATCCCCGAAGTGCTGCTCTTGCTCATCCTGTTCCTGGAGATTAATAAAATAGCTCTTGGATCATCGAAAATTTAAATGCATTTCTGAGTTTCTTTGATACAGAATGTGTCTCTCTATCACTGCAACTCTGTATCTAGTTGTATGACAAGACATGGGAAGGTTTTACCTGCACAGGTGAATGGCTTCCTTTCTTAAGTAAGATGTTACTGCCATGCTCGTATCTGAATGGCACAGTATTTATCAAGGTGCAGCATATTGAAAAGGATTTAAAACAGCTCTTCCTGCTGAGATCTTGACCCTATCATTACACTGATTTATATTTTTGAAAGATAATTTATACATAATTAATAATTTCCAGTTGCTTTCCTGGGGAAAACAATTCTGTTACAAAGTTTTGCAGTACACAGAAGTTTACTGTCTCAACTAGCACAACAGATTCTTTTTTAGATAAAAGTCATTATTTCTCAGTCATGGCTGTGTACTGCATTATACCTTTCCAAACTGTATTTTCCTCTATTAGGTTCACATGCAACAAGATCAGTTCCTTCAGTGTTAGTGACATGTTTCAAAGAATGTCAAAATGATGGAAAACCAGGATGTGACAAAGTTATAGGGAATGTTTTCACAATTTTTCACCAGTTGGACTGCTATTTCACTCACATTGAACATGGGCAAAAATGCTGAATTTAACTACAAGCCAAGTGCACCAGTGAACTATAATGTCATTGACCAAGTTTCAACATGTTACTGATGAGCCTGACAATTTAAATACACACAGGTGTTCTTTATCGTCTTTGCTGAGGCAGGTAATGCACCTTTGACAGCCTTAAGTATTTGGTGGCTGCAAAGTTGTTTCTTTGTTCACAAAAGTATTGTGAAGAGGAAAACATGCCCAGTATCCAAACAAGAAAGCAACAGCCCCTTTTGTTGTCAGTTGTCCAGGATCACATTCCACCGCAGTGCTCCCAGCACCATTGTGCTGCCACTCGTCCTGCTGGCACATGTCAGAACAAGGCATCTGCAATCAAGGCAGCAGATGGTTCTCTGGGTCGCCTAAAACCATGATTGGCATGGACACATCATTTATGATGCTGCTAAAAGAGAACAAAATATTGGCATGCACATAATAACAGATCTCTGGATAATGAAGGCATCCAGTATCTCGTTAATCCACTCACACAGAACAGTAGACCCCAAGTTTGTGAATAATGTTTTTTCTATTAATGTGCTTGCTTGTTTCCTGTCTGGTGATACATATGCATTCAGTCCATAACCCATCCATTTAAACCCAATTAAAGACAACTGTTTGGGGAATATTTCAGGTTTTGACTATGCTTGCGGACAGCACAGCACAAGCTGCCTTGAAAAACTTCTGTGACTGGGCCAACGACTGATTTGCTGACACTTAATTCATGGCCAATTCATTTCTTTCTGTTTTGCTAGGCTCCACAGACTGAAAGCAACACATGTCTGAGCAATGGTTGGCACAATGGTTAAACCCCCCAAAAGTTTCAGCATTGCAGAAATTTCAGGACTCCACTGCTGCTCATATCCCGTTTTCACTGTGGTATTTCAAAAGAAAGGAATGAAAGGGAGGATAATACAGACCTTCAGCGTGCCTTCCTCACCACATCAGCTTGAATTGTTCCGGGAAACGTTTCCAACTCTTAGACCATTTCATGTTTTAATGCTCACGACACATTGGCTGAGAGCACTCCACAAGAGTTAACCTCGAGCAAGGTAATGAACAAGGTAATACACAGGTTAGAGAACAGGCACTCTCTTAGCTGAATTGCTTGTTACAGCCAAATGCAGATTCAGAGTGCTGATATTGATCACTGCACTTCCATTAATGATGTGATCCTTCTGCAGTGGATCAGGCCACCATGCCTTAAATAATGTGCAATTAGTATTGAATGACTCTTAGCATGCATTTTCAGTTAAACTCTGAGGTGGAGGCCAGTTGTCAGAAACTCACTCAGATACAGCACGAGAATGTCTTCTTAGGAAGAAAGGGAGGGAGGGAATGGGAGAAGGTTTTCAGTTACTTTTCAGAGCTGATGCTCCCTTTAGTCCTACTGTGTAAGGTCCTCTTCACTTTGGAGTGAGGTGCTCAAGAGCACAAGGTTTGCAAAAGAAAGGAGAAGACAGATCCAAATATATTTGGCCAGGAATCATTCAGGGAGCACAGATTTCATTCTGTAAGGTGTTTCTTTTCTTCTGCCTCTGTTTCCTGCTCAATTCATCTTTTGGTATCTGCTGCTTGTAAATGGACTGAGTGCTATGGTTTCTCCTACACCTATGAAAAATTTGCCTCTTTATTGGCTGTTATATATGGAAATGGGTAGGAAGGGAAGCAGAAAATCCTTGTTTGCCTCCTCAAATACACGTTCCTTAAATTACCAATACTGAGCTTTTAAAAATGTTGAGGTTTTAAAAAGCTAAACTATTGTGTGCCACATTAACCTTTCCCCCCAGGTTTTGAACCTTTAGGAATCTCTGCTTCCAGCTTACATCCATAATGCAAAAGCCACAAACAGGACGTACTGCAAGTAGGTGAGATTGTCATGACTTCATGAGCAAAAACAACAGGTAAGATGGGACAAAAAGATCAGAAAAGGTAAGACAAAAACCCTGTGAGAGGGAGCAACAGCAGCAGTGCCAGCTACAGCACCTTGGCATTTCACTCAGCTAAGGCAAGTCACTGAAATACATGCACGAGTACCAGTTACTTAATTCTTCACCTCTGACGCCATGTCGTCATGAGTAATTGTGCATGCATGCCTACAGCATGCAGCAAGGATTTCAGTGGCCTTTTAAAAAAATATCTGGCCTTTGGACTGTAGAAAGCTCAAGGTTTAATGCTCCGTGGAAAGAGGACGACCAGTAGGTAAAGTGACATAATCCAAATATTCCCAAAAATAGTGCTGTGAAAATATGAATGACTCATGAGGAACTGGAATTAACAGGATATTTTTTCGGCCATAATAGCTTTGCGATCATATTTGTGGGGCTGAAGCACTGCCTGAACAAAACTGAGGCTTGCAAGGTGTCTGTGGCAGGTAACGTGTTGCTGCAGCTCACCAGGGCCACTCCTGCCTGGTGGGGTTTGTTGGCTGCGAGTGTCGGGTTAAAGACTCGCCTTCACCAAGCGGGGCACAGCGGAGCCGCGGAGCGTGGGGGCCCCACAGCCTGGCCATGGAAATGGAACTCCTGCCATGGCCTCCCCGTGAGGGCTCTGCCTCAGCAGCAGCAGCCCCAGCCCCCATCACTGGGCACCTCCCTGGGGTGCCATGAGGTCCCGGGCCATGGGCAGGTGGGGGCACCCCAAGGGGGGCTGGGCAGGGGTAGTCAGGCCCATTAGTGCCCCGTCATGAGCCTGTCGGGTGTCCGTGCTCAGCCCCGCTACTGGCAGCCCCCAGGGACGTAGGGCTGAGGCAGCCTTGCCTCTGCGGGACTACTCGATTTGGCCGCTTCTAACAATAAACCTGAACTACCGGGAATAATAAGCTTTTCCATTATAAATTACATTTTTCTTAGCACGCCTAAGATCCAGCAGTCATCTTTCGTTGAGTGGCATTTTCCATCTTTATAGTTTGTCTTTAACACGTGATAAAGATTTTCTGAATGCTTTGTTTTATTTCTTGTGGAAGGGTATGTTAAACAGTTGTATAAAACATACAGAAATTACTATATCCACTAAATTTCTTCCCTTTTTAGGGGTTATTTTGATTATTGTATTTGTTTTCTTATGGATCATGATCACAGTGTATTTTGAATTACTTCTGCTATGGAGGCTGGTCTCCATTAACAGGAAAATTTTATTTTATTAATACAATAAGTGCATAGGTTTTCAGCAACCGGAATATATTTTTAAATCCCCGCACTTCACAGTATCAGTAACAAATTTTATCCATGCTATAATATTGCTAAGTTGGATAAGCACAGTTCGAGCTCTTTACAGACAGGTGTGAAGCACTGAGTACAGGTGAAAAACCAGAGCAATATATTCAACAACATGTATCGTTGGTCTGTTCTAATATATGTCCTCCTGTATTTCTCTAAATAAAACCTTGGGCCTGATTTTCTGACCCACATGGTCTTGGGGGAAGGTGAAGGGCGGCAGGGGGAGGCAGTGCAGAAATTGCTGGATGACATATAGCACCACTGAGGCCGTGTCCAAGTAAAAAGTTTGGCTCTTGAGCTCAGACAGATGCAGAAATTCTGGGACTTGGCCGTACCTTTTGTAGTTTTTCCTTTTCATTTTAATTGTTTTGTTGTTTTTTCTTTCCCCTTTTGAACAACAGATTCTGCTTTGTGGTTTGCAAAGCAGCAACTGGAAGCACGACTCTGCTCGTTTTCTTATCTTATCTGGGCTCTAACTGCATTTAAATTATTGACTGTTCAGATAGGCTGTGGTAGTGCAACACCAGCCTCTCACTGAGAGGGATGAATGTGGGATCAGCACTTTGGAACATGAGAATCAGCACATCCGTTGTCTGTTTGACACTCTGCAAGTCCATAGTGTTCAGCATAAACGGGAAATATTTAAATTGCAATAATTTGCTATGATGTGTCTAAACATTACTGGAAAACAACTCATTAGTTCTGCACCTTTCAGACCATGAGGCACAGTGGTGTGTGAAGAGCTCTGCACTGGCAATCAGGCATGAGGCGTTCTCCACCTTGGACTTGGACAGCATGCATCACGGTGAAACTTGAAGATACTTAATCAAATGAGCTCTTGTGGAAAGCGAGGCATGACTAAAAGGGTCGGAGGACACTCAATTCACTTAGTTGAGACAATTTATTAACGTTTATAATGTGCTATGTGAAATATTAGAAGTAACACTTTTAAGGACACAAGTGCAACGTTTCCCATGTATCATGTCCGTCCACGCAGGAACAACTGTCAGTGACAGGATAAATGATATATTACGATCACTTTTCTCCACCTAGTTGCCCAGGAAATAGAAACTATTTGCTAATATTAACCAATGAACAGTGAAGTAAATAGAATACAGTCTGTTTGTAACCTAATAGGGAATTATTTCGGAAAATTGTTTATCCAGGATCAATGATAACTACTGACAGTCTACTCTGTAGTACCAAGTGGAATTGTATTATCATGATGAAGATATTACCATAAAGTGTGTGATGCAACCAGATCCAGTGATGAAATTTTACCTGTGTCGTCAGCAGGCCTTCAGCCCAGTTTCTCCTGGATTCGGTCTCCATTTGCTGAACAGGCCTAGACAGGTCAAAGCAGCAGAAACTAGCTTGGATTCAGCAGGGTTAGGCATCTGGTGCAGAGGAACCCAGAGCATATTAGGATTTGGCTCTGCTCTTCATGTCGAGAGCCAGCTCAGACCTGGCTCTTGCACAATGTTGTCAGTGTTTGTATGATCAAAGCCTTTTATGTCTAGATGGAAACATCACCACTGAAAGACATGATTTAGCCTGAGCATGACCTATCTACACCAAACCCACAGCTTAGCTGTGGATATGTATCCTTTCCAAAAACCTCTCTGCACAAGAAGTTGCTATGCTCAGCAGCAATAACTCCTGTGAGGACTTCTCAATCCATTTCATTTGCAGTGACATGTATTAGCTTAAGCAATGTATTATTAGCACTGCATCTTTTTATTAGTCCAAACAATGCGGTGGCTTAAACTGTTAGCTTAAACTATTCAGTCAGTCATTGCTGAACTGGAACTTCTGAATGAAATGTGAGGACTTCTCTTGGCAGATCCACAGGGGTGGGAGCAAGCACAGAGGGCAGGCAGAGCAGAGAGCAGAGCACAGCAATCTCATACACCAGTGCAGGTGAATCCAAGGACATCATCCTCAGCCATAGCCAGTGAATGTTTAAAAGCCCCAGCTGATCTGGTCTGAGACTGTTTAATGCAAATGTAGTGTTACGCAATAAATAATTAATTCCATATGCTTCCTAATTCATATTCCTTTCTTTGCCTTAGCTAAATTGTGTCTCACTTTAAAAAGCAAACAGAGTAAAGCTAAATGTCAGAAGAGTTTATTTCCAGATGAGTGATACAATTACTAACAAGCAAGTAATCAAGCCCTCAGATAATATACAATTCAGAGCATACATGTGATATTTTGACTAAAAGTATAAAAAGTGCAATTAAATCAACGCACTTCCCTGATAGAGTTCTTACATCAAAATTCTGGATAGCTAAGGTTAACTCATAATCATTTAATTCATATTTTTTTTTAATTACACTTGATCACTGCTATCTGTTTCTGCAGAAAATCATCAATGCTTAGTATGAAACTGGTTATCTATCACAAAGATTGTCCTGTCCTACCTTATTAATAAAACTTTTCATGGAAATTTGTATGTATTATAAATTTCAGAGGCAAAATTATATAAAAGTGTCATAGAGACAGTATGTAGAGCCAGTTTAAATAAGTCTAGATGTTGAATACCCTCAAATATATTTTATTCTCAAGACAAGCATACACATTTTTGTTTCACGTTCATAGGCACAAATTGTATCTCTCCTTTATGCTGAGAAGTCACAGAAAATAAATCACTGTTTATAAATACAGTTGGTAACTTGCTTTGTCCTCACCAATCAGAAAGATTAAATTAAATTGCAGAGCTGCTGTAACACTCATGAAATTCAGATTTCACAGAAATGTGTTAAAATGTCAGAAAGATAATACAGTTCAAGGGATTTGAATATCCATTTCTGTTCTTCCTCTCCATACCCCCAATTTTATCTTCTTATCATCTGGCAGTTGACGAAATTGGCACACTACAGTAGTACACCAGAAAAATATGTCATTTATGTACAATTAATTACTCTTATGTAGTACTGCTGTAAGCCAGAGGTCCTGTTGGCCAGCTGAAATCCACTGAAATCACATATAAAACTCGTCAATCTGGCATTTCAGAATAAAATTGTTCAATAAGCCAGCTGGCTTTGAAATTCTGAGCTGGTATCTTCCTTCAAAACTAGAGTCCTGCCAACCTTGTGGAGATGGTTTAATCGTACCCTCCTGATTAGTCTGGGTACATTCAATCTTCCTGATGTTTCTCAAGTGAAGTTTATCAAAGAAACTTTTATTATAAATCTGAGTAGTAATTGAGGCTTCTGATCAGGAAGCTGTAAGTAAATATTTGAAATGGACTTGGGCTGAGGTACCTATCACTGATCAATCTGCTGTTCATCACACTAGGGTAAATCTGCCATTGTTTATGCTGTGCCTAGATACTCCAGTAATTACTGTGCCACAGATAAATCATTTGATAGAATAAATAAAGCGGCGAAGACACGTTAGGTCCCTTTTTAATGAGTATAGTTAATGTTTGCTTGTTAAAGGGGAAGCTGACCATCCTTACAGAAAAAGGAAACATGGCATTGTTTAGCATATTGTTTTGAACCTTTGTCTAATAAAAGGTTAGTGAAAGACTTTGGTTTTCCCCCCCATGTTTTCCCTTGTTCTCTATTAACATGTATTTCAGTAAGGCTGTAGAGAATATGGCATGAAATTGGGATTGCAATAATATTTAGGACTGATGATAAATAAAAGATTGAAATGCATCATACAGAATCTATTATTGCCTCTGTTCTTGATACTGTTAACCAAAAGTATAGGAAATTTGCGAACAATAATGCACAGAAATGGTTATGGCTGTTCTTTACTAGGCTATCTCTTTTTTTTTCTTGTAGTTTTACTGGCCATCTTTTTCCCTTCTAATATCTTTTGCATATGAGACCCCTGGGTTCTATCACCCCTCCATGTTTATGTGCCTCTCATCAGAAAAGCAAATTGTTTTAGCTGTAGCATCACCTAGATGCTGCTGCTGTGTTTGATCTATGTGTAGATCTTGGGAAAGACCACCATCACATTAAAGGGTCAGAGGGACATACAAGCTCTGAGACTGCTAGTAGCAGCCTGGAGGAGGATGCTGAGGTCCCTAAAGGAATGTGTGATGTTGGCATGAGGTAATGTTGGTGTGGAGGCCAGCAGTCTGAGGTAGAGGATGGAGGTCTGTTTGCTCTGCAGTGCAGACATAGTGCTACAGATGATGTGACAGCCCAAAACACAACTTGTAACTTAATGGCATCCCTGACCATTTTGAATCGTGTTCAGAATCACTGCCATACCTTCATAGTGGAAGCTGAGAAGGATGCAAAGGTAGCCTGAAGCTACTTCAGCTCTCCAATTCGTGCTTGATTGTCAAGTTCTTTGTTATGCCTGTAAGGTGTGCAACACAGGTTGTCTCCTGTTTGCCTGAGGGAAAAAGGGATCTACATTTAAAGCAGACTGGCTATATTTCAATAATGATAGCATTTGCCCTGGAAAAGACAATTCAGGTTTGTTTAGATATTCTTCTGACTAGTTCGTAAGCTTGAGTGCTGTGTGACCTGCTCACATTTCTTTTCAGCTGAAGCAAATCACTCTTTTTGACATGTCACCAAAGTCACGGACTACTGACCTTCAGGCCACAGTGCAAGAGATGCTTATTTTATTGAGTAGCTAGTTATGGATTTTTTCCTTGGTTTCATTCTTGCCAACAGCATATCTAATTTTGTGATTTAATCTTTTTACTCAATGCCTAGCTGCCTCAGAATGAGCATATGAAATATATACATTTCATGTCTGTGTGCAAATAATCATCAGTGCTTATGCTGTATAATTATCTATCCCATTTAATTTAATATCAGTAATGGACGTATATTAAAGTTACTTCTGCCATCTGCATATTTTTCCTGCCAACTGCTATTCAGGGACCAGCTTTTTAAGGCATTTTCTGAGCGGAGAAAGATGGCCATCTGCTAATCTTGACCATGCATGTATTTTAAGATTCGTTGACTTGATTATATAACGGAATTGGAAGTAGGGAACATGATATATGCAGTTGAAAGATTTTATTGTTCGTTTGTTGATTGATAAATATTTAAGTAATTTTTTACAATTATTTTCCCTTTCTAAATTGCTGAGATTTCCCATTTCTCCTTTAGACATTTTTGAAGCCTCTGAAACTGTTTACTATTCAAGACAGGATATTTTAGAAAGAGTTTACTGTAGTCTGGTAAAGGACAGAAAGTTATCCTCATTTTATAAATCCAATCCCTGTAGCCATTTCCCATTTTCAGTTTGAAAACCACTATGTGTATTTATGGGTAAAAGTGTATTTTCACAGTATTTTCATTACCCTTGTAAGTGGTAGTTTTGGATGGTAACCAGTCAGCATGTAAGTAGTTCAGTTTGAAGTCTGTGTTAGATATCATTACTCACCTTTAGCTCCTACCTTCCTCCCGAGCCTCAGAAGAGTCCACGTGACTAAGGATTGAGCTTCATATCATATAAAGCAGGCATTGGGAACAATCTGTAATATCCTCTGCCATTTCCATGCCCTCTCTGAACATTGTAGAAGACAGATCTCTTCTTCAGATGATGCAAACTCAATAAACCTCTTTTGCTTCATAATAAGACAAATCTGGGTTGGGTGCAGCCTATAATGGGACAAATGGGTTTCTCTGGATGCCTAGTCTGCTTTATTAATTTTGTTTTGTTTTTACACGAAACTAGTTTATTCCTCTGTTCACTTACTGGAAACTGAACTTCAGTGATGAAGTTGAATTTTCACTACACTGAGTGCAGCGAGCCCTTCTGACTCTACATTCTGATTAAATGTGGACTTTGGACACCTACTAGAAAAAGCCAGAAGTAAATGCATAAATAAAGTTTACTTGTAGAACATTTATAAAAATAATGAAAAATACTTTTTCAAATAAATTATTCATCCTTGTGGAAAGAAAAATACAGTTTTCTAATGCTTTTGCCAGGCATTGGAAGCGTAAATATTCAATTAATGAAAATGTCTGTATTCAGTGGGCAAGTAAAGTTCTGTCTTCCTTTCACTCCTATACATATCACCACAAACATAAAATGTAGTTATTAGAGGATGTGTTTCCTCATCCTTGGAAATACAGAGTTTTGTTTTTGCATTTTGGTATTAATGTATTACAATATGAATAAACATATGACTTAACAACATTATTACCTTTATTCTGGCAAACCACTGAATAATGTCATCAATAACTTCTCCAGTTATTTCCATTAAGTTTGTCACATACCAACTGCACTGCAACTTCTGTTTCGCTAGTGAATGAGTATCTTCCCAAGGACTCTAAGAAAAATTATATGAGTTATTTTACATTATTCTTACATCCTTAATCCTTATGTTGGCAAACTGTATTTGTTTTTTGGCTATAGTATACTGTCTGCCTTTTTTCTTAAAAGCTTACAAATGAATCACCAATGTAAGACACATAAAACTTTTTTCCCTTCTTTTGTAAGAGTTGAGTGTAAAGTATGCAGTTGAAATTCCTGAGTATTTTTTTGTTCAACTAACCAGAAAAACTGGAAATTTTTGTTTTAGGTCAAGTGAAACAGAAATACTTACCTGCTTTTGATTAAAAAATACTTTTAAATTTTTAAAATTTCACTTCAAAATTATTCTTTTGATTGAATATGAAATAATACTTTAAGTTGTGGATCATTTCCCACTATTAATTTTTTTGTTGGTGAACTGTGATACATTCTTAAAGAAAGAATGTTTTCAGAAATGAAGAGTAACAAGATATAAAATACTTTAGAAATGCTTAAGCAAAGTGTTACTGTATTTCTGAAATTCACTATTCATTTTTACATTAGAAAATGCTGTTTTCTTTTGGCCAAAACTCTCTTTTTTTTTGGCAAATGAATTGTTCATTAAAACATTTGGCCCAACATTTTTTCTGCTGAATTGAAAATTGGTATGAAGAAAAAATCTTATAGCTAACTATTAAAGCTATTTGAAGACTTGATTTCTGAAATATCATCCAATAGTCACATAAATGATTCTTCCTTTTATTGTGTGTGTTAATCCAGTGCTAATAAAATCCATATATTGCAAGAATTACAATATAATGCAAGTAGTTTTAATTCAGGAAAGACAGAAAATTCGATGATACTATCATCACAAACCACTTTTTTGCTTTTTTTAAATATAGGATGGGAATGTGAACAATCTTCCCTAATGTTTAAGAATTATTTTCTTACTAAATCAACTTTATCAAGCAGCCAGAATTCTGCCAAGTTGAGGTTCTGCCCTGATCCCTCCAAATGCTCTGAGCAAACCTGCGTCTGGTATTTAATCATGGATTTATTCAGGATTCTTTCACTGCCATTTCACTCATCGGCTATATAAAGGGCAACAGAGAAAGATGGAGTCATCATCTGAAAAGTCTTTACTAAAAAGGCCACTTATTTGTCCTGAGTTTTATAAACTACAGCTGCTGTGAAAGATGTACTGTATCTGTTTAATGTAATCATATCTCATGATGGTTTGGTCTTATTGTACACATTTCTTTTATTAATAGAATCTGTGATTCAAACATAGGTTTTCATGGATAATCATATGCATTCATTTTAACCATTTATCCTTTCCATGGAAGCATTTTGCTCTACTGTATTCACTTATTTTTTTCCTTTTTGGCGTATAATTAAATACTGTAATCTTGTAAACTAATTGCTTTCCCTAAAGACACACTATAACTTTATAAAGTGGGGAAAATGCCAATAAAAAGATACTAAAAAAATTGTGCTTGAGGGTAAGGCTTGGACTGTTAATGCTACACAGTTATTTTTCTTTTTCCTTTCCAGTGTATTAGTTTCATTATTTTCATTTTGCTTTGATTAATCTTTTTATAGTATAACATCGATGAAGCTAATGCAATCTACAACAGCATGTGACTAGTAACAAACAACTCATCTAATTTTAAACTTCTCTGCCTGCATACACGTTTTTTGTCCTTGTAGCATTAGAATTGCTAATCTGCCTGTAGCTGAGACCTAACCCAAGTACTGCAAAGTCACATAAATGTATGAAACCCCATATCCAGTTTTGAAACCTGAACTGAAGTAGCTTGGATTTGGGGGCAAGAAAAGGTTTATTAAAACCTTCAGGAAAGTCTACAGCATGGTTAAACAACAGGTATTGCCACCTCCTTCAGTGTGTTGTACCTCATTCTGAGAGCATTTAAAGGAAGATTTGATTCTTGATGATATTTCTGTTCCCAATTCTGACATCCATGTTTCTGTTGGTCTCTACTCTTCAGCACAAATAACTATATCTGTTTTATAATAATACCTAAAATGGTAGGTACAATGCACTGTGAAGAAAAGCAAGGGAGTCTTGGCAGTGTTTCTATGTTTTAAGGAAGATGCATTTAAAGGAAAATCAAGAAGGGGGGAAATAATGGACCTCAAGGGTGTCAAAGGGAAATGAAACAGTCAAGAAAGGACATAATTTTATGAGAAATATTTATGCTGGAAGCACTGTCTTCTAGTTGCCAGTTGTTCTCTGGAAGTCAAATGATACAAGAAAACCAAGACTAAGAACATGGCAAAACCACACTTTGGTAATGTTTTAAAAAAAAACCAAGAAGAAGCCTAGTCTGGACATGAAATCTACTGATGTCTGAAAGTTCAGAGGCCAGAATCACAGAAGAACTTTTAATAATGCAGCTTCTAATAATGTGTGGTGTACTACAGGGAAGTGATTCTAGCAAACATCTTCTGCACCTGCCTACTGGACTGGGACTTAGATGGAAAGACTACTGGCAGGTAGATCCAGTTTTAGGTGATGAGAAGCCTTTTACTCCACAAAAAAATAACAAATATAGGCACCTCAGGAGCTGTTCTAGTGAAAACAGACTCAAAGATTTTTGGACAAATAAAAAGATTGGTGGGGACTACCTACTCCTTGACTTTAGGTCTCCAGATGCTGCATTAGCCCCACTTTCAACCTGTAGGTTCTTCTGTAGATCCTAAAAACAGGATTGAAAGAAGAGGATTGAAAGCTAAGAAAGAGGCCATCTAGGCTAGGCAGCACAAGTATTAAGACTTAGAAAAAACCACTGCTACTGCTTTGAGAATGACTTTCAGATGGGTCATGCATTAAGACAGATAGAGGACAGCCTGTTCTGTGACTCTTACTGAGTTTAAAGTGTGGAGGAGTACAGCAGGTTGTATGAAGGTCTTTAGGACAGAAATTTAGGCACCGATGGACTCTAGTAGAATAAATAGACTTTTGGGCAGAAATCACACTGAAGCAAAGTGGGGGTTCAGAGGGTACTGTTGACTGAGTTTTGATTTAAGGCATCTAAAACTTCGGGTTTCAGACCCAAACCCCTGATCCTTTACTGCTTTGTCCTTCATGTAGTCATTTCAAGTTTTGCTAAATAGCTTCATAATTTCTAGCAGTGCCTTGAAGCAAAAACAGCTGGTTCTTATAAATCAAAGTTAGTATAAAACTGCAAGAACACTGTTAGGTCAAGAAACTGCTTTATTTGTTTGCATGGTTTAAACCCCAGAGATACATTATGACACATGTCCCTTGATGGATCTACTTATTTTAATATTGTAGTCTGCCTTGTAAAAACAACAAACCAAAACCCCAACCACTTCTGCAGTACCACCAGAACAGCCTGGAGCTTTTAAGGGAGGAAGGGTTTTTTTGTATTCATGAGCCCATTAGTGTTCCCCTCAGCAGTTGGTTTCATTGTATTAACATCTCAGAATCATTCCTGCAGATGGGGAGAAAGGAAGAAGCCATCTTTTATTTCAGAAAAACTGTCAGTATGAAAGCTAATCAAGTTTAATAATAGTTTGAAGTAATTTCAGGTAATATTTTTGCCTATCACGTGGTACTACAGCAACTTAAACTGATCTCAGGTGGGGCTGTTACATTCCTCCTCTCCCAAAGTCATAAATACCCCCTCACCTCACATTGTCCACAGTGCTGGCTCGTCCTGCTTCCATGGGCAGCTCATCCCAGGAAATCAATGATCAGAGAATGACTCTTACTGAAAATATAAAGCAAATAGTTTTCTGCTGGTTCTTGATACAAAGCGCCCATGTCCAATGAGTGGTTTGCCAGTGCAACGGAGGTTGCATGGGCTGGGAGGAAAGCCCTGAGCAGCTGTGGCTGATGGTCATTTAAACTGGTGTGCAAAATACATGCTGTGTGCTTAAGCAGTTCTCTGATTTTACACTGTCGTTCATGACCTGCTGCAAAGGTGATCCGCATTACTGTCCACAACCTGATGAGAACCCTGGTTTTGTAATGCCTGATGGTGCTGAAGCAACTAGAGTTACTCATGTTTGTAGAATTAAGCAAGGATCTGCTTGATCTGGCCTCACTGGGGAAAAGCAGTCAGCTAAATACTGTTGACGGCAAGAAGTAAATGCAAAAAACCCAAGAAACTTCTTTCTCTCGTCTTACTGTCAGAAATCTTGCATAGTATTTGTAACAACTGTGGGTAAAAATGTTTCAGGTGCAATTTTCAAGATCACTAGTGCCTTTTTTTATATTTATCAGCTTAAAAGATGCATTCTGATTACCAAAGATTATGTGTTCAGTTTCTTTTTCTTCTTGGAAATCGTGTATTCAGTTTCTTTTAAAAGAGCACCCATCAAAAGAATGTCTGCATTTGTCACGAAGACTTTCATGGCCCAGTGGAAGAAATACATAGAATTTCCAGAGCTCTCTAAGGTATTCTCCTCAGGCACCAAAGACTATTTAGGTATTTTTCTGAGGTTACCACATGCTGTTTATTATTATTGACCACATCTGAACAGTTAAGTCAAAACCCAGTAATCTCTGAAATTGTGATGTAGATGGAAACAACCACCACAAGCATGAGGCAAGCACAAGGAGCATCAGAGGTGAGTATACGCATATGAAGACTTTGAAGACGGACTCGTCCAGTAGGACAGACCAAAAGCAATGATTGTTCTAGCAAATTATTGAACCATATCAGCAACTTTCTCTCTTATCTGTTTCTGCAATGAAATACTTTTATTTGCCTAGGGCTTAGCTTTAAAACTAAGTTAGTATCAGAACTGAGAGAGATGACAAAGTGGTTTGGAAGCTCCAAGTCAGTGGAACTCTCCTGCAAAAAGAATCAGAGTATTGAAAATGGACCCTTAAGAATATTGGATACAGCCAGATAACATAAACTAGCACTACTGGGAATTTAAGGCATCCTAACAGAAAATCTTTCAGTAGACTTTGAGCACATTTTGAGTCCGTAACTTGCTTAAACAGCCTGAATTCTAGAAACTACTGCTAGTTGCACCTAGCGTTGGGTTCAGACTCTGGTTCCTACCTCCTTTATACCTCAGACAATGTTAGCAAATGGCACACACTAAAACTGCAGCAGAATTGAAAAGCTTTAAGCAGCACCCTAACACCCAATAGCCAGGGATTATTCTTATTTTCTTCTTTTGTTTAATAATAGACGTGTATTGAAAAGTATAATTTTATGGAATTCTTTATAAATTTATTTCCTGATGAGTACCAAGATTATGTCCCTGGGGGCGTTCAGCCACTGTGCAAATCAGTCTGCAAGGTAAACTTGGCCCCTGGTCCTACTGTCACAGGGCACAGCACCATCCCAGCCAAGATGCTTCACACCATCGTCACTCTTTCAACCAGATGAGCTAATTGTGCACATGTTATCATTCTGGCACTTTCTGGGATCAACAGCTTTACTGTTCATGTGTGTTCTTGGTCCTGCGCAGACACAGCAGGATCAGCTTTCCCTGGAAGTGACAGGCTTTCTGAGCAATGAGGAGCACCACTGAGTCCAGAATAGAAATCAGATGCCAATTTTAGGAAGCAAGGATTGTCCCGCTGCAGAGTAGCACCAGGAGCAAATGCCCAGCATGTGCTAGTGCAGGTTAAGGCTCCAGGAATTTGAGCTCTGTGTGCCATCCTGGCAGCTGCTCCCCATCTGTACCAGCTCCTTCCCAGGTGACACAGACAAGGTGCCAATGTCCCATTCTCAACCTGCAATGAACTACACCAGCATAAGCTCTGCAGATCAAACCCTGTGTAGTTACTGATAAAAGGCTCAAGAGTGTAGTAATTTTCTCTGCTGTCAACATTTTATCCTACTTCAATACTTGAAAGAACAAGCAGAGTATTAATCCTGCAAGAAGGGGAGTGACTAGAAATCTACCTTACTTCTACCTCACGCACCTTTAAGAAATCCAGCTTCCTGCGGGAGTATATATATATTTGCCAATTTTCTCTGAGATTTCATAACATGAATACAAATCTACCCTCTGCTCCCGAAAGCAATATATGCATTTTGGCACTTTCTAGGGTCATGATTTTTGGGAAATAAGTGCAACATTTCACCTTCAGGTCCTTGACTCCTCCAGGAGAATGCGCAGCTCAGGCTGGGGTGCCCCAGCTGTGTGCACAGTGGGTGATGAGATCTGGGATGCATCACTGTGAGCAAGTGGAGAAAGGTATAGGTGAACACAGCCTACACGTTTGGTGGCTTCAATAATTTTGTCTGTTTCCTTATCAGTGTTTATCCTAATATATATGATTTTCTGTTGTATGATCTGGAAAATACGTGAATACATTTCAGAATGATTCAGCTATAATCATAAATACATTACAAACCCATAACTAACACTCCAGAAATATTTTCTTCACAAATTTCTTTAGAGTGCATATGAAAAATCTTGTTCTTACTGGTGGGTCTCAGATACCCACTGGAGCTCACAAACACATACATCTTCTTGGTTAATTTTTTAAATTTTCATTTTAAAAAGTCAGCCATTAATACACCTAATAATAATTCATTTTTATCTCTGCATTTTACACATCTTTGATCTTTACCAAGGCACATCCAGGGGTGAAAGACTGGATCTACTAATACTCATTTACCAAACAGTTTACATTAATGTCTCAGGACTTGCGATGGAAATCCAAATGAGGCGTCTTTAGGCTGACTGGCAATGACTCTCCCTTGATGTAAGAGGAGGGGATTCAGAAGACTGACTTTTTCATCATGTCTTTTAGCTCACACATTGGGTTGACTTGCAGCTACAAGCTTACCTTGTGAAAGTATCTGGGGTTTGCAACATTCTGCAACCCATATATCATAAGTACCTTTTAAAGAAATCATATATGACACATTAATAAATTGGTATCAGGCTTGGGATCAGGGTGGTCAGTCTAAATAGCTTCCTTTACTCTTCAGGGACTGTTGGGATTAGAAGCCAATGTGACACAGCAGAACCAAAAGCAAAATGCAAGCCTGACCGTAATTATGAAGGTACATGCCATGGGCACTCAGATGGGAGAGACGATTTCCCTGTCGTTCTCTCATCTTAAAGGTGGAGCGCTTCCAGCCAGAGGCACTGAGTCACCACACATCACGTATGAACAATTAATACTCCCAGTTGCTGTCCTTACATAAATAATACCTGGGTGCCTTGCACAGTGACACATCCTCCTCCTGCTCAGTCTGTGAGATGTGAGGAGAGGATGAACACATGGTTAAAGAGTTTTACAGTTCATAGGGTAAATAACTTTCATGCCATAAACACAGACAATAACAGAGCTGAAAGATAATTATGTGTTATCTCGTGATTTATATGTTTTGGTTTCTAAGGATTTTTCCATGTGCATGATTCTACCAATCTGTGATTCCATAGGTTTTATGAGCACAATTCTTGTATCTGTACTAAGGTGTATTAGAATATATTAGATATATTAAGATGCATTATGTCATTGGTTGGATTAGAATACAAGATGTATCAGCATAAAAGACATATTAGAATAAAATTAAATAGGTAACTAATAAAGTTAATCAACAATTAAGCAAGCTGAATTTCTAATAGTCAATAAAATAGTTAAGATGACCACTTTACAGGAGTGTTAATTATTGGATGACTTACAATGTTCTTTTACTCACACAATAAATATACAGGCTGATGGCATGTTGCTTTATCTGTACATCTGTACAGAAGGGAAGCAGGAAAGAATCACAGAGACTTTGTTGCAAGAAATACGTGTAAGAAACCTAAGAAGATGACAAATTTTAGATAGTTATTTTAATTTTTTAATATTATTTTTTATTGATGAATCTAGATGTCAAAGGAGATATATTCTTGACTCACACACATCAAAGCTATTCAAAATAGCTATTGATAATACCTGCACATTCTATAACCAAGATGCTTGGCATATGTAACAAGTTTATATTTTTTGTCTGAAAATCCTGAATATGTTTAAGCAGGTAGTCTAGCAGGCATGACTGGGAGCCAGCTTGGTTGAAAGGAGAGCACGTCACTGAGCCGAAAGACAAAAAGGAAGTGCACAGAAGGTGGAAGTGGGGCCAGGTTGCCCTGGAGGTGTGCAGAGGTATTGCCCAGGCATGCAGGGAAAAGCCAAAGCTCAGCTGGATTTGAAGCTGGTGAGAAATGTAAAGAAAAGTTAGAAAGGTCTTCTATAGGTACCTTGTCAGCAAAATGAAGATCAGCAAAAATGTGGCCAGCTGCTGAACAGGGTGGTTGAAAAAGAAAATGGAAACCACAGAGAAGTACATTCTTTGCCTCAGTCTTTACCGAGTAGGTATTTCCAGGTCTCTGTGCTGACAGAGATGTACCACCCATAGTAAAAGAGGATCAAGTTATGGACCACTTAAGCACATTGGACATAAAGAAATCCACAGGTCCAGCCAGCGTGCTGAAGAAACTGGGCAACTGTCTTGCAAAACCAGACTTTATCACCTTTGAAAGGTCATGGTGGTCAGGGAGGTCTCTAGTGACCAGAAAAAGGCATCTTCAGAAGTGCAGGAAGGAAGATCTATCTATAGGACAACTACAGGACAGTTGGCCCCAAGTCCATTCCTGGAAAAGTTATGGAGCAAATTATCTTGGAAGCCATTTCCGAGCGCATGAAGGCCAAGAAAGGGATTTGGAATGGCCAGCATGGATTTACCCACCACAAATCACGCCTGATCAGCGTGACTGTCTTCTGTGATGAAATGGCTGGCCCTGTAGACAACAGGAGGCCAGAAGATGTCATTGACCTTGGATTTAGCAAGATTTTTGGCACATATAGCATCTTAAGAGCCAAATTGAGGAGGTTTATTCCAGACAGGTGGACTGTAAGATGAATGGAAAACTGGGCTCAAGGAGTTTGTAGTACAAGTGGTGTCTAGTTATGAACAATGTTCCCCAGGGACTGATATGGGAATCAAAACCGTTTAACATGCTTATTGGTGACATGGGTTCATTGATAGGGTGGAACACACCCTCAGCAAGTTTGCAGATAACACCAAGGTGGGAGGAAGAGTCAGTACGCTGGAGGACAGGGTTGTCTTTGAGAGGGACATGAACAGTCTGGAGAAATCCTCGTGAAGAGAAACCTCATGAAGTTCACCAAAGACAAATGCAGTGGCTTGCACCTGGGATGGGAAAATATCATGCAGCCATGCAGCCTGGGCACTGACTTGGTAGAATGCAGATTTGCAGATGGGGACCTCACAGACAAGAAGTTGAACCGGAGTCAGAAGTTAACCCGCGTGGTGAAGGCCAACAGCACACTGCATCCTGCCACTCAGTTCTTCTGACGCTGCATCTGGGGTACCGTGTGTTGTTGCGTTTTACAGTTTTTACTTGCTTCAGCTTTCCGTATAGTTTTCTCTAATCTCTGTTAGAAACTCTTGGTAAGCCTTGGACATTGTGACTAATGTGACATGCTTACTGAAAGTCTTCAGTTGCAAGTTAAAAATATAATAGAAAAGCAAATTTTTGAGGGTATCTGCTACTTGGTTGAGAAACAGTCCAAAAAATCTGACAACCGGTGTTCCTCTGATTGAGGGGAAGAATGGGAAATCTCTGCCCGTCAAGCTGTGACATGCATATGCTCTTTATCTCAAGGCAGGCTTTCTAATTTATGTATGTTTTAAACAGAAATCTGTGGATTAAAAGAAACCCTGCAAAGAAATTTGGCTGAGGGCTGTAGGTGTGTTTCTGCAGAACCGAAAGCAGCCCTGTGATGCAGCCACCCTGCCAGGGCAGCTCCATGGGGCCCAGAGCGGCAGGGGCTCCCCTGGGCCCGCAGCCAGGGCCCGTCCCACCGCCCC
>JAVJGI010000062.1:13008421-13043642 GCA_035590275.1 Ibycter americanus
GGCCCGCAGCCAGGGCCCGTCCCACCGCCCCGGCCAGCAGCGGGGCACGGGGCACCTGGGCACCCCGAGCCCCCAGCCCTGGGCACCTCCATGGGTACAGGGACAGGATGTGGCTCCATGGGTGGGCCCGGCTCAGCGGAGCCCATGTCTGGGCAGGGCAGGGCTGTGGGGAGCTGGAGACCAGCCCTGCCACAGCATCCCCGGGGGAGGACTGACGGCCCCGGGGGGCTGACATGGGGTCCTGGGCCAGGTGGGGGCAGCCCCAGGGAAGGTGGGCAGGGACAGTCAGGCCCATTAGTGCCCTCAGGGCCATGACACTTTCGCGGCACCAATTTTCCATTTAAATGTACTCAAAAAATGCCAAAGTTTTTCTTACTGGAAACATTTTCTGCTGGGAACGTTTTGAATGCTTTCATCTCAGAACAAGCTTTGACCTTTCAAAATTTTCTACCAAGGTCATTCTTATGATTTGTTTTCTCTTTCCTGGATGAAAACCTTGTTTATTTAAATGTTTGAGACAGCATCTCTTATTTCAGATTACAGGTGCAAACATTGTATATCTTAACACATGCCAGGTAGTGATTTTGTGGTACCCTTATTGTCTGAATGCGTATTATGTACAGTATCGCAAGGTGCTACACTGATTACTAAGAAAAGTAGCTGTTTATCTTAGAATATTTATATTAATTGGTAAGTTAATTTGGCCAGCTGTCATACACAAGCCTTT
Organism: Ibycter americanus; assembly: GCA_035590275.1. NCBI lineage: Eukaryota > Metazoa > Chordata > Aves > Falconiformes > Falconidae > Ibycter > Ibycter americanus. The sequence goes on from JAVJGI010000062.1 coordinate 13,009,149, forward strand.
GGCTTATGGAACTCAAAAAAAAAAGTGACTCACATGACACCCACTCTTTTAAGAGAAAAAAGGTCATGAAAACAAAATAATGCATTCTTGAATAGCTGCTTAAAAGTCAGACATTAATTTAGTGAGTTGAAAGATTTCCATGAGCAATGCTATTTGGATTTATTTGAAGCAGATTTCCAGCTTTGAAAATATAAAAACTTGCTCCTTTGAATGCAATTTTAATGAAGGAGGTTTACTGAAAAGTTGATCCTCATGATTTCTCTCACTTATCAATATCATAGATAACTTATACAGTTAATAAATAGTATAAGGGTAACAAACTGCACAGATTATCTGTAATACAGCAAACAGGATCTATCTTTCCACAGAAGAAGTTATCAGTCCTCCTACACTTTGTTTCAGGTATTCGTGATATGTTCATATAAGACTTTTCTTTTTATTAGGGGAACAAAGAGATTACAAGTGCCCTCTGGAGGAACCAACAATTGGATTTCTGTTTCACCTTCAGCTTTACTTCTCTTATTCCCCTGTCTCCCTGTGAGACCAAGATTTGTTAGATCCCTCCAAGAACAGACACAGTCTCAAAGGTACCATCATCAGCATAAACTTTCTACAGAGGGTACAGAGAAGAAGGAGCTATCTATACACGTTCCTCATGCTGCTGTTCCTTCTAAATTATTGTTTCTTTTCATTAATAATAAAATAGTCATTATTAGTAACAGTAATTATTTTGCTTTATTCCAGTCATGGCAGTTCCTGATGTCCAACGAGCAGACTAACATGACCTAACCTGTCTCCAGCTTGACCTAACAGCCTCCAAGGGCAACAGCTATTCCAATTTGGCCTATTGCTTTTGTTACTCTATACTATACTCTTTTCAGATAATTTTTGTTCTTACAAAACAGACCATTTTACCTCACATTCATCCCAGCATGTGAACTTAGTTCTAGTTCAAGTGCAAAAAGCCATCTCTTCAGTTTTTCCATCAATGGTCATTATCCTGCATTCATATACATCCAAAAAGGCAACATGTACAGAATGATACACAGTGCAGATATTAAGTTAGCAATGTTATTTTTTAAATTTATATTTATTTTTGTGTTAACTAAAGAAAAGCTAATAATAAACATTTCTCAATGCATTGCTTTATTTTGTAATTTTTTTCATTTCCAGATTCTCAAAATCTCAGATCAATACTTCCTAAGCAAAGATCATAGTTAGATATACTTTGGAAATAACAATGCCACTTTTATTTTATATAGTGACTGAGAGAATTAATTTTTCTTTCAAAGTAACAATGAAAATTTATTACCGAAAGATACATTTAATCACTTAGATACTAATAAGGCGAAAATCTTGTTAAACGTGTTGTATTTCCCATACATTGTATATTTGGTGAGTGTTAAGATTTTTTATTGATTTTGTCAAGGTGTATGTATTTCTGTAAATTTCTGTACATTTTAAATAAGAAAGTGGGGAGCTGCCACAATAAACACATGTAGGAGAAACTTGGCTGTCTATCAATATTGGTTTAAATACCCAACAGGACAGGAACACTTCTACTGGAGAAAAGAACAGAGGCTGAAGACCCACAAAAACCTAGTCTGCAGTGACAGACTCCATTCTGGCACACAGGGACATTACAAGAGCGGCAACACACCAAGGAAGAAGCATGGCATTCTGCAACTTCAGAGTGAGGCTTCTCTCCCTTGCAACTACATCAGCACTGCACCTCTGCCGCACGGGGACTAGATGCCTTGAAATACTTGATTCATTAGGCATTGCTGACAGAACACTTTGACATTTTGAACTCTCCTGAGGGCTGCCATCTCCCTAAAGTGCACTTTATTTCATCCCTTGCTGTGTCAGGACAAGTCTCCTGAAGACGCATGGCTGTGTTCCCAGTAGGTAGCTTAGTTAACTATGCACTTTATTTTTTTGCTGTGCAAAGCAGTGGAGGAATCTTCAACCAAGGCAGTGATTTCAAATAATAGCTGGTCTAGCGTGAAACATTTCATTGAATGAACATGTACAGCTTGACTGTGACTCATAGCCCTCTTGTACTTCATGCATAAATCATCTTTTCATAGTTTCACAAAGTCACCATGAAAAGAGGAGCAAGAACATGTGAGCAGATAGTTTTTTTCACGAAGATGATTACAACCCAGGATGGACAGGGCCCTTTCAGAGCCAAAGGAAGGCCAAGCTTTGCATACAACTACACTGTCTGACCTTCTTGTTTACGCTCCTCCTTGCCCACACAGTACACATTCCTCCTTTAGATGGCACAGGTTTCAGAGAGAGACAGCAGGACAGTTTACTGCTAATGAAGCTAGTGTTTGAGGCTATACCCTAAGCAACAGGTAGACTGTTATAGTTTTAAGGTCTTCTTCATATCCAGACAGAACAAAGAAGTTTTCTTTTACAATAAACACTGATACTTTGATCTCATCATGTGGACCTGGGCCCTGCCCAAGATTTTGAAACGGCGCCTCCCTTCTCCCCACCCTGGGTGATTGCTGCTGTATCATGTCTTGGCAACACCTACGCCAGCGCTGAGTTTGTCTTCTTGTCTGCATGACTCAACTGTAATTACTCTGAATTTTGATATGAGGGCTTTGGCACATGAATCAATCATGACTTAATAGATGAGTTGTCTGATTCTTACACATGGTTTTAATAAGCCATTTTTTCCTGTTGTCCTAGGTTTATAAGATGCAGTACATCTACCTTCACCCACACAAGCCTGCCATTACTATCAACACAACTGTCCTCATATGTGTTGCTTCCTGCACATCCATGCAGGCACAACTATTCATACATATGCATATATGCACGGTGGAGTGTGGCATGGTACCCTGATAGAGACAGAGGAGGTACGGACACATGGAAAACCTGTAAATGCTGACATTATAGGGATGAGGAGTTATGCTTACCTCCTTCACAGACATATCTTTGCACACCTGCTTTTCCATGTTCCATTTTCTTAAACAGTCTGTTGCACAGCACCTAGTGTTTTAAAGAGATGAGTAAAACGCTGATATAAAGAGATTCCTGTACTTTCTCTGCACTGATGAAATGACTGAACAGGAACATCCATATTGAGGTAGTTCTAAAAGGAACAGTTCAGGCCACAAAGGTCCTTTCTCTTGGTAAAACAAAGCTCATTTTCTGATTCCTACAGTACATTGAAACAGTGTTCTGGCATGTTATTGCCTCAGCTTTTCACATGGAATATGTCCTTAAATGCCATTTGTATAATCCAAGTGAAAGAAGACTTGTGCAACAGTTTTCAGAAAATAAAAACTGACTGCATGGAAGTATCACAATAGCAATAAAAAAATAGACAACAGTTATGTCTGTATTATCTCTTAAGAAGAGTAATATATTTGACATGTGTGATGCAGAAAGCTTTAGCTCAGCTGCATATATCTTCAGTCATCCCTTGCCATATACACTATGAAACTCTCATAAGAATAAGGGTCAATACACCGACCCTTGTATCTGCTAGCCATGTGACGGTACTCCGCAGCACTCGGGGAGAGACAGTGGAGAATTTTTCCTGGCAGAGGGAGCAGTGTCTGTGCCCATACATCAGGAAGAAGGGTCCCTGGGCTCTTTCCAAACTGGGCAAGCTGGGACCCACTTCTTCCTTCCTCTGCTCCTGTTTTCTTGATGACATCATCTCTTTAGTCCAGTTGAAGGAGAAGGAGGTGTGGGCAGCCCTTATGAAGGCTTCGGTCAGCACTTGTCAGGTAGGTTTTATTGTAGCCTGTGGGCTCTGCCCAGCACTTCCAAGGGGACTCATTCTTTCTCCTTGACAAACTTCAATGATGAATGTTTGAAACATGGGAAATGTTTATGAAGGGGGTAACAAAGTGCTTCCAGATTTTGTGGGGTAAAAGGTGCAGCATGTGTAAGCATTTAAGCTAAGGGGGACTTAGGCAAATTTTAGACCGACACCACACAGTTAGACAAGTGACTGAAATTTTGTTTTCCAGTTTCTGGGTTCCCGTACAGGTACTTAAGGGGAAAGAAGGTGAGAAAATCTGCACAACTTGAAGTTGGAAAATATCCTATCATTAACAGTCTACTTCTTCATGTCTCTTCTTATTAATTTCCTTTCAAACTTAAACTTTTCAGTTCTTAGTCATATGGAAGTATTTACTTGAGTCTATTTTTATCACTTACCTCTGAACTCTTTTTATTTCTGCTTGATTAAGATGCACTCAGTCATTTTATGCAGAAAGATAACTCTGTGTTACTGACAGTGCGTAGTTTTTGCCATCAGCTTCAGTTAAAAAAAAAAAAAAGTAGGTCAATAATTATTTAAATGAGAAGACAGGCTTCTCTGTGTAGTAGATTAATTTCAATACACTGCCAAGGAAAATGGTATTTTACCACTGCAAAAGACGTGCTGAACATGTCAGCTACCAATTCTGTAACAACTGGGGCAGCAATATCAATAAATTAGCTCCAAAACCCACTGTCTCAATGTTTCTACTAAAATTAACCAATCTGTGGTTATTATGGATGAACTTAGCAACTACATACTTAGAAACTTGGAAAAAGTTCTCTATTTTTGGAACATAAGTGTAGACTGTGAATTTTCTCATCTCAGTTTACAGAAAACAATTTCAATCTCTTGGCTCAGGTGAAAAAAGTGATGCTAAGTTCATTACAACACTAACAGGATCATCAGCTCTCCAATCACTTGTTTTCCAACATCTTTGTGCTGCGTATCTTTTTTGGCTCAAGCAGGTAATCCTGCCCTTTCTTTGAGCAGGAAGAATAGATTAGGCATGTGGGAATCATTTATCTAGAGCATGTAATGGAATATGAGCAAACATGACAACAGAACTTTCAAAACCCTTAACAGTCTGATATAAATGCCAACATCAAGATTATAAATGCCAGCTTCACAGAGAGTGAGATTGGTAATAATGCAAAATCACTCCAGGTTCTTTCCAATAAACCAGCCATCATGCTTTGCACAGACTCCAAAGTTCCAGTCCCCAGTCAACAGTGGCTCCTTCTTTGCAGTGAATTCTGAAGATGTGCAATGAGCTGACAGATAAAAGGATAAGTTTGTCAAAAATGAGTAACTGATGGCAGTGTTGGGCATGACTTTTCCCTGATGAGTCACATAATTTCCTTAACATTTCTGAAAGATATTGTATGGGATCCGGAGTGTCAACCAAATCTCAATTCTAAAAATGGGGAGAATCATTTTTCCAAAGATAGGAGGGACAGTTCTGATGGATGCCTACTATGGTATATTAACAGCATAATGTGATAGCCTACCTTAAAGGAAAGGAGAAAAACATCAGTGCTGTGAGTTGTGTACATAAAATGTCAGTATGCTATAGGAAGCTTTAGAGTGTAACTGAATTGCAAATTTAAGAGGATCTGGCAAGGCTAGACGGGTTGGCAATCTTTAGGACAGATCCTGTATGTATGAATATTACACTGTGCAAAAAGGAGACTTGGATCTAAAAAATCCTCATTTGTGTCCATCATGCCTTAAAAAAATAATTGTACTTAATGCAAAAAAGTAGGGTTTATAGCCAAACTATGATTATAGTAATGCAGAAAGAATACAACATAGCAGCAATACCAATAGGTCAACCTGAGGTTTGAAGAGTGGTTTTCAGAAAACTATAAAAGTCAGGATATCTGACATACTCTGAAGACCTTCTTTTTACACTGTGAATTAAAAGTTCAGCTCCTTTATGCCTCCAATAAACTAACAGAATACGAGGCCCAGTGGGGCGATTTACAACACAAGGTAAGTCTGTGCTATTTTGTCACATTGATTCAAAGACTTTATGTTAACTACAGTGCTGCTAACAAAAATCCTAAATACAATTCTATACCATGTAAACAATGAGAAAATAGCATATGGTCCTTAGCCTATCTTCCATAGTCTGTTGAGTATTACAGATGTGTACATTTTGTGAACTCAGTGTTCACAAAAACACTGTTGACCTGTTCACAACTCCTACAAAAACAAAAATGCAGGACAAGTATAGTATGACTTTTCCTCAACATACTGCAGGCTGCACAGATGCCTAAGACTTCAGCAGTTTTGAAAACTCACTGTGATAATGGCTTCGTTTTCAGACAGAAAGCATTATATATGTGCAGAGACTGTAAGCATCTCTAGAAATGCCTGAAAGGCAAACAGGATTGAACTGATATCAAGCTCTACTTGAGCTAGCAAAGGCATTAAATGTGATCTTCCGATAGCCTGCAGAATAAGTGCAGCCACCAACACAGAATCATAGAATCATAAAACTGTTTAGGTTGGAAAAGAGCTATAAGATGATTGAGTCCAACCGTCAACCCAGCACTGCCAAGTCCACCACTAAACCATGTCCTAAGCACCACATTTACACATCTTTTAAATACCTCCAGGGATGATGACTCAACCGCTTCCTTGGGCAGCCTGTTCCAATGCTTGACCACCCTTTCTGTGAAGAAATTTTTCCTCCCCTGGTGCAAATTGAGGCTTCTTCTTCTTGTCCTGTCACTTGTTACTTGGGAGAAGAGACAGATACCTACCTGCCTACAGCCTCTTTTCAAGTAGTTGAAGAGAGCAATAAGGTCCCCCCTGAGCCTCCTTTTCCCAGGCTAAACAACCCCAGTTCCCTCAGCTGCTCCTCATAAGGCTTGTGCTCCAGACCCTTCACCAGCTTCGCTGCCCTTCTCTGGACACACTTCAGCACCTCCATGTCAGAATGAGATCTCATCTTTCACCACACCTTCCCTCATCTCACCCAATCCTTATTTTGTCATGGAAAACCTCATTTTTTGTGAGGAAACTCAGCTATAAGTGCTGGAAGGGAGTAATAGCACTCCCAGCTGAGGTCCTTGATCTGGACAACATGGGAACTAGCACCTTGAGGTGCACCACTTACCTCCCTTATTCCTAAAATTACTTTCCCACCAAAGACTGCATGTACAATGGAAGGGATGGGAGCTAACTGTGCTCATCCTGTGTGTACGAGGAACTTCAGCATGATAGAGGATTAGGGCTGTGTGCTGTACCAGCCAAGCAGTTAGTACAGGGTAGTATTTCTGGCTCTGTACCAGATCTGAGCATGAAATTATCTCATAAAGCAACCTGTGAGCTCTATATGAACCACTTATTTGACATGTTTTCTTGACATGATAGAAGTAGTGACCCATTTTTCCCATGGGCTGAAATTATGACATTACTAGAGTAAGAAAAACATGAGAACTTAAGCTAATGGTATTCTTTCACCATATGTGCTTAATCTGAAGAGGAACTGGGGTCTCTCTGTACAGTCATCCAAATACATTATTGCTTAATAGGGCTGTTTTGTAACACTTCTGCTTTAACTACCAAAACTTACTTTCTAACCACAAAACCAGAGCATGACAAAATGGACTACAGTACTTCATCATATACTGAATGCAGACTTTCAAAACATGCCTTATCTTGTAAACAAATAATTGATTTTTTCCATAATACTGAAGATATTTATCAGCTGGGCTATGCAAGCATGTCTTCAAAAGTGTCAGTGATTATCTGAGAAACTGGAGTAGAAAACAAAACTGCAGAGTATTGTGTGACAGCTGCCACAAAGGCAACCTGAATTCTGACTTGGGTTCTGCCATCTGCACCATGCAGAAGTTGGCTTTTGCACTGTGATTTCCCTTAAAATACCTGTCTCCAGCTATGCTGTATATTCTGCATCCCATGGTCACTGTGCTTTTTTTCTTTGCTTTTATGCAAATCTGTACCCATCGAGCAATTTGAAACTCCAGCAGGTTGTATTGCACATGAATGTGCAGGTAACGGAAGAGAGAAATTGTCTGTGTTGCAAAACTGCTCAGCCATGGAGCAAGTGGACGGATTCAGAGTCCTTGTATTAGATCTCCTTTCACTAAAATCTCTGATGATCGTCTGTTCATGTAAGGAAAGCTCTTGCCCATTCTTATTGCTTTATTTTATTTATTGGTATTGATGAATAATCCTTTCTCCCTGAGCTTCACAGAAGCTGAAATAAGGAAACCAACAAAATAATGTGGAGAAACACTTCTAACAAAAGCTGTTGGAAACTCTACATGCAGAAATTAATACACAATGTACAGGTATTCAATGTCAACATCCACATTTTCTTGGTCCTTTTCAAAAGCATCTACTTGCATCCTTTAAATGACTTGACCAGATACTACAAAAAGCAACAACATGCAATAAACTATCACCTTATCATATACCGTGTATTCATGAGTAATACTTTCTATGATTATCAGATCACTAAAAGTTTATATCCCACTCTGGTGGGCAATAAGCTGTGTTTTCTTCACACCTTCATCATCTCTTAGCTGGAGTGGTCTCTATGATAGGAGGTTGCATTTAGTTATATCCAATACAGTCCTTATAGTCTAAGGATTGCATTGTTGAAAAGCTGCAACTGGAAGACCAGTCTGGATGGCCTTTGGTCACAAAATGCCATCATCATGCAAACCACCCTAGAAAAAAAGAGGCCATAATGAAACTCACATTTTCTGAAACTGTTACAAACAAAACAGTCGAGAGAGAGAAAGGATTTGAAGAAAGGATAAATCCTACAAGCAGAGAGGCTGTGTGAAAATATCTTGCTATTTGCATGATTTTCACTTCCTTCTCCGTGAAGTAAACGGAAGGATGCTTTAGTTCCTGGGGCTGCATTTTTTTAAAGAGAATTAGTGGACAGAAAGATGAGTATGGAGGAAAAAAAGATGGAGGAATAGTTCAGGGGAGAGAAAGGCAAGAAGGAAGGAATATATGCTAAGGACAGCTGAACTGAGGTGGAGTTGAAGAAAATGTGAAGGATGTAGCTGGAAAGCTTTAGAGTGAACAGTCAGCATAAGTGAAAATGTAAACAATGGAAACGAAAAGTATCAAATGCCATTCCCGGTGTCTGTGACATAGGAGGCTGCTCTTTGTATTTGCTCACACACAGTGGAATTTCTGTAGCCCATGGACTCTGCCTTTTTTCCAATAGAAGCCCATGTGGCACATACCTCATGCCCCAGAGCTGGAAGTGCCGGCTGGGTGGGACTGCCCACTCCTGTCTCAACCCAGTTGCTCTCACAGCACTGTCAGGTCAAGCCCAATTCTGAGGCTGGAGGAAGGACAAAATCTGTGATGGAAAGAAGGGGAGAATCATGAGGACCAGGGAGTGTGGCTGTGTAGTGAGAAGAGGTAGAGAAAAATATATGAAGTTAAAATCTGGATTAAGAGATGCTTGTCTTTAAGCATCTATGATCAAGTGAGGCTGTGTGACACATCAGAGCTGCTGAGAATGTGGTTTGAAGTATAATACAATGGTGTGTAAACAAATGCTTGTGATTAAAGGTAATCTAAACCCACATAGTTTCTGAGGGCATAATTCACTGATCTTCTGTATGTCATTTACTTGCTTCTGCTGTATAAGAAACACCATTGAAGGTCTAAAATAATTTCTGCAGTAGAAGTAAACCACGCTTAGCATCCCACCGTTTCTCCTCCCTACTTAACAGGTTTACAGGCTACAGGAATTATGACTTGCTAAAAACGAGCTACCCTGGTCTTTTTCAAGCAGTGTACACATCATAACAAACGAAAAATTTGCTTCATCCATTTAATCAGCTGTCTCCCAAGCTCACCACATCTCAGTTCGTGGAGTTTATTCACTGTGGGAAGGCACAATTAAGCTTCATCAGCCTTACTATACCTGACAGGAGTGTTTTTGCTCCTCAGAGACAGGTTTTTGCTGGGCTGACTTTTGCTTGAGATAGCTTTTATTACAAGATTACCAGATTTTTTAATTAGAAAGATCAGTATGTGTTGTAACTGAGCAGCACAGTACTGAAATTTATGCTGTATTTTTTATTGTAAAATTTGTCCCAGATTTTAATGAAATTTCTTTTCTTGTATATTGTAATGTTTCACTGTATCGTTCAGTAACTAGTTATAAGCTTTTAAGCTTTGTCACTCTTGCCTTGGTTTTTTGGTATTATGTTTGCAAATCAGTAACAAATGTACTCAATTACAATCTTCAGGTATCACTGTTACAAATGTACTTCTAACAGCAGTTTTAGAGTGGTGCTGATCCTCCCAGTTAGGCTTGGGACACCTATGAGCAACACCTGCCTCAGGGACCTTAAGCCTTAAGCAAGCCTGATGGACAAAAGATGAGAAAACCTTATACAATATACAGATGGAGGGATCTGGCTATGCATAAAAAATGTCATGCTGGTGCTTGGGGGTTTTTTTTTGGTACTCTTTGTGGTATGAAAATTTTAACATATTATAGAGGCTTGAGCTGGGAGTAGAGGATTTAATAATGTGAAAATAAGAAACAGTTTTGTTTTTGCATGGAGAAGGAGGATTAAAAGAGAGAATCATGAAGGAAGGGACGAAGGAGGAATGGGAGAAGATGATGTTGCAGTGACCAATCAGTTAGCAGAGAGGAAGGTAGAGAAAAACATCTCCAGTCTAGACTGGATGTGAAGTCTAGTGAGATGGCTCCTTATTCCTGGGGTGCAAGGCACATGCAAGAGCTCCTGTGGCAAAAGTGGAAGAGGGAGTTTTCTCTACTAATGCAGAAGTGAACTGTGGAAGCTGCTGCATTTGGTGTGTGAGAGGCTTCTCCCCTCCGCTGGCATGGTCTGACTGTGCAGCCTGACCCTCCGTTGTAGTTGGCTTGCCCTGGCACAGTCACTCCGACTTCCCCACCTTTGCTTGAGATGAGCTTCACAAGTGCTGCAGGCTGAAATGCTGAGGTTGTTTAGGTGCCCCACGACATGTGTCCTGTAGTTGCAGTTATTAAATATTATCTGGCATGTGACTTTTCTGAACCAGAGAATTGCTCAGATGTTTGAGGGTCCAAAACAGTCTATGCATACAGTGAAAAAAAGATCTGAATTTAAGTAGCTGAGTATATAGCTGAAGACATTAAGCACAAAACCATATGCTAACATTCAAATTGGTATTGGCAGCAGTGCAGCTGCTTGGCAAAAGATAAAGATCATACCATCCAAATGGATTATTCACTTTGGCCTTAGTTCAGCAAAAGTGTCCAGTACAGCAGCTACAGTCAATATAGCAAGATAACATGATTTCCATTGACATCTTCCTTCTCTCCATCCCCACCTCTACCAATGTCATTTCACCAAACAAAATCCCAAGACCAACAGACAAAACTCAGAAGCCATTAAGAAAAAGACTGGGAAAGTGAATAAAATAGCCTTCATAGGGGGAATACTGCATGCACTTCCACTTTCAACCTCATCCTACTGGATCAAACAAACATTTATGCGAGAAGAACTTTTTCCTTCCTCACCTGTCACCTTCATTTTGCCACATGATTCCAGATCCTGTCTGAGGCACAAGCACATGAGAAAAGAACAAGAACAATGTGCCCACCCCTTAAAAATAGTTTTATATCCACAAGCTAATAAGGTATCTCCTGACATGTTCTTCAGTGTATTTTTCTGGCTTTAATGATCTTTCAAACTGTTCAGGAAGTTAGCATCTTCAGCACAGAAGCCAGGAGTCCTAATACCTTGTTTCAAAAAAGTAGTAATTTGCATCTTCATAGCGTTATTCAACAAGTCAATTTCTTCACAACCTACATGGCCATGCTATGAATTTGCAAATTACTGTTCTCTTAACTCAAGTTGTCTGGACTCTGGGCTTCTGTATTGGTTTTATCATTGATGCATTGTCTGATGTTTGGTACAGTAATTTCCCTGTTTTTCCATCTGAAAATGAAAATAAAATACACCTCCCTGACACATTATTATACTACTGTGGGGTTTTATTGCTTGTAAAATCCTTTCAGGATCTTAGATGGAATCTGTTGCAGTCATGCTAGACAGCATTGCTTTTCTAAACTCTTGGATTGTCAAAGGACTTACTGAGTCACCCCCTTCCACTGGTTGGTTAATAGCAAAGAAATCAAGTGTAACCCTTACCAAGTCAGGATTCAGGCCTGCACGTATTAGTCGCCCTTTTTTTTTTAAAAAAAGGACTTTATAAAGTTTATACATTTAGTATACGTTGTGTCTTTTCAGCTGGATGATTGAATTTGTAGCATTATGGTAAAGGCGGCACCTGACTTGAATAAGGACTTCTAATTTAGTCTAACTTCTAAATGAACATATATTATGCTCAGCTTCTCAAAATGCTCTCCTGTCATCTCTGTTTGGGGTACAGAGTGGAATTACAATAATTTTAATTATAAGAAAGAGGCTGATGATGCTATTGATGGTGTGATCTGTCTTCATTGTATTTGATGTCATCGTCAGCTGATGGACTGAAAAACAGCTGTATAAACACCTCCTGTATGAAGGATACCAAATACTTTCAGAACTGTGAGCTCATTTTCAAATCAGATTGGATGTATATGAAAATTGTTTAAAATGTTGGATTAGTTTTCCATTTTTCATTACCTTTGCCCATTAACATGAAGGTGAACAGAGCAGTTTCATGTTCCATAGCAGATGTTCCCTTGCAGGTGATTTGTTTTGTTACATTTTATTGCTGATAGAGAAGGTGGAAGTGATGTTGTAATGCTATTAGTTAAAAGCTGGTAAGCATCTCTTCTGGAAAGACCATAGGGAGTTTAATAGGCAAGAAATCAATAAAGAAGTATTTTATCAGGAAGAGGTAATCTACTGAAATTGATAGAGGACTATCTCTTGTGTTATTTCTTAATGGATCTTAGTGAGCTCTGCACCACAGATACTTCTTTCCTTATTTTATATTACAAAATTATAAAAATTCTGATTAGAATTCATACGTTAGCTTACAAAGTAATGTAAGCTGGGATCAGAACCGTACAAACTATAAATTATATGTGGTTTCTTCATTTGATATCATTCTTTTTCTTCATTTATCAATCTAGCCATAATATTTATATGCATAACAATAATGCTTAGTATAAACATTGTTTTATCTGTTTGCAATGCTATATAATTAATTTAAACCAAAAGCACCCACTGGAAATAGATAACATGACCTCCCATTATACTAATGTGGAGACCAAGGAGAGAGGGGTTAAATGAACCATCCAAAACAGAAAGTGTCAGTAACAGAAACAGAAGTCAGGCGTGCCTCAGTTCTGATCTAGATTTAACCTGGTACAATAATGGCAAAGTCCAGAGCGGTGGTAAAAGGCAAAACAATTTAAATGACATTAGCTGTACCCAGTGGAGTGGAAGCATATAGGATATCTTTTGTGACCTTTAAATTGGTTAACTAATTTTTTCTGCTTATATTGTTTTAGAATATATCTTCTATGTTTTCCAACATAAAGGGAAGGTAAAAAATCCTCAGACATAACCATTTGATACAATCAATACAGAAAGGGTAAACATGCACTAAAAGTGGTTACTAATGGTGCCCATGATAATCTACATCTGGAAGAGCATTTCAGTTGGCTCATATTCCTTCTCTCTTCCACTTTCCTGTGGTATGTCTCTCTTGCTTATCGCTAGTCTGCCCTTGCTAAAAAACCCACCAAAAATAGCATGCATTTATGGCCACTGACTAATGCTTTAATGTGGTTCTATGTGCATTGTTTATTTCAGCTGACGATTTTTGTTCAGATTAGTATTATAAAGGTTATTGAAGCATTTATTATTGAGACATTTCAAAATTCCAGCTGCCTGTTTGCCTGGGAGAAGACACTTTTTATAAAAGCAAGTAAAAACCTCATTATTCTTCGTAATTCTTATCCTTAGCATGATGAGGATGTACAAGATGACTTTTATACAAGGGTTGGTCATTTTTAAATGAAAATTTTGCAAAGTTGTTATTGTATGGTCCAGTCTGACGCTAGCAAAACATACTTTTCCTTCTGTTTTATGGGACATTTACACAGTACCATCTCACACATTCTGTTGTGGGTGAAACCATGTCATTTTCTGAAATGCATAAATATTGATGATTTAGAGATGTGTAATAATCATAAACCCTAACTAACCTTTACCCTGAAAACAAGCACTATTTCCCTCTGTGGTGTTCCTTGTGGAAGGTTTGTACGCGCATGCTGAGGTGCAGGGGTTTCCATGACAACTAGAGGTTTGCAGAGTATTCAAGAAACAATTAGCTTAGATGATCATGCATAGATGATAAGGGCCTGGGGCTATGCAAGTTTGTGCAAATTGTTTTTGTGAAATTTAGTGGGGGATGTTACAATCCAAAACTAAACGTATGGTATGAATCGAATCGATGGATACAGCCACAATGGATCTGGAGGGAATACAGAGAGCTGGCAGTCTTTGAGCATCTAAGATAAATGGAGTGGCATTTAAAATACATTCCAAAAGAAAACTTGACTTTTAAACACATTAGAGAATGAGGACAAATTCATTCTGATTAATTAGAGTTAATGGAAGTTAAATGGCTCAGAAGGCTTTTTGTTTTCATTAAGTTAAATCACTTTTATAATCATCTCGGTTTATTTCTGAATATTTTTTTCTTGCTTGGGCACTGTTCTCACTCATGGCCGGTTGTAGGTTGACTCACTCCATAGCTGCAAAACTGTAAGCTTTCCCTTGAGCAGGGCACAGATTTGTGTCCCCCCAGTCTCCATTTAGAGTACCAATCAGCAGTACAGCAGAAGGCTTGAGACAACATTTCTGTTTTAATGAATCCCTCTTATAATACTGTGGGATCTGTGGCAACTGGAGTAATGCTGTAGCTAACTTGTCTGATCTGTGTCTGAGCTTGTCTTATGTGCCAACAAAGATGAGTATTTAAAAGTAGTACAACGGTGAACCTATATTTATTGAATAGAATGATTTGTAATTATACGCCTTTGTCTTATCTTGCATGATGGGTTGTGCATCCTAACACAGGACACAGCTTCATGTTTTGTGGACACTATATCCTAAGGAAATTAGAAATAGTGTGTTTGGGTGTTTATCTAAAACAATTCAGGAGATATAAAAATAATTTTAAAGGCATAATTTTACTTCTACTGCAGCCAGAAAGATACTTAGATCTAAGCAAAGGTGTTGTGTTTTGTCAGGCCACTGCTTTAGGAGATTAAAACCTACAGAATCAGTTATGCGTGATTGCCTGCTTTTAATCTGAACTACATTTTTTAAAATTTATTTTTTATTTTATTACAGTTTCAAAAAGAGTATGGGACAAGTCATCCTTCCTTTCTGTTAATGAAAATGCTCTTTCACTAAATCAGCTAGTTGATTGAAGATGCTGACATTGTTGCAGAGGAGGAGAGACATGAAATGCTGGGAGGAGAGATGTTTCTCATCCTGATCTTATTATTCTGATAATTCCAGTAAAGCGTGAATTCCCGCATAGTAGAGTTCTTTCAGAAATGTTTTTTTCTTCCACTGTGATGACTTCTGTATTGCTTCAACAATGCATTCAGGGAACACTAGAATTATACAACTGACAATAAAGCCACCTAGAATTAAGGGGGCATTCTCAATATGGATGCCTGCTTCTGTGGCTGGATATGAAAAAGTTGCCTGCAGTCATAGGCTTGCCTGCCGTTTCCTATTAACCCAACAAAGAGACCAACATCGCATTGTGAAAAGAACAAATTGTAGCAAAAGCTGTATCATGCTCATGAGCAGCTAGGCATTGAAAACCAAAGCCCTGTGAAAATGCAGGAGGAAAAAGATGCAAATAAGAAGAGATTAAAAATATTTTAAAAGCACATGTAAAAGGGAGGTATGTCAGGACTTCTCTCGTTGCAATATAGTAAAAGAACAACTAGAAAATTCGCTATTCAGTTTCCCCCTTTCCAGCACACCAAAGGGAAAGCAGCATCGCTGGAGTCTCTACCTAACTTCTTACTCCCTGCCTGTAGGTTTCTCATACTCTTTTACGGATGATAAGGAATTGTAACCAGGCAGACACTTGACAATAGTGCTATGCCAACAGGGTTAGGTAGAGTTTTCCATCCTCTTAAAGTTATAAAGGAGCCAGGATAAAACAGGAGGAAACAG
The DNA here is from genome assembly GCA_035590275.1 of Ibycter americanus. Taxonomy (NCBI): domain Eukaryota; kingdom Metazoa; phylum Chordata; class Aves; order Falconiformes; family Falconidae; genus Ibycter; species Ibycter americanus. The sequence goes on from JAVJGI010000062.1 coordinate 13,025,133, forward strand.
GGCATCAGTTCCGACCAAATCTCCATCTGATTCATTAGCTCTTTAGGATCATACAGCTATGGACTGACACGCTGTTTCTGTATCTTAAATATAAATGTATAGTGTTTTCTTCTACCCTATTACATGTTGTGCATATGGCATATGGAAACACAGAATGCTATTTATTAGAAAGACCTGGAAAGAGCTGCAGCAAAAAGCTGCATGTTGCAGTGAGTTGTTTGAGAAACAGCTGTTATTGGAGAAAATATGTGATTGTATTAGCTGTGCACTCATGTGCAGTATTTTTTCAATCTTAAGTGCTCATTCTGAAAAAAAGTCTTTTGCACAAAGTCATTTTCAGCAAGCTGTAACTTGGCCAGATCTAAACTGATTTTCATCAACACATATACTTTTCCTCTTTGAGGGCTATTTTGCTAAAACCCAATTTTCTAGCCAAACAATTGCAGAACTGCAGCTATTTAAAAGCATACATATGTACATACATATTTTTATATATATATGTATATTATTTTTTTTACTCACTCAAGATCCAAAATTTCTTTGTCTTAGGCTACAGTGACCTAGGTCAAGCAGGTAAAAATTTCTGGAAGGAGTATATGGAGAAAGGATTATCATAATGGGAGTGCTACAGGATCTGTCTACAGCTAGAATGTTACTAGTCAAATTGAAGAAAAGCGCAACTGGTCATTTTTTCCCAAACACAACACTAAACAACAAATTGTCTTGTGGATACTGCCCTGTAATAGGTCCAACTATTAGAGTTACAATTAATGACCCTTCACTAGTTGTGCTAGGGTGTCAGAACATTACAGACAGGAATGAAAACCTATGCAAACCACATCAGATGCTATTTTAGAACATTTTAGTTGATACAGCCTGCTTGCTTTGGCAAACAAAGCCCACGAGGATCTTTTCCTTGCCATATTGTATACAGGAAGCAAATGACAGACTTAATTCCTAATAATTAGGACAATTAGATCTTTGTCTTAAAGAGTGGACTTAGGAGCATGCAAGCTGTAGACCTGCAAGGCAGTCATAAAGCAACCACTGTCTACATTAATAATAATAACAATGACTGAAGATGAAATAAGATGTGACCTGTAGCAAGGAAAACATGTGTGACAGAGGGAAAGTTTCCATGGGAACCCCGTAACAAATTCTAAAATATCTCTGTGTTCAGCGAGAAAAAATTTAGGCAGACATAAGCTTGTCTCACAGTGGAGTGCCTCTGGCAGTTAACAGGCTCACTGAATAGGTGCTGCCCAGGCCCTGTTAGCATTGCTGCTTATGTTCAACCTAACTGTCTACTGTCTCTGTCTTTCCTCTAGCAGCTCTTACAGCATCTGCTGTGCAAGCAGCAGGTAGGACACACACAGACCAAGCAGGCACACTGAAAAAGTCCATTGCTTATTCAGGGGGCTTTCATATCTGATGTCAATCCGCTATATTGAAATATAAGTTTCTGGGCCAGATCCCAGCTTTGTCTACATCTTCAAAAATTGGGAATACTTCTATTAATTTCTGTGGACATCATGGGGACTAACTTAGGAAAAAAGAAAGCACTAGTGAAATGTCTAGCTGTATTCTTTGAAATTTATAAATCCATATAAATGTTGTAAATTGGATTGGTTTTGCCAGAAAGTGGTATTTATTCACGGAACAACTGCAGCAGATACAGTGCGGAGTCTGAATACATATTTCCTGGCTGGGTTTCAAGTGCTTTATGCTGTCTCCCTCTCATACTTGTTGACTTCTATACTCTGGATAGTTTTCTGCTCCTTGATGATCTGTCTTTCCATGGTTTCCAGGCTGTTCACCTGGGTCTCCTTCTACCCTTCAGATACTCTTTCAGTCTTGGAATCCCTCAGAGCTTCATTTTTGTCCCCATTGCTTTGTAGGCAACTCACGGACATCACTGTACTGCCCAAGATGTTCTCTCGTCTAAGAAAGTGACCCTGAAATATATAGAGGGGAAGTCTCCATTACAGTCTAGGTAGCACACAAACTTCTTAAACTCAAGGCGTTCCACACTGAGTAAGTACCCTTTTTCCAGGGCTCCATGCCCTAGCGTGAATCTCATCCTAGGGATCATCTTAATTTCTCTCTCTCTTACTTCTCTCATATTTTTGCTCTGGCAAAAATCTAGCATTTTTCTCTAGAAAAAAGTGTTTCTTTTAAATCTACCATCTCCTGATCTGACCATCCTTGCGATCCACTGTTTCAATCCCCTGAGTTTTTTCATACCAGAATTTACTGCTCTTGTCACCATCTGTCCCAGATACTAAAGCTGCATGTTTTACTTCAAGAACACCAGTCCCTTTTGGGGTTACTTCCCATGGCTGCTTATTGAACTGCATGTTGACTTACATCTCCTCCTTGTTCTTCAGGCTTTAAACATCAAAAAGACTGCAGACTCTTACGATGTGTCATGTACTAAAATGAGTCGGTATAGCCACAGCTGAAGTCCCTCCTAGATAAGCTGTTCCCTGTGGGTAGCTTGCTTTGAATCTTACAATTGTCATTTAAGTTTTGACACCAAGGTTTTCAGGGAGATCTGGTAATTCTGGATATATCATCTGAAAATCTGAGGGCTATAATGGGCATTATACTGTCCTTGCCTGGCCTACCCACCCCCACTCCCCCAACCACCTTCCCCCCCCCCAACACCCCCGCCCTGGCCCAGGACACCATGTTAGACACCTGGGGCCATTGGTCCCTGCCCCAGTGATGCCACAGCAGTGCCAGACCCTGCCCGGCTACCCTGGGGGACCTCCAGGGAGCTGCCAGCCCTTGCTAATCCAGACAGACCGCTTTGAAGGCTGTGCTCCCTAAACAGTGCCAAGTGGGTGTCTGCTCCAAATCAGGTCTCTTTAGCTGCAACTTGTTAAACACTCAGCAGCATCAACCTTTTTCTTCTTTTTTAATCTTAGCTTTTGGGAAAAGGAGTTTTATTTTATGTGGTTTCTAGAAAGCACTTAGCTTAAATGATAAGTGTAAAATTTGTTCTAGCCCTGAGTGCTGAAAGAATAAGAGAAGACACAACTTTCCTCACTCCTGCTGGTACAGAGATGGGCAGATTCCCTAGAGGAAGGGCACTGCTCTCTCTGGAGACCACAGCCTTCCCATCTGTGTCTGGCACTCAGTGCTGTGAGCTGAGCACCACAGCCCGAGGTCACAGCCCGGCATTTAACACACAGCAGTTTCGCTTCACTTCCTGAAGTGTGTCCAGAGAAATGGAAATCTCAGCTGAATCATGTAATGTTGTGTGTTCTTTGGAAGATCTCTTTTAAGGTGGCTAATAATGATGTAAGGAAGAATGTCATTTGAATTTGTACAGCTGTCCAATGTTTTTGTATGGCTACACAGATGGAAGATGGAGGTACTCCAGTGCTCGGGGCAGTCGCATGATATACCCACGCTATGCGGTGTGAACACAAACTCATGTCCAGTCCTCTGTGCCAGCTGTCCACTTTCTCCAGACCTCCACCATCTTTCTCAATGGTAGAAAAGTGACTTTCAGTAAATACCTGAGAAGACTTGTACCCACACCACTCCTGAGTGCATATTTAACCACAGTATAACTGTGCCAAGGCACCACTGGTTTGCTAGGTTGCCCCATACACCCTGCCTGCACTTGTGACACCTACTGTGGGGCCAAAAGGATGGCCTAGGTCTTTCCTACAAGAACAGGTGGCATCTTCCTGTGGCAACCAGCAAATCACATGGGTTTCGTGGTCAGCCTGAGCACAAAGCTGGCACAGGTCACTTAAGTGCCTTGTAGCCTAAAAGACACAGGCAGCAACCTCCTGTCCCCATAAGCAAGCCTAGGGCAAGAAAAGGGCTGATCAACGCCTTTGGAGCATCCTCTGCTTTTGGACTATTGTAGGTTGTGTGCTTCCCCTGCCTTCTGTCTTGGTTTCACTGACATCCAACACAAAAATATGATGACCCTGAAGTACATTTGGAGGCAATTCTTGTTCTACAGCGAGCCTAGTTCTCACAGCCGCTGCCCTACGGGTGATTTGATTTCAGCAGTTCAGTTAAACCCATATTTACCCAGCAGGAAAAGTATTATGGATCACCATTTCAGAATGCTGGACATCCTTCAGTTACCAACATGTGATTCCACTGAATAAGTAATAATGAACCCAGCATCCAAATAACCCTGACATTTAGAGTTGAGAGATTATATAAATATTAATAAATGCAGTTATAATTTAGTGAAGAAAACCTAATTCTAGCTCCTTTTTACTACTTGTAATCACATGTCAGACTATAGAGTTTGAAGTGCATACAACATAGTATGTGCTTATTAATTTTCTTATGCCTGCAGCGTCTGCAGTATTTTCTTGGCCTCTTTGCTATGAGATACAAATTTCTAGCCAAGGAATATTTTCTTCAGAATGTCAGAGAGACTCTTAAATTATTACTGTTTCGGAACACATGATAATTTACAAATGTTTCTACCTTGGGCTTCTATCCAGTTCAATATACCTGGTTTAAGAGAACACACACAAAGAAGAAAGCCTGCTAAATCTGCAATTTCTCAACCTCAGATGCAAAAGGGAAAGACATGGTCAGTAACAGATGCTGCCAGTCAATGAATGCTTTTCTTTAGCTTTTTTACCACTTTGTAATAGCTGGTTGAATAAAGTTTTAGGATTAATTCAATAGACAGCATTGGGAAACCCTAGAAGCTTTCTCTCACCTGACTGATGTGTTCCATCAAGGTCATCTCAGTGTGTTTTCTCTTTTCCACACCAGTTTAATGTAATTGTACAAAATGTAGCAGAGTATAACTCTGCCAAGCAAGTCCCAGAGGAAATGCCAAGATTATATAATGACTGAAATGCCCAGCAAGTTTTTTAAGAAGAAAGATGGACGCAACTAAACAAGAGATTTAAATGCATGCATACCCAAGTTTTAATTTTTGGGCTGTCCTCCTCGAATAAAATCCAGGCCATAGAATTATCACCTATACTTCCTACACAGAGCATAAGAAGAGGTAAGCATATCTTACAGCCTACTCCCCCAAAAAGGGGAACCATCAGGAAATGAATGATCGTTACAGGAACATGATTGAAATCCTTACCTAGAGCCCAAGTACCTGACTCAAGGCTTCAGGAAGTTTCCTCCCTGTCTCTGGGTCCAGAACATGGAGTCCATGGTGGAGATCAGGTCTTTGCACATCATCTTGGATAGAATAATCAGGGCACAACCTTTTCAAATTAATAATAGTCAGGATGATTACAGATAATGGTACCGCCACACCTGTTTTGTATGTAATAACAAACCAGCTTGCACACACGTCCAGCGTATGTGAGATCAAGCCTCAATTTCTTCTTCCATCTGTTGGGACTAACTGAAGTCCTGCTGTTCCAGGTGTGCTCCTGGCTGTGCTACATGCAAAGAGCAGTGCAAGATTCATCAGGTCTGAAGGTGAGCATACAATAAAGGAGCATGACTGAAACATGAGGATTTGGAACTAAACCTCAAAGGAATGGATCTAGTTTCTGTTAAGGCTGGGGAACAGCCATCAGTCCACAGCTCGCTCTTCATCCATCCACGCCAATTTGTCCATGATCAGACTTCTGGCTGTTGCATTTGGTTTTAGGTGTATTTACAGTTGCAGTAAGAGGATTATTGTGTTGCAAAGTGAATGAAAACTCCGCAGAACGCAGTGTTAAGTAAATATGCAAATGAGACGTTGGCTTATTGAAAAATACGGGATCACAATGGGGAAGTTACAAAAATGTCTTTATGTAATTAAAAGGTGTACAGTCGTTGACATGTGTATTACTAATTCTACCAAAGGTGCAGAGAGTGCAGAGAAAACTGAAAGGTCATTTACATCAGATGAGTAACAGGCAGCGTAACACAAGAACGTAAAGTTTATTAATATTTGATAAAACAAAGTGTTCTAATATTTTTGCAGCAAAGTCCTTTTTAAACAAGGTATATGTCTTTCAGGCAATGTTAGAGTGCTTGAAAGCAAAAAGTGAAAAATCCCATTTCTTGAATATCTCAGTGATATAACTAAAGATAGAAAGAACACTGCTGACTTTGGGTGTCTTAACAACCTGCATAGTAGATAAAGATGGAAAAGGCCAATAATTCATGCATCTATGCATCTATCCATCTGGCATTATCAATATTAAACTATACTAATATGCGGTTAGGACTAATTTAATTTATAATGAATGAACAGCATAGTGTGAGAATCTGAGCATTGGTGATTGTAAAACTCCACCTGTCGGATGGAAAAGTCAGTTCACTAATCATGTTGCCACAGACAGTTTATTTGTGCCCTCTTCACATTGGAAGAAGATTTCTCAATTTAGATTGTTTCCTTCAAATGAAGCTCTGCTTTTCCAGGACTTGCTTATGCCAGGTTAGCAAGTGAAATATACTATGCTGATGAAAGCCCATTTATCTGATATAATTGTATATATATACTAGGACTTTTCCAGTACAAAAATGTCACAAGAAATCCCACACTCTGTCATGATTATGCCAGGAGAGACTTCTCCAATATAGACCTGAATTCATCCTACAAAAAAGTTTCCCATAGGCAGCATTAAACAGGATTACCAAGGAGGCTTAAAGACACAGGTAGCTTGACAATAGGAAAGTTCCTGAAAAAAAGTATTGAAATTTCACAGAACCAGAGAACACTGTGTGTCAAATTTGAGCTACATTACCTTGAAAATTGTGTTCAGTGCCTTGGAGTATTCTTCCCAATTACATCAAAGCATCTGCAATACTCTGAGAAATATCCTAGAGGTACAGGGGACAGCCTGAGTGACGGTGCGTGTAGAAAAGTATCTCTTGTATTTATATGCTGATTGTGCCAAGCAGTTTGCTGCCCCTTCTGTGCTCCAGGGCTGCTAACTAGTTCAGCTTGAATGCTGCAAATAAGCATATTTTAAAAGTATCCATGTGAGACAGTAGCTGAATGCTGGAACAAGTTGTCCATCCTTGGAGATAATCAAAACTTCACAGGTCTTTTGCAGCCCGAGGTTAGCCCTGCTCTGGGTGGGAGGGTACACTGGAGTACCTCCAAAAATCCAAAAATCTCTGCCAAGCTGAACTAGTATATGAATCTCGGTCACACTTTTGATAAACTCCGTACATCCCAACACAAGCAGGATGTTTGTGCCCTTCAGTCCAGTACCTTTATTTTTTTTAAAATTTGGCTCAAGAGAACTCACATCTCAAATGGTCCTTCACATTCTTAAAAAAAATCTAAATAGTCTTAAGACTTCAAACACGATTATCTGTCTCAAATACTGAATATAGCACCGAACAGAGTGCTGCTGATATGTACCTATATTTTTAGACAGGTTTACAAGGGCTTGAAAGATACTGGGTTAGTGCTTCTGTAAAGTCCTCTGATTATCCTCAGAATTGCTAGTTCCAGGGAAGCAGCTGCTTGTTTCACCCTTTCCCACTGATTGGTTTCATTCTTAGCCTGGAAAGACCTTGGTTACAGGAGACAAGGTAGTTAATTTTCAATGCCCAATTAGTCCTTGGTTTTCTTACAAGGTTTCCAGAAGGGAGAATGATTTTTACAGTGGGATATTTGTCTGCCAAGTGTTGGCCTGTCATCATTAACTCATTCCATGTGGACTGGCAGACATGAGATAGTAACAACTTTTGTTTGGCTCTGAGCAAAGCTTCACTCTTCTCCCACTGCTAATCCTCTGCAGCACTGCCTTCCCCTTAAACATGCATCTTTCCTTTTCAACTATTTAAAGTACACTGTAAATCTTTGCAGCAACTGGCTGCTTCCAGAGCAGCTGCAGCATGCAACACAGCTGCATAACCCAGGCAAGATAACAAATTTTGGGAAGAAATGTGTTTGACATCTCAGAGCACTGTAGTTTGGTTATTTTTATTCCCATCTTTTGTGCATAGCTCCCATGGATGGAGATGAGAATCCCATGCATAGGAGACATTTCTACTTGGTTTTCGTGGTGAGTCACTTGACTTTTGACTTGTCAGCCACAGTATCAGCCAAATTTCCACGATCACCTTCTTAACACTTCTGCAGGAGATTTTTTTTTTTAATTGATGGTGGCTTTTCCAGAAAGATCTTTCCTCAAAAAAATGATAGTTGGCCACATGCTGTAAGTTTTAGGAAAGCATATGAACACAGGTACCATCTCAGCTGTAAGCAAAGGTGAGAAATCTTGAGGTATATTACAGTAAGTTTTATTGTTAAAAATATGTTCTTCAACCCTACATACAAAAATTTAACTAAAAGAGTTCCAGAAAGTATAGCTTCTTTGGATAATAAGACTTTCCAGGTTTGTTATTCAAGAAGCCCACTGGTAGCCAAAAAAAAAAAAAAAAAAGTACTAACAAAGGGTATCTTGGGCAATCCAACTATAGGATGTATAAAAATAGATGAGAAAGCAGCAAAACAAGTTCTGTGACATTTGCAGGAATGAGTGACTAATTTACACATGACAACAGGAAATATCTAATCATATCTGATGAGATACACTTCAGAGCATTGCATCAGTAACATGGGAGACAGAGGAGCTTATGCCACTAGATAATCAAAATGGATTTATTTATAGGCACGCTACATTCCTTCTTAAGTGAGCTGCAGTAAAACATTCATCAATCTTTTGCAAAGCCAACATTAAAAAGTAAATCAGGATAATAACAACTTTCCTGCTCAGCCTCTTTTTTGGTGGTTTTGTTTCTTAAGAAAAGTTCTTCATGTAGTTTTCCAGAAGAAATATCCCGCAGATATCACTGTGAGGTATTTTTCTTTTCTGAATTCATGCAGTTTTGCCCTATGTTGCTCTTAAAATATCTAAGTACTGGATTCTTCACATTCTTGCAGCACGAATAGCTACTTATAGCTATACAAACTAGATAGAAAGTAACTATCAAATCACTTGTTCCTGGTAGTGAAAGTCCTTCTCACATTCATTCTCAAGGGCAAGAGACTGAGGAATGAGGCCCAGAAGCTCCGAGTGCTAACAAACACAGCTACCAAGGTGTTCATAAGTTGTAGCATTGGAAATTCTCCTTGAACAAACAGAAAAAGTTGCCACCATGACAGCAGCTACGCCTTGGTGCAGTGGCCCTGGGCGGCTCTGGAGTCTGTGTCCTTGGACATACCCAGGTCACAGCCTGGTAAGCACCTAAGCAACCTGCCCTGACTCTGAAATAATGAGTCTGCCTTGAGAAAAGGTTGGACCAGGCGACCTTCACAGGTCCCCCCTGGTCTAAATTTTTCTTTGCTTCTATGCTTTTTGGATTTTTTTCTCACATACAGTCTCTATGAGGTGATCTTTGAAAGTTCTCTCCATACACAAGAACAAAACTTCCATCCCAGTAGCTTGTATTTTGAAAATATTTGGAAACATCAGACAGAAACTCTGTTCCTTCTCAGATCACAACTGGCTTTGTTTTCAGGAGTGCTGCTAGGTCTAAGTCCTCTGAAATGTGTCCTGGTATTACAAGGGCAGTGTTTCCTTTTGGAATTTTCAGTATTGCAAGTCTTTTAAGTATTAGAAGATAAAAACAGCTGTATCAGGTCAGACCAAAGGTCCATCTGGTACAGCATACTTTCTCTGGTCAAGGTATTAATAGTGGATGCCTAGAGAATTGTGTAGAAGTAGAATAAGTACATAGGAACACTTCTTCCATGTATTTTCCCAACCTGCAGTGATTGTGGCCTGGGGACTTTGTGAATTGGAGGTGGTCCCTGGTGGATTTTTCCTCCGTTAATCTGCCACCTCTCTTTTTGATCCCATACAACTTTCAGCATTCACAATGGTGAATGCTAAAAGTGGTGGAGAAGAGTCTCACTGCTCGCCTACAAGTTGTATGGGGAAGTGCTGTCTGTTGCTTGTTTTGAATCTTCTGGCTTCCAGCTTCAGTTGATAACCTTAGTCCTTGTTTTGCAGAAGAGCAACAATTGTTCTTTATTCACTTATTCCATGCTGCTTAGACTCATTAGATCTCATTTTTTCCAGGACTGCAGAATCATCATTTATTTAATGATTTTCATACTGAAACCAGTCCAAATCTTTGATCATCCCTGCTGACCATGGTTTACACAGCAGCAGTTAGGTGGTTTCTGCTTTGTTCACTATTGTTTTCCTAATTGCTCCTAACATGTAGTTTGCCTTTTGACCACTGCTGAGCACTGAGGTATGTTTTCATAGCTCTTCCTGTTATAGCTGACAGATGCCTTTCTAGAATGGTAGAAGCTACAATAAATTTATTTTTCACTGTTTTTTCATTGCCAGTTATTTCCTCTTTATTTATACAGAATTTCACCTGCTATTTTATCAAATGCTTACAAGGTATTTTGAGATCTTCTCAAAATTTAGACCCTCAGCTTTTATTTTTATTGCACAGGTAACTTCCTCATATCTGCAGATGTTAGCTCCCCATTATTCACACTCCTTCCAGATCGCATTCATGAATGTTTTGAAGGGCGCAGGCCTTTGTACAAATCTCTGTGGGACTTTACTAATAAGCCACCTTCTGCTTTCAAAATGATCATTAAACCTACCCTTTGTTTTCTATTCCTTGATTGTCATTTTGGCAGCACACTGCTCACAAGCTGCCAGTTGTGGCGTAAGAGTGGGTTCACTGAAAGAAAAGGGAAAGAATAATATTAACAAAATGTTTTGGTTCTGTCTGAACAAACCTGGCCAGAACATTTTTTGCAACCCTGTAGCTCTGCTGAGGTCAATAACCAGGTGTAAGTGGAAGTGTAAAATCAGTGCAATGGAAATGTAGTCCTTGTTATACAGAATTAAATACTTACAAACTGCTAGAATTATACTTCACAGTATTTAATTATTGCTCTATTCTCATGTATTTATGTCCTTTGTATTTCTCATAAGAGAGAAAATAGCAAGTTTTAAATTCTGGCATAGTTCTTTTGATACAGAACATATCTTGCAGATGAAAATACATATTCTAAATGTCATAAATTCTGTATAGAGGTCTGTGTGTGCCAGCTTTCTGTGGTCCTGGAATCTGCCCTAATACCACACTTCATTGAAACCCAGCTTTCATTATAAAACAAACTGACCACCTAACTCTCCCCATCCCAGAGCTATTCAGGCAGTTCTTGAGTAGGTGTGAATCTATACAGTAATGGTCAAAGTCTACAAAAAGCCTGAAATGACTTTGGGGAGAGCTGGGGCCTTTGGAGATCACCATTTTAGAAAAAAAGCTGCTACAGAAATCTCATGTCTTCAACAGTGTGAAATATGGCTTGATTCCCAGCTGCCACAGAAACCAGAATTTGTGCCATAGAATTTGCTTTTTTGTGGAAACAGGTAGACAGATATGCATATTGCTTTCCTTCCCTGCCCTGTCAAGATCTCTCACCCTCTGCCCTCTGGACTAAGGGAAACCTGTCCTGTCCTTGGGTCGGGGCCAGCTGGAGCTCAGCTGGGCTGAGGACAGGAGGCAGGGTGCTGAGCCCAGCTGGGGAAGGCAGGCAGTGAGGCAGGGAGCACTGGAGAAAACCCAGTCTTTACAGTTGTCACTGTGTAAAGTAACCATACACTAATTTTATTTTCATGAGTATTTTTACCTATGAACCAGTGTTGTGGTGCCCATATGTATGTGTAAGAAAGGGGAATCCTGATCCCATTTAAATCAATGGATGTTTTGTTACTGCTGTCGGCAAGGATGTGATTTCTCTCAAGGGGTATTTCATGACAGTAAAATAAATTATGCTTGCTGCAATATTTAAAGATAAATAACAATGGAACTAAATTCCATCAGGTCAGCAATTTCAAAAAGTTCTGTTTTTAAGAGCTAAAATTTGTGTTCAGGTAACATAATTTTGGCTCCAAAAAAAATCTGAATGTATGTAGAGTTATATTATATTTTCCCAGTTCTATTGAAACATGAAATAACATATTTTTCATCATCTAAATGATGTGCTAGTGGATTGGGATAATATCTAAGCAATATGCAGTGGTAGAAAGAGAAAAATATAAAACAATATAATCAAGACTTATTAAACTTTGACTGAAAATACTTCCAAATATTGGGGATTGTTTTGTATATAGTTAGATGCAATTGTGAATTTTGGACCCAGCTCTTAGTAATATTATTTGTTATTATAAATGAGAAATTCTTCACTACATTTTATGCTCAACAAATAACTAAGACAAACAGACAGAGCCTGTTCCTGATCTTATTTCAGTTGTTGAGAATCTGTAAAATCAGTGCAATCAGTAGGTGGACACAGATGTAAGTTATGTGAGATCAGAGTCCTAATTTCTGCTGAAACACAACTGTGTTCATTGCAATATTAGCATAGTTCTGCTTGAAGTCTGCTTAAGTTTTCTTTTGATTTTCTTTGCTATTCCACTGAAAAATAAATTCTCCTGTATTTAAGATAATTGGAATCACTGACTGTAACATTCAGGGATAATCGCTGTCTGGCACCCCTGGAGACAAAGTACAAATCTTCTGACCTAGAAAGAAATGAAAATAGGATAGGAAAGACACCACAATCTAGACTTTCATCAAGTGGCAGTGGGAACTGCAAACCTCACCCACAGAAAGAATTATGGCAAGGGGATGTGGAGCTGTGGTGCAGGTTTGTCTGGCCCCATGTATAAACCATCTCTGTTTGTGCTCTAAGAACATTCCCAAGGGATTTCTTGAATTTTGGAGACTACATTGGGACAGCCTTTGTGATCATAAACTGGCTGCAATGCCATTACAGTGAAGTTTACCTGGAGAGAGGATTGTGCTAAGGAGATGAGAATCTGGCCCCATGTATTCCCAGGTTTCTTTGAGCGATGTCTCCTAGAAAGAAGCCATTTGATCTTTATAGAAAATGGCATATGACAGCTTGGAAAGAAAAGCTGTTTATCCTCCCATGCCAAAATTCATAAAATTTTGGACAGAAAAGTACATTTTTATGATGAAGGTAAGAATTTATTGGATAATAAATGATTTGCTATATTCCCATGATATGTTGGAGCCTGACAAGGATTATATTCTAGCTGTAAATTCAATTACCTTACACTTGTGGATGCTGGTTTAATTATTTGTTGCTGGTTTAATTAAAAGGCACTTAAATCAGTGCAAGTTTTGTCCCTGATGCCAATGAGATCAGTCACAGGGCCACGCTGCCTTAACTCTTAGAGTGATTAATAAAGAGCAGATCTTTCAGAAACGCCATCACTCACAGCCACACACGTTCATCTTGAGCTATCAGAGCCAAACGCAATGTAACAACAAACACACAGAAGTTGAGTGAGTGGTATGCGCTTATCCTAGGGTCTGCTAAACCACAAAGAGAGCAGTGGCTGTTGTACTATAGGTAAGAATAGAGGAGGTTGAAAGGTATAAAGCAGATTTGTTTGGTTGTAAACTGTCCACAGAACCTGGCCATAAGAAGCTGAAGTTAAATGAAAAGACTGAAAGCACAATTTAGAGAAGACCATATGAGACAGAAGTAACTTTCCAGGAGATAGGAGATAAGTAGTGACGTCCCTCCAGCCTTCCCTGCTGCTCCTCTCCCCTCCAGCCATGGGTGGAAGGGCGGCGTAGGGCTGGGGGCACCAACCTCTGTGACACCACTCACTGAGCAGAGGCCTCCCTTTAACAGAGCAAACTGGACTTTTGTTACTCCAGTCCCAAAGACTGTTCTTGAGTGCTCAGTGCCTGCATATATGCCGCAAATACTTTTCAGAGGAAGAACAAACTTGCCTAGTCTCTCCTAAAAATCCTGCTCGAAAGCACAAGCCAGTGACATTGAGCTCCTTTGAGCCCAGTCAAACAATAAATACCAGGAGAGGGCTTAATTTAGCCATCCTAAATTGCTGTCAGCCCAAGCCTGAACTGAGGAACCTTCTTCTCTGCCACTTTTAACAGCTCCTTCTGAGCCAAACGTTGGTTTCTGTGGTTTGTGATGGATTGCACCTTCTGAAAGTCTAACTACAGCCATCTCACTGCAACCTTTTTCATGACAGACAGCAAGCTGTATATTCACAAGAGAAACTGGGTCTACCTGATTTATTTGCTGTTTCCCTCCAGTCAAGCCACAGTCTCACCAGACAGCTGTATGAATGCATGTTCTCCAACCCAAGTCACACAGAAGAACAGGAATATGGAATCAGATATTTGAGGAGAGGAATGTGAAGTCAGATGCGTAAGCACACTTTAAAATGCTAGTGAGGTGATGACATTTCCATATAGCTTGTTTTCAGGACATGGTAGGTGAACAAAATCACCATACCTTACCTGAAGAACAGAGTTCTTTTGGAGAATCATGTTCTATGTTGTTTAATTAATCTACTTTCAACAGCTGAGCAGTCAGTGCTTAGATGATGGATCCCTGGGCAAGCGACTAAACAGCGATCACCGTGCACTGGTATTTTCTGGAAAAATCTGCAGTAGCCCATTCATAAAAAGAGAAAAATAGTATGTGACATAAAGACACATCAAAATAGTCAAATCATCTAAACGTGAGCACTAGTTGGATGGGGACTGCCTCTGTGACCCTTAGCAAGGTATGTAAGATACCTGCTCCACCCAACTCAGTTTACATTTGCATGAAATGGGAATAATATTGACTAGATCGTGGGGCTAGTAAATCAGCTACCACCAGTTTGTCTGTTAATATTTGTCTGGCTCTTTGAAGTTGATGTAATAATTATTAGTAGAACATCTAATCAGGAATTTCATCATAGATTGTGAGTTTTGTTTCAAGATGAAGACATCAAAATGCACGCAGGACAACCAGAGCCTATTAGCGTCGTGTAAAGAGTTTTTCCTTTGCCCGCAAATAGAATACTAAATGGGTTTTCCAAGCTTTAGTTACATAGTGTCTCCAGTGTTTTATTCCATTAAGCATGGCTTTTGAAGATCCTGGATTGGGAAAACACTCTAGGCATAGCAGAAGTTCCACCCATGAGAATTGCTGTAATGAAAAGCAAATGAAAATAGATTACAGATTGTTCAGAAGCAGAGTGTGTGTTCTCCAGATTTCTCTGAACAAGGCTGCTCTTCTTCAGAGAGGATGGGGTGTGTGTCAATAACCCCAGACACAAGCAATGGCAGGCATCGTCACGCTATGTGCCAAAAAATATTTGCTAATTTACTCAAAGATGGCACCACTTAGTTCCATATCTAACTGCTGGGATGGCTTTATCTTCCTTCATGCTGCCACAAATAAATTGACAATACTAAGCAGTCTCAAAAGCAAATTTAATGCCACAACTCACACATGACAGAAGAGATGGTTTGACACCTGGCTCTTTTCCACTCCTTCACAAACCTTCTGGTACTCCTAAGCCCTGGGTTAGGACTCTCACTTGTTACTTCCCATGCCACATTCCCAAGCCCTTCCCCTTCTTTATAGCTTCAGGTGACTTCCATGTCCCACTCCCCTTCCTGCTCCTTACAGATTCCCCCTGTACCCTACAGATATTACTGCATGACATAATGGTAATATCTGCATGGGGGATAAGTGACTCAGGTGTGTGGTTACTTGCGCAAACATTGTGAAATTATATTAATATTTTCTGATTTTTAATTTTCTTTGTTGACAGTGGTTTCATGTGCCAATTCTGGCACAGATATCATATGTTCACCATAGTGATGCTGGATGGCAAGACTCTCTGAGGGTACCTTTCTTGAAGGGGGAAAATGTGGTGTCACCCAAGATGCGCTTGCTTAGGCATTAAAATGAGACATTATTCACAGCAAACTGTTCATGTCTATGATCCAGCCCCTCCCTTTCTAACAACAGACATAAAATGGTGAACAACATTAACACTGGAATTACCAATACTGGGAATGAGAGTTACAACAAACTGGGGCAAATGGGGTAGTTCATTATTCAGCAGTAGTTCAGCAGACAGCAGAGATCATTACATTTCCTATATTCCACACTTAAAAAAGAAAAATCTGGAAATTTATGCTACCTTAGAATATTAAGAATCTAGAGAAGGTGAAAACTTACAAATGTGATGTATTAACACAATGTAGCATACTTTTCCATACATACATGAATTTTGACTGTGGTAACTATTGGGACCTTCCAGCTGTTCACCTCTTTCCCTTGGTCTTTTCATGCACACGGATTTTAGTGTCTCTCTCTCTTTTTATATCCATGTGAACAAACATGAATAAGTCTCTTGGTGTGTCCAAGTGTGTAATAGTCTATGGAAAGTGAGTGCTTTATCAATAGGCAACAGAAAAATGAGAGTCTGCTTAGTAAAACCTATGTGTATTCCTTGAAAAAGTTTGACTTTAAGCAATGAAAACCCTCTTCCATAACTGGCTTTTTTCAGAAGAACCAGCTGGGACATGACCAGACAGGCTTCACCTGAGTCCACCTGATGAGTAAATCAGTGAGAAATGGAAATGCCTGCCTTATAGAACGAGGGCTCCCTTGTGCTCAAAGCTTTTAGTCTTAACACCACATCAGGGCCACCAACTTCCTCAGACTTCCTGTTACATATTACTCTTTCATCCGCCTGGCTGAACAGCAGACCCTGCCATTCAGTAACTGGCATCACTTAACTCGCATTTTCTTAATCTCCCTGCCCTGATGCTGGCACAAGCAGCAGCCTTTTCTTTGCTCTCTTGGATTCTTTATACGCAACTGGCTCCAGAGATCCGCCCTCAGAGCCCGCCAGGACACACATGTCTGTCCAGCCTCCACCTCCTTCCCTTTGCAAGATTAAAACAGACCCAGCAGCCTGCACCTCCCTCCCTGGGTCCTGCGTGGGGCAGGAGGAGGCGTCTGCACCCGCTGCCGCTCTCTTCTACAGGACTAATGAGAGGGAAGCAGGGAGTGTGACTGTATGCACCACGTATTCACATGAGAGAAGTGAGGAAAGCCAGCAGTGAAGATGAAAAGCAACTGGTAAGAGAACATTTGGGATTTAGAGACATCTGTAAATAAGAGATTAGAACAGTTAAAGCTGTCCTTACCAGCTGCCGCCTTTGTTGCTTGGTTTTATGACAGCATTATGTGAAGGAAACGGTAATAGAAAGAGCTTTATTGACATGTTTTATTATAAGGCAAAGATAAAGAGTTCTGATGTAAAGAAATTGTCTTGTCAAATCTGTTAGTAAATCCTTAACTGGGGTTTTTATACATTTAATATGCATGGCTCTGAGGAGAAAGTCAATAACAGAATCTGTCAAAAACTAGATTCATACTGCAGTTTTCTTTCTGTTTACAGGAAAATTACAACTTTCTTTTACATGTGTAGTTTTCTGTGGTCTTTCATCTCAGCCACCATCCAGCAACAATCAAGTAAGGAGACAGACTTTATCTGCATTTCATCTTTCTGTAATTTTGACTGTCTAGAGAATTATTCTGAGCTTATTCAAAATTAAAATACTCTGTAGCTAGCCATCACAGAAAGAGAGAACTGTCTATGTGTATGTATGTGTGTATGTATGCATATGAGAAAGAGGGGAAAAAGCAAGAACTGCGTGTGTTAAAGTCGCTGTTAGATGTATTGTTAAAGTAAGGATTAAAATCTGGCTCTAGGTGGTAGACAGAGGTCACAAACCTCCTCCTGTCTTTCTTTGCTTCTAGTAAAGATATTATTCTGCTATGTGTGTCAACAAACTGTTTCTACTTTATTTGCTGGACGTAAAATGTAAATGGCTGGATGTCAGCCATCAAATAGTATAGAATGAGGCCATTTCTAAGGTGTAACATGTCAACCTGAATGTTCCCTTTAAGTCTATGTTGTCAGAAGGAAACCCACATTTATGGCTGAGCCTTTGCAGCGCACAAGAGGCTCTCTGTAGGTTAGAAATGCATCTCCCTCTAACTTGCACGCTTCATTCTTCCCCATCCAGACTCTATTAATATTTTCCAGACTGACCTGATACTGGACTTGCACATGACACTCAAACTCTTCAAATAAATTTTTATTTTTCCTTCCTTAAATTAGGGGAACCTGGTAGGTTTTCATGCTCTTTACAAGGCTTTTTGACAGATAATATTCTGAAAAATTAGATTTTAAAATTTGGTTTCCTGAAATGAATTTCTTCTACATTCTTGTTTGGGTCAACAAAAAAGGCCTGTAAGTTCCTCTTGCCGCCACCCTATATTTCATGAATAATCATTATCTGATGAAATGTGGCACAGAGGAAGATGGGAACACCTGGAATACCAGAAAGGATGGAAAAGATGCCAACAGTTTCTCAACAGCCCCTTTAGCTGGCATGAGGTTTGTTTGAGTTTCCTTGGGACTAGAGATACTGTTGATATAGGTAACGGGCATTTTTCCCAAAGTTTGCTTAAACCACCAAAAGTTCCAAACCAAAAACTCCTTACACAGCAGGCCTTCTTATGCTACAGCTGTTTCTCTGTAGCTCTGGAAGAAAAGAATTATTATATAACTCTCATTTGGAGCCTTGGGATAAAAAAAATCAACTAATTATTCAGGTTATAATTTTAAATTTGGAGCTCTCTAGAAACAGATGCTTATTTTCTTAGAGCTCTGACTTCACTGAGTACAGTTT
>JAVJGI010000062.1:13048230-13061117 GCA_035590275.1 Ibycter americanus
AATATTGACTACTTCCCCCCCCCCCCCCCCTCAACTGTATTTAGAAAAATTCAGCAAGGATTCAAATATCTGATAAAATATTGACCTGACTTTACACTCATTATACAACTAAAGCAGTTAATAATAGCCAGAGTACACAAGGAAAGCAGGACTAGGCTGCTATCTTACAAACTTAAGATACAAAAATAAGTAAAATAAAAATGCTCTGATGGCTCACGTCCCTGGCAAATTTAAGCGGCTAGGAAATGGGTCAGGACTGAATTTGGCCTTTGTCCTTGAAATATTTTTTCATATTAATTCTTCCTTTGCTCGTTTGCCTGATGTTAAATTTAAAATTGCTTGATTTCCTTCTATAAATCAGTGGAATTGGAAACATGTATGTTAAAAATAATCTATGGAAATAATTTAAATGCTTATATAGTTATCAGCTATTCAAGAAGATGACAGAATCCAGTATTCACTTTGCAGTGAGATGGAGGAATAACTTCTCTACAATTGTTTATTTAAATATCATGATAAATTTGCCATGGTTTCCAAATATTTAGCATTTTAATCTGCTGACTTCTGTAGGGTTTTGCCTATGTAAGGATTACAGGCTTTGGGAAAACCTGTGTATTGAAATACACTGAAACCACTAAAGCCAATGGAACTGCTTTTCATTACTGTTGGAGTAACTGAGATGAAAATCAGTCTCTGCTTTACTTATAGAATTATAGGTATAAATCTTACACAGTAACAGTCCCCTGCAGAGTACCTTTCTGGTGATGGGTCATGCTGTGCTTTGTTGTGTTGAGTCACATTACTGATACTGAGTCTTCAGTCTAAAGGCAGCAGTTGTTCCGATTGTTATTAAAAGTTTTAAAATGTAGATACTTATCCATTTTTGTTCACTGACTTTTTATCTTTACTGTTCTGTATACATTTCTTATAATTTACTTATCTCTTAACAATGTCAGAATCTTTTACCCAATTTCTCTTCTTTGTGTATCACTTGAAAAAAGTAACATTTGTTTTAATTTCTGAAAAATAAAGAGGACCCATATGATGACATGTAAAAGACTAACGCTATAGCCAAATATGGTGCAAAGAATCCTTTTGCCAATCTGTTACAAACAATTTTCTAATCAAAAAGTGTAACTATGTTTACTTATTAGTTTTTTTGTTTGGTTGGTTTTTTGGTTTTTTTGCCAGTATAGTTATGTCAGCTGAAGTGGGGTGAGAATGTGTGTGATAGTTTAACCAGTATTGTCATAATTGCAAAACTTACCAGTCCAGAGAAAGAATGGAAAACTCTCCTCACAGGATCTGGGATTAGTACTGCTTCCTTTAGCTGCAGAGCTCAGCATATCAGATCCCCTGGAATCACTGAATTTGATAGAGAAAGTGGAATGTCACAAGGAGGTTAGTTAAAAAATTACCTAACAATAACACCTTCAGTATGGTAGTAGTAAAATCAGCTCTTGTGGATGAACAAACAGTGGGATTTAGAAAGTGAAGTGATAAATGGCTCAGACGAGTTAAGGTTTTAGCAGTAGAGGAGATGTAAATACTGAAGAGATATTATAGTGGAAGAAGGGCACAGAGGGCCATAAAAGACATGCTGAACTGGATCAGGAGCTAAGAAAGAGTGAATGTGTATCTGGATAGTGAGAGGGAGTGTATTCTTGGAGCGGGAAAGAATATATAAACATGTTGTGTAAGCTAGAAGCCTAACACAAGGAAGCATAGGGATAGTAGTAAACACTGGAAAGTGCTCAGAACAGGAGGAAAGCTACAATATCCATGCATTGACATTTGCATTTGAGAATGCAAGATATAAGCTGAAACAAAACGACGCCAGAACACAACAAACTAGAGAAAATCCTATCAGCCAAAACCAGCTGGGGCAGACTACTGCATCCACAGTCAACAGAAACACAAGTTATAGCAAATCACAGACAGTTTAAAGATACTGGCAAGGAACTCCTCTTTCAGCTTTGCGTATCTCCACACCTTGTGTAATGAGATAATCTTCCAGCTAAACATTCCCCTTCCTCATTCCCACTAGCTTTCAGATGTATGTAGAGGCTCTTGGGGGAAAAAGGAGAAATACCATCAGTTCGGGTAGCTTGTTACTAAGGTGAAGCTGCTGCTGCGGCTGCCAGGTTTGCCTCAGTCCGTATGGAAACCTTGCCGAGGCTGTGCCGTCGCCTGCTGGAATAGGATTGCACTACAGCTTTGAACGCTTTAACACCAAACTGCAAACCACGGAGACTTTATCTGGAAATACTCTTAATAAATCAGTAGTCATCAAGCATACAGAATAAGAACTAATTTATTTATTTTTCCGGGTTTTTTTCCCCTCTCAGCCTAAAGCCTGAGGTTCACTAATGCTGACTAAATTGCTGCTGAGGTAGGACTGATCTGCGACTCAAAAATAATCTTTGTTCAAAATGCCTACTTGCCTGAGAAGTTATTCTAATGAATGCTGGTGACAAATCTCTGCATGTCTCCATACTTAAGAAATTTATTCAAACACGACTTATTCTTAAATGTGGATAGATGGCAAATAGTTTATTGATGATGATGACACTACAATTTTATGATCCATAGAATATGGAAAGGCATAGTTCTTAAATATTCTACTGGATTAACTGACACATTTGAGATGAAAAATGACATTACTGTTTTGCATAGTGACACAGCCAGTAGTACTTGTTTGTGCTTCCAAATCTCACATGTTGCAGGAGTTGCAAAAGAATGAAACATTTTATATGTGGCAAATCTGCTCCCTGCTATTTGTAGCCTTGTGGTTGAATGTCACAGGACATAATATATTTTTAGTGTGGGTTTCTACTATGTGTATATTTTTCAGTGAATGATTTGTGGAATTATTTCTGCTGAAGTGATAGCTAATACATTAACAAAATTATTATTGTCAGGCTGAACAAGAAAATGCATTTGCAAAAGACATTCTTATGTCTTCAAAACCAAATCAGATCTGCAGTATCTACCTGCCTAGTTATAGTGTTACGCTCTGTTGACTGATTTTGTAAGTCTAATAGTAGGAAATAGCATATTTGTAGGATATACTTTCTAAACCTGAAGTAGGAGTTTGTTGCTGCCCCATCCACTTAGAAAAGGTTATCATAAGTATTGTACAATGTTAGAAGAACCCACATTTCTGAACCAGTTCCTTTTGCCATTAGCAACGCTAATAACTCAAAAGGACATCCCATTTTGGGCACTTGCATGCAGAAGAGCACTGATACAAGTATGGCTGAAATATGGTTCCACTGAGTAACTGTTTCTCATTTCTCTGTGGTGATATGTAGAGCTTTGCAGAACATGACAAACGTACTGTATTTTGATCCTACACAGTGCCATATATTCCAATGGACTCCCGGATGAATATTCCTTTCTAACTACTTTTCGGATGACTGGGGCCACACTTCAGAAATACTGGACTATTTGGCAGATTCAGGATTCTTCAGGAAAAGAACAAGTCGCAGTGAATCTTAATGGTCAAATGAAAAGTGTTGAGTTTTCTTATAAAGGAGTGGATGGACATCTCCAAACTGCGTCATTTTTGCATTTGCCTTTCTTGTTTGACTCCCAATGGCACAAGATTATGATAAGTGTGGAAGCAAACAGTGTCACACTTTTTATTGACTGTATTAAAATAGAATCCTTAAACATAAAACCAAAAGGGAAAATCAGCATTGATGGTGTTGCTGTGCTCGGAAAACTTAAAAATAATCCTCAAATTTCTGTTCCGGTAAGTTCCAAAATCTTTTCCTACTGCAAAAAGTGTTTTATAAGATCTTTACACTTACTGTTTTTTGTGAAATCATCTTCAAATGTTTTCTGAAAGCAGAAATGGCAGAAAATAACAACTCCTTGGCAGGTAAGTACTAGCTTTGCTTTTTAAATTTTGCACATACTGTGTAAGGTAAGAGATGACCCAGGTTATGTCTAAGTTTCAATAGTGAAATTCCTCAGAAATCCACACTTCTGTCACTGGATTCTGCTCTGTCTGGATGTAGTATCAGTTGGGTGTTCCTCTGCTTGTCTCATGTGTGGAGCTTGATCTAGAAGGAATGCTCAGGACATGGATTTGTGGGCTGTACCTCACACCAAAAAGAGCAAAACATTAATCGAGCAAGAACTGGGACCCCTCTCTCATATGCATGCACTGACCACCAGCTAGAGGCAATAAAATGTGTCACTGGCAGAATAAATATTTTAAATCATTAATACAAAGGGAATATCTCCTGTAAGAGAGACTGATGGAGGTCTTTTTTGATCTACTCTGACGTTCACACAGGAAATAAGAGACCCATATTTAAAACTGTGCACTAAATCAGAGATTATCATGAGTACCTTATACCTCAGGAGGCTGTTCTAATCATTGTGCTACCCGGTATGATCATGGTAACAGTTGCTTTTCTTCTTTAATTAGTTTGAGGTTTTTGAAAAAGACTTGACGTGGAGTAGACAGTGAACTCTTAGAGAAAGTTCTTGTTTATGAATCCTATGAGGGATAAGTGTAACATCAGAGACTAGATCCAATCCAAGCTAAGGGCCCAGCAGAGCTGAGACATAAAGCCCACCGTTTTCCACCGTGCCTTCTCTTGGCTAGCTCAGGATATCCTACGCCCGTACCATGGCTGCTGTGAATCCCTTTGTTAGATATTTAACTTTCTCTGAGCATTGTAGTAGACACCTAAACTCACTATGGAGTGCTTCTTTATTCTGTATAGCAAGAAGAGGCAGTGAAATACTTACTCTGCATCCTTTTAGTAGATTTAATGTTGAAAATATCTTTTTCATGCTACTACATTGCAAGGAGAGTTGTTTTGCTGGAGAATATGACATCGAGGGTGACATACAGTTAATATTTAATGCTTTTGTGCCCTTCAACAAAGAAAACAATAAAAAAACCCTCAGGGGTCTTATTATTTATCTGATTTAGTTTCTGAGGCAAGCGATTAATATAAAATACATACAAAGTGACATATCTGTAATTTCTGACAGAAAAAAGGTTGTAGCTGTCACATCTGCATTTGGCCTTTTTGACATCCATGAAAGTGTTTGCTCAGCTAGTGTTTTTGCAGCTAATGAGTTATATTATACTTTATGCTGAGTAATGTGATGATTTTGTCCCATGGTGGCACTAAATGACACTTAAGACTTTGGGAAGGTTATTTCTCAATTCACTTTGTAGATTAAAAGGAAATAGTTTCAAAACATAGTTGAAAAAATTGCAGAAAACATTGATAAGTTTCAAATATAATCCTGTTCCTTTTCCAAGGATCCGCTTCAAGTGTGTTAGGAATATATAATACGAATGGTAAGTTATCCATACATATATATCAGGTACTCATTTCAAAACAAGTTGAATGGCAAAAGAGAATCAGATACTTAATATATTGTAACCATTTTCCACATCCCTACACTGAAGTTTTGCATAAACCTTGAAATAAACAGTGTGAAGTGAGATATAATCTTTTAACTATATTTTGTATTTTGCAAAAAAATGTGGCCAAAGGATAACCAGCATTGTATAAACTTGAAAAGGGGAAACATTACAACACAAGAAGCATCTCATGCTTCATCTCCTCTGTAGGTATAGGTTACTATATTGCACTGGATAGAAATCAGTTTTACAGAAAGCTGTCCCAGGTGTCTGAAAGCGGCTATCTAGTATGTTGCTAGAGATGTGGATTAGGAAGTATCAATAGCTGAAAAGTTATACTAATTCTGTTGAAAACACAAGTTAGTCTTTGAAAATGTAATTCAAAAGTGATCAGCTGGAGCTGATAATGTAATGATTAGCTGCATATGTACCTTAGCTTTGCTAACTGGTCTGAGGGATACTGGTGGATGAATGGGATGATGAAAATTTTACATAGCCTTTGCATGTTACTAGGATGAAAAAAATTCTACCCCAGTACTGTATTCCTTTTTGGAAAGATATTTAGATTAAATGCACAGAGAGCTATAGGCATTAATGCAATGGTATTACAACACCGGTATGCAGTGCTACAGTAAACCACACCCCCAAGTTAGGCACAGAGCCATTTCTTTAAAAACAAGGAGGGTTCCTGTTAGCTGTTGAAGTAATGATTAGAAATGGCAGCCTATAAATGAGGAGAGAGATGGGGTACTAAGATCACCTTAGCAAGAACTCAGACTTCTCCCCCTTCTCTATTGGTGCTCTGGCTGACCTTTGGCTAGGATTAAAGAAGTCAGGAAAAACAGCAGACGAAATTTGGAATTTTATCCTCCTTCTTCTCCAGCCTGTGTTTGGCAGTGACTTGCTCTTTTCAGCAAGGTATACAAAAGAGGAAAACTGATTACCCTAGGCTCTTCAGGCATCTGGTAGGGGAAGAGTATCTAGCATTAAGTTCTGCCTTATCTATGTTTAAGCACATACGTCGTTAGGCACTAGTGTGAATTTACTTTAAATATAGGACACCCTTCTTCAGGGATGAAAGGACAAAATGGAATTAAGTAATTTTTACTATTCACTACTTATCATGCAAAATACTTGTTTACACCTTTCACGTGCTTCTGGGAAGGTTCAGTCAAATTTAGTGTATTTTATGAAAAAAAATCTTTGCATAAGGTAGGTCTTAAAACAGGAATACGATGCGTGTTTTTTGACAAAAAGAACAATGAAGTATGGAACAAATTATGAGGGAAGGAAGAAAATAAGCACCACATCACATTTTTAAACTGAGTCTGGATGCCCAAAAATCCACTTTAATTCAGACAGAACTGTGGGTTTGACATAGGACTCACAGGAGTGAATTGCATGGCCTGTGCTATGAAGCCAGAAACGACAATATTAGTGGTCCAACCTGATATTATAAAACTGTAGGTTTAGGAAGACCATATTCTCTGAAATTACAATAAAGAAATTACACAATCTGATAGACTAGTAATTTAAAATTACTATTTATATTGCACAACTTTCTGTTTTAGCCTGTGCATTTAGTTTCTCTTTAAATAGAGTAAATAAATATTTATTTGGGGATATTGTAGGCTTATCCTTTAACTTGCTTGACTATACTCGGTTTAAATATCTCAACAGTCTTGGTTATTTAATATGTCCCAGGCACAATTTCTAATTTATTTCCAGGCGTTGCTAAAGTATATTACTTCCAGTGGTATAATTTCTAAAGGACATAAACTATGTGTTTCCTATTCTTTTTTGCAGTATTCTCTGAGTGTTCTATTTATCTTGCAGAATAGGTCAACTTCTTATAGGTGCACTGTAATACATGTCATTTTAAAAGAGATTCTTCATTGCTTGTTGTTACTATGATTGCCTAGGGAAGCAACAGAGTTCTATTAGAAACTACAGCTTGCCTTTGAGCCTTTACAAAGATTTATTCCAGGATTTTGGATGTTTTATGGAGGACAAATTTTTATACAGGTTTAGAGCTGCATTATTTTTATTTTTTTTTTAGATAAAAAAGAAAATAGCTCTTTTTATCTAAAAGTAATTCAAATAATCCACTATAATCTCTAAGCAATACAAGTTAGATCATAATTTCAAAACTGAAAAGGAACTTACTTCCTCAATTATGTGTTTATTATAGAAAGGTAAGGGCATTCATTTCTTACTGCTGAAAGATTAACTGATCTGAGATGATATAAATTGCCTTACTTTCTGCGATTTCAGAGGCATTACCCTGATTTTCTTATAACAGACACTAAACACTTAACTAGAAGTTATCCTTGATCACTATTTAATTGACATTTAATGATGCTAACTAGTTCAGGGCAGCTACATGACTTATAACATCTAAGAGGAAGATGCTTATGAATATTTGCTGAACAGGGATTATTTTACACCATAGAACAGATTGTGTCCGTGTACTGTAAAAAGTCACATCTCATTTTTTTTTCTCACCCTGTGAAATCTCACATTCAGAAGGCTGAACCCTTGCTATGGAAAGTCAAATAACACCAGAATTTGCTGTACTGCTCTAAGGCTTTGAAAAAAGATGCCAGGCAAGTGAAGCTCTAAACCCCTATTACATAGATGTAGGAAAATGGATAAAACATGTTTAAAATAGCTCTAGAATGAGATGTGTTTAAATATGTGTAGCTTATTCTTGGTGACTTCATAAATGTACAAACAGTCAATAGCAGACTTCCCTTAGAACAAATGTAGATATCATTGACAAAAAATTGTAGAAAACCTTCACCTGAAAATTGCTTAGCTGAGTTGTACTTCCCCTGAAGGGATGTCTTCCCCTGAATCATCCTCAAGGCAAAAATAGCCCAGAAGGGGTACAGGGAGCCAGTTCTCTCAGAAGGGACCTACAAATGTGCTCTGAGGGTCACGGTTTTCCTTAAAGACTACAGTACTGCTAAATGCTTCACTGTGACTGATGCTATACTGAAAATACTACTCTAGATATTTAGGACTCATTTACATCTTAACCTTCACCTCTCTCATCTACAGCACTAGTAAGACAGCTGAATTGCATAGCTGATACTCTGATGTGCAAAGCTGTGGGCCTTTGCAGGCATTTCCATAGAACTTAAGAGGACAAAACAGTGAACAGACAGGCATAGCTAATCCAATTATGTCTGTGCTGACTAAGAAATTTAGATGAAATGAAAATCCTGCAGGAATCTTGAAAAATGGATGTCAGAAATATTGATCTATGGGTCTTAAAAGATTACATTTTAATAATTTTGCTTCATGATTACCTCTGATTTATCTGAGGTTCATTTCTGAGAACTTTGTACCCGTACTTCATCCTTAGTAACACTTTGTATTGATATCAATGGAACATCTACATGAGACATGGGCAAAATAGTGGCATCCTTTAAATCAGCTTAATCTAATCAACAAGATCATTGTGAAATACTGGCGAGGGAAAAGGTACCCTGACAGCAGGTCTAGGAGTCTTGCCCTTCTCTCATGTCTCATAAATCAATGGGAGACCAGTCGCACTTCTTACTACCTTGCCAACAAAAGAATTTTATTTTTCATTTTTAAAAAGTCAGACAGGTTTCGTTGCAATTTTTGCTTTATATGGCCTCAAAACAGTAACAAAAGCTCTAAGCAAAAAAATTACTGAAAAAGTTTCTTTTAAAAAAAATAATACTGCCTGGCAAAGACTGTGAACTAAGAAATGTCAATTTAAAGCTGCACGTTCAAAGTATTTCAACTCCTTTTACATTCACATCATGGTACAGTGTTTTGTAAATAATACTAGATATTTTTTCTGCATGGGGTGACTGCTTCATTTATTCAGACATTTTTTTGTGTGTCTTAAATTCATGAGACTACCAGGTGTTACTTAATACTCACCACTCAAGTCCCATCTTGAACAAAACGAAGTGATTTGTTGGCCATTCTAGAGCATCGGAAGAAAACATATGAGAGGCTAAAGGAATTTCCTCACTCAGTGAGTCAAGTTCCCACTACAGCAAGCAATCACGTCTTATAATCTCATTAATAATTTTATCTCTTTTAATATTGATTATGTTCAAAGTTGAAAAACTGGGTTCAAACTTAAAAAATGTAGATGCATTTGCTAGTAGTATTCTTTTAAGATACAGACATTGGCATTTGGAGAGTCATACATCAAAGTCTAAAACAACTCAGTAATGAGCATTTTATCATCTCAAATCTTCCTCACCATAGTACAGAAGCCAAAAACATTCACACACAGAGAAAAAAAAAAAAGACAACAGAGGCAAAGATTGTCTACATAAAAAACCCTAGAATGTGCTGTTGCAAATATTGGCTGCTGGTGGTATGTCTTAAAACTAATTTTTCCAGTGTTTACAGATTTCGTACGAAGTTGTAAGTTGAAAGCCCAGCTCAAGACTATTGATTTCAGTTACAGTTGTTACTGATCAGCCTTTTTGCATAAACTGTATCCAGATACTTCATTTCAGGCATCCAATTCCCGGCTTCCACCCCATTAGGAATGATCTTTAATGTGGCTATTTTGATTTAAACAATTTGTCAGCACTATATAACAATTATGAAGCAAAAGCAGGCTCATTCAACGGCATCTGGCTGCCTTTTCTGCAAAGCCATCCTTTCTCTTTTTACCACCTTTTACCCCATTTACTTCCAAACTTACAGTTTCTGCAGTATGGGAACCATTTCCATGGCCTTGCTTATTCAGTCTTGTGAATGAGGGAAGCATTCTAAGAAGTGTGGAATCACGTGATTTCATATTACGTACAGATTAAATTTGTACAGGCAACCATAATTATGGCATTTCCTAACTCCTGAATGGATGACTTCTCCATTTTAATATTATGTAATGTAATTTAAATTTAATATTAAACAGACAAACTGAAAAAGACATTGTATCACTTAAAACCAGGTCTAACTTAATTTAAATCAGAAATAGATTATTATTTAAATCAGAAATAGATTATAAACTGCTTTAGAGCCAGTTATGGACCTCTTTCTCTGTGCAGCTGAGCTTCAGAGATGGATAATGTTGAGACTCAGGACTCATAATCTAGTTGTACGGTATGAAATAAATTATCATATAGGTATCATTTGATCCTATTTTTATGCATTTTTATGAATCCTCATCTTAGACTCCAGATACCCTTGTATTTTTATTATTGTATGGCTGCCTTGTAGTATTAAATTAGAGTATACTTTCAATTCTTTTACGTGTATATTACAACATTTAGTTGTCTATTATTAAGCTCTGGGAAAGGTTTTAAAATGAGAATTTGATAAAGAAGATAGAGAAATGACTCACAGATAGTGGTGTCAGATAACAGGTGAAAGAAACAAGGGTACTGCCTCTTTTGTGCTCTAGTCTCAGCACTCTGGAGACTGATGGCTGCGAAGTAAAAAGAAGTAGAGATGTGATAGCAAGGATTTAAGGAGTGGCAGCACTGAAGTGGTAAAGGTGAAAGCAAAAAAAAAAAAAAGGAAGCAACTTGTGGATATGTGGGTGGCTTGCAGAGATCTTAAAGGACTTCAAACTCAAAGCATTAATTAGCTCCGTCAGTCAGCATGAACTATGTCAATATAAGGATGGTGATGGGAGAGAAAAGCATCTCAGAATGACAGTCTGCCTTCCGCATCAGTTATGGGTTGGGACTGAAGAAAGCAATGAGGTATCCTAGAGGGAGCACAGAAGGCTGCCAGGAAGCGCCAAGACATTATGTTTTGGGAGGGATGGTGGGGAGCTACTTTAGCTCAATAGAACAAGAAGAAAGCTCAAAGAAGCAAAGGAATAAGACGTGAAAGCCCCCAGACATTCTCTTCTATTTTCAGCTTCTCAGAAAAAACAAATTAGAATCTTTTTCATACCAAGGCTCTATGTTGTAACAAGAAAAAAATTCCAAAACTTTCTTTCCCCCCAGCGCCTCAGCCATCCATAATGAAAAGAAAGGAATAGGACCCTCTAAATTTTATCATCAAACTGAGAAATCTCTAGATAAACTACTCATTAGTGGTCTATAAGTCAAGCTGATACTATGTGGGATGGAAAGAGAAAACAACCCAAGACGTCAAAACTTAGATACAAGAAATGTGCACAACTTAATATGCTTGCGGTAGTTAGAATTCCATGTGATGCATTATATATCAACAGATATACCTCTGAAGCTACATGTTTGAGCTATTCAGTAACTCTCAGCAGAGGGTATGTTTTTTAACCTATATAGCACATCAAGAGAGTTTCAGTTGCAACGTCTGGGAAGCTTGCCTTAATCCTGTGTTATTTTCCAGTGATAAATACAAATGTTAAAAGAAGATGTGAAATTTCACAGATGTATATTACTCAGTTGCAGACTGTTGCCAGTGTGCATAAGTTCCTGCTTGTCAAACTTCTCACAGACCACGTTTCTGTACTCAGACCTGCCATTCTTCATGGGCACAACTATCCATTGATAGAAAATCTTTTTGTGTGTCTAATAAAACCATCACATATCATCAGGAAAAATGCCTGTGCTTATAAAGAACGTGTTAAAAGACCATGATGAATATCACCTTCTCTTTAAATTCCTTGGCAGGTTTATGCCTCGTTTTAAAAAGACCTTCACAGTTGGAGGTGGGGGAATGTAGAATGTAGTGCCCAGCGACAGGACAAGGGGCAACGGGCACAAACTGCAACACGGGCAGTTCCATCTGAATATGAGGAAGAACTTCTTTACTTTGAGGGTGACAGAGCACTGGAACAGGCTGCCCAGAGAGGCTGTGGTGTCTCCTCGGGAGGCCTTCAAACCTCACCTGGATGTGACTCTGTGCAGCCTGCTCTAGGAGAACCTGCTTTAGCAGGGGGTTGTATCAGATGATCTCCAGAGATCCCTTCCAGCCCTGACCATTCTGTGATTCTGTGTGTGCAGGGCGAGGTGCTGCTCTGGACCGAGCTCTCCGATATACCCGTAGCTATTCTTATTAGATACCTGCCTTTGAAAACCTGCCCTTAGCTGACCAGTGTTCCTCCTATTACACCCTCAGCCAGGGTGACCCCCTGACCCGAATTAACATGATCTTTACCACATTTGCCAGTTCGAAATCCAGTGGATGGTGATTCACTGCGACCCACTGCGACCCCAGCGCGAAGGCTGCGGCGAGCTGCCGGCCCGGGTGAGTGCCCTGCCCTGCCTGCCCTGCCCTGCCCTGCCCGCCCAGCTCTGCCTGCCCTGCCCAGCCCTGCCTGCCCATCTCTGCTCTGCTCTGCTCTGCTCTGCTCTGCTCTGCCCTGCCCTGCCCTGCCCTGCCCTGCCCTGCCCTGCCGCTCCCGCCTGCCAGAGCCTCGTTTCTCCCCCCGCTTTCTGCCCCGAGATGCCCGGTTTTACCGCACCTGCCCGGAATTTGGTGCCTTTAGAAATCCAACCCCCCAGAACAGCAGCAGCCGCAGCCTCGTTTTAACCCTTCCGTGACCTAC
>JAVJGI010000062.1:13064086-13078381 GCA_035590275.1 Ibycter americanus
GCCCGGGCCGGCCCACCGCGGGGGAGGCCCACTGCGCCCGCGCGGGGCCGCCGGCAGGGGGCGCCTGTCGCCGCTCCCTAACGGCCACACGCGCGGGTCCGGGGGCGGGCCGGTCTCTTCCGGGCGGGTGGTGGTTAATGCCTGGAGGTGGGGTGTGGAGGGCTTCGGTTTAGTCATTTTGGGTCTCGTTCCCAAAAAACCGGAGAAAATAGGAAGGAAAAAACCAAACCCCACAGATCAGCCCTGTAGGCCTGGTGTTTCGGTAAAGTGTTATTAAAAGAACCCACAACCAACCTGCCAGACTTCAGCCAGAGCCTCTACCTGCTGATATACCTTCCTTTCTCTGTGGAAAATAATACAGAAGAGTAAAGTTTGAACATCATCTAGCGTTGATGGCCTGTTAGGTTGTATTTTTTGAATAAATTAGTGGCAATAAAAACACAATACATTTTTGGGAAACTTCGTATTTCTCTCGAGAGCAGCGTTTGAAAGCTTTCCTTGCTAAGAAGCAAGGTTATTACATTAGTACTTACATCTTATGCCAGGAAGTAGGCAAGCTTATGTTTAATTTACGTAAGTGGTAGAATACTTTTATAATTTAAAACATCAAAGATAAAGATTATATACAGCAATGTAGTATATTAGAGAATATTGCAAATGATATAAATGAAAAAGCCTGATATTTATTGAAGTTTGCAATACTGTTAAAGGTTAATTTTTAATTTGCTTTTAAAAAAAGTGTTATTGGAGGTGGAGCTGAAACAGTCTTCAGTTAAACTGTTCAAATTTCAAATGGGCTTGCCATGACTGGTATCTTACACCACTTCATCTTTTTTTGAAAACAATACAGGACCACAACCCATTTGTACATGTCAAAAACCCGTAAGCAGCTCATTAAAAATCATTGCCCCTTATAATTTTCACTTAAGGCATGGTTTTGTTTTCCTTGCCAGAAGTCATGGTAACACAATCAGGTGAAACAGTGTGTTTTAGATTCAGCACAGCTGTTGCTATTTGTTTGCACTTGTATATTGCTCATATTAGTGGATGAATGAAACTGTAATACTAGATTACTGTGCTCTGAAATGGTGAACCTTTTTTATTTTCATGTGAGGACAAAACCTTATTGTACCCCCACTGTGCACTCAACTTTTAATTGGAGTTTTAGATTTGCAATACCTTCTTCCATGTTTAATTGGTGAGGCAGTTTTGACGTTTTAAATGTCCTTTTTCTTTCACAAACTATTTCAGCATTAGGTTTAGTAGATTGAGTGAAGGTAGTGTACAGTAATTGCCTGTAGTGATCATGTAAGCATTTGAAAGCAAATTATCAGAGAAAACATCCCTTTGGGTGAACAATGAATTGCTGACAGTTTACCAAAAAGAAAAGTATTCCACAAATGTAAAACCAAGGCTTTTCTTATGGATATCTGGAAATTTCTAAGCCATAGAAGCTGGTTAAAAAATTGGAAACAAAAGAAAAGAACTCCAGAAGACTTTGTAGTTGTTATGTCATGGTTGCTTTTTAATTTTAGCCAGATAGATAAGTGTGGTTCAAAGACTAACCTTAAATCCAGCCTGGCAGATTTGTTGATTTTTTTTTTTTTTTTTTTTGGTCAGTGAATGGTTTATTTGAAATCAAAAACACAGACAGTTGTTTTTAACCTGAGCCATGAACTAAATTCATCAGCCTCCCATTGAGAGGAAATAAGATCATGTGAGATCGTGTGTTTAGTTTAATTGTGATTTAACTGCATAATTTTTGAAGGACACCTGTCACCAGCACTGATGTTTGTCACCAGAAGCTAGTACTTCGAACTTGGGCAATTCTATCTATACATGTAAATAAGTATTTGAATTGTAAGTCTCTTGGAGTTACTTATCTCATTTAATAGCTTCATTATTCTATGTTTTAGAATGTTTTCTGTTGTGATTAAAAAAACCCACGTAACCTTTGAATTAACGTTGTACACATTACTTCCAAAGGGATTCACAGGACCTGATGGCTCACGTGGAGCCACAGGGCCAAAAGGACAGAAGGTAAGAACACAGTTATGCATGAAATTATGGGATTTTATTTTTTAGCAGGATTTGTGTTTGTCTCTATGCAACTAATGAGATGTTGCACCCTTTCTTACAATATTAAAACATTTATAGAATACAGACCCATTGGGCCCTTTTCACACAGTACAAAGCAACTTCTGTTCCCCTACCCAGCAGTAAGGAATGGTGGCATTAGACTGAGGGCATTAAGGCTGAGCATTTTCAGTAAAAGTGAGGCTTTTTCCATCTTGTTGTACTGTAATTATGTCATACTAATAACATGCAGTGGGAACTAGAACAGTGAAACCTGACTTCATCAGCAATCAGACAAATGAAATATACATCAGAAGTCAGAGTAACCAGTATCTTTTAATATTTTTTTTTTTTTTGGTGGAGGGGGAAAGGCATGAGACTGTATCTTTTTAATATTGAGAAAGTCATTCCTTTGTATGAAGTATCGCTGAAACCAGCACAGCGTTAATGAAGTGAATAATACTTGCAGAATATGTCCACTGAATGATATCCTCCAAAAGGTCAGAGCATCTTACTGTATGTTGTTCACAAAACTGTGCTAATGCCTCTTGAAAACCTCAATTTTTATCTTTTAAAGGGTGAGCCCGGACTGCCGGGTGCTCGTGGACTTCCAGTAAGTAATACATTTAGTATATGAAGAGGCTTTTTAGACCTTAAGTATCAATATGAAGGATTCTTACCATTAAATGTCATGAAGAAAAGCCAGATGTTATTTCTGAGATTTCAGAGAACTCAGGATATTACAGTAGTATATTAAGGAATCTTTTTGTCTTTGTATCGGTGTGTAGATGTTACTGAAAGGACAAGTTTGGTTTGTGTGCTGTAGAAAAGAAAGGAGCATGTGTGATGTGGTCACAAGTTTTGGATGCGTGCCGTTGTTTTCCATCTCTTTGTGAAAATGCTGTAGACACAGGAGAGCCCATGTTTTATTTGCATATTTTAATCTCCAGTTATTCCTGTTTCAGCTCCTTGCCATGTGTGTAAATGAGATCACTGAAGTGTAAATGCTGTATGGGACTTCCTGTGCTGTTCCATATGGAAACAAGACAAAATATGAGAAAGGGTGAAGAGTATTGTTCCAGTTGGCATGCAAATGGATTTAACATCTGACTGTGGGGACTGAAAATAGTTGTGAATTTTAGGAATTTTACATGGCTGAAGCAGGGAATGATGGTTGCTCTGTAGAAACTTAAGATTATTTAGGAAACCAGGAAAAAACTCAAGGAAAATGAGTAATCGAACAAGATGACTGGCATGAAATTTTAATAGGGCTGAACATAATCAAAGTTTAATTAAAAATTAGATTAATTTTGGAGAAATTATTGGAATTAAATAGAAGAGGCATTGTATTCTGATATAGCACTCTTTGCTATGAAATTCTGCATCTTCAACTGTATCTTCATATTTTTGACCATCTCATTAACTTTCATTAAATTTACATTAAACAATCATTTTGATATTTGGCCAGAGAGGAAATTATGATGTTGTTCTTGAAGACATTACATTATAGACATGTTCAAGCTTAAGATGAATCATTCTATGTGGACATTTGCATTTAATTTTCATGGATGCTGTTTCATACCTGAAAATCTGGAAAACAGGTAATACTTTTATAATGGCTGGTCAATCTGTAGACTCAATATATGAGGTAAATTTAGTCACAGAAAGTAGCAGAACTGAGGTAGCTTCTAGGTAGACTGAAAGCTCTGCATTTTTCTGGTAGGGGTTTGAGTTTGTTTTCATTTTTTTGCTGTGCAAGTAGATAGGGAAATAATTTCTGGGTCATTTGCAATGCATTTAAAATGTGTGGCTGGAATGAAGAGCTAGCTTAACTCTGTCAGATACGTTACTTAGATGATATGGAAAACAGTATTCCTGAAAAGAACTACTATAGGAGAGGAAAAAATGGGGAATTAAAACTGAATTACTGAAATACTAGGTTAAATACTGTAGTATTTCAGCCTGTCAAGTGAAATAAAAACTGACTGGGAAAAATATGCATGATTTCACCTCACCATTAACAGACTAATGTAAGGATGAATATTTTAAAAGCCTTCAGAAAAAGTGGGTATATAAAATATACGTAAAGAGGGTTAATCTCAGCTTAGAAGTGATGTTACTATGACACCAACTTGTCAAGGTGGAATGCTGATTCCATTCAGAGAAGCACTTGCCTAATTCAGGTCTTTCGTGACCATATTTTGAGACTG
Source organism: Ibycter americanus (assembly GCA_035590275.1). Taxonomy (NCBI): domain Eukaryota; kingdom Metazoa; phylum Chordata; class Aves; order Falconiformes; family Falconidae; genus Ibycter; species Ibycter americanus. Next base: position 13,068,373 of record JAVJGI010000062.1, read on the forward strand.
TAAAAGCAATAAATCTGATGAGATTCTGGACGTTGTTCAAACTTCAGTGATTTTTGTTTGCCCTGAGACTCAGGCTTAAGGTGATAACGCTTCAGTGAACCTCAGTAGGGATTGCTTTGGAGCTGTTCTGCCTCTGCTTAATAAGCAACTGGACCTTGTATTTAAAGGCGAATCTGCAGGAATATTTATAATGAGGAAATGAGAATTCTTAGTTACTTAAAGACAAAGAAAAGTTGGATTTACTTAGTCACCTCCTGTCATTACTCTTGTAATTATTAAGGTTAAGGTTAATCCTTAGATATGAAGAAGCCTAGTGTTTGATTTTGTAGCTCCATGGTTGTTAACCCGTACATGCTGAATTCATATGGAAGGATTAATGCTCAGAATAATTCTCTTGGGGAAATTTACACAGGCTTTCCTTTTGATGAATGCCTTTAATCTGCTGAAGGCAGTTTGTTAAAGTTTCTCAAAATGGCCAGCATCGGTCATCTCACCTTTAGTGAGATTAAACTTAGAGTAATGAAACCTAATTTAAAAAAAAAAAAAAAAAAAGGTAGAAGTGGTAGTGCTGGAGCATGATGGTTCCAACTCTCAGATCCAAAGACTTTTTGAGAAGCTCTTACTACAAGTGTGAAGTAATGGGGCTGTTTAACCTTTGGAGGTCTTTGGCTTAATCCATGAGACCTCATTTACTAGAAACATAGTGAGCACACTTACGAGTCTGCATACTAGTTGCATGATTAATTGAGTATTTAGGTGTAATTATGCACTGCACTGAATTCTGTCAGTGACCTTTTGCAAGTGGAGTAGTCTCTGGATGGTTACCCAAAGACTTCATTTCTCACAAAAAACCCCTTGCTTAAGTTGTTAAAATGCTCAGTGTAAATAGAAAGTCAGAAGCTTTGGCTACAACATTAATTAGCTTTAAATTATTATCACTGTTTTTCAAGCTCATCCAGTGGAATTTATTGGCCAAGTTAGGACTTCAGGGTAATGGAAAGAAAGAATATTAAGTATCTGAAGTTTTACATGCAGCATTTGCTTTTCTGCTTCTGTCATGCTTTCTTGCCCAGAACGTATCCCAGAATCTTCATTTATGTCCTTTTACCCTCCCTTTCCTCTGTTTTTTCCTTTATTTTTTTAATAAGTTCACTTTTTAATTTGTTCACTTTTTCTTATCTGTTTTGCAGATAGTCTCTGAAATGACAGATTTACAAAATTAGTAGAATACTTCTGATTAATCCAAGTAATTTACCACCAAATATGCTAATGTCTCTGATCTGGCCCTGGTAAATGGACCCAGGACTGCTACATTCAGTGCATGTATTGCACCCTTCAATCCATTCTCTCTGTTAAATTTCCTCTAAGTTTTCTAATAGTTGATACATTGCTAGTGTTTTACACAGCTGACATATGGGTAGGGTTGCGTGGATTTAGTGATAGAGAAATTAAAAATATTTTAAAGTCTACTAAAGCACAGCTTCTGCCATGGGGTACACATACAAATACTGGCATGTGACTCTGTGGTGGATGGCAGCAGGTCTGTGCTGATAATGGGAGGTTAACAAATCTATAGGATAAGTGTCTCTGAACGAGGTGATTACAGAATGTGGATTACTGCCCATGTCCATGCATTCCATGTGCTCCATGGGTCTGGTTAAGCACCTCCAAAGCAGGCAGCAGGCATCTGAGGATGTAAGGCTGTAGTCCCAGGCTGCGTGGACAGGCTTCCCCTTTAGGATACGGACAGAGGCAGGAACATGGGCAGCTGGTTGTGATCATTAACTGCTCTGTGTAGGTCCTTCCTGGCTGATTTCTCTGGAGCTCTCAAGTCTGCAACTTGTCTGCTTGCAGGGAGTTCATGGTCAGAAAGGTGGAGTAGCTAGATGAGGAGGAGGCATGGGTTGCTGGGGGAGAGCCCCTGCTTCTTGGAGTACTAATTAGGAGGGTGAGGAGGTGCAATGAAGTGTGCAGCGGATAGGGGGCTGGCTTCTCCTGGGCCTGTGTGGGGGCTGGACACAGTGGCTGCTTCTTTTGGTATCACTGACTTGCCCTGCCACTGTTAGGGGCACGTTAGCAAGTCAGTTGTCTTCTTTCAGAGGCAGGTGACGTTAGAATATCAGGTATGTGATGCAGTGAAAGTTTGATCTGTATAGTGAAATATAGACATGTATAATATAATGAATTGTAGGAAGGGACCTTAAGTAATAGCAAAGGAATTATGTAGGTTATCCAAGGTGAAAAAGTTCACTTTCTGCTGAGTATTAAATGGTTAAAATGGAATTACTCTGATAAATGCTTGAATTTTTCCCTGTGTTACAGCAATTTTTCTAAAGACAACCTCATAGATACAATCCTGGTATGATATTCTGTGGCTTTTAAACTCCACTCAGCCCAGGTGCTTTATTACATTTGATCTCTAGAAGATTTAAGTATGTTTGTGATTTTACATGCCAGTGTTTCATATGTGTAATTGACATTATTCTCCATAAAACTATCCATTTGCTTTAGTAATGTAATACTGAAGGATCTGTTTTCTTAGAGGGAGTGTATTGTCTGAGTAGGCATAAACACATTTGTATCTTAGACACTTCTCATTAAAATGATTTAGAGCGATACTGATGAAAAACGTAAACAGGAGCAGTTTGGTGTTCTTTGTGATTACCAAAAAGCACTGGCTTAAAGGAATAAATGATACTGCAAGGCAACTTAATCAGTAATTTAATCTTTCTCCTAATATTGATTACTTAATAAAATGGATATTTAACATTAGTTAAACAAGTTTTCAAAATTATTTTGCAGAATCAAACATGAGGTTTTTTGTACCTCTTTATCCCAAATACTCTGTTCTTGGCAAACAGCTTGACTAGGTGTGGAACCCTCCCCACATTTCTAACCTTTATCATGTTTCACAGGGCAAGGGGCTCCTTGGACCACCTGTAAGTATCACTTTTATTATTCATAAATATACAGTTTAATAAATCTATTTAGTTTAAATATTCAATAAAGCTATTATACTGTAATAAGAAGTAATTCAGTGAAAAAAGAGACTTTTAATCCTTATGTTCTACGTCTGTTATGCATGATTTCTTCAACTACTAATGAGGTTGCTTAGGTCTGTGGTATATGAAGCAAGAATACTGGTGTCTGAAGGCATAGTTTGTTGTTTGAGAGAATTACATGTCCTCACTTCTTGGATGCTTGTTATAGAGGTATTGTATGGTTTAAAAATACTATTTAACTTGGTTGTTACAGGGTCCAGCTGGGGCAGCAGGACTTCCTGGAGAAGTAGGTCGTGCTGGTCCACCTGTAAGTACTACTATGTTTGCTGAAAATGTAGGCTTATTCAGTAGCTACAAGGTAATTCTAGAAAAAAAATGAATAATTACTATGCCATCTAAACATCTTGGGTTACAGCAGCACTGGAAAACATTTTATTCCTCTACAGTGGTCACTGGTAGAGGAAAAATTCTGTTTGAAGCTCATCAGAGATAAGGAACAATGAATGGCACAAAGTCAGAGCCACCCATTAGATTACAATTAAATGTTTCATGTAGTGTTCCATACTTTACTTTGCCTCTTATTCAAGGAAAGCTAAAATCAAAAAGCAGACCTGCCAGAAATACAGGAAATGTAAAACTTAACATTATATGCAGGCCTTTAGCTTGTCTCCTGTCTTCTCACATATACTTATGGTACATGACCACATACTATTTCTATTTTGCATTTGCTGTCAGTGAACATGGCAATTCAGTATTTCTTCTTAGTCTCATTTTAAGTGTGACTCCATCTACTGACCTTACTGCTAAACTGTGCATTCAGTTTCAGCACACTGTCATGTTTTGACTCCATAATTTACCACTGAAATGCAAATTGAAACCAATTGTTAATTTTTTACTTGAAATCTGAACTAACATTTAAAATTTTGTTTAACGAAGCCTGCTTCTTGATGCATACCTCTCCCTGTGTGTTGTGCTCAGTCATATAAATGAATATAAAAAAGAATATTAAAAACTGCCAGTCTGTTTCAGAAGATGATCCATCTAGCTCACTTTCTTGTCTGTAGTAAGGGCTATAATGGATAGCTAGGGAAGTGTGCAGAATATTTGTAAAATGACAATTTTTTTGGTCATACTGTCTCACATTCTGGCAGTTGGCAGGTCAGAGACTGCCTGAATCAGAAACGGCATTTGTGCTGTCTTTTTCAAAAGGTATATGTGGGCCTATCCTCCATCAATGTAGTCAGTCCCTTTTTGAATCCATTTATACCAGAGACGTCCACAACACATTGTGGTAAGGAGTCCCACAATGTAATTATACATTGTGTGGAAAGGAAATACTCCTTTTTAGTGTTTTTAAACCTATGGCTCTATAGCTCATGTATTGTGAGAATTAGTGAATAATTTTTCTATATTCATCTTGTTAATTTCATTTATGATTTAATACAATATCAGAAATTATTTTGAAATGACAGTGTTAAGTAAAAAGGTGGTCCCTGTCAGACTATCAGATTTTTTCAACGTTCAGAAAAAAATTATTTGCCTAGGTTCTGTGTTGTCTTTACTTCTGAAAGCACTGGTCATCATAACTTCACAAACAAGTGAAGATTCTAACTTGGTAAATTCATCTTGGGCTCTGAAAAAGGGGATTTTTTCCTCTGTGCTTTGGGCATTTATGCTAGTTGCTAGGATTTTTTTAAATTCAGAACTTAATTAGCAGTTATAAGGTAGAAGAGTGCATAGGTGATCCTGTGGTCAGATATTTCAGCTTTCTAAAGCAGCTGAAAATGTGTTGTTCTTTTGTAGCTCCTATTCCACAACATGGCTCCCATTCTACTAAAAAATCAATTTTCCCATTCTCCTGTGGAGCTAAGTTATGGATTTTAATTGGTTACCAAGCCTTTCCTTCTGTAGCTACTTAACTTCTCACTGTTGTTGTGTGGTATGAATATATAGTTGCTGGTTGTCATTATTTGAATCAACAGAATTATTTTACCCTTTTTTAGGGAGATCCAGGAAAAAGAGGGCCACCAGGGCCACCAGGACCACCAGGTCCTCGGGTAAGTGATTGCCTTTAATATGTGCTGATGTCTGAATTACAAATTTTTGCTGGTTGAACAAAACTTCTCAAGTCCTACAGCTGAATACTGACTAGGATTTCAGCAGACTATGTTAATTCATAATGCCTAGAGGCTTGTGTTCAAAGCCTGAGATAAAACTCATTTAATCGTATCAACACATGATCTTCCGTTCAGTAAACAAGTTTCTAGTCTTTATAGTTATAAAATATAGTTTGAAATGCAAACTGTGTAACTTGTGCCATGAGGTCTTTCCACTTCTGCTAATGGTCTTAAACTGTAACTTTTTATAGGTTTTAAACTTCCCTGTGAATCATAGTATTACTGTAATTGTAGTGTTTGTTGGGCCTCACCGGTAGTACTTTAGCAGAGGTAGACTTTACTCTGTTAGGAGCAGAAAAAATTGATATTTGGCTCATGAGCCAGAAATATATGCTCACAGGTGAGTTATCTTCCTTGCAATCAGTCCTACTACTTGCAAGGGATAGAAGAAAGCTTTACATCAGTGCTTTGACTCTCTAGGGGAATGTTTATCTTCTTTGAGCCTCTTGGGAGGAAGGATGTGTGTTATGCCTTTGTCTTGTGGCTATTTACCTGCCCAGAGAGATAAAACAGAGTGTTTGGCAGACACATCGGAGGCTTAGTGCTGTCAAAGGCAAACTGCTGGGAAATATGTGTCATCACAATGTCTTTTAAAATCTGTGCTGTTCCTCTGCTGGACGAATCCTAAATCCATATGCTTTATTTATGCCATGTTTCTTGTTTTCGTGAAAGTTGCCGGAGAATTGGCAAAGGCATTGTAAAACATGTGAATGGTCAAGTGGAGAAGAGTATTTAGGAAACAAGTAAAAACAAATTCTTAATAATGGCTTATGCTGCTTCTATTCCTTGACAGTTATGTCCTTTTTAGATTTCTGAAGTGCCACAATCGCACTCCAGTTGATGACATGTTGGACCCAAAAATACTCTCAGCTTTTTAAAAATCCTTCTGTATAGTCCTGTATATAATATAAAGTATATAATAAATATAATCTGTATAATCCTTCTGTATAATTCCTTAAACTTCCCTGTGTTTCTCTCTGAAACAGTGTTTTCCCTCCCACTGGGCTTTAGAGAATCCAGCTGCTGCTGTGAAATCGTATTTCTCCCTGTTGTGCCTCATAAGCATCCTGTTAGCTTCCATCAAGTATTTGATTTAATATGAGGAATGACCTTCCCCCACTGAGTCCATCTCGTTGTACACTGATCTCTAGTATATTGCAGTTCCATTAACTGCCGGACATCTCATTCATCTACCAACACTTGTGTTGTGGGAAGTCTATTTTCTGTGTAAAGATCTGAATCTTTTGCTGAATGGTAGTAAGTTGGAAAAGTAAAAATTATCATTATTACAGAAATTGTCTTCGGTTCTGTTGGAAATTCACAGGGTTTGGATATATTTGCTCTGTATTTAATAGGAAACGTATTTTAGGTCGCTTAAAAACCAGAAGAAATATTTTGTTTTTCAGAAAAGCTGATCTAAGTTAGAGGACAGGATTTTGCAGGTATCTGCAATCCTAGAATAAAATCCTGTATCTTAGGTTCTTTTCGTGTTGGAGATTATACATCTGATTCCAGCTTTAGATAGTAGTATTTTCTGTTTTGTCTAATGACTAATGAGTCAGGTCTGGTTATTTCTTTTTTACTGACTTGGATTAATTTCATTTAATTTAGGGAACGATTGGCCTGCAAGATGGTGACCTATTGGTAAGATAGTTGTCCATGATTTTTTTTAAGTAGTCTCAGACAACCTTAGTCAACATATGTGACAGTAACTATGTTGATGCTTTTCCAGTGTCCCAATGCTTGTCCACCTGGCCGCCCAGGACATGCTGGCTTAATGGGAATGAAGGTAAGAGAATCCGTTTGTTCAAGCATCTCTTACAGAGATACTGTCTCAGAGCGCTAGGGAAGGTAATTGCTGACTTGACAAAAGGGCAATTCATTGTTAATTTGAAAAAAACATTGCATCAGCATGAATGCTTAGGGTTATTTCAACTCTTGACTGCCAAAATAACCTCCTGTTGTTGAAATCTCTTACTGCTGCTGTAATCTTCAGGGTAAAATTTATGTGTGGTCCTGAAAGGATTAGAGTATGTGAAGAATTGCTTCATTTAATTTCTGGACCGTTTGTAGTCTGACTCCAGAAACTCTAAATATTCCCCCAAATTTTTAGCCTTTTTTCCTTCTTTCTGTCTTCCTGGGAGACCTATAACATATTAAATGGAAATTAACACTTTCTGAATCTCGTTTTAACTAAGATTTTTTTTTTAATGTGTTCTTTGCTGGCTTCTAGGAATACTGTTGGCCTGAGGAAATTGTTATAGGGTAACATAAGAAGAAATACTACCCTGCCTAGAAATACAGTCTTAATAGATCTAGGAACAGATTTTTTTGAACATGGTACTTAATATATGGTGTTAACTAGATAGCTGACGAAGCAGTGCTGAATGGGGATTGCAGAGGGAACAGCAAGATAGTTCTGAGGAGTCTGTGTCTGTTTTGGAAAACTCAGTTTTAAAATTCTGAATAATTTGTAATTATTTATTTATTTTGGTTTTTACATTTATTTTAGGGACAGAAAGGTTCAAAAGGAGAGTCTGGTGAACCTGGAAAACAAGGTTATAAGGTAAAAAGAAAAAAAAAATAGAAAAACTGCTGTTATTTTTAGCAAGGTAATAGTAGTTTTGCCTCTTTTTCAAAAACAGTATTATATTTTGTTAGAACTATTAATTGTTTACCAAACAATTAATAATGTTACCAAATAATTAATTATAATTACCAAACAATTGATTAATTGTAGCCAAGGGCGTATGTCTATTCTTCAGTCACCCGCACTCTGTATTTACTATGATGCAGGAGTCATACACCTCTTGCTTTTTATGTTGCTCGTTCAATTTAATTATTATAGAACTCGTGGCAAACATTGAAGTAAAATTTATTAATTGGAAAACATCCTAACATTTAAGTACAGAAGATTTCTATGGATTTACCAAGTAAATAGTTCTGTAGCACAGATGAGTAGTAACAGGAAGAATGAGAGGGAAGAAAAACATATTTGAGAAGGAAAGGGCACCGTATAAGTTCATAGGCAAAGAAAGATTTATAACTATATTACAGGGGCCAAGTCTGATTCAGCTTGAAGACTGAAATGTGAACTCTTTCAAGGTGTTTCATTTGAATTAACCTCAGTTAATATTGAAATATATGTAAGAAAAGTTGAGAAGATTTGTACTGCCTTTGTCCATATTTCAATGCTAAAGGAAAAATATCAGAGAGAAGTTTTTTTAAAAAAACTCTGCTCTCTATTCCTAAGCATATTGAAAAGAATATTAATTTATTAGAAACAACTCGCCTATTTTTTTTCTGGATGTTGAGCAGTTGTCTCATCCCTTTTTGCAAATTAAACAGGCAACAAGTACTGTTGTCCCATTAGTGTGCACTATCATTGTGTGAGAGAGGTTATCATCTGATCAAATAGGCATTTGACCAGTTAAGGAGTTTTATCACTTTAATTTTCAAAAAATTCTGACAACCAATGAAATATTGTGATGCATAACTACTAGTATATCCAGTCCATTCACGTATATGAGTATACCTTCATTACACTTTTAGTCTAAAAGAATGAGAAAGCCTAAAGAGATTAACATCAAGGAAAAAAGGAATGACTGATTATCATCATTATTCTTCTTTATACTGGGGTTGCTTTGAAATTACCCTTTTGACTAATAGTTGAATGGAATGTGAACCTAAACGGGTATCTGTCTGTTCTGTGGAAGTATTGTGACTTCATTTGGATTTCCTTCAAGCAGGATATAGTGACAAAACCCAGTAAGTAGTAAATGTACCTCCTACAATGAGAGAGCAATGTGCGTAATATGGATTAGCTACAGATGTATTCCTTTTGCTTTCCCAGGGTGAAGAAGGGGACCAAGGACCCAGTGGTGAAGTGGGAGCTCAAGGCCTTCCAGTAAAGCATTTCCTTTTAAATAGTGTTACCCTTTTGCTTTATTAGGTCATATCTTTTTTTCTTGTTACTGTAAGAAAACAGATATTATAAAACCTCCACGCATCTTTCTCTTTATTCTGCTGTATCATCTCTGAGTGAAAGTAGAATTATTTAAGTCCCTCCAAAAAGCTACAGTATCGCTTGGAACAAAGCTCTAAATAGTTCTATTTTATGGAAAGGCTTATTTTAAAAGGCATTTCATGTCCTAAACTTTGTGTTGTGCTTTGATTGTGCAAATAATTGGGGTTTTTTTTTTTCCGTTTCTTTTTTTTTCTTGGCCTTTCTTTCCATAATTTTGATGAATCTGACTTCATCCTTGCAAACCTAGTGTTTGTTTAAAATATGGTTAACTGTGACATTCAGGCTTAGCTAAGACTTGCGGATGAAATAGCAGCCACTGAAGAACAGATTTGTTTTATTTTTATTTTTTCTTAGTTTTTTACCTTTTTGCATGCCAAAGAAGCATCCTTCAATCACATCTATGATTTAGAATTATTTTTTTGTCCTGCTCCTCTTGAATTCTTTGTTCTGGTACATACCTCCTCAGCTTGTTTCCTTGTGAGGAGCTCTCCTTACAGTTACCACAGCTGAACAGGCAATAGGGAACTGCATAAAGGCATCATTCTAAGTAAGAGAAATAGGCATGACACATGTAATATCTATAGTTTATTTTTTGATGGGGTCTTATGCTTTTTTCCTAGATGTGAACCTATTTCTTTAATGCTGTTGGTGTCCAGATGTGATATTATACAGGGGTATACCTTGAGGCACATGACAACCAAATCCTAAATTACAGAATTCTCTGTGAACATAAGACAACATAAACCTCTGGATTAGGACTAGAGAAAGATAAAGAAAGAACAGAGACTAAGTAAAGGAAAGGC
>JAVJGI010000062.1:13081362-13178091 GCA_035590275.1 Ibycter americanus
GAAATGCCTTCATTTTTTTTTATTAGAGCAATTTAAATCACATTGGTAGTGTTTCAGCATTTCATTTTCATGTCTTGTGTTATCTACTTGTTTTATAGGGAGCTCGTGGGCTTGATGGAGAGCCTGGACCCCAAGGTCTTCCTGGTGCACCTGTAAGTTGAGTGCATGTTAGCCAAACACTTCCCAGGGTCTACCCAGTTAGGTGCTAAGTTCTGAAACTTTGTGGCTGTGAATCAGAAAAGCCTCTGATTAATCCAATTCTATTGATTCCCTACAGGTGAATAAATGATATGACAGTGATAAGTCCAGAATCTCTTAATGTACCCAAGGAATTATGGGGTAGATGAACACATTTTAGCCTCTTAGTATGTTATTTTTGCCTCTTCATTCTGAGTGCTACTGTGCATTAGAGTGGCTTGGAATTTTTCAGGTTTTGAACTGGAAAACATTTATTAGAACAAAACCTGTACAGGGAAATTTGTGCCCTTTTTTTGGGCGCTATTTTGTTTCTGTATTATTTATTTATTTATTTATTTAATTCTTCCTTGCTCCCTGCCCCCAGCTGGAATTTGTGCTTGGAATAGCCAGTAACTGTATGGGTTGAAGAAGTGAGGGCAACATCCTTTGCTTAGACACTTCTGGATTCCTAGGGGATAGCTTGAGCTGTGTTTTTTAAAATGTAGCTGACAGCTACCTTTAAAAAAAACCCTGCATTTTTAAATATAGTATGAGTTTAAGATGTCTGCTCTAGCCAAGTGTGAATTGTACTGTTGTTGATTTACTGGAGGTTTCAGCTAATAAGTACAAGTAAGTTTATTCTGGTTTTATTACTAAAATAATCTTTTTATTTTCTTTCCTATAGGGGGATCAAGGACAGAGAGGTCTACTGGGAGAAGCAGGTCCAAAGGGAGAAAGGGTGAGCACAGACGAATTTCATCTCATGTTGACTTGCAAATGTTGGTTACTTGTAGTGTCTAAACATACAAAATAATTGGTACTCTGAAAGTAATGCATACCTGAATATGTGTTGACATTCTTTGCATCTGTCATTTCAATGTGTTTATTTTCAATTTTTAAAATTATTATTATTCTTAGGGTCCTCAAGGTACAAGAGGAATAAATGGTCTCCCTGGGCCGAAAGGAGAGTCTGTATGTATATTTCATTTCTTCATGTCATGCTAATTTGCATATCATAGTGCTTGTGCAAAATCTCTCCAACAATACATTATTTTTTTTCCTCCCCCTTTCAAGGGTTTACCAGGAGTCGATGGCCGGGAAGGGATCCCTGGAATGCCTGGAGCAAAAGTAAGGCACAGTTGGCATATATCTGAGTTTGGTAGTGCCCTAGATTTGTTCACTCATTTTTGACTTTTTATTGTGCTGCTGCCCATGGCTTTATGCACATTATTAGGGTAATTGAGTGAACTTTCCCATCCTACAGACCCAAAAGTGCTCCAGCTCAATGTTCCAGAAATAAAATTTTCCCTTTTGTTTGATTTGCATAAATTACAACTTAAATTATTTTTCAGGGTGAACCAGGAAAACCTGGAGCTCCAGGTGATGCAGGGCTTCAGGGACTGCCAGTAAGTATCTGGTATTATACCTTTGAAAGTTAGCCTCAGTCCAAACCACAGAAAGGCCATATATAGGTTAGTTTGCTGCTGGTGTTGGAGTAATTTAAGTGAAAACCTAAGCAAAAGGCCCAGAAAGAGTTTGTGTAAAAGGGGAAATTCTGCTATGTGTATCCAAAACTTCTGCACAAAAGGCTAAATCTCCTCATGGTACCGTAGCGAGGAGTTTGGTCTTACAAAATGTTTGTGGCCAGTATGCAATTCTTTTAGGGTTTCTTATGTTTGAAACCCTGTGGATATTATGGTGTGACTCCACAATTAGTGCTGGTCTTGTTGTTATTGACTAGGGCCAGACCCATTCCCAGGGTGAGCAGGAAGGGGTGACCTGCTAGTTTAACATACCTTAGATGAACAATCATCTCCTTCTGTTACTCTGCTGGCTCAGAACATCTGAAATGCATCATGCTCATGGTTCTTTCGGGCGGTGGGGTGTGGGGTGGGGTGCAGGGAGGTGGGAACAGGGACGGATGAGTTTTCTAGTGTATGACCTGAGGTGAAGTAGGGAATCAGTAGCGCTTTATAGACTCTTTTAGAAGGTAATCCTCACACATTAGCTGAATAAGTTTGAAAACTGTGTCAGTTGTCAAAAGCTGAATAGAAACTTCTTTGAAACTGTGCTATAGGAGTAATTGCTGTGAGGATATAGTGAAGGAGATGTATTAAAACAGAACTTGGAAGTAAGTTTGTAATATGAAGTGAGCTCTTAAGCTTGGAAGAAAATTTGGTAAAATTATAACTTGCTATGAGCTGTTGCACAGAAGTGAGGAGGGGGATGAAATGTATACAAAAAGTATCTGTTAAACTCTCTACCTCCAGTCTCAGAATACTGTGACTGAGAATCTGTTTCTAGTTTAAGCCAGAAAAAGCCACAGCTCCTCACTATTCCATGTGCCTTTTGCCAGTTTATGAAGCCTACTTCATAGTTTATCTCTTACTTTGTAAATAGAAAGAATTCAAGCTTGGTCCACTGTTGGATAAAAGTGCTTCAATATCAAGTAAAAAGGACTAGAAATACTTCAACATGAGAAGGATGTTTTTGAACACCATTTCCAATCCCCTTAACGACAAATAAACACTGTAAATGTTATTTCTTTCAGGGTTTACCAGGCTCTCCAGGTGTGAAAGGCATTCCTGGCCCAAAGGTAAATCATCTTGGGGACTGACTTTCTTACAATACTGTATCTGTGTTTATCAAGTTTGAAAATGCTCAGTGAAATTATATTAACTTTATGTTGTGGTAAGATACAAGCCTTTGGCTGAAAAAGTTAAATATATTCTTTTATCGACTCTAGTCCTGTGCTTTTTCATGATTCTTTTGCTACATGATGTGGTTTTCATGATTCCAGGCATTAAATAATACCTAAAAGAGGCCACTTCCTTTTAAACTTGTGGAAGTCATTGATAGAGAAGGCATGAGACATGGGTACCTCACTACAGTTTGAAATGAGGGATCTTGTAATAAGAATAATATTAATGGTTGCCCTAAGCTGATTGAATCACGGAGATTGTAATCTCTATTTACATACCTCTGAATTGCAGCATCAATTCCAATTAAGTTAGAAAGTTGTATGATTGAGGCTATGGAATGTTTCAGATACAAATGTTTGAGTTTAGTTTTAAAACTAGATTGAGACATGAATTTCTTCTGAAATTACATGGAATGGTATTACCTTCTGTGATTTGAGAGCAGAAATCAAGTCTGTCTGGATTTGTCAGTATGTAAAAAACAACTGAAATCTGACTTTTGAAAATTAGATAGAAAGACTTAGGTGAATGTTAAATGAAAACCAAAATAAAGGTGGAATTTAAAAAATAAATACAGGCTGAGGTGGTTTTGTTTTTGTTTTTTTTTTTTAGACCTTCCAATTTCCTTACTTTTTATTTTAAAATGAAACAGTAAACCATTGGCTTGGCTAATATTTTTCATTTTTTGTCCAACAGGGAAATAGAGGTCCTCCTGGGGTGCCAGGTTTGATGGGAAATTCTGGTAAACAGGTAAGGTCATTAATCTTACGCAGAAGATCTTGAAAAATGAAAAATTTTGCTTTGTGCAAAAAATTGCTTTTCAAATTTATTGTGTTCTTCCTATCCCCAAAACAGGGTGAACGGGGCCCAGAGGGAGAAGTGGGTCCAACAGGACCCCGGGGACCACCAGTAAGTATTGAATAAATTTATAATTTAGTGTATGTAATATTGCAGTGTTTCAAGTTATGGTTGCTGTAGCTAACCATGAATTAACCATTCAGCACAAATGCTAATTTTTAAGGTAAATACTAGATGTTCTTTAAATCCCCTTTTGTACCAGGTGGATGTGCAGCATTGCATAGACAAATCCAGAAGCACATGTCCTATGACTGTTTCTGGCTTTGGTGATAAATTAAATTTTAAACCTTTGTTTATGTTCGTCTGGTCTTTGTTTTTAAATATGCTGAGTAAAAGCCCAGAGGGAATGAGGGTGGTTTGTGACAAAAAGCTGGAACCAAACTCCTGTTCTTCCACTGCAACAGTCAGCTCCCACCACTAGTGTTGAAAAGCTTGAATTTACTAGTTCTCAGTAGGTCACTTGTTCTTTAACTGTTTCAGCCTCTTGAAGAAGCATATGCTGTATATTACAAGGTTTTGAACTTTGGACTAAGTATTCAGTATTCAGAACATGATTTTTTTTTTTTTGGCTAGGACTTATTTCTAATGCACGTAGTGTGAACAGTGAGGCAAGGTACGAAGAAAAGTTAGTCGTCTGTCCTACCTAGTACAGAAAATGACTAGAGACTATCTGCAGCCCCCTTGGTCAACTAGCATGGTGGGGTTTGTCTTCGTAATGCTGAACTGCCTTAACACCCCCTCATGTCTAAGAGCAGGCTGAGTGCAATTGAGTTGCAAACGGGAAACAGTCTCTTGCCTGTGTTCCTAAACTGTTCTTGGGTGTTATCTAGGAAAGTCCAGTTTGCCTGAAACAAAAGCATGCTAACCATTTATCATGGATGATGGTGGGATGATGCTCAGGCCTGTGCCTTGGCCCTTTCTGCTTGGTGTTATGAATGTAGCTATAGTGATGTGAAGTATAGCATTTATCTCTACTTGGAAACACTGATGTTGTAGTTTCTTTCACTGGAGATTTTCCTTAACACTAGAAAGATGCGGAACACTGGAGAAATTGTTGCTGGGCAGGTAGCTTGCTGCAGGAAATAAATGTGCTAAGGAAAGTGATCTGATGGCACTTGCTAAGGCTCGGTATTGAAGACAAAGGACAACTGGCTGCTAAAGAGTCTGCTGGGTACAGATTTCTGATTCCCTCTAGAGCAGACCTGGCATGGACTGAAGTTACATAAGGCTGATCTAATTTCCCTTTGCTGTTAATCCTTGTATGAGGGTTGAGAAGGTCAGTGGTTTGAAGAAAATTTTCATATACCAAAATTCAGTCTGATGACATTGAGAAGGCTCAAGGCTCTGTAACCAATTGCTTTTGCAAGCTTCTCTCTTGCCACTGATACACTAGGGATACTTTCCTGGAATTTTCTGAGCTTATGCTATCATACAATGACATAACAGTCTTACTTGTGCACTTGTTGAGTTATCCTTATACAGGGCTTGGAAAGTTACTGATAGGGATATATTTGTAAGGGTATTTAATGGGTCAGGAATATCTTCTCTGAATTAACTCTTAAACATACAGCAGCAGTCAGCCAAGTAATAGATTTTGGTTTCTTCTGTGGTTTGCTTTATCATGTGTGAGATGCATTCATTCATAAGATCACATTTATTTTAGGCTGAATCTTTGTATGAGTGCTGTGTCCACAGCTGCCTATGAATGATATAAAAAGGGCATTATATGAGCATACACTTACTAGAATGGAATACAGGTATCTTCAGCCTCCCATATACCCAACTTGTAAACATTTAGTTTTGTTGTTTGTGTTTAAAGTGTTGGGTGCACTAGAAAAAGCTTTCAGCTTTTTTTGCTTGAGCTGATATTTTGTATACTTGTAACAGGAAAAAGAATTATAATTGAATCAGACCAAAGTAATTGCCCACTCTGATAATGCACTGTAATCTGCTAAACTATGCTTTTAATCCTTTCGATGTGAACATGAATTTATGAAATCAGCAGTCCATAGAACATGAGTTGACACACAAGGTTAATTATTAGTAACCCTGTAGTCAGTCAGAAATACTTAATGCCGATTAAATACAATGATTTTTCTGTTTATCACTCTAGAGACCAGCAAGACATCTGGATATCTTGCCTTTATTTTCTGTCTTTACAAAGTGCATTCGTTCTGGAAAACATGTGAACATTAGAACAAAAGCATAGAAAGAAAAAAAAATTTGGTCGATACAAAATGAAGAAAGGAAATAAATTATTGATAATAAAGTAAGTTTGCATGTAGAACATTAAACAGTAATCTACTTCTCATCTGTATTTATTTTAAAGCTATAAAGAGCCTTGAATAATAACTATGTTTAACTTCCTTCTGCTCAAGACTACAGGCAGTGTATGACTGGAATGGTTTTCAGTTTTCTTTTTGGGAACACTGGAAAAAACATTACTTCCACAGAAAAATTGGAATGATCAGGATTTTTTGTTTAGGAAAAACACAGTGTTGGATTATTGAACTTCAGTGAGCTTTTGTCCAAGTTGAGTTTGTATTTATTTTCAGGGTAGAATAAAGAGTGTTTTCTCTTTCTTCTGCAGCACTTACATGTACTAGATATGGTTGAGCCTCAGCTTTTAGGACTCTGCCCTTAGATTTCCGGGACAGAAAAGTAACCTGCTGATTAAATAATTCTACATGCCATGATTGTAAATTTTCTAAATTTCTAAACTAGAAATTTTGAAAACAAGTTGAGAAAAGCTTTTATAATTGTTCTAAAGAGAATTTTTCTTCTGAATATTTTTGTATTTTTTTCAGATTTTGGAATTTTCTTGCAACTGTAACATTTGATAGTTTTTGACCAAAGTTTTATAAGCACTTTCAAAGCCTGAGAGTTTTATGGTTACCGTTCAGGTATTTTTCTTGTACTTTTCCTTCCTGTTTTGAATTAGCTTCTTTAGCACCCACCTCAGTTCTTTTCTTTCTCCTTTACATTTTGTTCCATTTCACTCTTGTTATAGAAGACTCAGGTAGAAGTCAACAGGGGCTGGGCTTCTTCCTTCGAGTTGGAAAAAACGTTGATATTTTGCAGGATATGGAGAACTTCAGTCCCTTAATGTATTGCTGCATGGCAGCAGCCCACATAAAGGTCCCCTTCACCTTCCCATTTCACTTTACCCCTGTTCTTCACATCACTACTGTGGAAGGACAGTATGGCTGGTAGCTCCAGAGTGCTAGAACTGTAGAGGAAAGGACCTCCAGTGAAGGTCTGTGGGGGAATAACAAAGCTGACTGCTAATATAGACAGCAGGCTGACATCTGCACTAGGGAGAAAACAACAGGCCTACCTTTGTGTTATATTAAAGAATTGCCTACTTTTCAGCTTCAGCTACTTGTGAAAGACATCTTTTTGAAAGAAAATTTTCACTTCAACTAGTGTGTAGTTTTTTGAGGAGTTACACAATGAAGTGCTATTAAGCAATCATCAGTGACTCTGTGAGACAAATTAATACTTCTGTGCTGTTTACCAAATAGCCTGTAGCATCCTGTGGTGTAAACCGTGTTATTTTCACTATTAAATAACTGTTGGAATGTAGTTGGAATAGTATTGTTACGAAGCAGCGGATTCAAATTTTGGCCTTTTGTGAGTCTGTAAACATCTACAGTTTCACAGGGAAGATATTAAATGGTTGAAAACAAGATAAGATAACTTGCTGTAATTAAAAACAGGCAAACTCATGTGTTGGGAAACTCTTAACCACACTCATGACAAATATCCCTAGGAGAAAATTGCTTTCAAAAATACCATTTAGTCTAGTATTCCTTTTCCTCAGAAAACTTAAATTAACACCTGAGCGGGGGGCGAGGGAAGTTTTACTTTTGTTTATTTAGTTTACTCTTCATCTGTTCAGTAAAACAGAAGAACAACTGGACCAAAATGGAAATTTTGTCTTTTGTTTCTAAATCAAACATATTCTCCATTCCACTCCAGTTGTTTTGTTGGTTAACCTTATGTTTGCCTCATGTTATTCTAGCCAATCCAATTAATTAGCAAACTCATTTGTGATTTAAAACTTTTTTTAAGCCAGTCATCATGGCAGGTGGCCCAAAGGAAGCAATTCTCAAGCACTGAAGTGTCATTCCTAATCAGTGGATTTTAGCCATGCTCCCTAAGCTGCTTAATCATTTTCTTTCATATTTGCTGAGATTTTAGTAAGATTTAATTTTTCATATTGTGCCTGCAGAAAATACTGACCCCTGCTCCTGCTTTTTTCACCCCTTGTTTTTCTTCAGCTATTTAACCTTTAAATTGCTAACATTTGGAGAACATGTATCCCACCCTGTGGTTTTGCAGTGAAAAGAGAGCATGGAACATTTAAGTAACCATTTACCTTAAAGTTCAGTACTTGCCTAGAAAATTGAGCAAACTCGATTGTATATGTAGGCCAGCATATATACGTTGTTAAGGATTTAGGATGCAATGCATGTTTTCCTAGCATTAGCAACAGAGGTTATGTATCTAGCTGCCTAAGATTTGATGCTATAGCCCCCTCTAAGAGACTTGTGGGGGATCCTGGTTTGTTGGGCTGACTTGCTTTCTGGAGGTGCCTTTGTCTCTCTGCTCATTATAAAGAGGGAGCCTGGAGAGTACTGTGGATTTAGTACTAAAACATTAGGCAGTCTAGAGTTAGATGAGAATACTGTTTTCAGCATCTTATATTACTTTCATATAAATAATTTTCTGAGTCTTTTAAGATATTTTTTGTCTTACTTAGCTTGAAATCTATCTTTGGTTACCCTAACAATCATCACTAAAACCTAGCTTTTCTATCACATTCTTTTCACATGACTCCAACTGAAATAGTGGGTCATTTTCCATAGTTCGTATTGATAGTGTGGTAGGATGAAATGTCCTTGCCTCAGTTTATGTATTTAGGTATTAGTGGACGTGTTTTGTGTATATCACTCCAAGAGGTGTTCTACAAATGGCAAGTCATAGTTTAGGATACAGCTGAAGGGGTTAACATGGCACAGTCTATAGCAGAGTCAAAAGAACAAAATGGATTTCCATCCTGCCAGGTATGCTTTTTATCCAGTAAACTTAAGCCTTTAGGTGGATGTGACTAAACTTTCTGACCTTGCACAATTCTGCATCATGGTTTGTACAGGGTAAACCTTTCTCCTCTCTCATTCACAGAATACATATCTCAGCCAAACCTGATTAGTATCTCCAAGTCTCTCCAGTTCTCATACTATTTACCCCTGTCTTTCCAAACTGCATGGCCAGATTCCTTTCTACTGCCTTGCTCTTTACCCCTCCACCTCTGACAACAGCTTCATTTGACTTTTGGGCATGCTAGACCTCTGGATGTCATCAGATATCCCAGTGTTGGCTTCTCCTAAGCAGTGCAGGCAGTAATCTGGGTAAAAAATGGACTTGTTATGGAGTTAGTGTACTAAAGCTGTCCTAGACATCAATTAACACTAGATGCAGCCAGTATGAAAGGCTTCTGTCCTTGATAGTTGGCCACAGTACCACCCTTGAAGAATGGCAACTATTGGGCTGCTGCTTGTGCTCAAAGGATGACACAGTTAAGAGGAAGGTACATTTCATGCTACACCTATCTCTTACATTATCCTGAGCAGTACAACTTAATTACTACTCTGAGAAAGGTGCAAAGGTACATTTAAAATCTCAGAGAAAGTTTGCTGTATATTAACTCTTGTAGTAAATAATAGTATATATGTTTGGGTGCTTTTTAGTACTGTACTGAAGGTCAAAGGAAGAGTCCTGTTGATGCTTCCATGGATAAATCCTTGAACTTATGTTAATAATTCCTCTGAGATTTTTGGAAGGAAAAAAATTATGAGAAGTTAAAGTCTTGTAAGCATATATAATTGATAAATGGGTTACATTTTGCAAAGGACTTTGGAATACTAAGCTTAAAAAAGTTCATTCCAAAATGTACTTTTAAAATTCTTTTTTATTCTGCACAGATGTAATTCTTTATGGCACTGCTGTTGAATATACTAAAAATGGCATGACATATATTATAAAAACAAAATCTTAAGTAGAGGAGAGATTATTACAGTATACACTGTGGATTACATGTCAAGAGATTCCAGTTAGTGTTTTGATTATCTGGGCAGCTGTGAGATGCAAATTACCTGGGCCATATTCTCGTTCTTATTGTTGTTCCACTCAATTGATGAACAGGAAATCAATAAACCAGTGAAATAAACTGTTTTAGCATGAGAATGCATTTTGTAACTGCTTGTGGGAATTCTACAAAAGAATCAAGTCTTCAAAAATTCAGTGAGGATGAAAACCATTCCAGACATCCTAAAGGAAGGCCTGCTGTAAATCCTGTAATGTCCCCTTACGTATGTTACATTCAAAGGCTAAATATAGAAATAACAGGACAGTGAGAGTG
Source organism: Ibycter americanus (assembly GCA_035590275.1). NCBI lineage: Eukaryota > Metazoa > Chordata > Aves > Falconiformes > Falconidae > Ibycter > Ibycter americanus. The sequence continues at coordinate 13,091,521 of JAVJGI010000062.1, forward strand.
ACATTAAATCTGAATTTAAATGTATTGAGTGGTCCAGCAATCCTGCCTTGAAAAAAAGGGAAGGTAGATTTTGTTGTAACCACAGTCTAGCACGTCAGCGGTGGAAGGGCTGCATCCTGGTATTGTTCAATATTGTGGTGCTGTACTAACATTTCACGTGTGCCTTGCTGTCCTTTGGGAGAACGACCCTATCCTCAGCAGGACTTACATGCTAAGTTATAGTATACTTACCATAAACCAATTATCAGTACTGTTAAAGTACTGGAGCAGTCCTGAACATGCTTTAGGTCCACACTGTCTAATATCATTGACTGAAACAACCTCTAGGCAGTGGCCAAGCTTTGGAGTACCTCAGGGGCCATTTGCAGCGATGGTCTGCATGCTGCCTCTTTTCAGTGTAGGCCAGGAAAGTTTACCAGCATGGTTGCAAGGCAGTCTGTCCCAGCTCGCTCTAAACTGGAGTAGCTACTTTCTGTCTTCAAGCATTCCACCTCCAGGAAAAGTAGGAATTTTGAAGTGTGTCAAAAGTGCATAAAACATGCAGATTCTGGTTTTTGTTGTGTTTTGTTGTTGTTTTGTTTTTGTTTTGTTAAAACCAGTGCAATGTGCCCGTTGATTTGTGAGTGGCCTGCAGCTATGGACTATGTTTATATATAGGGCTGCCATGTAAGAAAGGCAGGCTGAGAACATAGCCAAACCACCTTCTGTTCTGATTATTGCCTAGGAGTAACTTAGAGCACAGAGGAAGGTTTCATCTGACCAAGTACAGATGTCAACACCTGAACCAGTTATTACAAAAAACCTCTTATAGACTGTCAGGACAATGGAGATGTTTCTAGGACATGACTTGTGATGTATTTTAAATGTTTACATGAGGACGTTTCAAAGATGCCTTTTTAACTTCATCCCCTGTGAAGGGAACCGAGAGTAACTAGCTCAATGTAAATCCTATCCCAGGATGACTTTAGTCAGGTATAACTTGGAGGAAGCTTGACAGTCTTTTAAGTTATGCCGTGGGCCAATGGGATTCCTGCTTGTGCTTTGGGTTGGAGTTCCCCTCTTACTTGCTAAAACACAACTCCTGCAGCTCTTGCAGCGGTGACCCTTAGTTTGAAGTAATCTGTCCTTACAGACATAATGTCAATGCTTAGGGGAAATACTATCCTTTTGTACTCCAGTGTTCTGTATACTAACCTTCTTTTTTACCACCTTAGAAAAGCATTAGTGTTTGAAAAAGTGCCTGTAGTGTATATTTGACAAAATATTTTTTGGCACTTAAGATGAAATGGAGGTTTTTTTCTTGCATTCTGTATGACCAGCAAAACCTTTGAATGTGCTTAAGAGGTTTATGATGTGATTTTCACTCTATGGAAGGTGACATTGTTTTATAGCTGTATAGCGATCAGACGTGAACATTATGACATATATAAGAAGATGAGTTTCTAATACTCATCATAATTTTAATCCTTCTCTTTCCTGCAACAGAAACATAGTAGCATTCCAGGTCAGATATGTAGTAGAGAATTATGTGATTAACAATTTTTCAAAAAGTTTAATGTATCTTCTGGGTTGTAAGATGAAGGTGATTTGGGGAGCTTTTTTTTTATTTAACATGAAAAAGTTTCTAGAAATTATACAAAGTGCTTTAAAAGGATAGTGATTTTAACACCATAGGATATTTTGAAGGAAGTGAATGGAAAACTCTATTTATGTTTTGTTCTCTGATCTCTCCAGGATACCTAATTATTTCTTGAATTGTAGAGTTAGTTTTCCTAAGCTTGTGTGAGAAGTTGTCATTCATTTATGACCTGGTGTAAAAGGCCATGCCTGCCATCTCTGTTTATTGTTCAGTATGTCACAATATTTCACAATATTTTTCTTATTATGAAGAAAATATCTATATTTAGAATTATGAGTTGTATACAGCATTAGAATGCTTAAATCTGCTTTTATCCAAAATTTTCTCAGTTATATATAACAGGTTATCTACTTACACACCTAATAACTCAAATTCTTGACATATTACAATGTTAAATGCTCTATCAGTCTTTTATAGCAAGTACCTCTTAGGTATTCACACAGTGGAAGTCAGAAAAGTGTTTCCAGTGAGACTGGTGGTGGGACAGTGATTGAATTTATCTGTGCAGGTATCTATCTATACAGGTGAGAGTAAATGTATAAAACTTCTTGAGCTGTTCTGAAAGGTTTAGTCATAAGAGACAAAACCCTTTTGAGAAAGATACCTCAGTTTGAAAATTGTTCAAAATCTTTGAAAATTTGACTTGATGTCAGGTTTACCCAGAGTATATATTCAAATGGCTGCATTAAGAGAGGGAGTTATGACACTAATGTGAATATGATAGTCTGAATGGATAAACACATTTGAAGTGAAGCTACAAAGTAAAAATCCAGTGAAAAGCGTATTTATATATATCACTATTATGAATGGGGATTTTTAAAGGTCATAACAGTCTAGACTTCTCTTTTTTTTTTACCTAAATGAGTTTATTAAACATGACTTCTGCACACACTTTTCACATTTGTCCATTGTTCATGTGGGATCATGGGCTTTTAAGTGGTGGTCATGGTGGAGCTGTTGATGAAACTAAGTACAAGACTACAGCTAAGCATGCATGTCAGAATTAGTGAAAGAAATGTGTTCGTGACAGGTAACTCAGGTGCAGTCCCATGAAGGGGGCTTGATTGTGCATAATCACCCATCAGAATGAATCAATTGAATCATTTAATGACAACTAAATATTTATGCCATTGTTAACTAAAAATGTTTACATTTCTCAGGAAGTTTTATTGTTTTTAATGCATGTGATATTTTTGCACTAATAAACAGAAGTCTTGATTAAACTAGCTGCTAAAGAGTGTAATTCACTAAACATTAAGAAAATAAACTTTTTTCTCTGTTCAAAGGAAGTATTTCAGGAAGTAATGATGTCTTTGTGTTTCCTATAAGGGTAGCAGAGGGGAGCCAGGTCCTGCAGGTCCTCCAGGTTTACCAGGGAAATGGGTAAGCAGCTTATTTCCATATTCAATGCTCGTGTTTACTTTCAAGGAGCTGTGGTATCATCTGGAGCTACACTTACTCATTTGTCCATGCAGGGAACTAAAATAATGTTGAACCGAGTGATTGCTGAGTTTCTTTTTCAGTCCTCTGTGACTGTGCTAATATTAGAAAGTGTTGTTTTAAAGTATATGGAAGTGTGTGAGACCTTTTCTTCTATTTCAAAAACCATAAATCCTGTGATGTGCAAAGTTGGGTTCCAGACTCCTGCGTGGGCTGTGTGTACTTGGGGGAACAGGAGCAGTGAAAGACTGGCTTTCTGCTAACAGCCATGTGAAACTAATGAATGGAGCAGATTATGAATGCCACCTTTTACCAGTGCTCCAGCAGTATTTACACAGTAACAGTCGGAAGCATAGCTGGGGAGGTTTTGGCTGAAAGAGCTTGCTGTCACAGAGGAATGTGCAAATCATAGAGGGCAAGATCTTAAGAAGTATTTTTAAGAGAACCAGACTGTTGTTGAGAGACTGGAGGGTGGAAAGCCCTGTAAGCCATTTCTGTTGTTTGTCAATCATAATAAGACACTGTTTAAAGGGCTGTATTTTGGATCAGCTCTGTTTTCATGAGATAATCCTCTTTCATCAAGTTAGGACTGTTCTGGGAATAAGATTCTGTGCCATCTGCTTGTCAGGGTGTGACCCTTAGTTGTTAATTCTAAAGCAGGTTGGGTAACTTCACATCCTTGACTTATTTTCACAGGGTCCCCAGGGTGATATTGGACTTCCTGGACTGCCGGGTCCTCCAGGCCTACCTGGTAGTAAGGGTGACCGGGTAAGAAATGCGTTCATACATACAGACTGCAGTTTGATGTCAGAAGTAAATATGTCAGATGTCAGAAGTAAATACAATAATTTGAGCATTGTTTTCAGTTTTTACCTGAATTAATGTCTGGTTTCTTGTTTTGTATGTAGATCTGTTAACTGCTTGAAAGCGGTACTCTAGGTGCCCATTAACTACTTGTAGGTCATAAAATATACATATATATACAGGATATACATATATACGTAAAATACAGGAAAAATCTTGACTCTGTTATTTAAGGGACTGAAAGATCACTGGTGTAAATATTTCCTTTTTTTTGAGTCTGAATCATTTAAAAGCCTAAATCATATTGCAAATCATTGACCTGGCTAGATCTGAAACTGTGAATCAGGGTCTCTGGTCACTTTGGAACTTCAGCCTGGAAGCTTTGGAACTTCAGCCCTAGTCTACAGTAGATATGATGCCTTTTACATATATCTTAGGACCTGCTATGGAAATGCACAGGCTAATACAGTTACTGAGACACCTATGCATGCACACACAATTGCAGGATATAAATACCTCTTACAGTATTTTGTTAGGAGGGAAGAACTGTGCACTGGGAATCTCACATACCTGCAGAAAATATCTTGCTTTGCTGAATAAATGTCAGTGAAGACAATATATAAAATCAAAAATGTTCCTGATTTTCTCTTGCTTATAAGAGGCTACAGAGGATGGAATTCACTCGCCAAACTTCAGACATCTTTGTTATAGAAATAGTCAGTTCTACACTGTGTTTCATCCTTCTTACTTGAGCTGTCTACTTCAGTATTAAATGAATTGCGCTTGTGAAGTGCCTCTTACTTTCCATTGACAGTCAAGGAAGTATAGGACTGTTAGTCAGACATAGGTATCGCTGGTGTAGATGTCTTTAGTTGAACAGAGGAACCATGCCCCTGGTGTGCTCCCAGTATACATTTTAGACTAGCTAGACAGGGCTTGCAGATGATTTTGGCAATTTTTAAAAGCTGCTCAGGTATTAAAAAGCAAGTGTCTAAGTCTTTGTTGAGGTATTTTTTCACGTTTGTTTTTTTTTTTTTTTGAATGCAGAGGTCAGGAACATATGTTTCCAGTCAAATATAAGTATTGACATAAAGCAGTCTCTTTTTATTAGATTGGTAACGATTCATACCTTGGACTTCTCCAGAAGGAGATTGAAGGTACCTGAGGAAGCAAATCTGGAAGGAAAATAACTAGTATTTGTTGCAGTGCTGACAGTCTCCCTCTGAAGGTGCCTGATTTTCCTCGTTTACTGTGTAAAGGGTCTATACCTCTAGGATAAGAGCAGAATGTAGGTGCTATAAATAGACCCAGTGCATTTCAGGTTACAGCCAGGAGTTTTCTGCTTATCTAACTGGCAGATGACAGTATCTTATGCCTGGAGTTTTTTTTAAATACTATGGTCATTTTAAAGCTCTGTGCAAATGTCTTAAAGTCCAAACAGCTATACTAGCAATTACCTCATCCTGTGATTGCTTTTTAGCTTTCCTGTTTTAAGTGTCCACTTGTACCCTTGATTCATTCCCCTCCCCCCCCCTTCAGTTGCATAGAGGCTGGCTTAACATGACTGCAGCTTTGCCGGTAGCACTGATCTGCAGTATGTATTCCAAGTCACAAGCCTGGAGCTGCTCTATCCTTTCTCTTCCATATTCAACTTGCAACTGCATCTTTCTTATGCAGAGCCAAACGTTCTTGTCAGGGTTTAGAAACAGGTATCTCTGTAGCCTGTTAACCCTAGTCTTTGGATCAACTACTCTGTCAATAAGTTCCAGACTGAATTAATCTTGCTTCCCTTCCCGATTTCAAAACATCATTGTTTTGTATGCAGGGATCCTATAAAGTTCTGTTGTGAAGCCCATGTAGGCATGATAAGAGTTGATGTAAATAGCAACCAGAAGCCAAGTAGAATTTACAAAAAAAATGTATTTCAGTAGTCATTCTTGATCCCACAGCTGCTAGATATTAGGTACTATCTGCTGGCACCTAGTCACATGCGGGCAATTTTGACTGCTTAGAGAACCACCACCAAAGATATCAGCAGAAGTGGTTTTATTGAAATAAGATGTTGTAAACGTGCGACTTAACAGTTTGATGGCACAGTTCCCTCTGTTACTTACTGCAGAGGATATAATAACGATTCATAGTTACTGACACAAAATTAAAGTTACCAATACAAAATTTTAGTGCACTATAATGCAAGGTTATGCGTGATATCGGTCACTTACCGAAAATCTGCAGTCAGTAAGGGGTCTCTCAGCCTTGAGGAAGAACCTTCAGATGTGTCCCAGCTCAAGGGGAGGTCACTGCCATGCAGCCGGGGAGGTCACTGCCATGCAGCCAACTGCCTGGCAGGGAGACCTGAAAAAAAGGCTCACTCAGGCTGTCATATTTATGGAATAAAGCAGCTGGCTAGCAGACAAATTACATGCGATGGAAAAGGTAGGGATGTGACTCCTTGTACCCACAGCTTGCTTTGTTCCCTGACAAATGAGTCTTGGAAGAATCCCCTGCTAGTCATGTGCTAACCACGTGGTCAGTATTCGAGTTCCCAAGCCCATATGCATCAATGCTCACCATGCCACCCTGTTTCTGTGTGGATTTTCAGAGAACAGGTTGGAACTGGAGAAGTTCTTGGCCCAGTTATGGCCTAGGCCTTAACCTCCTTTGGAGCCTGAACCAGACTGCCACTAGTTTGGTCAAGGAGTTGAGTGCCTCTGTCACATGCCACCCTGTGACTACAGCCAATCCAGTCTATCAGCTCATAGGGTGGTAGTGCAGTTACCTCTTGTCTCTATGTCATAAATATGTGGCGTATTGCAAATCAGTGGTAAGGGTACAATTATCTAATGAGTTGCTTAGCTTATGTGTTACGATTAATGCAAATTATCTAACATTGCACATACAGAATCAGTTGATTGCATATATTTTACATATTGGATTAACACAATTTGTTTCATTATCTGCTAAACTTTGCTATATAGAACGCTTATGAGCAATAAACACGATAAAGTCAGAACTAACAAAACTACACCTGTATATAACATCAAATTCAAAGCTCCAGTTGCTGTTGGTGACCGTCCAAGAAAAGGTTCCCACCAGTAACGTTCTGTATCTTTCTTTACTCTTTCTAGGAGGTGGTGTGTCTTCTCTCCGTCATGATAGATAGTAATTGGGATTCTTTGCCAATTGTTTGGAATTAGTTTTAGCAATTGTCACACGTAATCATGTTGCAACAGTTTTCTTACCAATATGAGATTTATTCTAATGGGGTTAGGTAATAAATTTTGATACAATGTGTAGCTAGATTCTAATAGTTAGTGGGATGTGACAGGGTCTGAATATGAATGACAAACGTTTTGTTCAGTGTCAAGGCAAATGTCTTGAGCCTTAATGGTATTATTTTCACAAATAAATCCTTGTTGTTCCCATACAACATGTCACATCCATAGTTTGCCATTTTTTCCCATTGTGTTGGGCACATACTTTATGTTCTAACAGGTAGAGGACAGTTCTGTTGTGATTTAATCCCAGTGCAATGATTAGGTATATGATGTATACCGAAGCATTGTGTATTGTTAAAACAAAAGCTGTGGCTTTACTATCAGTGGGGTTGTAGGTGAGATTGACTAGATACCACCAAGACTGGAAATCCATTTTGAATTGAGTTCCATTTTCCCAAATCACCATTTGAATCTCAGTGGGTGAGGTACCATCATTGTACCCATAAGTGAGCTTGGATGCAGCTAAGAGCTAGAAAGACATGATTCTGGCCAATGCTAAGTGCATCTACGGTTAGTTGGTGATCCTTATCACTAATTCTTTTCCATTTAGGCAATATATCAAGTAAGAGCCATTGACTAGTTCCCAGTGCCAGCAAAGAAGACAGAAAAGGATGTTCAAGTTTATGCAACTCACTTGTTGCTGAGCTTAATTTGTTTGCTAGAACTTCAGCGTCTGTGCTGTTTAATACTCCTAATTCTGTTCCCTGGATGCCAGTCACATCTCTTTGTTTTTGGGAGATGAAGGTTTGCCCATGCAACTTAGGACTGGTGAGCAGTCAGGTTTAACTGCAGAGATATTAACCGGCCTTGATAGTTGCACTCATTTGAGGGACCATTATGCATTAAATAGCACATGTTTCTGGCCTGTATATTTGATAGCAGAGGGTCCAATTTCAGAAATCAGTGAATATGTAGTTTAGTCAGTTATGGGAGTAATAAAATAGCAAGTGGCTTAATAGGCAGTAGGGGTAGCTGTTGGTGTACTGTGAGGACTGGGAGTAGGTGTTAGCATGACCTGTAAGGATAGTCCATTTCTGTTATCTTTCCGTGTGTTTGTCCACAGGCATACTGCTTCTATAGTGGTGTCATTAAAGAGGAAACTAATTATACAATTGGGGTGTGAGAAACAGTTTGCCATTTGATTAAGTTTGATTTGTCCTTTTGATGACCATGTAGGTGTTTCCCTTTGAATAATTTGTTACATTCAATAGAGATTTTGTCACCTGGTGTAGCAAAAATAAGGTGACTTTTATTTGCTTTTACCGTGGTGTGATTACCGGTGATTGTCATTGTTAGGTTTTGTCTTGGTTTTCCCAATATTCCTGTATTCCCATCAATTTTAAACATCTATGGTACAGAATACTGTAGTTACAGTATTGATTAACATAAACAAAAGAATTGGAGATTTCTATCCTGTGCACTGGGCTTGTTGGTGTAGGTACTGAATTTCATCCATTTCTCTGCATTAATCGTGTAAGAAGGGCAAGCAATCCTCCAATGGTTAACCTGATCTCCAGGGGAGGTGTGCTGGTATCATTCATGGTATTGTTCCTGAAAAGAAAAAACAAGTCTCAGCAAGATTTTTCTGGATCCCTTCTCATTAGTGGATAGGATGTATAGCTCCACTGCTGTTTTCTGCTTCCCAGGCCAAAGGGCCACAGGGTTTTGTTAGCATCATTGGGACAGTGCCAATTTGTGGTAAGTCTACCATAATGGGTTGCCCCAGCTGAAGGGCAATGGGATGCATTTTTACATCCAATGGACATACTCCATAAGGTGCTGACAGAAAAAATGCATGGGTGACTGGGCTCCCTGTTGGTCTGTATTGGTTATTCCATTGGTGAATCACTTCAGGCAATCAAGTATCCCAGTGGGGCTTGTGTGGTTTAAGTCTCCTTTTTAATAGACCATTTGCTCTTTCTACTATCCTGTTTGATAGGGCATAGTGGAGGGTATGGAATACCCATGTAATGTCTTCCTGCTTTGTCCATTGCTTCTCTACTTTGCTGGAAAAATGTGAGCCATTGTCACTTTGGATGACAGCAAGGGGTGGTAGACTTAAAAACCAAGAGGATAATCCCCTGATGGTGTTCTGACCGTTAGCCTTCCAACATTTAGTTGCCATAATAAAGCTCGAGCCAACTTCTATTCCCATGAGAATGTACTGGTATCCTGAGGAGGGTTTAAAGGGTCCAGTGTAATCAATTTGCCTTGTTGACCATAGGATTTTTTCTTTATTGAGATGTAGGGGTGGTGCTTTAGCGGGGTGATCCATTTACAATTTCAATTTACATTGGGGCCTTCTGCAATGATGATTTGACGTGTTTTCCTGTCTAGAGGCCAACCTTGGCTTTAAGCAGCAAAACAAAGTGCTTCTCGGCCTGAATGGCCTAATTTCTGATACAACCATTCTCCCAGCTGGTACCATTCGGTATCTGGCATGTCTCCTGTTTTCATTCCCCTAATTCATCTGCTTGTTGATTCAATTTTGTAGCTGCCTGGTCATTTTTTATATGGGCTTTTACCCATCCTAGTTTAAATGGAGCTTGTCTAGCTGTGTCTAATAATTGCCAATCTTCAGTCCTATAAACCGGAGATCTATTTACTTTCTGATTTAATGCTTCCCATTGACAAAGTCATTGTGCAGCACCTGCCCACAAGGCCCAGGAGTCGACATAAATGACTTTTGCTCCATTTTGTGCTGCTAAAACAACTGCCCTTAATTTTCTTACTTGTGCACTACCTTCAGTTTCTTCTATTAACTTGTTTGCTGGTGGTAATCTCTAATGCAGTGACCTTAGACCACCATCTACCATTTACTCTCTGTGCAGAGGCACTGGTAAACCCAATGCCTTCAGTCAGTGTTGTCTCAGTGAGGGAAGATGCATTTAGGATCGGAGAAGGTTTGAATGGCAGGTTTAGTACTAATAGGTTGGTGTTTACAGGCATTTGTAATGGGGATAATTCTGTATGTCCTTCAGTCAATTGTATTTTGTCTGCTATTCCCATCAGGTAGGCGTAACATTTCCTGGTGGTGGGTTTCTGTGCAATTCCTTCTGGGGGAACAGATCCTTTCAGAAGTGTTTGTAGCAAATTAAATGGCCCTCTAGTCTGGAAATGTTGTCCCTGGTATATTCTCTCTGCTTGTTGAACTGCTCAGACTAAGGACAAAAGTCTCTTTGTCCCACTCAGAATCTCTTTGTTCTGTCTCTTTAAATGTGATTGAGCTAAACATTAAAGGCCTTTTGGCTTGTTCAGCCAGTTTAGAATAGATTGCAGTAAGTGCCATGTTCTGCAAAATCCCATTCTGCTCTAACAGGTCATGGGGGTGTACTGGCCCCAGTGACTAATATGTCTTTAGTTCCTATATTAAGATTCTTGCTGCCTCTTCATGTTCTGGCTTCCATTTCCATGGTTTTCCTTTTTGTAGAAGTGAGTACTGTGAGTGAGCAATGATAGGAAATCCAGGAACACGTTTCCTCCAGTACCCTAAAGTATCCATAAGCTGTTGTATTTCTTTCCTAGATTGGGGTATCTGCAATTTTTCCATTTTACTTAGGGTGTCCAGTGGCATTGCTGTACTATCTGCAATCTACCAGGCACCTACAAATTTTACTTCTCTACTTGGTCCTTGATGTTTTTCAGGTAAAACCTCAACTTCTGCTTTATATAGTGCTTGGCACAGAGCTGCTGCTGCTCCCCCATTCTTTCAGTGGAAGTGTCTCTGATCAGAGTATCATCTATATGTTGGTACAGTTTTACATCCTAAAGGAAGTGAGACTGACTGTAGAAGTTCAGCAAATGCAGCATGAGCAATCATAGGTGAATGCTTATACTCCTGTGGGAGTCTGTTAAAGGTATATTGTATACCTTCCCAAGTGAAATCAAATTTTTCTTTGTCCTCCTCCTGTAAAGGGACCATAAAGAACATATCTTTTATGTCTTGTGCCGCCATCCATGGGTGTGTGGTTGCTTGTAGCATGGCTGTTAAACTTGCAATACTGGGTACTGCAGCCATTAGTGGAGCCGTGCTGGCATGATCTATTGTCAGGTGCCATCTCCCATTTGGCTTTCAGAGTGGCCAGACAGGTGAACTGTATATGTAGTGGGTTCTGGAAATAAGATGCCTTTTTTCCAAGTCTGCTATTGTGTCAGAAGTTCCATTTCGTGCCACAGCAGAAATTGGACACTGTGGTACATTGGTAATTTTTGAATCGGGGAGTGCAGGAGCTGCATGGAATACACATACTGTAGCCTCCCTATTTCTACCGGGTTTGGGGTCAGTACTTGAACCAGAGGACCACACACTGCCATCTGCAAGTGCCAGTTTTGTCTGGTCAAAACACTGAAACCCAAAATATTTTCATTGTGCTTTTTAACTACATAGGGATTAGACTGGAGCCATAAATTAAATTTCGCGGTGCTCTCTTCACTGTGGTGACTTTAATTCTTTGCCAACCCAGCTTCTTGCCATCCTATTGTGTTAGTATTAAATTTTGTGCTCTCATATCTAATAGGAATTTCACCAGTTGTTGTCAAGGACCAACTGGAATCAAAATGTAAGCGCCTCCTTCATTTAGTGGCTTTAATATTGCATAATCTAATGTGGCAGATATTGGGGTATCACCAGCTTCTCTCCCTGTGTGTGCATAGTTTGCATGCAGGCAGATTTTGTGACAGCAGTGGAGAGCTTGCTTAGGGAACAAATGGGAATTATAGAAGGTTCATCTCATTCCAAGGCAATTACTCCCCCAGCTCAATGAGCTATCCTACGGGTGATAGAATGGGATTCCTTTGCTTGGTCCGGTCCTAGGTTTAAGAAGACTCCTGGACCTCAATAACCATTTGCTTTGTCTCCACTGAACATTATTTGGTTGCCACTGCTCAAGCAGACATGCCATGAATATTCAGTTTGTTTCACCTGGCTTTCTGCCGTATTTCTCTTCTAAGTTTGCTAATTGCAATGGATCCCAGGGAGTGGTTCATGTAGTATATTGTGGAGCACCACCCCGAGGTCTTTCAGAGTGTTCTGTTTTAGTGATGGGTCTAGCCTCACATTCAGTGGGTTCTGAGGGGAACGGGGAGGGGCATAGTTTCCCTCATTGTAATTATCAGGATCAGCCCAAATACCACCATCCTAGTCCTCTGGGGACACTGTTAGTTTCCTAATTTGCATGGGAGGTTGCAGAGCCTTCATGAGCGCCGTATCGACCTTTTCTTCCAAATTTTTTCTCCTTTTCTTCCTGTAACTTTCTGTAGCTGCTCAATTTGTAAGGACAGTAGTATTTCAACTGCCTTCCTGCCTTCTATTTAATCTCTTAGATCTTATTTCTCTCTATTATTATGTTTCCTATGCTGACAGGTGGCTTCTAGGCAGGTGCCTAACATCTCACAAATAATTCCCTTTCTTTTACCATCTTTAGCATTTCCTCTCACTAATTTTAATTGTCCTTCAATGCCACCCCAGTCATGCCAATGTTCGCAAGCCCATTCCTCTGAGAGTTTGGGACTTGGACTTACTCCATGCCTCTGTAAGTAATCACTGATAATACTTGCCATCCTGCTGACTATGCCAAGTTGTCACAGGGGAGATTTAGAGTGCTTAAAGAACCACCACCAAAGGAATCAGCAGAAGTGGTTTTATTGAAATACGATGTTGTTAAAGTGAGGCTTAACAAAGTTTGATGGCAAGGTTCGCTCTATTGCTTATTGCAGAGGATAGAATAATGATTCAGTTACCAATACAAAATTTTAGTGCACTATAATGCAAGGTTATGCGTGATATCGTCACTTACTGAAAATCTGCAGTCAGTAAGGGGTCTCTCAGCCTTGAGGAAGAACCTTCAGATGTGTCCCAGCTCAAGGGGAGGTCACTGCCATGCAGCCGGGGAGGTCACTGCCATGCAGCCAACTGCCTGGCAGGGAGACCTGAAAAAAAGGCTCACTCAGGCTGTCATATTTATGGAATAAAGCAGCTGGCTAGCAGACAAATTACATGCGATGGAAAAGGTAGGGATGTGACTCCTTGTACCCACAGCTTGCTTTGTTCCCTGACAAATGAGTCTTGGAAGAATCCCCTGCTAGTCATGTGCTAACCACGTGGTCAGTATTCGAGTTCCCAAGCCCATATGCATCAATGCTCACCATGCCACCCTGTTTCTGTGTGGATTTTCAGAGAACAGGTTGGAACTGGAGAAGTTCTTGGCCCAGTTATGGCCTAGGCCTTAACCTCCTTTGGAGCCTGAACCAGACTGCCACTAGTTTGGTCAAGGAGTTGAGTGCCTCTGTCACACGCCTGACGTATTATAGCAGAGGTAGCAATACAAAAGAACATTACAATGATGGATCATGCTTCAGTGAATCTTACAGATACGTTGTGGATAATGGCCAAACCACAGCACTCACCATTTATACTGTTTCTTGTTCACATATTTTGAATTCGTTTCTGACACTCTGGTTCTGTCTTTCAGTATATTAAACAGTATATTAAACACCAGGGCGAGACCCAGACCTTGGTACTGGACCATGATCCTGGATACTGTTAGATAGCGTAGTCCCTGGTACAGTTTTGGCTGATACTGACTGGGAGTTTTACAAACAATTACTGGGCACGTTTTAAGAGGGATTTTTACAAATAGATAAGCAGTATGTAAAAGAAGTGGGTATTTTCGTATTTTGACATCTTACCCTATTGTCTCCAGTGAAATTTTGGGAGTCAACATAGAATAGATACAGATAGTTTCACTGTGATTTTTATGTTTGCTAATACAAATATTAAACACCAAGTTTCGCAAAAGCTTCTCCCATCGCAACCTTATCTATTGGCAGTTTTGTTGCTCTAGAGAAGAGTTAAGTATGGACAGTGGACACCCCACCCCCCCCCGCACCCCCCCCAAATGATGTTAGGTTGGAAATCAATGTCTTTTTCTGTGAATAATTGGAAAACCTTAATAAGGCATGATTGTGAAAACACTTCAGCCAAAATAATTTCGGTGGTGTTTGACAGAGTTGGAATGTTAACTAGGTCTGTGATTTCCACTGTTTAGCTTTGTGGATAATTTAGTATTGGCTCTTAGTCCTCGTGAACATGAAAATAAAACTGAATTCATTAAATTGTAGATATTACATCAGTTTGTGTGCCTGTATCTTACGTGAATTAAATGGATGTCCGAAATGGAAGAGAAAATGCTGTATCAGTGTCTGTTTTAGAAATTTTATAAAATGTACGGTTATAGTTTTTTTGGAATGTATATGATTGAATGTGCACAGACTAAAAAGAACATTTAAGGATGGTGTGACTTGTATTCTAACAGAACAAAAATAGCAAGATTTTCTTAAATAATACGCTGTTCTACAAATTAAATACTTTTACTATAGAAACAAATTATCTATGTTTGAAATGAATCAGGTCATTCATTTATTCCTCTGGTTCCTGCCTGTCCACACAGGTATGTTTTGTTACAGGATTCTAAGATTAAGCATAGTAGTATTGTTTTGTTTAAAAAAAAAAAAAGAATATCAAGTTTAAGATACAAGCCATTCAGCTTTGACTGTAGTGATCAAAATTCTAGACAAAAAATGTTGAGAATTAAAGAGCAAGCAAGACGCAATTGTGACTGAATTTGTGGATGTCTCTGTGCTTATCCCATGTTCACGTCTGGTATGGCCTACAGCCATACAGAATACTTAATAGAGCTAGAAAAAGCAATATATTTACTGGATTTTTGACTGATAACTCCTAACCAATTTGCAGAGTCTTGTAGCAGCTGCAAGAGCATCTGCTGTGTAAAGGGGAGATGTGCTGTTTTATAGTTAGAATCTGCCATGTAAAGGAGAGATGTGCTGTTTGATAGTCAGAATCTGTGTATGTGGATTTTATGTTCCATGCTAATACTTGCCTTCAGTCAGTCACCTTAATTATATAGTGAGATTTAAGCGCTTTCATTGTCATTCTTAAAAATTTTCAGCTTTAAAGGTCTCTTGCTTTACTGCTAAGTAGTAGGGAGACTTGAAAATAACTTTGTATGCTTTGGAACCTGCAGATTCACATTCTGATTTTTAAAATATTTTTTTAATCTTTAACCTTTTAGGGTTCAGTGGGTGAACCAGGACCTAAGGGTGAACAAGTAAGTCATGTTAGAGAACATGATACTTTCAAGTCACACTACCAAATGCTGCAGTACATTACGTTGACTAAATCTGAAGGCTGATAGTATGTCTTTTTTTGATATAGGGTGCACCTGGAGCAGAAGGAGATGGAGGAGAAAAGGGTGACTTAGTAAGGCATTATTTTCTCTTTACCTGATGTAATATTTTGTTGTCATAAATTAAAACTTTAAAGTATTGTTGGAGTGCTTCAAGCGTATGTTTTGATCATTGAAAGTCACATTTCAGTTTTATACTAACTAGGTATTGCAGAGCACAGCAGTTCTATTAGCTCATGTCAATAGTTCATGTCATTCCTGCTGTTTTGAAAGCACTCTGAAATACTCATATTCTCTTTGGTGTTTAATCCAGTACAGGCTGCCTTGAAGGATATGTGTGTGTGTGTGTATGTATATATAAGTACATATGTAGACATACACTAAGTGTTTAAATATATATATGCATACACACACATAAATTCTTGGTGTTTGATGCAGTGAGGCTGAGGAGGCAGTTTAATTCAGGTGAAACAGGAACACTGATAATAAATATCCTTAGAAATCAAATGTGATGGAAATATTTTGTATTGCCTTTGTATTTGGAAGTAAGATGTAGCAACTGGCTGTTAGGGAGAGGGAGAATGCCCTGGGGAGAGGCTGCGGCACTGTGATATTGCTGGAGGAATATATGTATATATATACTGCAGGAGTGTGATGTGAAGTCACATGGGTAACTCTTGGGTAAAGAGGATTTGTTTCCCTACAGAAAGAGAAATGCACTAGTCCAGTGGCTCCTATGGAGCCCCATCCAGCAAAGCCAGACTTGATCTTTCAAACAGGAAATCAAGTGCTCCCTATTATATTAAAAAAAAAAGGTTGTGTGCTGGAAATAAGCACTTTTTTTTCTTACACTCTGCAGTTCTGAAAGGCTTTTAAAGTTAACAGCCCTAGTGAGCTAGAGGTCCAGTAATTCAGCTTTACCATCAATATACAGATTCCTAGGAAGCAATATTATAGGTTTAAGTGTGCTGCCAGTTCGTCTGGTTTTAGACGTTATTATTGTTATTGCTATTTCACTTATGGCATATTCATTAACAGACGAAGTGGCTTTTCTGACCTTTAGAAACTAATTATTTCACCAATGACATTTAGGAACTGGAAAAATACGATTTTCAGAAATCTCTCCAAGAGTAGTATGAAAACACCAAAGAAGAGTTGATCTATTTCATAGGTGATTACAAGATTTTGAAACTTTTTTATTTTTTCCAATTCAGAGGAAAAAAGTAAAAACTTCTGAATAGTGGGACTGGTATTCTCAGTCAAGTGACAGAGGGGTCTTGGAGTTGTTCAAGCCAGGAGCCAGGTTGCTGGGAACAGGAACTTCTAGGGATTTGGTTTCTTCACAGCACATTGGTTAAACACTTGCCTGGTTTCTGCTGCAGTTTTGTCAGGGCTAATGCAGCAGTGTAAAATACCCATAATTCTGTCAAACTAGAAAATCCTGATTAAATAATGCTTCCTCTAGAGGTTTCCAAGCAGTCTGCTAAAATTGTCCTTTGCTGTAACTGTGATTTGAGAGGTTAGAGACATGTGTCGAATTCTAAGATAACCAATAGAAAACAAATTATAATAAATATGCTTTCTTATTTGCACCTTACAGAAATATTTTTGAGAAAGGAATTTTGCAAAAAGAATCTGAAATTTAAGGTTTGTTTCCAAATTAATTGTAATTCAAGGTGCAATTCTGTGTAAATCAACTAAATATGTAAACTTTATTTTCTATAGGGGAAAAAAATAATGTCAAGTTTACTGCATTTGTAATGTCTATGACAAGAGATACTCTCTTCTAATACAGTTTGTCTTATTTTTGCTTAGGGTGATATGGGATTACCAGGAGCAAAGGGAGCTGTAAGTATAATGAATAGTACTGTTACAGAAATACAGACATCTAGTAGATCAGATAGATGGTTTTCTGATTTAAGAAAGAAAATACAAATAATGAGCTGAGCTCTTTATCACGGTTAAATTGAATGAGTTCCAACAACATTTCTGTTTAAATTTTGAATACAGTTAATATTAAAATAGATTAGTTTTGGAAATGAATTAATGTCCTGAATTCTAAGCTACGTAAGAGAAGCATCATTAAGCAGCAGTTTTCTGGCCAACTGATTTTTTTTTATATACTTTTTCTTTTTTTTGAGGACATGAATGCACTCTTTGTACAGTAAGTGTTGTATAGAATGGAGGCTCAGTACAGTGGCTGCATGCAGCCTTTATTCTTTACACTGTGAAAAAGCTGGCAGCAGGACTGTGACATCTGTGTAAGCAGAAGTATTTATGGCCCAGATTTCTTTTTTGTTGTTGTTTTCTTTATTTTTTAGAAATAACAAAGTGATAGCTTTGATGTGGGGGGCGAGCAGAAGCTTGTATGTGACATAAGAAAATGAATTTGAAAGTTGAACACATTCTTTTATTTCCCACTAAAGAGTGGGATTGTTACAGCAGCTGACAGTTTGGGCTGCAATACTAATATATCAACAGTTCTGCCTACAGGGAACCAAGGCTGACCGTAATGAAAAAACTATGCTTGTGTTCTCAGTGCCCTGTGTGACTATGGGGCCAAGCAAATGCAAACTAGAGAGTGTTTACTGCTGATCGAGATCATACAAGAAGGACACGAGGAAGAGATAGAGGAGAAGTCCACAGTTTTTATCCCCCTTTTTAAAATTTTTTATTTTTTAATTTTAATTTTTACAATTTTAAAAATTGATTTTTAAAATCCTCTTCTCTTGATGAGACCCTGGAGTGCTTGTCATGTGAGTGAGTACATACGCAGGGATGAGTAATCCATCAGGGAACCTGGTATCTCACCAGGCTGGGCAAGAAAGCGATGGTGGCTTCCTGGCTGTATAGTCCACGAAGGGAATTTCGCTGTCTTCTTAATACATGTATTGAAGCATGTTCTTTGGGTTTTCTTCTGACAGGGACAGCAATAAGCTGTCTGAGATGCAGCATAGATGGAACTGAAATGGCTCCATCTTGTGGATTTAACTGATATCACAGTTGAGTAATTTCTTGAGCATCTCTTTCAGCGGGTGTTCTTCCGTTCACCCCCTCCCCCAGTAGATTGGGGAAGCAATAAATATGTAGGATTTTCTTTTCTGCTTGTTTTGGGTTTTGTTGTGTTTTTTTTGGGTTTCTTTGGTTTTGGGGTATTCTTTTTCTTTGTTAGTACTGCTATTGATTCATAGCAGTAAAATAATACTCTGCATGGTATTTAATCACTTTTAGAAAATTTACCAGAGCAGAAGCTATAGCTTTATTTACTAAATGTATTTAAGGGGACATATTGATGTAGCCATGCCAATCCTTTAACTCATCAGGGCTCAGGATGTTTATAACAGTAAAATAGCTCTTTCTACCACTTTCCTGAGTAAAATAAGCTGGCATTGGATCTGTTCAGGCAGTTTGTCAACATCAGCTTTTGTGAGGGTGCTCCCTGCCTCATGCTGGCACACTCGGGAAGAGGAACCAGAACTTCTGTGCAGTGAGTTCTGACTCTGACAGATTAAACAAAGCAAAACTGTGTGTTCCCAAGCAGCCTGGGGCTAGACGGTACAGGCTCATACTGTGGTACTTTCTATGAAAGATCATGAATGGCATTTGCAGCAAGCAGAGAGCTGGAATTTTTGTAACTTAAGAAGCACTTAATGTCTAGAAAAGTTGCATGTGACACGCACGAGGGCAGAAGTAGAAACCAAGTATAGGAGATCTGTTCCTTGACAAAAAACCAATGTCTTGTGCATGTCACTATGGATGCCAGTTTGCCTCTTTTGACAGAATATCTTATTTTTCCACTTCTCCCCTTTAAGGGAGGAATACAGACCTCTTTTTAAGTTTATAACTCACACAATGGCTGACTCTAGTCACTTATTTAAAAAGAAGCTTTTCAACAACTCTACATCCCAGCATTCATCACTTTGCTTTATGAATAGCTCCTGTCACTATTTTGATATGCCAGAATGAGTCTAACTCTAGTATATCAGTCCATTGAAATTCCTCTCTTTCCTTGCCAGGTTGGTAATCCTGGAGACCCTGGTTCCCGTGGGCCTGAGGGAAGTCGGGGACTGCCTGGCATGGAAGGGCCACGAGGCTCACCTGGACCACGAGGCTTGCAGGGTGAACAGGGTGCCCCAGGTCTGCCTGGCAGCCAAGGTCCAGCTGTAAGTACTGTTTTCCTGTAACTGATATCTTTTGAACACTTAGCTGTCACTCACATCACTCCTTTTTTTTTTTGCATCAGGAGATGCGTACACATGCAATACCCAAGTGCCACAGTAGAGTTTGAAATACACTGTACCTCACAACAGACACATTTATCCACCAGAGAAATCAGGGCTGTGTGCAATTAGGTCCTTGGGCCCTCAGCTTTCAGTTCAGTTCCATTTTCTTACGCCCACCCCGCTCCTGTAGTGCGCATGAAACCATGTTTGATACATCGGTGTATCACACATAGTATCTGCCTTGCTAGTCAAATTGACTTCAGCTGGAATAGTTGCAGTGACTGGAACACCTTTTATTGACTGCTGCGCTGATTATGGCTGAGATGATAGAGTTCATTTTCTTCATAGTAGCTTGTAGGGGGCTAGGTTTTGGATTTGTGCTGGAAACAGTGTTGACAACACACTGCTGTTTTGCTTACTGCTAAACAGTGCCTACACAGCATCAAGGCCCTTTCTGCTTCTCACGCTGACAGTGAGTAGGTTGGAAGTGCACAAAAAGTTGGGAGGGGGACACAGCTGGGACAGCTGGCTCCAACTGACCAAAGCGATATTCCATACCGTATGACATCGTGCTCAGCAATAAAACCAGGGGGGAGATTGGCAGGGGGCCACTGCTTAGGGCCTGACTGGGCATTGGTCGGCTGGTGCTGAGTAATTGTTTTAATTTGCATGACTTTTCTGTCTTGGGTTTTACTTTTCTCTCTGTTATTTTTCCCCCCTTTTCCTTACAATTTCTTCTTCTTATTATCATTATCGTTATTATTATCAGTTTCAATTTATTAAACTGTTTTTATCTCAACCCGTCAGTTTTCTCACTTTTACTCTTCTAATTCTCTCCTTCATCCCACCGGGGGGTGAGTAAATGAGCGGCTGAGTGGTGCTTAATTACTGACTGGGGTCAAACCATGACACAACTGGCCAGCATTTTTTGCATCAGGCACACTTATAAATGTGTTATAAAAATGCACTGTGTATCAACTGGGTTTTTTAACTATTGTTTTTTTAATCCTAGGGAAAAGAACCAACTGATCAGCACATTAAGCAGGTTTGCATGAGAGTTATGCAAGGTAAATATGCTAAAAAGTATTTGATGTTTCTTGTGCATTTAAATCAAAATTATCTACTGCTGTGGAAGCAACCAAGATTTCCCAAGTCTTATTGAGAACAAATAGAGTGACCTCAGCAGGGAACCTGGCAGAAAATCTTTCCACATGCGAATGTGGAACGCAATATGAGAAAGAAGTCCCTTATTCATATATGCTTTGCAGCCTGATTGAACTACCCATTGATTCCACACTATTACCGTAGTAACCAGGCCATAGACCAGAGTGCTTTTATGAAATACATATATTTTATGTACAAATCACTTGCTATATTTACATATATAAAAGTACAGGGCTTCACTGAAAGCTTGTTTTGCCATTTGTATTCATACACTATGAGATTACAGCAAACAAACTATGTGCAAAATGGGGGGGCGGGGAAAGGGTGCAGAGAGAGGCTTCCTGGAGATAACATACCACAAAATGAAAGCAATAGGCAGATGTTCTAAACCCTAATTATAGCTGCTTAGTTCTTTTTAACACACACAGAAATGCGGAGCTTTTCTAATACAGTTGGGTGCATGGGATTTACTGAGTTTAAAGATTTATGCTACCCTGTAAGCACAAGACTTTTCAGTACTTGCTATTAAAGATGCCCTTTGGGATATGATGCCTTGTAATGTTTAGAGTTTACCAGAATGAAATTGCTGCTCATGATTTAATCTAAAAATTCCCTGTAGTTACCACTCTTCTTGATACTGCCCAACAGGTTATTTTTTTAAAAAAACCTTTCTATAAATAGGATAAAAAGGCCTAAAGGCCTCTTAAAGTGGCCTCTTGAAAGGCAGCAGTGAGGAGGATTATGGTGAAGTAAGATATGATGCTTGAATTTATTCATGACCATCAGAATTAGCAATGAAGAGAAGGGTATAGGAAAAGTAGACTGTCTTCATTGCATCCCTCTTGAGAGGCTCTGTAATTGTCAATGCTGTCATGTTAAAAAAAAAAAATAAAAAAAATCAATCCCAGTGGGTCCCTGGAATCTTGTCAGCTTAAAGACAGCTGTAACTGAAGCTCCTCAGTAGGCTTTGTCTGCAGAGTGCTGTCCCCAGTCTTCCTTATATATCTGCTGACTATAGCTACTATTTTATCTTGGATCCTACTCCACCTCCCCTTTCCCCCATCTGCTCTAATATTTCTTGGTTGTGGACACGAAATAACTAGTCTTGCCAGGTCATGCAGACTTCATAACAAATGTCATATGGAGTTGTATGTGGCTGTATCCAGAGAAAGTTATTTCTAAGGCATGCTTAGAAGATTCATTTGAGGTCTAGAACAGAAAAATAGAGAGGACTGCTCTCAGGCTATTACAGGCCTGAAAGGGGGAGGAGAAAAAGGGAATAGGTAGCTTAGATAATTCCAAGGAATGGCAAGCTGATCCTATGCCTAATAAAGAGCAAAGCTCCTGCTTAAGAGAAGATCAACATAAAATGTTCAATTATTTATCAAACTTGAGATCATGACCACGAATTTGAGGGTTTCTTTCCTCTGAAAAAGAAGGCTTGCACTTACCAGGCCAACATAGATGACTGCCCTCATGCTTTTTGCTGTTTCTTCTTGCAAAGATGGGTCTTGACAGGATTAACAAGTAGTAATGAAGAGAGGTATTTGCTCTTTTAAGAGGCAGCAATTGCATGAGTAAGCTTTCTTAATAGGTCGTTGAAATTTAAATTATATAGAAAATTATAAGGACATTTCTGAATAAGCCTTATACATTTGAGTCATTTCAGCCTGCAAACTTTAAATTTTTAAGATGTAGGCTTCAGAGTGACCAGCTTCACTGTATGCCTATGCAGTTAGCCACTGGTAGTACTAAGATGATCTTATATATACCAGACTAAAGAGCACTGCAGATAAAGAAGGCACTGAACTGTAATCTGTCAATTTCTACCAGAGAATACAAGTTCTTCTTCACTGAACACGGGAATCTCTCCATTCAGGTCCACTTACTGCTTAATTCTGCCCTGTTCATTGCAGAACAACTAGCTCAGCTGGCAGCCAGTCTTAGGAGGCCAGAATTTGGTGCTCCAGGTCTTCCTGGCCGACCGGGGCCACCAGGTGCTCCAGGGCCTGCTGGTGAAAATGGCTTCCCAGGACAGCTTGGACCCCGTGGCTTGCCTGGCCTTAAAGGCCCCCCTGGTGAGATCGGTCGTAAAGGTCCTAAAGGTAAGAAGTTCTGTAACTACTTTTCAGATTTTTCTGGGTCTGTCCCCACTGTCCCCCACTGCCTTTGGATTACAGGTTGTAGATATACATTGTACATATGTGAAGTCCAGAAAGATCCTGAATTAGGAACCTACACTGTTTCCTTTAACTGTTGCCTTGGTTGTCCCAGTGATTAAAGGGCACATTGGCCTGGCCTCAGCAAGACTTGTTTATAAATCTGGTTTTTGTCATCAAATCACTTACACAATATGAGAAAGAACAGGCATCTGCCTTGAACTAGAAGCAAGCAGCTGAGTCAGATTCCTAGTATTAATTCTTCCTCTCATGGACTTTCAAGGTTTCTGTTTTTCATATGATGAAAAGTTCCAGCAGTGATTCTCTTTCCTCCACCCCGTCTGGTTGTGGACCTCACTTCTGCAAGACTTGCAGTCTCGAAAGCCAATGTAAACAGTCAGATTCATTGACTAATCTCTAGCCTACTTTTCTAAAGTCTATCCACAAGTGACTGATAAGAATTTGCCTCTTATTTGACTATAATACTTGAGCCTGTTAACATCATTAGACCGTGTACCACAATCTATTGATTCTTTGGAAAGGACAAATCCATAATAAAATTGACTTACCTTATACTTTACAAAAAATCTTTGATCTAAATTAATCTCTTTTGTTCCTAACTGAGAGGCTTTATATTCCTCCAAAGGATTATACAGTAGAATTTTCTGCAAAGTGTTATGACCACTATGTATGTATTAGTTTCTATTCAGCAGTGATTTCGATTTGTTTTCTTGAAGGAAGGTTTTATTTTAAAATTGTATTTCTGCAGAAAGCTGGTCTGTCGCTGGATTAGAGCATTTACTTTTGTCTCAAGCTTTATTTGAAAGTAAAATTGGGAAAACCATTGAGAGAAGGAATAGAATACAAACAAAGCAAACCTTAACAGCATTGTTGCTGGAGCTCTGTTACTGTTTTCATTTAATGTAATGTCATCTGTATTCACAGAAGCAACAAAAAACAGAGATACAAAAGTGATCAGATACGCTGAATTTGATTCAGCACACAGCAGACTGCGCTGTGTTAATGTTAAAAAAAAAAAAATATACAGAGCATAAAAAACCCCCAAACAAACAAGATGCTTTGTTTCTATCATAATTGTCATCAAGTTCCAAGTTATCTTACAGTAAACCTTGAAATACAATTACAGATACAAGAGAAGTGGTGAATGCTCTCATGTGCAAGAGCTATTATGACGGTACATGGCAGGCAACCTGAAAAAAATCTCAGTGCTTCACTCTGAGTTCCTGGTAGTTACCAGAGTTCCACAGAGGTCACAGAGATGAACTTACTTTCTCCATCCATTTGGGAGTTGTCTGAGATCAGAGCGAGAGGAAAAGGGTACCTAGGACATATGATAAGAGGGGGAAAGGAGGAGGATGTTGAGAATGGTTTAGACGGTCATGATAAAGAGAGAGAAACACAAGAATGTGTTACCATGAGAGAAAGCAGAAGTTACAAAGGTACAAGGATTTTAACAGCATCAGCAACAGCAGAATCAAAAAGAGGTGCCTCAAGGAAGATTATAGTGACTTTAATGAACAATCTGGGATAGTGAAGGAGGGCAGAAACAGAAATAAGTTGAAGTCTGGAGTAACCAGCAGTAAGCACTATTCCAAAGTGTTCAGTAGATGGAAATAGTGGAAGTATATATGGGTAACCTGACATCAGTGCCTCCAGTAGCTGTATTTACAAAGACAGGTTGAGTCTCCATGTCAACGAGGCAGTCTGAAGCATAGACATAAGACTCCTCCTCCAGTACCCTGTGTGCATCTATCTTTTATTGAAATTTGGACTTTTGTACTGACTCTTGTGCTCCTTTACATAGCTTCCTTGTTACCTGCTGTGCCATTTCTAGGCAAGCCACAAACCTAACAGTCTATTCTAAGCTTCCTCACTGCAGTACAGGAAAGTATGGAAGTATAAAGTAAAGTTCACTTAAATATTATTAGGCATATACTTCTGACTTTTGACTTGCAGGAAAAAAATATCAAGAGTTTACATACGGTATTCACAAGTGGTAAATATATGTACTTTTATGGAATATATACAGTGAACAGAATTTGAACTTTACAACCAAAACAACAAAAAAAGCTTCCCCTTAATAAGATGTTTCTTGGTTGGAGCAACATACGAGTTTGAATTAAAGCTGGATGCCCACCAAAGAAAAGTCTCCATAATACCAATATATAAGAACAAAGTTCTTCCTTTTACTTTTATGCATATGGGTGTCAACAGAATACTGTAATCTGTGCAAGCCAGTTTCTCTTTTCTTCTCTGCACTAGTTGTCTCAAGGACAGCACTTGAGAATATTTACTTCAGCTGAGTTCACATGGTCTTGCAAAAGCCCTCGGTCAGTAACCTGTCTATATTCCAAAAAAACCTGTATAGTTCTGTGAGTTTGGTTTATTTCTGTTATATAGGCTATGACATATTTCATGTGGCACTTACTGTCCAGCTCCAGGTGGTTTTTGTTTTTCTTTTTTTCCCCTCCAGCATGTTTACTTCTGAATGTAACTCAAATGTAGGGAAAAAACTAAACAAATCCCAAACATCTTACAAGGACATGTGTCAGGACATCATTCAAAGATGCTAATAATATATACAGCCACCTGAATTCTCTGCTTATTAACCATTCAGCTCTGAGAGGGAACTTACTGAGACTAATACTCCAAGCAGACTGTAGCTAATGTTTTTAACTAATGTTTTCTGAATTTGCTTTAGGTGAACCAGGAGAAAGAGGAGAAAGAGGATTTCCAGGCAGAGGACTGAAGGGTTACCCTGGACCAAGAGGTCTTCCAGGTAAATATAAGAGGGTGAGGATAAAGAAGAAATGTAGTAAAAATTTATTCAGAACTGATACCTCAGGTTGCCTTGAAAAGGTAAAAGGTGTCCACTAAGCAATAAAATTCCAAATAACAGTACTTCATAAGTTTTACTTTATATATAATGATACAGTCACAAATTGGGATTAAAAGCTCTTTTACTAAAGAGCTACCACCCCATTTATCTCAGTGTAGAAAGATTAGGAAAAATTTATACAAAGAATTAAAAAAAAAAAAAGGTAATCACACAAACGTGTATATATATAAATAAAATGGCCTCTTTTTATATAAATATATATATTTATATATATAAATCATAGAATCATAAAATCATTTAGGTTGGCAAAGACCTTTGAGATCATCAAGTCCAACCGTTAACCCAGGACTGCCAAGTCCACCACTAAAGCATGTCACCAAGCACCGTGTCTGTATGTTTTTTAAATACCTCCAGGGATGATGATTCCACCAGCTCCCTGGGCAGCCTGTTCCAATGTTTGACCACCCTTTCTGTGAAGAAATTTTTCCTAATATCAATTTAAACCTCCCCTGGCGTAACTTGAGGCTGCTTCCTCTTGTCCTGTTGCTAGTTATCTGGGAGAAGAGACCTATCCCTACCTGCCTACAGCCTCATTTCAGGTAGTTGTAGAGAGCAGTAAGATCCCCCTTGAGTCTCCTTTTCTCCAGGCTAAACAACCCCACTTCCCACAACTGCTCCTCATAAGACTTGTGCTCCAGACCCTTCACCAGCTTTGCTGCCCTTCTCTGGACATGCTCCAGCATCTCAATGTCCCTCTTGTAGTGGGCGGCCCAAAACTGAATACAGGATTTGAGGTGCAGCTTCTCCACTGCTGAGTATAGGGGGATGATTGCTGCCCTGGTCCTGCTGGCCTCACTATTTCTGATGCAAACCAGGATGCTGTTGGCCTTCTTGGCCACCTGGGCACACTGCTGGCTCATGTTCAGCCAGCCATAACCAGCACCCTCAGGTTCTTTTCCGTCAGGCAGCTTTCCAGCCACTCTTCCCCAAGCATAGCATTGCATGGGGTTGCTGTGACCCCAGTGCAGGACCTGGCACTTCTCCTTGTTAAACCTTGTACAATTGGCCTTGGCCCATTGACCCAGCCTGTCCAGATCCATCTGCAGAGCCTTCCTGCCCTCAAGCAGATCAACAATCTCCCCCGCAACTTGGTGTCGTCTGCAAACTTACTGAGGGTGCACTCAACCCCCTCGTCCAGATCATTGATAAAGATATTGAACAGGACTGGCCCCCACACTGAGC
The DNA here is from genome assembly GCA_035590275.1 of Ibycter americanus. Taxonomy (NCBI): domain Eukaryota; kingdom Metazoa; phylum Chordata; class Aves; order Falconiformes; family Falconidae; genus Ibycter; species Ibycter americanus. The sequence goes on from JAVJGI010000062.1 coordinate 13,118,534, forward strand.
CCTGGGGAACACCACTTGTGATTGGCCACCAACTGGAGGTAACTCCATTCACCACTACTCTTTGGGCTCGGCTGTCCAGCCAGCTTAGAGTACACCCACCCAAGCCTTGAGCAGCCAGTTTCTCCAAGAGAATGCTGTGGGAGACAGTAAAAAGTAAAAAGGCTTTACTAAGGTCCAGGTAGACAACATCCACAGCCTTTCCGTCATCCACTAGGTGGGTTACCTTGTCAAAGAAGGAGATCAGGTGAGTTATGAGAGATCAGGTGATTATGCCTCTCATAAACCCATGCTTACTGCGCTTGAACCCCTGGTTCTGCTGCATGTGCCGTGTGATGATGCTCAGGATGACCTGTTCCATAACCTTTCCTGGCACTGAGGTCAGACTGACAGGCCTGTAGTTCCCCGGATCTTCGTTCTCGTTCCAGCCCTCCTTGTAGATGGGTGTCACATTTGCCAGCTTCCAGTCAACTGGGACCTCCCCAGTTAGCCAGGGCTGCTGATAAATGACAGAGAGCGGCTTGGTGAGCACTTCCCCCAGCTCCATCTGTACTCTTTGGAGTTTTAAATATATATTTAAAAATAAACAAAAAAAGGCTACAAAACCCAGATTATCTCACTGACAGCCATAGCAGTCTTCAAAATCTGCCTTCATAATTTAGGACATTCAAAATACAATTCTTCTTTATTTTCCTGCTAGTTAATTGTAGTGTTACGTAATAGGGGTCCAGGACAGATTCTGATAAATGCAGCAAAACTGGCCTCTAGTGGCCAGTGAATGAAAATAAACATGTTCATTCCATCAATATCTCATACATGCATGTTTCTCTGTGTGTGTATATATATATACACACAGAAACTATTAAACTACTAAAATTTGTTCTCTTTGTAAAAAAGAAAGAAAATTCAGTTTAGTATATGCTAATACCTAGGATGTCTGTGAAACTCAAGAGTTGTCTTTAGAAATTTATCATTGGAAGAGGCTTACTAAAGTCACTATATTTCATCTCTTTGTTGAAGATTTAGAAGTAAAAAGAACATTTAGTGCTCAGAAGTTCCACTCTATACATCTATTTCCTCAACACATCTGAGTGGAGAATAAAAATAAATTATTGATATGTCTCTTTCCAGAGCACTAACATAACTCTGAAGTAGTGAGTAGCATCTACACCTTCATATGCCTCACCAACAGGGTTGTCTGCAGTGCTGCAACCAGTTATACTGCATAGCTTTTTATAGCAGCAGATCTGCACCAGTACAGCTGCACAGGATTGGGATTGAAATTTCATTGCTGTAGATGTGTAAACACAGCCTGGTTGTCTAGGAGAGGAAAACTGTCCTTCTAAGCAGGCATGTCTCTGGGGAATCTCAGAACCACTGAGAGCAGTCGAAAGCCATCTTCACGGAGCTTTTAAGAACAGGATGTTCAGTAAAGCTACATGTAAAGCAAGTCACATGCTGCCAATTTTTAGATCTGCATCTACTTTTTCAGGTGAACCAGGCAAAGCCAGTTACGGCAGGGAAGGCCGTGATGGTGAACGAGGTCCCCCTGGGATGGCCGGTCAGCCTGGGGTTCCTGGCCCTCCTGGCCCTCCTGGCCCTCCTGGGTACTGCGAGCCCTCATCTTGCAGAGTGCAGGCTGGACAGAGAGTTGGTAAGAATATGAAGGGGCCGTGAATGGGCAACACAAGTGCCACGAAGTGTCGGCATCAATTTACTTCCTGCACAGTCAGCTGAGGAAAAAATAAGGAATGAAGGAGAAATACAAAAAAGGAGAAATACAAAAAAGGAGAAACCTTTCAACCAAGGTTTTGGTAAAGCATTTTTAACACAGTGGTTGTACATGCTTTCTAAAGGTGTACTTAGCAACACAAGCTGGAACAATGGTGCTTACAGAAATACACAGATGATGCCTTCTGGCTCTTTCTCCTTTTCAGGGAGGGAGCGGGGGGGCTGCAGGGGAAAGGCATTTGTCTGTTTTTTATGTTTATTTTTTTTAATAAAGAGTCTCTGTGATTTCTGCTCCTCCCCTACTTAATTCCTATGTATGATGTACAGTGAAATAACGTGTCTTCAGCCATCAAATAAAAAAGGAACAGTTTATTTACGTCAGTTGTAGCTATTCTTTTACGCTTGTAAAGTAAATTCCAGAGCACTCCTGAGCAAATCATATCACTTCATACACAGTCTTTTCATTGTACGTATGTGCTGTACAGGATATCCTACGCCTCCTTCAGCTCTTCAATTGCAGAAACACAGTTGGGAGGCTGTTCTTATGAAAACCTGCCAGCCCTGACATCTTTTATGCTGTAAATCTCTGTAAAGGTATGATCCCTGGGTTCTAATGAATAAGCCACGTGGAATAACCTCTTCACCTTCCACTCCAATTTGTGTTGCATTCATAATTTCATATGAAGCCTATTCCAGATTGCCTCCTTCTATGTGGAATTAAAATAAAAGGCTAGTAGCCACTGTCAAGGGAATTTTAAGTCCCAAAAATACAGAAGTTTTATAGTAGAGATTACGGATCTTGAAGTAATGTCTGTGGTTATACAAAACCCAAATAAATGTTTTAACCCCCTATATGTTTTTGTATGTATGGTTACATTCAATACCAGTAAACAGAACAACTAGAAGACAGCCATTAGACATCCCAAGTTGCCTTTTTTAGATAAACTCAGTTTTTAGAGGAAAATGTGCAATATGGATATTTTGTTTCTCTCTGTATAAATTAAACTATTTGTGGTTTTGACTTTACCTTCTCTGGAGCGTATTCTCTCTCTAAGACAACAATGAAACCATCCTGTGATGTTTCCTTTCATTTTGTTATTAGTCATCCAAGTTTTCAAATACAAACTTTGGCACACCTGCTTTAAGCATTGAGTTTTTCCCTAGCCCTCAATTGTCTGCTTATGTTCAAAATAGTTGACTTGTATGCCATGTGAGAATATAAAGAAATAACACGATCAGTTGAGCTATACATTTTGCATATAATGTATAAGACAACACTAAAGGGAAAGGTACTGGTACAATGCATACTCTAAAAGGAATTATCAAAAAAAGTAATAGATAAGCCTTCCTGAAACCAGACCTGATGCTCTACCTGGATCCAAAGGTCTACTTCTCTAGCACCTCCTGTGTTGACAGAAAATGCCTAAATAGAGATCACTTAGGAGAAACATGTCTGATAAAGCTGCCTGCTAAAAGAAAGTATATTTGCACATTTCTTAGACACTTTTGAGAATGAGTTAAATGGATTAATCCCAATAATCTTTTTATGTCCCTTGCACAGTCCAGTATTTTAAATGATAAAATCTAAGAGGTGAAATCTTTACAAATTAGGTTTTATCTACAAGTGCCTGCTGCTCTCTGCTTGGTTCCACAGAAGCAGCACTGGGTGAGATTTCAAGGAAAAGATGGAGGAATAAAACAGGCATAAAGAAATGTGCCATCCTGCCCAGAGATACTGGGCACAGCTTGAGACAGAATGGTTTTTCTGCACCTCCAGTTTGGCCAAACTCTTGTAACCGACATCCCCTACGTTAATATTACAAGAAGCCATCAGAATAGATGAGTGCAAAGGATTTCACTCTTAAGAAACAAATCCAGACAATTGCATACAAGGTGATTAGCTTGTTCGCATATAAAGCTGATTTCTAAAGTTTTAGAATTAGGTCAGTTAATTTACTGATTTAAGGCATAGTCCTCAAAAGTACTCCCTATGTAGGACAGCAAATAAAAAGTTAGTGGTAATGACAAACTGTAGTTTCACCAGCAAACTTTTATTTTGACTATAAAGTGTGTAAAAGCGTTAAAAAGAAAAAAAACCCTGATAACAGAATGAAAATATTATTTTCCATAGGTAATGCATAAACATAATGAATCAAAAGAAGCAAAAAACCCCAATGTTTAAATACAAATGTGAAGTGCTTTAAAAAATACAATCTGAAAAATGCATAAAATTCCACAATGGAAAGAAACTCATGTAGGAGAGAAAACATTCATATGTAAAAACCAAATAAGAATTATTACAATCAAACAAATTCAACACTGAGGGTCAATTCAATGCAGAATCTATGTAAGTGGATAGTTTAATATTGTGACAGATTTTCTGCCTTCAAGCTGTCGTGTGAGTTTTAACTTAAAATACAGAACTGAAGAAGAAATCCTCAGGCTCATTATAAGTCATTATGGGACATATTGGTTAATCTAAGCATTTACCAATTCCAAATCCTGTGCAACAGTGGAAAAAATTTTATCTGAAGAAGTGTAGACCATACACCAAAAAATATCAAGGATGGAATTTTTAGTAACAGCACATTCAAGTAAAGACTTGGAAAATAAAGACAGTATTATGAATTTAAAAGGAAGGTGTATCAACTATGGTGATACAGAAAAAAATAGTGCTAGTTTAAATAAATATATTTAGAAGGCACAAAGCAAAGAGACTGAGAGGTTTCACAACCCACCGGCAGTGTGCTGCCCATTCTAACCAGATGCTCCTGGAATCTCAGTGAAGTCCCAAGTAAATCTTGTTCTCATCTCTTTCTGGTTCAACATCATAAAATGCTATAAGATTTTTTTGAATGAAAGACTAGTGAAAATCACTTTTACCCATCAGGATCTCTGTCACCACTCCTAGTTCTGGAGTTTTAATTGCACCATGATAAATACATGTTTTAGCTCCTCAGTTACTTAGGCATAGGCGGGACCAAGAGAAAATGTTTTAACAACTGTCCTCAAAATGACAACCAGTTCATAGAATTGTTTAGGTTGGAAAAGACTTTTAAGATCATCGAGTCCCAGTGTTAATCCAGGACTGCCAAGTCCACCACTGCATGTCCCTAAGCACCACATGTACGCATCTTTTAAATACCTCCAGGGACGGTGACTCAACCACTTTCCTGGACAGCCTGTTCCAGTGCTTGACAACCCTTTCAGTCAAGAGATTTTTCCTAATATCCAACCTAAATGTCCCCTGACATGACTTGAGGCCATTTTCTCTTGTCTTATTGCTTGCTACCTGGGAGAAGAGACCTATTCCCACCTGCCTACAGCCTCCTTTCAGGTAGCTGTGGAGAGCGGTAAGACCCCCTTGAGTCTCCTCCAGGCTAAACGATCCCAGTTCCCTTAGCCGCTCCTCATAAGACTTGTGCTCCAGACCCTTCACCAGCTCATTTATAAAGATATTGAACAGGACTGGCCCCCACACTGAGCCCTGGGGAACACCACTTGTGACTGGCCACCAACTGGATGTCACTCCATTCACCACCACTCTTTGGGCCCAGATATCCAGCCAGCTTTCCACCCAGCATACAGTACACCCATCCAAGCGGTAAGCAGCCAGTTTCTCCAGGAGAATGCTATGGGAGATGGTGTCAAAGGCTTTACTAAGGTCCAGGTAGACAACACCCAAAGCCTTTCCCTCATCCACTAGGCGGGTCACCTTGTCATAGAAGGAGATCAGGTGAGTCAAGCAGGACCTGCCTCTCAAAAACCCATGCTGGCTGGGGCTGATCACCTGGCTGTCTGGTATGTGCCATGTGATGACACTCCAGATGATCTGCTCCATAACCGTCCCTGGCACCAAGGTCAGGCTGACAGACCTGTAGTTCCCTGGATCCTCCTTCCTGCCCTTCTTGTAGATGGGCATCACATTTGTCAACTTGCAGCCAACTGGGACCTCCCTGGTTAGCCAGGACCGCTGATAAATGATGGAGAGCGGCTTGGTCAGCAGCTCCCCCAGCTCCATCAGTACCCTGAGGGATACGATCCAATCTGGTATTTTAAAATGGTGACTGCAGTGCTTTCCCTACTAGGCTAGTAATAAGTATTAGTAACACTGCTGCCGAATAATGCAGTAAGAAAAATATGTATGTTCTACATCTATACATTATATATAGAGAGTTTATATATAAGCTTTTCGTCACAGCCATCACTGGGTTCAAGCAATCTAGTATGAACTGCTGCCAAAAAACCTGTTGCGAATGTTTCACAAAGGCCAAAGTGTCTTTATAGCCAAAGGAGCTCTAGAGCACAATTTGGAGGTCCTAAATGAGGCAAGAAAGCAAGGCTAGGGAGGATTACGCTAGATTTTGCTTCCCTGAACACCCTACCTCTGATCCGAGTTTACCCAGAGCCAAACACAGATCTACAACCAAATTTCTTCTTCCTTCAAAAAGGGAAAGTGTCAAGAGATGGTACTTTCAAGGTTACCTGAAAGACAGAGTGAACAAGAAACCTCAGTTTCTGAAACAGTGTTGGTTCCTCCTAGCAGAGCATGGCAGTTGTGCTTCATGTACAAATACACACCGCATTTTTGCAAATGTTTTTGAATTGCTTAAATCATTGGGTGAAGTGTGTTTGCTTGACTTGCTCATCACTGTATTACTATTTGGCCATGTAGCCTCTGCTTCCTTTATACTTAAAATACAGTCACTGCATCTCTTCTGCTCATGGGCCACAGGTAAAGAAGTGTCTCTGTTTTGTAGGGCATGTTCCTCCCATCTGATTTGTTGCAGCTTCAGTTTTATTCCCCTCCCCTCAACCCGTTGGTTTACTGTCCTGTTTTGCTTGTGGCACATGCATTCAAAGGGACTAATAAAAACTGTGGCAGCTTTAGACAATATATGCAAGCTTGCTGAAGCCACTATGGAATTTGAAGAAAAATGATCAAGTGATCACCTAGCATCCTTTAAAATGCCATTGACATAGGAGTTCTCTTTTTTCTCCTGGGAGAGTTAGGCAGCAAGAGAACAATGAAAACACCTAAAGTTACCTGAAGTTAAATGGTTCAGTGAATTCGTTTCTTGAATAAAAGTGATTACCTCATATTCACATGGGAAAGTTATCTGCATCTGATTCAGAGAATATAATAACTTCCAGAAATTATGTATACATATATATATTAAGGCCAAGGTTTTTGACTTCTTTTTTTCCCTCCAGACTGTAGAGCCCTAAGTTTCACCAGCCTGTAGGAAGCACAAGCCTGACCCTGGTGTGGTCAAAAGCAACGCCCCCGCCCGCCCACCCCTGCCAAATTCAGCCAGCTCAGGCTTGCAGCCCCGGTGCTGAACGCCCCCCAGGGCTCACTGCCGTGGCTTTGTGCCTCTCCTTTCTCCCATTTGCAGTTGCATCCTCCCGCTCATGATTTGACACGGAAGGAAAGGTTGTCATCTCTGACAGCACCACAAACAGAAAGTATGTGAAACATTTCCATCTGGAATCCTATTTCAGATGGAAATGGCCACATAATAACGTAAAAAGCAATTTTCTATCCACTTAATACATTTCCATTGAACCGAACCTTAAATGTTGCAAAACAAAAATATAATGAAGAAGCAGTACTGTGATTCATTCAGTGACAGCTGCATATAATTCAGAAATGAAAGAAAACAATAAAATAAGGTACGTCATTGAAAATCCTTCAAATATACTGACTGGAGACAGAATATATTTACATTGAAACTGCAGTAAATAATTAAATGCGTTTGTGTTTATGGAACAGCAGACTCAGAGATAAAATTGCTAAAAGACATGTAGACTACATTCTTTTTAGCTATGAACTTGTGTTGGTCTAGAATCTGTAACGTTTGTTAGCAATTAACATTTCTTTAAGGTATCGTGGAGCTTGAGATTTCCACTTAAACACCCACCAAGGCAAGGTCACGGTTACATTTGTTCTCCGTGGCCTATACCCACTTACGTGCATGGAGATGGATTTAAACATCCATCCAGTACAATCTAGTTATAGGGGGCATAACAGATTTCACAGAAAATTTGTGTGACTTGGCACATCCAAAATCTAACAAAACACGATAAAAAAAACCCCGCAAACCAAAACTGTTTTGATTCCTGAGATACTTCTCGTATTCTAACATGTCACATTAGAGCAGTGGTTCTACTGATTTGGCAAAATGTAAGCTTAGGGGCTGGCTTTACTTAGTATATTTGGAGAAACAAGTTTATAAAACACTAGTTTAACCCGTGGGGTTTTTACAAGACTTTTATGTAAACATTACAAAAAAAGAAGAAAAAGAATTGAGTGTACGCTGACAAGAAAAATAGTATTTTACCCTAGTGAAAAAGGAGCAGCGCCAAAATATTTTGTGTGATTATCCATTAATTTAAAAAATATGCTTATTTAACAAAGCTGTGCATATCTAACATTTGTCATAATCCACAATCATAAAACACAAAGGATGGATGATACAATCAATCCCGTTTTCATGTCACAGTGCTCTTTTAGCATTGAAACCAAATCCAGTTTAAGACAACACTATTGGTTCTTAAAACATTACTAGGCTGCACTGCTACTCGATCATACAAAGTATGCTGTTGTAATTTTTATTAACCGTAGCAGACTCCCTGCTCCCCTAGAGACAAACAATATTACAGTGGACATAAATGATGCCTGAAAGTGGGATGTCCCACTACTGCATGTTCTTCTGTAACACGTGTATATAAAAATCACAAACAAAACCTAATCAATATCACCTGAAAATAATTATCCAAGAAAGGCAGTATTTCTGCAAATACTACCATGCAAAACTGAATTGATTTTAGTGAAAACAAAACCAAACCAAAACCACCTGGCTCAACAACAGAATCAGAGACACTGCTGTGAGTCTACACAGCACCGGGTCATTTCTTGTGCTGCTGAGCCAGTTAAGCCCGGGCTTTAACCTTTGTACTGAAAAGATGTTTTGAACCCCACCGTGTGGACAAAAGGAGGTACGCTGCAGCATCAGAAAAGTTTCCCTCTTACAAGTTTATTACTTTCTTTAGACAAACTGAGTAGTTCTGTACGTAACTCTTTGCAGAAAATCCCAACATGTTCTTAATGGGTGATAAAGCAACTTGCCATAAAATATAATAGACTGATCCTGAACTAGAACAAAGCTTAGAGAGCTTTTAAGAAGGGTTTAAAACACTTTGTCAAAGATTTGTCAGTTCAAAGTCCTGTTGTACGTAAACATTCCCAAATCAGAAAAAGACCTTATGCTACTGGAAAAAATAAATCTCCTTGTTTAATTCCTTGCAATGCTTACTGCAGCACAGACTGTTCAAAACAGACATGAAACCGATAAAGCAAATTGCAAAACAGATTCGCACCCCTCTGCCCTCCTCTCCCCAACAACTAAGACAACATCAGTCTGAAACCACAAAGAAATTTCAGGGGCCAAATAGGAAAACCATGCAGAAGCATGTCTCCAGCTACATTCTGCTTTCAATGCGAAAAATATAGAGTAGGAGAAAACCAGTGTGAAGTAAATTTAAGCTGGGACTAACGCTGTTCTATCCCGGTGAAGAACATGGCATCTTTAAAAAGGTATCGAGACAGCCCATATGAAAAAATACCTGTTTTCTCATGTGAGAAAATTAAAGCGGGCTTTTAGCAAAATAAAAAATAATGCAACAAGATAATTACCAAAGTTACCTGCAAATCAACTGAAAGTGTTCAAACACATTTTAAAAAGACCTTTCGATTTGAGCCTACAAAAAGAAAAAGGCATCTGTAGGAAACATAGCTGAAAAAATAAAACTTCTTCAAATATAAAAAGTGTTCTGCTTTCCAACAAGTTCAAGTAAATTAACATACAGCAACTGCATCTGGCAAATAACAGACGCTCAGTTTCAGCTAGCTAAAAGCCCCAAAATATACACATACCACTGACGCGGCGCAATAGTCCGTGCACAGCCTTCCAGGACGGGGCCGCGTCGAAACTTCTGTCATGTGGATACTCCTTACGAGACAGCACCCTTTTCAATATTATCACAGAAAACGAAGTTTAAAATTAACTTATGAAGTAAAAAAAAAAAAAAAAAAGTTTATAGATTTTTACATATATTGGAATTACTAGAGAAGTAAAAAGAAATCGATGAAAAAATGTTCATGCAAGATACCTGACCAGCAGTTCATTTGACTGAATGGAAAACAGTACGCGGGGCCTGTTGCCCCGCCGGTGTATAGATACCGATACACACATCGGCGCAGGGCCCCTGGCTTTCCTTGCCGGGCTGGCAGACCCGTGGCCCGGGCAGCAGCAGGTGCCCCAGGACAGACAAGTCGCTTTCGAGCCGCCTCACCCGTTCCCAGCGTTGGCGCAGCCGCGGCACCGCGCACCTGAGGGCCAGATCTGAAGGTGATCGCTGTCACAGAGCAAAGCACGACATGCTGCACGGGCCCAGGAGATCTGGAACGGGAGCAGCGTGCTTTGAGCTAAGCACGGGCAGGACCACTTGTTCCAAAGGCACCTTTGCCCCAGCGGGATGGGCGCCCACCGCTCGCAGAACGTGCTGGCCTAGAGGGACAGCCAAGGATGAGCAGAAAATGAGGCATGAGGACTGTGGTTCACCTGTGGGCTTTGATCTCTCCGTCCCCATCCTCACCAGGGAAGGACAAAGCACCCTGACCCCCTCAAGGGGTCCCAGCCGCAGGGCACATTACCGCTTGCGCATTCCCTTCAGGAGATGGCTTCATGGTATGACACACGTTTTCTGCTGTCCTCCTTCCTGCTACCCTCTCCTGGTCCCAGGTGTTTACTCTCAACCTCAGATCCCTGTGTTTATTTAAACACCTTTCTTGTGGCAAGCACCATCTTCCCTCCGAACATCTACCTGTTCACCACGTCCAGTGGGTGTGCTTTCCCTTTCCGAAGGTGTGCCTGAAGGCTTGCCTGTGCTCCCCCGCTGCCTGGGCTAGCTCTGTCACCTCTTGCACCCATCTTGCTCCTCAGGGCCAGGTGCAAGTGCTAGGAACTCTATTCAGAACAAATGCCAATGTGTTTCTTTTTTTTTTAAGATTCCCCACCAGTCATTTTTTTAAGCAAAGCCCAGAATTCAGCAGATTCATGTCTCTCAACAGCTTCTCTGGAACCCCAGCACTTCCAATCTGGGCACGCTCCCCTGGTGGCTCCCTACTGCTCAGGCACGAAGTCACCAAAACCACTTCCCTGCCTGACGTGGGAGAGAATGACTGAGTGAATGACTGGCTTCCAGACGACAGGGCAAGAGCCCTCCGCAGTGCTTTTGTAATACAGGTTCATTTTGAGGTTGTGGGTCACAGCTGTCCATGTTCTTTCGATAGCACCTTCACTTTCGATTGCACTGTAGCAAATTCTGTAGAACTAATCTAGGATCAACTGCTTCCCAATAACTAGGAGTGAAACTGCGGCCATCCCTCCTCCCTCCTTTTCAGAATCAGCCTTTGTGTGATCGATTTTCTCCATCTTTTCTTTTGCTCAACACTTTGAGCTCTATAGGATTTACAGTTTGTTCTGTTTGTTCTTCATTGACAATGTCTGGTCCTGTGAGATTTACTGAATACCTGCAAACTGCACACATGCAGTCATGATCTCTGTAGCACACCTTTCCAAGGAGGACTCTGCATTTTTTCTGAATTTCTCTTGAACTCAAGCAATTTTTTGCAACCAGTTATTAAGACCTGTGAGTTTTGGGTTCTACTGTTTCCATGTTCTTCTCAAGCTTATTTTGGCACATGATTATTGCAGCAGGAAGAGGAAGACTGTGCCACCAGTAAAACTAGAAGCTTGTGAAGTTCCTTCTTTGACTGTCTCACTGTGTGCCCACAACCCTCTGCTCTAAAGCAAAGGGTCATCTTTGCTATAAGCAGACCTAATGGCAGAGTAGCTTGATTACAGGCAATGATACTACATTTACTAAGTCCAAGTAATGGTTAGAGCCAGCCATGTAACAGTTAGAGCCAGTTCTCAGCTGGGAACATCAACACCAGCTCCTAGCAGTTTAATATCTGGAGTATACATAACCTTGACTAAATGAACATACAAACCCTTGGCAGGGACAACATCCAGTCAGCAGAGATGCCTCTCGGGGCTGCTGGTGATTTTCCAGTCAGTCTGAAGCTAAACGTTGGATGGGATTAGAGAGATCATAAATGCGTCTTCGTTTCCTTCTTTGACATGTAGGAAGTGACTGAAATGGTGGGTAGCGTTTGTGATGCACGACACAGACCCAGCTCAGGTGGTGTGCTGGAGCCTCCTCGAGGGATGTGAATGTTTAGTCTGAACAGAGTTCCCAGCGCTCCAGCTCACGTCCTGCATTTGCCATGAACAGGTATGCTTTAAAACTTCAGAAACACATTTCATTTTTTCCATTTAAACTTCATCACCAGCAAGAAAAATATAGCCAACTTACATACTGAGGCATAGATACTGTCTTAAGTTATAATAAAATATTTTGTTTGAAGAAGGAAGCTTATGAAAATTATTTGGGCCTATTTTCTCCTCTAAGCAAAATAAATATGAGAAACAACACTGGAATGCACTCTGGAAAATATATGTCATCATTTCATAATTACGACACTGCAAATAACATAGAGAAAGGCTCAATTCCGTGCCTTATAAATTATCTATATACCATGCAGTGTCAAGGGAAAGAAAAATGCACCAAATATTTCAAAGGTTAAATTAACTTGTTGAGAGGAGTGAAAAGTGACTGTGAACCCAAGTGTCTGGGGCAGAGGGGTTTTATTTCCTGCTGGCGTGTGACCGAGTCTGTGAGACGTGGTAATAGCAATCTGCTGGGTTGCACCTCCCGTTGGGTCCGGGTGGCCCCTGTGGTCCGGGGGAGCCTGGTGTTCCTGGTGGGCCCGGCAGGCCAGCAGCTGGTAAAACAAAGTCAGAGTTAGCAGAGCCCTCACCAGAGTGCATACAGTGCCCCACGTTTCATCGCTGACGGTCAGCTGTGCACCAGCTCATCTGTGAGAAGGCAGGTGGGTCTGACCTCATGCTACAACCAAGCCCAGGAGGAAAGGCATGGGTGTAAAACCGGCGTGAAAATCAGGAGAAAGACCTGTTAGTTCATAAATGACAACAGCAGAAATAAATCTGAAGACTTGTACCTGCAGGGCCAGGTGGTCCAGGGTTACCAGGCAGTCCAATTCCAGGCTCGCCTCTTTCCCCTTTCTGTCCTCTATAACCTACACAGAATAAAGACATGAAAATAAGAGTGCCCTCTTGTTATAAACAGTGATCTTCGGTGCATCTTGTTGACAGAAAATTATCAAGACAAATGTAATTAGGAAAACACATGCTCAATTCTTTTTCTGAGACTGGTATTTTTTTCTGAGACAGCTCTTAAGTTTGTAAGTTTCTTCTGGAAAATATGAGCATTGCTAGCAGTAACCACTGCATCCTCTGCCACAGGACTCTCACTGTGTTCACTGACTAGCCGGACCTTTACCCGAGATTTTAAGTTACCTTCCTGAAATTCCTCTAGTAAGGAACCAAACGTGTATTCTGCACCAGCGTTACCTGTTCAATGAAGTGATGTAAAGCACCAACTCAAAGGCCATCTGGCTTCTGACCAGCCCTTCTCTGACAGCCCACAAACTGAGCGAGGCTTTGCCCTCTCCGCTCTACGTATGTTTTTATGTCTGCACTTTTGAGACTATAAGCCCGTAATCGTATGCCTAGATATTCCCCTGTGTGTGAGAGAAGACCCACTCCCCCTCCAACATCATGCGGAATGAGGCATCTTTAGAGATTGTGCAGATTTCGGGTTCTAGCATGCAATACCTAACTTTGAGCCAAGTGGCTGTATATTGTTAATGAGGTGTGATTACTAATTATACTTTGAATGTTTGAGTCTGTTTTCTTGACAGGCCATAGCTTTGTATTTATCTAAATAGCTTCCATCTTCTCAGGTGCTGCAACCCATGTCCAACTCCTATTTCTTTTTCCTTAAACTGTTCGTAAAAAGTTTTATTAGTTGGAAACACTCTGACTGCTTTAGAGCAGAGGACTTGTGCTTACCCGTATAATATTTTGCTTCATATTTCAAGTTAAGAATCCATCTACAAATGTACCTTTTCTGTTCAGACCATGTCATTTATGTAAGACAAGGGATGAAGACATTTTTAAACGAACAAGTATGACACCTGACACAATCCCTTACTTTAAAAAGGATTATAAGGAAACCCTCTTACCTCCCCACCACCTCAGACATTGGCATGTAAGGTGACAAATGTGGAAGATTAATTTGACAACTTCTGGTCACATTTGGAATTAAATTTTCTCTGCTTCAGGGACCAGTATATTGCCAGTGTCATGTATGCCATCCAACAAACTACCTCTTGTGAAGAGCTGTGACTTAATTTGAATTAAAAAAGAAGAGTCACAGCTGACCAGTCAGCACAGTTGTATAAATCCACTTGATGTCTCATGAAGATTAATGGGCACTGGCAGATGGATGGCAAAGGTTGTCTTGTCAGTGTACTGCGGTCTATGGCAACACTAGTACTTTACGGGACAATCCAGAAGGAAACTATTCTAAGTGCTGTGGGTACCGATTCAGGGTTGTTATGACAGACACAATGCAGTAGGAACAGTACACAGAGTATTCAAACTTTCCATTAAACACAAGCTCATGATACACTTCGGTAGAAAGTGTATTATCTGTTGCAATCATTCTAGGTTTCAAAACAGAGTGTCAGTTATCTCACTCTTCTCTCAGCACCCTGACAAGGAAATTACAGAGAGGCAAAAACATTAGAAAATGCATGCAGAGTGACATGCATAACAAAAGGAAATTAACTGTTTAAAAGCTCACAGAGAAACAAATGTAATATTAATCATGCATTCTGGTCACTGAGTTGTGTTAAGCAGAATTGTACAAGGTATATATGCACACAAGCTATAAAGACTCAGAAACGGGAATATGCAGGTGCTTGCATTCAATTGTGAATCTGGTTTTTGCTCTTTAATGACCATAGTAGTATTTACAACTACATCAAGTTGTTTTGCTCTGAAAATCTTGTGTAACACATAGTAGTTGCTACTGTTTGAGAAGCTCAATCATACAATCACAGAATCTATTACATCTCCTATTTATTATATATATTCTCTATGTTTTTTAATTTACAATAGATCATTACAGTACATTTCTCACTACAAACCCAGTTAACTGTAATTTTACAAAGTAGTGCTGCCACTAATAATTTGCTTTGCATTTCTTTTGCTATGGGGAAAAGAGAGAAATCACATTTACGATATATCACGTTTACAATCTCCATGTTAACCATTACTGTAGGTGTCTAAGACATCATAATTGAAAAAGGACTGAGATAGACTGAAAGGTTCTGTAAACATCACTGGAATTCAAGACAATAAGGAAAAAAAAATCCCACAATAGGACAAAGAGCAGCCTGCCAATGCAAATATATGATCCAGGCTAGTGTAAACCATTACTGGCTGTATTTGAATACATATGTTTGTACACAGTGGCAGGTAAGTTCTGTTGACACTGAAGTTTAAAACAAAAATTCCCAGATATCTTTTCTAAAAACAAGGCTTTATTTCACAGGGTGTAAGCATATTAGTAAAGAGGCCTATATGTAAACATTCCGAACAATGTAATGTGTAATTCTGGCAGGAAAATCTTTGATTTTTAATGAGGTATATTTTGCTCAGCAGTAGGGCCATGATTACACTTCCAGAGAATAATATCACCTTCTCTCTGAGCTTAAAGTGACAAACTTATACATAGTTAAAGGAAAATATTACCATACACATAAATCAGATTTTGATTTCTTGTTTTTAACATAAAGGCACATATAAGATCTTGTCTATTTTTACTGGTAGGCTTACAATTCCAGTAAGAAATTCCAGAAATGTTTAATTCGAAAGGCAACTGCTTTAGCAAAGCCTTTCACTCAGATTCCAGAAGTTTTGTTGTGATTTCTGCAACCCAGAAGTTGTGGTATGTAAACATGCACCCAACATGGGTAGTACAGTAAGCACTTGGTAGCAGTATGTACAAGTATGTGTTCAAACAGATCAGCTTTCTTCTGCTCATAGATGAGTGCTGACAGCTAAAATACAGCTCTTGGTTTGGTGCCCTCCACAAACACCATGGTCAGAAGCATCGCTATTGCAACACCCTCAGCTCTACTTGGAAATGATACAACTTGGAGGTAAAAAGTTCTCTCATTTAAACTGCTCCAAAAGGTATTCCACCTATATCATGGAGACCCTCTTCCATCCACATGGATAATGCAGCACCAGAAACTAGCATGTCAAGTATCTAGAGAATCTGAGGTTCGTTAGCATAAACATGAGGCAAACACATTACCATGACAGGGAACAATGAGACCAAAGTATCCACTGTGCTTTACTGTGCAAATACTCTGTGTTCTTAAAAACAAACAGCTGCAAAAGAACAGGAAGGCGCTAAAAGCAAAACCTCTCATCTGGCCTCTAGTGCACATTCTGAACTCCTTCTATGTGCTATAGCCCTCTCAGCTGAGAGGTAGGAAGTAGCTGGGTTTCAAATCAAAGTAAAACAGGTTAACTTCACCCTCCACAGCAAAGAATATTTTACAGGAGGTAATGCCTGAAACCAGTGTAGCTATTTCAGAAGAGTGGGTGTGTCTGGACAACATCCGCTATAATGGATTCCTGATGTCAGCCAAGGTTTTTACATGCTCCCACCATACGAATTAATAATTATAATACGAGACACAAATTTTACAACAGAGATTAGAAATAAGATAAGGAAATTTCACTATTCATCACATGGTATTTTTCTTTCCTGAGCTGTGATGTTTGATTCCTTGAGACTATCATGAGTTATGAGGACCTATAAAAAACTTATTTTCTTAATTTCATAGAAAGAGTGACGTTTAACTATGATGAAATCTTGTTTTCTCTATTGAGAAAAAAAAAGTCATATTAACATAAAGGATCTCTGGATTGCAAAATTATCCTAAGGTGCTTTTGGTCTAATGGACCAAAATTCACTGTTACAGTTTTAAAAACCCAGTTAAGTCAGTGGAGTTAATTGATCTAGATCCTCTAAAGTATGACAAGCTGACTCACTGCAAATGGATGACATTGCTATAGCTTGCCTATAAAGTCTTGAAATAAACTTCCTGTTTCTCTATGAGACATTAGCATACTTCAAAACACATACAGAGTAAACAAGTTCCTCTGCTCTCCCTTAAGCAGATGCTGTACATTTCACTGGTAACACTGCCTCACAGTATGAGCTTGCTGATGCATACACCATAGGTTATTTTTTTTAAATGAAGAAAAAAACATATATAAAAAAATCTTACAATCACTATTATATAAGGTCTATCTAAGTACTAATTGCATGTTTCATAATTTAAGTTGCAATTCTTTGTTGTTTTTTGTTTGCATGCCATATTTTTCTTGAGACCATCCTATAAAACCAAATTATTTTTACTTGAACCATTGGGAAGTACCTGAGGTACACTATGAACAACCTTGCTGAAGGCCAGCAGGTAACAATTCATTACAAATGGATGAGTCTATGCCCAAGAGCTTAACAATTCTTTAAATACACTCTCTGAAGACCATGCCTACATTTCCAAAAGTTAGTATCTTTTTTTTTTCTGCTTCTGGGACTAATCCCTAACTATGGGTTTGCTGTGCAGAAGGAGGCTCTTGTGGAATTCAGCCAGGTCATACGAGTCCAGTTCCCGGGGCAACTGGCACCACACTCAAGGCATGCAGAGGGACCCCTGTGAAGCCACAAGTTAAGCACCTCCTTGGACTCGGTAACACCTGCCTTTCCTGCCGGCTGGTTGTAGCAGGCTCCCTGCTCAGTGTGCAGCATCACAGACAGGCTCCGGAGGTGTTCATAGAGGTCCTGTTCATTGCTCTCCAAACACGTCTACTACTTTTCACTGGCTGCATGGGACAAGTGATTATTTCACTTTGTCAGCCCAGATGTGTATTACTGCATACAGCAAAACCCTGGAGTTGGCAATGCGGGCTACAACTAATTGAGAAATATAATAAGGAATATCTGTCAGTCAATATCAGATGCATATTATGACTTGGGCATATGTGCACACAGCATGCTACTTGGATGGTCTCAGCCACACGTGCATGTAACGTGCCTCTACAAGTCTTGTCTGCTATATCTTTTAAGGTAGAAAATAAGCTGGAATATGGAAGGATAATTTTCGATCTGCTCAGAGATTTGAATGTCTTTTTGCTGTTGGCGCAAAAAAATAAACATGCACAGGCACAACTGGGAAAGGCACGAAGGGTATTTGTAAGTGTGCTTCTCTCACGGGACTACATCTTACTCAGACTGTAAAAAGGTGGCAAGACAAATTTTTGATTTTCTTTCCTTAGGAGTATAATTTCATATACCTTTTGATGTATCAGAGGAGTAAATGCCTCTCACGTAGCTTACCTTTTACTAACCAAAAAAGAGTATTGAGCATATCAGTAAAATAAATGGAAATCCTGTGTACACGGGGCACTACTTTTACTTAAGCATAAGGTATGAAAAAGCAGCTTTATTTTTTTTTCAAGCATAGCTATCATCTTTACGATTGATGCTCACTAGCTGGAAATGAAGCCTAGTACAATGTTCCACTTGCCAGAAGCATCTGAGACTATCCACCACAATACATCATCATTGAACAATCTGGCACTAACGCTGAAGTTGACTGTTTACAGTGATCTGAATATTTAGGTAATGATGAAGTCAGTGTCGTAAGATTCTAAGCCTTTTATTGTTTTCCTTGATCCTTTATTCTTGTTCTTCTCATCCTGAGCTCATCACATTTTTCAAGCTTCTGTCAGGGGTTTGTGCTTATCAATATTAGTAAGTCTTTATTCTTCTCATAGCTTTAGGATCCACACATCTTCAGCTTTGCTCTCATGTTCTTCATTCCAGTCTGACTTGCTCTGACTCCAGAGCAGACCAAACTAACAAAAGATAATAAAGAACTACCTACAGATAAACTGCAAATTATATATTACCCACCCACAAAATATTATTCATCGATAAATTCTTTTTTCCTTTTAGTCTGTTCTCTTCCTTTTAATCTCTGGGAGGCTGACTCTAGAGTAGAGCACAGCTACAATGAGCCTGGATCCCTTGAAGCTAATTTTGCAGTGAAAGACAGTTGAGTAAAATGACAGTCCTATACTGTCCAAACACATTGCAATGTACAAATTACTGTTTGGGGTACAGTGAAAACCTGATTACTCAAACTGATTTGTGAAAATAGATTGCTTCATTGAGAGGAATTCATGTGGCAATATTTCAGTTTTCACTGCTTCTGAAAGAATAATATTTGCCTTCAGTTTTTCCTCCCCTGTGTTGTCTCGGGATCAGAGATGAGAACACTCAAGACTTGGAGATCAAATTTTGTTTCTAAAATAAGATGGGTCTCTCAACATGGAACAAGACCTAACAGTTACATTAGAGTGCTGGCACAGTTTTTCTTCCTCATTAACATACTTTGCAGAAAAAAACCAAAACTGCTACAGTAGTCTAGATATCTGTCAGCTTTAGATATCTATCGGTAATTAACTTTATCACTTATTAGAAGAAAATGCACTGATTAGGAGTTTTTAATCAGTAAAATCCACACATTTACTATGGGTTAATATTTAGATCTAGTCTGGAAAAAACATAAGTACAGTTTTAAAAGTTAATCATTAGGAAGCTAGATAGGAAATCCTGGCTTATTTAATGATCATTAGCAAGTGTGTGAAGATTTCAAGAAACAATTCATGGGAACATTTTTTGTAATTCCTACCTTGAATTCCACGTTCTCCTGGCGGCCCTGGCAAACCATCCTTTCCTGGTGGCCCTGGTAACCCATCTTTTCCTGGGGGCCCTGGTTTTCCATGAGCTTGGGAGGCAAGCATTGCAGCAGGCAGCTTCAGCTGGGATGCAAACTGAGCCATCCTTTCTTCATTAACAACATTAACAAAGGACACAAGAAAAAGTGGGTAAGAAATCTGCTATCAAAATACAGGAAAATAAATAAATCGTAAGGCCCCAGCTGAAGTAGGTTTCTGGAAGTAAGGTGTTTAATTCTTTTAAATGTCAAGGTATTAAATGTTCCTACAAGTACTGAGGCGCTCAGTTCCAACTCAGACTCGTGGCTGACACTTTACCTTTTGAAATAACCTGAATTAATTTGTACTGAAGTTTCTGTTACTACTCTCTTTTACTAATGTATTCCAATATTTCAAATGAGTTCTGACTCCTGTTCATGGAAGTACTTAAAATACATGAAGACAGAATAATTAGTACTTAACACCCCTATGAAGGGCTACCTTATATGTTTGTAACTCATATTAAGTTGCAATGTAGAGCTTAAATACCGTGAACAGTTCTTGGAATGCTGAAACCCTGAAAACAGTTGTGAGAAAACCTATATGTGGGCAGTGAACATTACTAATTGCAAAGATTTCAGCATGAACTGTTCATGCTGGTGGAATAAAGTGCACTTGTTAACATTTCAGTGTTCCTTAGAGGTAGACAAAATAGGTGCTAACCTTGAATCAGTCTCATTTATACTGGATTAAAAAACTTAACGAAGCATTCCACAATTTAGCAGGTATTTACTGTGGCAGAGTTTTAAGATTTAAGAAAAGAATCAGAGTAAAGATAAGAGTGAGCATCAAATAAAAAATAAGCAAGGTGATAGAAAATAGGCACAGTGAAACAAAGCCAAAAATAGAAGATCTGTGGGAACACTAGTGACGTGTAGAAAATGGAATAGCTATAAAGTCAAACCCTAATATTCCCTGTAGGCAGGACACCTTTTAATACTTTCTTTTTATGAACAGACTAAATACTTGTTACAATTCCATTTGAATGGGAAAAGGAGGTAACTTCAGCCAACAAACTGCTCTTGAAATACATAACAGGTTGAACTCCTGAGGGGTAGCAGTCTGGGGAAGGGTGAAAATACACAGAATGATAGCCATATAAAATGAAAACGTGCCTGAACAGTTTAAAAAGCCTCAAGCTTTATATGATTTCTTTTATCCCTAAAAGACAAGAGGTTTTGTATCCACAAATATTTATGACAAAAGAGCTAAGCATATTGCAGACATAAAAAATGCACTTTGCAATGGAAGAGAAGCTACTGTTAAGAGGTGTTTGAGCAGAAGCTTGTTTCAGACACCTACCTGAGTCACAGCTTTTCAACCCTGACTAAGAAAACGCTGGGGAAGAAAAATATTTCCTTTCGGAGTAAGGACACACCTAAGAAAGCTCACATAGTACAAAGGCCTTGGCTGAATCTGGCACTTGCCTAAAACTGTGCCAGAAGATGGTGGTCTGAAAGGGAGCTCTGGCGCTCAGCAGGGAAGTTTGCTTAAAATGTACAGCAGTTTAGACCTGCGTGACTGAGAGTTGTCAAGCCTTCCTCTCATTTAGATAGTCATCCACTAAGTGGCCAAATTAAGCAGATATTTCTATTGTCTCTACTTAATAAATTTTTAATGTCTTAATGATACACTGTAGATACATATGTATCTGCATATATGATACATATATGTGTTTACAATGTTACATACATATGTTTGCTATTATGATTTGGTGCAAACTACCTTTTAATGCTAATCTTTTACATACAGAAATACCCGTTAACAGATACTATAATTTATAATAAATTATAAAAAATTATAATAAATTATAATTTATAACTGTTTGAATGTAAGTATAACAATTAACTATAACTGTTAAATAACAGTTAAACATAGCTACAGCAACAAGGCAGCTGCTAAGTCCAATATAAGTTAGATGACATGTAAAGAAATATATATAAAGGCTGTAGGAGTGTAAAACATTTAGAACAGAATTTAAGATTTACATTTACTTGTAATACCTCATTTTCTTACCTTCAAAAACCTTAAGAACTTCTTGTCTGATATATTTTTTTATTTCTTCAAGTGAAACTGTATCAGCCTGATGAGGAAAAAGAAAGGTGATATATATCAGAAGAAACATACAGAGGGCACTTTATGATGCTACAAAAATAAAAAAATGCTGAAATTAGCATGAAAAATGTAAAGCTTTCACCAAAAATTAAATATTTTAATGTATTTGTGTTATTTCCTTAACTGAAAAGGCCACTTTATTGCAAATACATTACAATATTATAAAGGCCACTAATATCATGAAGTGGAAGAGGTACTCCCAACTGTCCAGAGGATCAGCATGCTATAGAAATTAATTTGCTTAAGGCTGTAAGGATGTCCAGTGACACCATTAGGCTTTACTTGCCTTCTGCATAGCATTTGCCAACTTCTCACCCCTTCTAACTGCTTCGAAGCACAGCTGACTAACTAGAACTGTATCACAGGACCAATAACTGGAAAAGTTTTTTAGAACTTTACCCCATCTGACTGAAGGTAAAAAGAACCCATAACATGGATGTCTGCCTGTGTGCACATGGAGACAAACCAAGACATCCACAACTGACAGGCAGCGTTTCATTTTTTTTTTAAATGCTGATTTCCCTTTTACGGAGAATCATGTAATCTGCCTCCATTGCTTTCTCAGTTGCCAAGACTTACACTTCAGCTCTTAAGCTTATGAAACAACTTGAAATTTAATGGTATTGAGCAGCCACGTGGATTTTTCAGGAGCTAAAGAAATAAGTAATAAAAGTTTATCCATAGTACATGTTAATAAAAACAAAACACAAAAAGCGACTGCTTGACCACCTGGGTATATTTTTTCCACCTCTTAACTAAACACTGAAATTATCTCTGAGATATCTTAGTTTTTCTGATACTGTGGTATTGGTCGGTTGAATTTCCACCACTTGGCACAAGTCACCTTCATGTCATCTGAATTCACAAGCAACCAAGGAAAACTTGTATTTACTTACTGGAAATCCTGGGGGGCCTGGTGAACCCGGGGGACCTTGATGACCTGGTGATCCTGGATAGCCTCTGTCTCCTGGTGGCCCAGTAGGACCCACATCCCCCTTTTCTCCTGATGGGCCAGGTTTCCCTCGTTCGCCTTGTGGACCTTTGTCCCCTGGAATACCTTGATCTCCCTATGTAAAATAAAAGCAGAAACAAAACCACTGCACACACTGTAACAAACTAGGAAAAGTCACCCAAGAATGCTAAAGTGAAAATTCTTCCCTGTTCAGAAACAGATTTTATGAGTCATGCAGGGAAGCTGATTTTACAGGCTAACCCTTGCCTCTGAAAACACAGCAAGTAATGTTTGTCTTCTTATACTTTTAATATTGAAATCAATGACAAAAAAAAGATAGCCTGACTTTGTAACCCACTTTTCAAGGACAGGCCTTGGATGCAGAAAGTTTATAGCCTTTATACAAGGACCTAGAAACGTCAAATGAGGCACAGGTAGAATTTAGGTGCTCAAATTCCACCAGGCACAAGGCATCAAGCTTTTTTTCTGTAACTTTCCCTAGAAGCCTAATATTTTATTTCTGCATTTACACAAAATTTCAGTTAATCAAAGAAACAACAAATACACAAATCCATTTATAATGAGTGAATTCCTTGCAAACAAAATAAATTAAAGGTCAATGTTCTGGCCAGCAACAGCTTCAATTGTGGCTGAAATGACACTGAAATTATATTTGTTTTATTTGTGAGGAATTAAATCTTTTAGAGTGACCTAATGTAACAGCTATTAGTTCACTGAACTACAGCTGTGGAAGCAGAGTGACACAAGTCACACACTCAGATTGTTAATGAACAGCTGGCAGTTCTTAAAGGTCACTGACTGCCCTTGCTGCACCACTAAAGCTAATATTAGGCTTCACCATAAGCAGTAAACAACATCAAGAAATGAGTGCATCATAACTAGATGAATCCAGAATCAAATTTATGAAGGGTGAACAAATGGAATTAATTGCATTCTTAATCTACAGCAAGTGCTGGTAAACTCTATTCAGATCTGAAACGTCATTGACTGATAAAGCAATAGAAGCGTAGTCACACTCCTAAGTCATATTTACATGACATATAAATATTGAAAAAGAAAGAAAGAAAGGTAAGGATGCAAGCAGGAGGTTGTATCACATTTTTATCACCTATCTGTCCTCTAATCTGTATGATTTTCAGTGAGGTAGAGCTTATTACTGATGGTAACAGCTTCACTACAAAGACCACTATAACTTGTGATGTTTTATTGCATTAGCTGATACTGAAAACTTCCCGTGGGCTGCAGTTTTTTTAGGAATGGACTGCTCCAGTGTAGGTGCCCCATGGGACACAGATCCTGCCTAAAAACCTGCTCCCATGTGGGCTCCTCTCCATGGGCTGGAGGTCCTGCCAGGAGCCTGCTCCAGTGTGGGCTCTCCATGGGCTGCAGCTTCCTTCAGGGCACATTCACCTGCTCCAGCGTGGGGTCCTCCACAAGCTGCAGGTGGAGATCTGCTCCACCATAGTCCTCCACAGGCTGCAGGGCACAGCCTGCCTCACCACAGTCTTCTCCACAGGCTGCAGGAGAATCTCTGCTCTGGTGCCTGGAGCACCTTCTGCCCTCCTTCTTCACTGACTTTGGTGTCTGCAGAGCTGTTTCCCTTGCGCTTTCTCACTCCTCTCTCCCAGCTGTTACAAAGCATTTTTTACCCTTTCTATCACATAGGCAGCACCAATGTCACTTATAGGCTTAGCTTTGGCCAGCAGCAGGTACACCTTGGAGCTGGCTGGAATTGGCTCTCTCTGACATGGGGGCAGCTGCTGGCACGTTTTCACAGAGGCCACCCCTGCAGCTCCCATTGCCAAAACCTAGTGCCATGTAAACCCAATACAATCTGTCCAACTGCTAACATGATCACATCCTCAGGGAAGTCAGTGTGACATGGAAACAATCCCAGTGTGATTACATTCATTGTGTTTCTCTTAATAAGACCTATCCTGCCAATACTGCAGACATCTATTTCCAGTTTCAGTTTCTCAGCAATAATACTTTGGGCAAAACTCTAAACATGCAGCATATGAATGATTTCCAGCAAACCCATAGCTAATTCAGCTATTCAAGACAAGAAATGAAGTGATACCCAAAAGACACCTGTAACTCTTGTCAAAGACTCTCAGATTTTCAACAGCCAATGGGAGCAGGAAAGGGAGAGTATGTGCATTGGGGGAACTGGAAGATTAATGTTCTGATGGAAGAGGCATACCCTTTTCAGGTTTCTATAAACTTTAGGATTTACAGGGAAAAGTGTTCTGTCCTGAATACAGCTATTGTATCAGGACATGTACGGCAACACCATGAGAAATTCAGAGGAAGGAGTCTGACAGAAGCAGAACTTTTGCAGTCTGCAGGAGAGAGGCTCTTTCCTGACCTTAACAAAATTTCTGCATCCAACCTCCATCTCTTATTTCACCCATAGCAACCTGAAACATTATAAAATTGAAGAACAACTCCTGTTCTACCATGTTATTGCAAAACTTGAAAGACGTATAGCCTTTAATACAATTTTTTAGTTCAGACACTTTTTGGAGATTGAGGTCCAGTATAGGGAGCTACTGAACACACCATTTTGTCTGATAGTGCTTTCAAATGAGACCACACACATGCACCCACACATATAAAAAAACCTGTCTGAAGATTACTGTACTTAAAAGAAGCCTTCATTAAAAAATTATTTAAGGCATAAATATACATATATAATTTCTCAGTTTTATAATCCTGCAGAGTAGGTATGGATAGCTCTTCTATTAGAAATAAAGAAAAATGAAGGTTTCTCTAAGACCATGGTGCTATGGCAGTGTGAAGCTGATCCTGGAACTCCTTTTCTTCTAAACAATTCCCATCTTACAGGCTGCCAATGTGTAGGAGGCAGATCAAATACTACAGCCACTTTTCAAACCAGTGTTTTTTTTAACTGCCTGCAGTGTTTCCTTTGTGTTTGGAAGAATCCCCTTGTAAAAATCCATAAAACTAGGTCATATCTTCTCCCAGATTCCTCTTTAAACTCTCCTTCACTACGAATTGTACAAAACACAAGGCTGGATATCTGCATTTTGTGATCTCTGCCTACAGTGCTGATTTATAAAGTCCTCCTCCTTTCTAGTGTTCTCCCATCTCTTGCATTTAATCTCGCACTAAATCTGTGCAGAAGGAATTATTGTTTTGCCTGGGTTTCTACATGCTCTAGTGCAGCGCGCTCCCAATCTGTGATCAAGGTGTGCAGATAATAGCAATAAATGAGCCAGCCACCAGTACTTGTTGAAATGACTTGAAAGGCGTATTTCTGACTGGTATAAACCACCTGTTTTCAACTGGTTTATCACTCAGTTTATGAACTAGTGATATATAACAGCGATGTTTACTGAAAGATTGTATAGGATTATTTCAGCCCAGGTGATTTCTTCCTTCTTAAAGCAGATTCTACAAGGATATACTTATATTAGACATGAAAACCTAAAGAGTTTTATTCTGCCCTTCCTATTTTGATGCTTCTCTTTTCTGCTATTGAAACAGTTGGTCTCAAACAGAAGGAGTACACAGTACAGCAGTAATAATAATGGCTGCAAGGAAACCTTGACTGTGTTATTTTCTGTAATCACTGCAATCTCTCTCACAGATGCAGGTCTGTAGTACTTGATCCACAGGAAAAAAGAAAAAAAAATCAACTTCAACTTCCTCACTGATCTCTTATCCGAGATGCAGACTTCTACTGTGTATTTTGCTGTTATTTCTTAGGCACATATCCCCTTGTTGTCAACAAACTTTTTCTTTTCCTGCAGAATTGTAAGGAACAACTGACAGCTTTCTGAAAACCATTCAGATACTGCATTGGGCATATTTATAACTAACTTTCCTGTTATAAAAGGCTGTGAGAGATTTTGATGATCACTTGAGACAAAAACACTTCTGGAAATTGGTTTTTTTTTTTAACATGTATTTTGTGGCCAGCAGGACTAGGGAAGTGATTGTCCCCCTGTGCTTGGCGCTGATGAGGCTGCACCTTGAATCCTGTGTTCAGGTTTGGGCCCCTCACTGCACGACAGACATTGAGGTGCTGGAGCGTGTCCAGAGAAGGGCAACGGAGCTGGTGAAGGGTGTGGAGCACAAGCCTTATGAGGAGCAGCTGAGGGAACTGGAGCTGTTTAGCCTCGAGAAAAGGAGGCTCAAGGGAGACGTTATTGCTCTCCATAACTACCTGAAATGAGGCTGTAGGCAGGTGGGTGTTGGTCTCTTTTCCCAAGTAACAAGTGACAGGACAAGAGGAAATGACCTCAAGTTGCACCAGGGGAGGCTTAGATTGGCTATTAGGAAAAATTTCTTGACTGAAAGGGTGGTCAAACATTGGAACACACTGCCCAAGACATCGTGGAATCATCATCCCTGGAGGTATTTAAAAACACGTAGACGTGGTGCTTGATGACATTGTTTAACAGTGGACTTGGCAGTCCTGGGTTAATGGTTGGACTTGATGATCTCAAAGGTCTTTTCAAACCTAAATGATTCTATGATTCTTTGATTCTATATAGTTCTTTTATTTATATTTATGTATTTATTTATTTCACTCTGTACACAGAGCTAGATCGTGACATGTTTACAAGTGATCCCAGAAGTGAGAGCAGATTCAGGCATCTGTGACCTCTCTCAGTGCAAGCCATATTTACATCTACAGCTACACATACATGTGTGCATGTATGTACTCTTGCCACCGATGTGACTGGAATAAATACACCCTCTTCTCTTACCCTGAAGCTTCCCAAGTTTCACCCTGACAAAGCAAGCTAAGGCTGTGTCTCTGTCTCTCACACACTTTTTCAACATCCTTCTCCCTGTCAGCATGTTTCAAGGTCAAGGACTTACAGGTCCAGGCTCCTCTTCTGGTTGTATGTGCACAGTACTATTTGCAGAGGGTAGGTTGGGATAGTAGCATAGATATCTATTCAGATAGGTTGACACTGAGAAGGTGAGGCTGAGCAGTGTAATGCAGTACACAGCACGTGGTACAATAAGAAGGGTCTTATATTTTATGTATGTCCTTAAAGGCAGGAAAAGAACACTGCAAACTTAATTTTTTTAAGGGACAATTATTGTAATAACGGTTAAAACCTCATGTCTCCTTAGTGTCATAAAGCAGCATTTCATTTTCCAGATTACACAGGGAGGTGCTTTTCTGATTCACCGAATAAATGTGGTCTCAATTGGATTAGGACATCAGGGCTTTAGCATTGTTATAACAGGAGCAGAGTATGTGCTAGGATTTTCTTTGCTCTAGTAAAATAAAGATAATCTCTCACCTCCTGTAATGCTTCCTATATCATGGTAACAATCTTGTTACCATGAACAGAACTGTCTAAATATTTTGGGAAGCAGTAAGGTATTGCATTGGCATTCCTGCTGCCTAAGTGTAACAAGCTTGTTTTATATAAAACATGATTTGTGTTTGTGACATACAAAGATCCCAGGGATGATGATGGAGCAAGCTTTATAGCTCTTGCGAAGTCTGACAGTATGACAACAGGACTACCTACTATCCAATTTTCAACCTACTATCAGTTTACACTGTCCAGACCAGCTGTGTCAGAAAGTCTATAACGTGTTTTTCTTCTACATGCAGAAGCCAATTCAATTCTAATTCCTTGAAGCAGTGTCTAGGACTAAACCTCTTAGTTGTCTACAAGCCTGCTTGAAATCTACATATAATTACTCGGTTTTGCACTGGTGAGGTGCTTAGATGCTTAGTAAAAAGAAAAGAAGTTATTAAAACAAGGGACTTACACGTTCTCCTTTGGGTCCTCTGTCTCCTGGTCTCCCCACAGCACCCTGAAAAATTGTTTTTGAAAAAAGATAAACATATCACTTAAAGGCTTTTTTTGTGTAGTCATCTATTAGCAGAACTGAAAGCAACTGCCTAGGATTAACAGCTATGCTATCTGTGAAGAATAAAATACACTAGTACGCAAAAGCATGTTTTCCTACCGGAGGACCTGGCAATCCATCTTTTCCATTGATTCCCTATAACAAAAAACAAAACACAAAACAACTTTTTAACAAATATGCTTATATATATGTATTTTAAAAATATAAAGGGTAAAGCTCAATGTTTAGTGCTGGCATCATTACATATTCTGAAGCTGCAGAGGCAGCAGTTTGTGTGGTTACAATACAGAAATACAAATACTTTTGAGACATACGAAATAACAGAGCTCATGGCGATACTGAACTGCAAGCACATTAAATCTGAGCTGAGAGTAGAGAAAAAAAATATCTTTGGCATCAAGATGCACATTAACGTTAATGAGCACACAACTTTAAATGACAAGTTGTATGCAAATTCTGCAAATGTGGAATGTGGACCTGCACATGCACTCTTCCAGTCCCAGCTTAGACATTATACAGCCACAGAAAAGATTTCTTTTATTCTAGTTATTAGCCCTGATGCCCTATTATCCTTCTGCTGTTACAGCAATTCTGCCTTAACAGTAAGTGGCCAGATCCATTCTTCAGTCCTTAGGACTTGTGGCACGGCACAGTTTCAGCCTCCTGGGCTAAACATACTTCCTTCCCAAAAGAAGGTGGTCTCATTCATACCACCTGCTGAAAGCCGTTCCGGGCCCACATTATCCCCCAATATGGAATGTGGTATTATCTGAGAATACTAGCTGGTGTGGGCCAAAATAACGTCAGAGAGTATGTTAACAATTGCACAATGCCAGACAATCGCAAGATAAATACTCTGGCACTGTTTAATTTACTAGGATATACACAGATCTGCATATGGAGCAAACTCACTGCTATTTCACTGAGTGAGAAGGAAGGACTTGCATGAGCAAAGGTACAGGAATATTTCCTTCCTTCTCATATTGCAAAGTGGAGTTTTGCACAGATTAGGTGCCTTGGGCCAATTTGCTGCTGAAGTTACAGAAATTGTCTCTTCTTTCAAGACAGAAGCATGAAGTGGACAAACTGCAATGGTCTGCTTCTCATGCCTGTCCCCAAAACACCAAGCTTTGGGGGAGATAATGAGTTCTGTGCTATCCTAGCTGAACACTTCTAGAATATAAACTAGGTTGTTTTAAACCAGCTCAGACAGTGCTGACTACACAGCTGCCACACTTCTATTAAATAAAGAGTTCAGGTTAGACATATCCTAAGTGAATAGTAAATGCTTCAGTTGCAGTGTTGCATCATGTGTATACAGAAGAGTTACAAAGTTTATTCAGAGTCATGAAGCACACGCTTCTCTATCTAAATGAAACCAAAAAGGTATTTTGTTCATCCCATCCTTTATAGACTGTGTTGAGTGTCTGAGTTAATATCCCACTGCTGAAAAAATAAGACAGGACCCTTTATGTCAACAGGATCCAAAGGACCCTCATAAGACCTTTAAAGGCAACATCTCGGTAACATTAAATATTAAAACATCACAGTACCAGGAATTCTTGACTGGATGGTTAATATTGTGCACTGTAGCTCTAAGTGTTCTTCAGATGTTACCTCGCCTCACAGAAAGCAGGATGTAATCTCATTTCTTTTGTAACTTCTGATAAACTAAGACACATCCTTTTGTAATTAACGTAAATATCGAGTATAAAATTGCTTACTGGTTTTCCTTGTGGCCCTTCTGGCCCAGGGAAGCCTATATCTCCTATCGGTCCTCTTTCACCCTAAGAAAGAAGAAAACACATATATATATCTGTATGTAAAATCTTGCATATGGTATTTGAAATTTTTGTGTATTATCATAAGAATCCAGAACTCAAATCTGTACTTACAGGTTCCCCTGGCATCCCTGGGGACCCGGGAGATCCTGGCTTTCCCTGGAAAAAAAGAACATGAGAGATTCAAATTACTAGGAAGCAAACATAATTTCTCTTAGTCAAAAATATGAGAGGATATATATTTGAGTGAAATATTCATGTTACTGCTCATTAAATACTTTAAGAGAAGAAAAAAAAATATTTTACCAGATGTTTTAAAATATTTCTGCCATGTTAATCTGGCTCTTGTGTTCAATATAACTCCATCACCTGGTCTTCTTTACCTTTTCTCAATACTGAGATATTGACATTTTCTTTTACAACACCATGATTTCCTTCTTAAGTGGTCATAGTCAGATCAAAGTTTATCACTGTATATGTGAAATCAAGATTTTTTCCTTCAGGTATGTCCTAGTCCTGATTTTTTTTTTTCAAAGTGAGTTCATTACTGATTTAACACCTTTTGCAAATTTTCTTCATGCTCTTTCTCGGGCACTTTTATTGTGATTTTATGTCCAGCCTGCCAGAATTCAAAATCCTTTCTCATCTTATTATTTAGATGGTGATTTTAAATGCTTCTACTTTAATAAATTATGCCTTGCTTTTAACAACCTATCTGGTTCAGCCCCAGCCAAGAATCTACTACCCTGAATATGCATTTCCCAGAAATATCCTTAGACCAGATCCAGGTGCCTTGTACAAGTAAGGGATGTAACACATCAACACTAGTGACAACTTCAGGAACAGGACTGAAGATTTGAGTTACGGAAATAGGCATTGGTGGTAATTTTTGCAGAATCTCAGTCCAGGTTTCCATGATAATCTCACTCAGCAGAAAGCCAACACTAGAATGAGAGATTATATTACCAAAGGGGAAAAAGGGGCCACTATTCTATCTAGGGAATAATGACAGGCAAGGCGGACAAATTCTCTTCCAGTAAGATATGTGGATATATTTCAGAAACTCTTTCTAGACTACTAAAAACATTGTCTCTCTTGCATCTAATAATTTGTTAATTAAAACTTCTTAGTATAAAATGTTAAAGCAAATAATTTATTTGAGTAGATTTTATTAGAATTAAATGTAATCAACAGAATCTAACTGCATAAGTGACGAAGGGAACTCATTAAATTATTTCATATCCAGCTAGAATAGAGAGCAAGAAGATAAGACTTGGAACACATCCAGTGGGAACTACCCAAAACAAACAGTTGTGAACATCCTAACCTGTAACTGCATTATTGATTCACAGTGTGAAATTTATTTCAAAGTAACAAACTTTGAAACTCTTACAGAGGCTGTACAACTCAGAGAAATACTTCTCTTTTCCCCTTAAGTGTGCAATTTTACTTTGTTTTAGGAGAACTTAACTAAATTAAGCTATTTAAGCTGATGTTCTCTCTTGGAACACACAGTAAATAGACTAAATCAGTGCCTAATGGAAATGAGAGTGCATAGACACAAACTTCTCTTTATTTCATGAAACACATTTATAATTTAAAAGCAGCTCCTGAATGTATTGGTAGCTGCCCAAATTTAATAATAAATGTATTTGCATATAAATAACTCCATATTGCCTCCTGAAATATGGATAAATTTTTTTATTAAACTGTGAATGCAATCTAAAGAAAAGCTGTCTTCATTTCCTTTAGGAACACAAATGAATAATTGTAATTATATTAGTTACACTTACTTTCACCTACAACAAAGTTCCTTGATGACTTTCAGAAACTTCTGTGAATACCACATGTAAATAGCTGACAAAGCGTTCCCCTAAAGCAAATGTTTGATTGATTTGATTGCAACCCATGAGGATCTGCATATAACTAACGTTCATAATTTTAATTTGTGATAGAAAGATGCTCAGAAATTCATGTATGCCCAATAACACAGAAAATGTCTTTATATTAAACTGAGGCAATGAGAAGACTCTCATATACTTTCTTAACTAAGAATATGCAGCTTCAAATTCCAGCTTTATCATGTATTCACACCATTCCCTCCATATTATTATATTATTCTCTCCATATTATTATTTTAATAATAATATGAACCCTCAGTGGTATTAAAACTCTAATCTCTTTAGGAAAAACACATCATTTTCACATCTACCCATAAAACATCAGCCAAGCACTGGTGTTCCACAAACAGTGATTGAGATTACAGCTCAGCACCTTGTTTGACCTGTTTTTTCAGCTTCTAACAAACTGAGTTTTCTTTAATGAATATACATACCGGTGCCCCTGCTACTCCTGGTGTGCCAGCTGGTCCACGGTCACCCTGAAGAAAAGATAAATCTGTACTTAAATGGTAACACTCAAAACAGAAGTTTGTGTGTGGATTCCCATTAAAACCTGAGGGATTATTCAGTGAACTGAAAATGAGGGCAAGATCCAGGCTTTTCTGAATGCTAATATTTAGCTCTGCCACTGACTCATTTTACAGACTTGAGCAAGTAACTTAAATCCTTTGTTTAGGTTCTCTTGTATGATGTCATAATTTCCATGCTATCCCTTATACTCTGAAGCTATCCTTGAAAAGGGATGCCAAGTCCCTGACTTATCTGTAGCATTCCAAATAATTATCGTTTGTGGTCATGACAATGACCACAATTCACATAGGGTAATTCACTATTGTATCGATGTTCCCGTATTCAAGATACAAATTTCAAAGAAGTTTTTGCCTCCCTGCTACCCAGTCATCCATTTGCTGTAAGTCAGCATCCTCGATTTGCTTGTGCTGTGGTCCTTTCAGGGCAAAGTTTCTCCTTTTAGCATACAGCCAGCTTCACCTATGCTTTAAGCGAAGACAATGGTTTTTCTGCTGGAGCTGATGAGTTATGGGCACAAATTCACCTTTCTCTCTTGAGAGGAGTATAACCCACAGCAGACAGACAGAGCTCAGCAATGGTAAAACCCTACACAATGAGATTTGCCGTAACCCACTGCTGACGTATTGGTCTGTAACACTACACTCTGCTAGTGTTAACACTGGTTAAAAATGTAAGAAAAAAATCAGGCACCTACTTTCCACAATCATGCCAGAAAAGCCCTGGCACAGTTAAAGCCATACTAACAGCAGAATAATTTTGTGAGTTGAGTTTACGTTACCTGGGGCTGTTTTGCAAAAGCTCCGCCAACATAGCTACAGCCATGTTCTCTTGTACAGAAAACCCCAGGAGATATTGGGCTTTCTGGTTTCTGTCCTTACCCGTAATGTTGATTTGTCTCATTTGCACCATTTTTTTCAGGTAACGCAATGATAATGCTGGTAATTAGAAACACTCATTGCACAAAGCATAGACAGATGACAAGTGAAGTGTCTGACCTTGTGTCTGGATGGAGAAGCTTGCTTAAAGGCCACAATTCAACCTCTCTTGCTCTGGAGGCTAAGTGAAGTCACTTAATGCAAATTCACCCCTCCATGAGGAACACAACACGCACCTCAGGAACACTTGAACACTGAGTATCTGTGGCAGGGCATACTGGCTGCAGCACTGCACTCTGTCCCTGTGGTTATTCTGGACCCAGAACCTGTATCGTGGTGTTCCCCCTAAATGCTGGCTATGACAGTGAAGCTAGAAATTCCTAACACTCCCCTGGCAACTTTTTTTCTTTAAAGGATGATTCTGGTCCTCTCAGCAACGTGATTTGCAGCATGGCTGCACAAACCACTGCATCGGCACAGCTGAGAGAAGGGACGTTTTAACCCAAGGACACAAAGTTTCTTAAGCCAGTTCATGAAATCATCGTGAAATTACAGCCAACATTGTCTGTGGAAGACGGCATTCTGTTACACAGATGTACCTAATAGTTTTAAATTAAAAATCGGCATGCACTATACTGT
This sequence comes from Ibycter americanus, assembly GCA_035590275.1. Taxonomy (NCBI): domain Eukaryota; kingdom Metazoa; phylum Chordata; class Aves; order Falconiformes; family Falconidae; genus Ibycter; species Ibycter americanus. Next base: position 13,152,872 of record JAVJGI010000062.1, read on the forward strand.
GGGGACTGGCAGCAGACTCTGGGACTCTGTTCATGTATTTGCACCAGAAATGTGGAATTTTGACCAAAGTTAGTTATGGAAAGGGTATATTTATTTTTACTTTGTGAAAGGGTCAAACACTCACCTAGCTTGTTTATACTACCTGCTCCATTGTTTATTCCCTTTATTTAATTCTTGTCCTCACTTTGTTTCAGTTAGACCTGTGTTTTTCATTTTGAAATCAGACTAGTCTTTAATTGCTTGCAAATTGTAGTCTTCCAGAGTAAGAATCATCTCATGTAATTTAAACATCTAGTACAGACATCTACCTTAGATCCTGTCACTCCCCACTCTGCACAAGCAGGAGTAATGCACAGTGGTATTGACAGTGAAACTTTTCATTTACATTGCTTTTTGATGAAACATAAGTTTCAGTAAACAATTTTTGTATGAATTGAATTACATGTAATTCAAAAAGCTGATAAATATTCCATTTTCAAAAAGTATTTACTCTTTTTTCTTCTTAAATTTAAAGGATATAGACAAAATCAATCTGTTTTCACTGACAGAAAACATAATTTACAGATTTTTTCATTTCTCCACTGAGTTTTTTGTACTTTGCCATATTTAGAAATGAATACCAAAATCCTGAATTTTTTAGCATTTCATGACAAGCATTTCTCTAAATTCATATCAGTCTCCACAACTAGTAAGTGAAAGGCTGAAATATGCCACCGGCTGAAGGAAAAGATATTTCCTAGCACTGGAATGCAGACGAACTACAGGAAGGAGCTGGAGAATATTATATGGTTCCGATGTGCTACGGTGGCATCATACATGTAGTATGCAGTGCAAGAAAAGCAAAACAGAAACAAGGGGGCTTTTTTAGAATAATGAGTAACAGTCAGAGAAAAGAGATTTTTGTTCACTTTGTAGCAGGGTGCAATACAACAGGAACTGTAGGGAATAGTCTCTCCCTCTACTTCTACTCTTGTCTATATTTTTACATTCATCTGAAATAGTCTTTTTTTCTTTTGTATGGAAGTCTTGCATGCACTAAGTCTAGAATGATTCAGGTACAAACTTCTCTTCAGACCTTTAACTATGCTGTAAGTCTTAGAACAAGACAGACAGACAGAATAAGACAATGTTCAACAAAGAACTAGTGACCATACTTAGGAACATGTTAACTATATTTCTATCAAGTAATATATATAGTATATACTATATGTATTCTAGTATATGGTTGTATTCTGCCAAATTAAGAAAACAAAATATTACAAGACCTCCTACACACAATTTTCAATTTGTGGAAAATGAAATTTTATGTTGGGTGAGTATATGATTTAGATCTGCAGTAAAGCAAAAAAAGGAAATACATATAAATATGCAAATATTTTCCACACAGAAACATTAACTTACACAAAAAAAATTCAAACAAGGTTTCAGAAAACATTTAGCTGCAGATAGCTGCCACTAAGAAGCCATGATTTCTTTTTAAGAGTCCTACCTTTTCGCCTGGGAGTCCTTCCAGTCCTGGTAATCCCATTGCTCCTGGGTCTCCCTGATTTTTTATTTTTTTTTAATTAAAGAGAATTGCATACATTAGAATTTCCATACTCTACATGAGAAATGTTGAACAGCAAGGAACCACAGATTCTTTAACATGAGATTAGTAAAACAGCTAACCAGTTATTAGGTGAACAGATTTTGTTATGCCTTGTTATAGTTTAGTTTTAGTTTAATCTGCAAATTAAGCTTTTCCTAGAAGCACTGTCTGAATATTTGCGACAACAATTTCAATTCTGATGAAGAATGTAATCCAGGAGACTGCCCTCCAGTGTTCTTGCAAGCCAAGGGCAACTCTAAAGCACCTCCAGGCCACAGAGCCCAAGGGTATAAGCATACGCTGTCAACCCGAGAACCAACCTCCGAGCAATTCTGTGCTCTGTTCCCTAAACAAAGCTTACTCTGCAGCAAGGGGCACACCGAATAGGTCCCTGTGTAGGTCTTCATGTTTGGAAATAAAACCAGAAACATGCTCCACTGAAGAAATCATTTTAAAGTGTAGAGTTTAGAGATGCTTTTAATTCTTTCGCCTTTTTTTAATAAAATGGGTAATTTACCACAGAAATTTAAACTACAGTCAACAATTTCAGCATTTCAGTAATTCTCAGTTAAATCAAAAGCCACAGCAAATTCCCATCTGGATTTCATGAAGTCTCTTACAGATCTCACTTTCCACACCTAAACTCTGTCTGGGAGATGGTGCTTCCTGAGCAGGAAGCAGATGCTGATACAGAAAGATGGATTCAGCTTCTGGGCCTTACGGTGAAACAGAAAAAAGAGGCTCTGTGGCTTCTTTTGAAAACAGATTAATCAACTATTTTAGGAAACTACTTCACAACTCCATGTTTTGCTGTCAGTGCTGAGGGGTTCTGTTTTGGATTCCTTATTGTCCTTGAGGAACACATTTATCACATTGGTTTATAGATCAAAGTTTAGGTTTTGATGTAGCTGTCTTTCCATTAACACTTGGCGAGGAATCAAACATGACCCTAGGCCCTGCATGGGTTGGCTGAGTGGAGATTATGCACCAGGTCATGACAGATTAAGTCCTAGCCATCTCCTGAAAATATTACCTTCCCATACCACCTTGATCTTGGCTGGGTTAGTCTGACTTAGCTGCACTTAACGCTGCTGCTGTTTTTGTGTAGATACTGTTCTGTGCCTGCACTGGTAGGAAAAAAAGATGCAACCACAAGGTATTGGCATGCTCCTTTCATGAGTAGAGACATTTCTCAGTAGTTTCACGCTGATACTGAAGAGAAAAACTCCATGATATGGACCCAAGTCAGAAGACACGAACCCTTCAACAGCAGAAGACACTCATCATCATCTTCCAAATACTGTGGCTTGATGCATTCAGACAAGACCAGTCTCTAGGGCCATTTAAACAGCCTATGTGTTGTGTTTTGACCTGATCCTTTAGTACCAGGCAACCAAGATGTTGACTGAACCATTTCCTTATTTATTTTGCCCAAGACTAACAACGCAAACAGCAGCTGGAGAGGTCAAGTGTCAGCTCCTTGGTGGTTGAATGAGCTCTTGAATGTGTTAAGGAACTCTGTAAGTATTTCTCTGAAGTAGTAATTTGTTTCCTAAGTAACAGACATAGCTGTTCTGTTCTTTACTGGAAGGGACGTGATGTTGTTTCAAAAATGATCTCTCCAACATTTTTCAGTTTCCTGATCTTTATCTAAAGTAGACAATTTATCAGCAGATCACAGGGAAGGCAGTCTGACTGGGCACAATTTTCTTTCCTAACTATCTCAGCTTCTACTGCTTTTATCAGCATATTTTTCTCATCAGTTTCCGTTAGCTGACACATGGTACTCATCCCGATTCAGTCATACTGCCTGAAGTTTGAAACAGGTCTGCTAGACACAGATCTGCGACACTGACCATGAAGGAGCAGTACCTGTTTCGCTGCTTTGCAGTGTTGTGGTGCTGTAGCTATCACTATGCAGTTATATGACATTCCATAGACTTCAAAAAGAAGTACACAAATGTATTGAAATTTTAACTGCTGTGGAAGCACTTATCCAATTTTTAAAACAATATCTATTTAAAATTACATTTGATGCTATCATACTTTTTGGGCTAAACTGTCAATACTCAAATTTTACTATTATCTTTTGGGTATTTTCACTGATGTCCAGCCATCAAGACATAATACCTGCAAGTTTCAACTTTGTCACCTTCAAGGCTAGGATCTGTAGTGACAAATCACAAGCTAGTGACAAATACAGTTTCTCTATTATAAAGGCAAGCTGCACACACATTCCAAAGACTTTGGAAAAAATGCACACCCAGTCAGGATTTGGATCTACATTCTGCTGGTGGCTAGCTCTATGCAACTGCTCAAGAGTCTTCCACAAATTGTCCTTCCCCCCTCACATAATTTTTAAAGAAAGATTACGTGAAAAGGACATAACACACTGCTTAAAGGAAAAAAATATCAAAAAGTTAAATAGATCTGCTTCTGAATGTCAGACTGCAGAGCTGAAAGATATAGTGGCTCCCATGATCATCATCATTTTGCTCACCAGAAGCAATGTGATCATACCGTAATAGTCATGCCATTTCCAAACAAAACATCAGCTTCTAGTTATGAGCCACCACGACGTAGCAGATTGCCCTTTCTCCCTTATAACCTTCAAACCAAATGTTGAGAAAATCTAATAACTCTAAAGGTATTTTCTACCTTTATTTCACATCCTCTATTCTTAGATATATCCAGGGACAGCTCGACAGAGATGAATCCACAAGAAGTTAATACTATGTTCAGCCATTTGTTATATTACCACTTAGAACTATTTACCAGAAGTTGCAAATTTTGCAAGACTGGCAATGAAAAGGGCTTTTTCAGATGTACTGATTCCACAGGAAGTAAGCTACCTGCTAAAGAATGTTAGATGGACCCTTCCACCCTTGTGACTAGGATCATGTGTTGAACTACTTGGGGAATTGTCTACCATGACCAAAAAATACATACATACATACATACCACTGTGCCGGGATCTCCTTTTGGACCCTGCAAGGAAATGAAGAAGTGGAAAAACATTTAATAAAGAACAGTTACACAATAAGATGATTTTTTTTTTAATTACTGCATTATGAGTATACTTTGCTAATGCAGTGCATTTAGAATCAGTATTAAATCTAGCCCTCCCAGTTGAGTAATTTAGTGTAAAATTTTAGTAACATTTGCTTTTTGTTTTGCTGTTCCAGAATACCAAGAATTGCTCTGTGGTCCAGTGCAAGCCTGTGACTACAAATTATGTGAACATAATGTAATGCTTCATAGACTTATAGAATCATTTAGGTTGGACAAGACCTTTAAGATCATTAAGTCCAACCATTAACCCAAGACTGTCAAGTCCACCACTAAACCATACGCCTAAGCGCTTACTGATGGCTACAACATTTTTATGTGGTTACCAAAATGACAATCATCTTGAAACAGTAGAACTTGCCTGTGATGCTAACAAGTTGGAGGTCCTAAATAAGTGCATAGCATCTTTGGCTCCACAGAACCAAAGCAACAGTGTCCAGCTGCAAGGTGGTGCATCTGCACTCTGCAGCATGGAAGACACCAGCCCTGTACTACTGCCACAATATAATTCTCAGTTTTACACATTTTTTCTTCACTGTAGCTACACGCAGTGAATCAGTAACAGAACTGAGATCAGAATTCAAGAACTTCTGATTTCCAGCACCAAATTTAATCCATTACAAAACTACACCAACTATAAACACTATATTACACATTTTAGGATATTAGGATACTTTCACTAAAGTGTCCAATACAAAATGATGTACCATTTTTGCAGCCTTTATTTGCTAGGCTGAAATACTTAAAATAAACTGCTCTCCAAAATGGGCTAAAATGCTTGATGGACACATAAAATCACATACTTTATAATTTACTACATACTAATAAAGTCCTTATATTTTCTATCTTTCACATATAAAATCAAATTCCATGCCACCTACCAAAACTGCATGCAACTAACTAACCCCTCTGTTACTGTGTTAATTAACCATTAGAAATTACATTTCTGTTAATACTTACTGGAGGTCCTGGTGGACCTGGATAGCTAGCGACACTCACGCCTCCCTGTAACAGCAAGTTTAAAAGTTGAGTTGGGCCAAAATTAGGTGTTGATTGGGAAAAAAAAAAAAAAAAAGCATCACAGAGAAATACCTGGAGTTTATATAAGCTGCTCATTCCATTTCTTTCATTGTAAGGCATACCCTTTAAAACATAAAAATCATGTAAGCATCACAACTATGAATTATAAAGGCAGAATTCTTACCCTGTTGAAGCCCCATAGCTCAGGAAAGCTGTGGTATCATTTTTGTTCTTGATCAATTTTTCAAAGATTCCAGGCATTTCAGTAAGAACATAAGATACGTACCAATGCAGCTTGGGACTTTTTTTGAATTACAAAATCAGACACCTGTAAATCTCAGTGTATGTTACATTTTTATATTTATTATTATTATAATACTATGGATTTAATTTTGTGTTAGGTACTATTCCAGTTAATTTGGAGTCCAGTGAGGTCCACAGACCCAAGCTGTCTAAATTACCCTAACATTGGACACCAAGGTTAACTCATTTGACTAAGTTTCTAGGATGGCTTTAGCGACCTGAACTTAATCAGTGACGAATCACAAGAAAAAAAAAAGGAATAAAGAATCCTTTTGCAAAAAGACATTGATGTCTTCCTGCACTATTAGTACATATTAGATTGACTGTCAATTCTTTATATTACATTACATTTTATTCACAGGTATATTGTTGCTAATATAACATTCAAAATATAAAACAAAATGTCTCACCGGAGGCCCAGGTGGTCCAGGTTTCCCAGGAGAACCTTCGCTACCCTAGTACAGCAAGAAATTCATATAACTCATTTACTGTAACTGATGTCCAGACCTATTCCATACTCAAGCTATGATGACCATAGTGACAATAAACAAGGGATTCCGAAATCTCATCACTGTGATTCAGTTAAACGCACTGTATAATTTGGAACAAGTCTGCCAGAATTTTTCAGTGACTTTGTTGGATCTTATTAAACATATGTCAGTGAGACACTTTGGCTGCATATTTAAAATTATTAAGGCGGCAAAAGTCAAACTAAGTGTTCAATGGTAATAATTAGCTCACCAGAAAAATGTAATTGTTTATGCTAGGATAATTTCCAAATGGTCCCACTAATTGATAGAAACTGTCAGCCTCCAAAAAATGATTTGGTGTACTTCACAGGGAACAGAAATACTATACTTTAGAAAGCATATTATATGATCATTTCTCAAACATGTTCTCCATACGAAGGAAGGAGGAAGAAATCACTCTGGCTATATTTCAGTTTACTTCATCACTCTTCAGACATCTGAATTTTGCCCTTTTTTATCGATGAGACACTAGTTACAGAGCAGTGGCTTCTCATTCCCACCTGTGTGTGAACTGTAAAGAAGGAACTAACACAGACTTGTGTTTTGCATTCAGTTACGTAAAAAGGAAGTAAGTGTGGTAAATTTTTGTTACTATGGTCTGCAAGGAGACAGGTCTTAATTGGTCTTTATACTGACATGATTTCAGAGTTTACAAAATAGTTTCCTTTCTTACTCATACCAGAATCAAGGTTTTGTAGAGTATTAGTAGGACGACATACATAGATGCAGCAGTGCTATGCCTGGAAAACTCCAGGCTAAAGCTGAAAAAAAATTCAGAAAAGTGTACTCATATACAAAATGGAGAACTTGCCCCAGAAAAAAAATTTGCAGCAAACTAAGTTTGTGCCTGGTGTATTTCACTGATCTGAGGTGTCCAATAAATGAATTTGATCTCTTAGTTATAATAGATAATACTGACTGCTTGATAAAAAAGCACATAAAACACTGATAAAAACCAGTGCTATAACAGCGTAAATTAAGTATAAAGGAAACATATATTTTTGCAAAATAACTTATACTCAATAACTTTCACTACTTGTGAAGCGCTTTTAAAGTATGCAATTACTTTTGACTAAAATACTGGTAAAAGAATGAGAAGCAGAGCAAGTAGTAACTGGTCATATACTATCTCACAAATGCATTTTCACTTTCATATATTTTATATAATATGTGATATTTAGAGAACATTCTCTGCTACTTACATATACAAGTACTACGCTTCAAAATACAAGCCCAGATGTATGGCACTGTTTGGGGAAAGTACTTGCATGAAGACACAAATAAAAATTAATTTGAAAATGTACATCTGATTCTTGTTTGTACTCTGTGTTAAAAAACCCTGAAATATAGGAGCATAAGCGGATTGCAGAACCTTCACAGATCTTTACCAAGACTGAAAAGAAAGAATACCTTTTCGCCTTTTGACCCTGCTGGACCAGGATGTCCAGGTCGTCCTGTGACTCCCTGCACAACACAGTATTGGTTTATATTAGTTAAGAAACAACGAAACACAGTATTTCTGCACTTCAGTCTAGTTTTTAAAACGTGTACTTTTTGAAGGTCATTTAAACCTAATCATGCTGCTCCTCCAGGTTTAAATATTTCTCTTCTGTTTGATGCAGCAGCTGTGTCCTTCTGATAAGCCCTTTGAAGGGTAAAACTCGTGTTTGTGGTTGCATTTGCACCTTGGCAGACTAAACGCACTGACCTTAACTGGCACCTCTCTATATTGCTAAGAATCATGTTTTACTGCTAAAACACCATTTTACATATTCCATATTAAACTTGCTAAACGTGTTACAACTTTTGAAAGAAGGGAAGCATTAGTACTGCCAGCAACCTAGGAATGAATAATGATCATACTAACTAATGTGATCCCACCCAGTATGTAGAAAATAAAACTTAAAAAAGTTTCAAAGAGTTTTCCCAGAAATACCAACATTTTTAATTATATTTTTCAGTGACTTGAAATATTGTCAGCTTATTCTCATACTTTTTTATTGTGAAACCAAGTGATTACTTGGTTTCAACATTAAATGTTTACAGAATGCCTAGCTGGAATTATTTTTAGATTTTTATTACTAACATTATTATTGTAACTTGGGTAAGAATACATAAACAACTGCAAGTTTGCACATCGTAAGTCATGTAACCTCACAGATTCTCTAGTAATGCCAAAACTCCAAATCCATTTAAGTTGCATAAACTTTGAGCTCAGACAATGACAGTATTTTCAGCAACAGCAGCTCACAACATAGTTTCTTTTATTAGAGCCAGTATGGGTAAGATTTTATTATTACTCTCCTAAAAGCCAAAAGAAGCTGAGAATATGAAGTTTTGCTAGATAGTTATAGCAACGTCTGCAGAGATAGATTAGGTCACAGATGATGCCACACACTTACAGATGGTCCACTGGGTCCCGGCACACCTGGCAGTCCAGGAGCACCTTGAAGGCCCTGGAAATTAAGAGAGCATATGTCTTATTTCCTCTCCCACTTATACCTCAAAAACGACTTATATTCAGCATGTCCAGCAGTATTATAACTATATATAGAGTGCATTTTCATCTAAAAGGTTGCCATTATTTTTAGGAATGAAAAAAACCACCATGCAGGAGAGCGATTATCATTGAACAAAGTTAGAGGCAACTTCTTGCTTGACTGATAAACAATACTTGTCCTTCAGCCTTTCACACTGCTGCCTTATGTCCTGCATATCTTTTTGTCTTTAGTTGTGCAGATAAGAGCAGGTCATCTGGCTTCTCCTTAGAGATTAATTTCCTATCATTCAAAGTTTTTTTTGCTGGTGAGAAGACATCTACTCAGACTTCTCAATGTTACCTGATGCTATCTAAATGCTGCGATGCTTTCTGCCTGATTTATAGATTTTGCTTTTTTGATAACAGAACATGACATTTTTCATGGTATTTAATGACCTACTTTCCTGCTCTTACTCTATTTGATTGCCTGGAAATCGATGGATTCTGGTATCCACTTACAAAACACACAGGTGTGCAACTTATTACAGTGGATACAGATAGAATTTGAGATAAGGCTGCATGTCCCTGAAGTCTTTTCTCTGCCACACCAGGCCTAGGTGCAATTTTAGACATGTAGAAGTCATGTACTATTGAGAGCTAATCACTTTTGGTTCCCCCATAATCCATGAAGGGAAATAGGTCCCTCCCAGCAGTGATTACTTTTATCTGCATAGGGTGCCTACCCTCCGACAAGAGGAATCATCTCAGAAAAGGTGTATTTCTCATGTTAAATGCAGTATTTAAGAAGACATGGCTAAGGGGGTAGTCTAGAAAACCACGACAGTGAGGAGCCCTGAAATAGGGGCTCTGAGGGAAAAACTTCAGACAGAAATAAACCAGGAAAGATGTGGAGATGGAGACACACTTTGATTTTCCCTTTCTTGCACCTACACACAGAGGACATTGATCCATGTCTGCAGCTTTTCAGAGTGGCAATCCAACTGCTAATGTGTTCTCTGCTCATTTTGAATTACTTTGACTGTACAGTCACCCAGAAAATGGATATGAAGCCAAAGGAATATTTTCTGTAATTCTTATTACTGATGTTAGAAAAACCCTCCAACAAAGAGCTTCAAACAAATCTTCAACAAAGATTAAAGGGCTGTTCAAAAGCACATGGAAGTAAATGAGCATATTTCAAAGAGCTTCAGGTGGGCTTCTCAATCTTCCAATTCTCATGCTAACCAAATCATAAAAATGAAAATAAATGCATTCTTTCAAAATTCATAAATTTGTAAAAGAGTTGGTTTTAAACTTTGTAAAGTCTTTCATATGTGTTTCTGAAAATAAATTCACTTGCGCCCTCATAGTGTCATAATCAAAAGCTGCTGCTAAACACTAAAAATGTCAGAGCTAAGCAGCTAACCAGTTATCAAACAGCGAAGCAGCATGTGAATAGCTACCTTACTAACACAGCACAACACCCTACTGAATCAATTAAAAAAAAAAAATTAGAATGAATTTACTCGAGTCCTTTAAAAAAGAAATCAACTAACTGCCAGTTATAATCTTGCCTTTCCCTTACTACCTTTGTAATTGCCTCTAGTATCTCACTTGATTTTCAGCAGTTAAATAGTATCTGAACAGTTGAAACTGTTTTACTAACGCCTCAGATTGTTAGGGTTGAATTGTAGAGGTACCCTAAAGGGCACACTAAGAATGTGTTACTTTCCCATTTATTTTTTAAGTAAAATTCTGCTTGGGCTTCACTTATGGCTGCCCCATCATTTTAAGGTATATGTTCTAAATTCAGCTTTAGGAGGCACTTGTTTTTAAGAAGCAAAGACATAATGAGCTCTATAGATTGTGTGAAAACAGGAGGAAAATAAGCATGATAATTTAATCTGACAATCTGCTAAATTCTGGGGCAAAGCAGTAGTAGGAATACATATCTAATGCTTCTGCTGCATCTTTCTTTTTCCTCATATAACTTTTGACTTTTAGAAGCCAAGGATCCTGATGAACACAGACTTTTTTTGAAAATATTCTCATTCTACTACTGTTTGAAAATTCTTATTATGTTACAGCCTTAGTGCCAAAGAAATGTAAAACACTCAAAGAATTACAAAACCCTCAATCAATAAGCTCTAAATATTTTTCTTATTTTCCAAGCATTTTCCCTTATAGCCAGCACTCCCAAATGACATGAGAGTAGTATGTATTTAACAGTGCCAGTTAACTATTTTAGAATTTCGAGTGTTCACAAAATATTTTGTAATAGACTATTTATTTTAACCCCTTCAGTTGGCTAAGGTCACTAGGAAATTAATCTATTTACTCAGATTCATTTGCTTAATAGCTTCTGCTTTGATGATTAGTTTTTTTTATTTTTTATTTTTGGACAGAGATTGCTCTTGAACTGTTAAATGCAAATATTTCAATTTAAAATGAGAGCTATAGCAGCTATTTTGGATTCAGCACCACAAGTCATGGCTTTTTTTCCTTTTCCATAATGACATAAAAATAACTCTAAGAATGCAGTTTATGATGCAAAATACTGTAAATACTTTAAATTCAGTCTCTTCAAACACTTTCGAGTTTCCACTTAATAGTAATTGCTGCTATTATCATTCCCATCAGAGTATTTGTCTAATGGAATGTTTTTGAAAGTGAATTATAAAGGGGGACTAACACAATGAAAGCAAATACGTTATAAAACATGAAGTGTTTTCTGAAAATATTTGGCATTTATCTATTTATTGCATTATCCTATACTTTTAAAAACTAGCATTTAAATGTATGTAAGGCTTTAAAATACACAAGTGAGCAAAAATCCTCAACCAAAAATTAAACAGATGTTATTTGATTGAATAATAACACTTTATCTTTTTTGAAAATTCAGAATTGAGGGCTATTTATAGCAATACATAACTATCTCAGCAGTTTTAAAGAACAGAATAACATTCTGTGCATTTCATTCTTGGTCTAGATCTTTACTCAGGTTCAGATAAGAATGCAACCGTATGGAAATGACATAATTTTACCTCATCGCCCTTCTCTCCAGCCAGCCCAGGAAATCCACGTTCACCTTTGCTTCCCTGTGAAAACGCAGCATTCAAACAAATACGTTCTGTTAGAGAACAATGAATTTCATGCTCTGTAGGGCATTTTATGACCTACATTTAATATATGCTAGCATGAAACCCTTAAAGCAAAAAGCTTTAAGATATGCTTTCTATCAAGGTGAAAAGAAATGAGCGTTTTTCACCTAGTAGGCAAACCAGCAAACAGGCCTGATGGAGACATCTTAATACCAAAGACCTTAAATGCAAGCAGAAATGGAGAAAGTACACCTTCATGGAATTAGGGTCAATTATAGCAGATACCTATATGCCAGATCATGTGGCATTTGATCTGATTACATTGGAGCAGAATTTTGATTGATGTCAGTGAAACTTCACGTCTCATTGAAACAAATGGCTGCATTACTCCCACGGGAACACGGTGCAAAGGCACAGGGCAGTCCAGCTGTTGCACACTTGAGGGAGATATGGGACACTTCCTTCTTCACTGCAGGATTCTTGCGTGACTAACTAATCTCAAATAAACCTATATATGTCAATGCACTACTGGACGGTCAAATCTGAGCTAGCTTTAATGGACCCAAGACACAGAAGAGCTATCCTGGCTTGAGACTCACCGTGGGCCATTTTGCTCACTTTTCTTAGAGGAAAAGCAAACTAACAGGAAGAGAGCTGAACCATAAAAACAATTTGAAACTTCAGGCTGCTCAGATGCCACAGGGATCAGGATCAGATAAAAAATATCAAGACTGTCAGAGGTAAGAGTCTGGCCTTCTACTTTTAACAAGCAACAAAGCAATGCAAAGTACTCTTCAAAACTCACCTTTGGTCCTTCTCTACCAGGGATGCCTGGAGGACCTCTTGTGCCAGGATCACCCTGAAGAACAGACAGAAAGCAAAGTGTCAACCATTTTTGTGACATAGGCAAGTGGTCTGATCTACGCAGTCAGCTTCCTTCCTGCGTATGTGACCATCCCTTCACTTCACTCCAAAGCCTTCTCTTCAGTCCTTTCTTTTACACAAGATACTTCTTCAGATATCCTTCCTTTTTTCCCTCTCCATCTCTCACACTCTACTCAAACTGTGCTAACAAATTTTTAGCTTCATTTTGAGAGGACTCATAAATGACTCCATTCTGGATAGTCCCAGACACATGTGTGTTTAGGTTTGAGCAAACCATCTTCCTTTTACGGATTAGGTTGAGATGAAGGTTACTCGTTACTCTCACCAGCTTCAAATCTACAGTCAAAGTAAATGATTTCTGCTTTGCTGAGAGAACCGTTTTCCAGTTCCAGCTAAATTACAATCTTAGTGAAGTGCTAACCACAAAACACAGAGAAATGAAGAATGAAGCATAAAGAATCAGTATGAGAGAAATCATAAAGAGATAGAAGAGCACACAGAGGAGAAAGACAATAAAATTACAAACAGACAGAATCAAGGAAAAGCCCAAAGACAGCCCCAGAAGAAATCAAATTTGGGAATGAGAAAGTCAATAAATCCTAAATACATATATTAATAAAGGGCAGTAGAATAGGATAATCTCTCTCCTCAGAAATGATGTGTGCTTTCCATACTGAAATCCTCCTGAGCACACTTTTCATTTTGGAATACTGCAGATCACTTCAAATCTTATTATTGTTCAAAATAATACCTTAGAAATTCTAGACTATTTTCCCCATTTGGTATATTACCAATATTAACGCTATAAAGTAAAGCAGAGAATGGAGAATATTGTAGCAATTCATACTGTGGACTGGATGTGCTGGACAGGCACTTGCTGGCTCCTACCTCACATACTGTTCAAATGTCACCTTGCAAAATTCCTATAAAATACATTTCTCGAGTATTTTTTAAAATTAAAAAAAAAGTAAAAGCTCAAAATTATTTTAGACTAGCCAAGTAGGTCAGAATTGAACCTATAGAAACTTTCAAGTACATGTTGTTGTTTAAAAAGCATGCTTATAGTAAACAAAGATATTTAACCTCTAAATATGTTTACCTTCAGTATAGCACCCATGTCTCCCACAAGTGGCAGTGCAATCTGAAATTAAAAAAGCCAGCTGCAATTAATGTTTTACAGAACACTACCGATTCTGATGGGTTCCCTCTCATTGCTTTTGAAGTTTACATTGTAACACACACAGCCGATTACATATATGTTGGCTGAAGCTATTCTTTAATGAAAACTCAAAAGAAAAATTAGGGTTTCAAATATAGTTAAATATCATGGTCTAGCCAACTTAACAATGCAATTCTCTGTTACAATTTCAATTAAGTTCCTTAAACCATGACAACAGCATAACTCCAGAATATAGTAAATTTCACTTTAACACAATAATAATATATCGTGGGTTTTGTAGCATACCAGCAACAGCTTACCACTACTGGAATGCCTCACAAGACTATTCGCACCTAATTATCTTTGTTTCTTTTCCTTCTGCTTTTTCCTAGGCTCTGACTCTACTGTGAACTGTACAATAATTGTGGAGATGCCAAAGCTAACTTCAATAAACTAGTTCAGATACTGGAAATAATCCAGGTACAGCAACATGAGCAACATATGTAGTATTTTGTCTTGTCTTTAAACATTAAGAATTAGTGCAAAACTCTGTGGTGCCACCACTAAATTGCTACCAATACTAAAGCTAACCCATTTAAAGCTCAATCAATAGGTTTACACTGTACTGCAGTATAACTAAGATTTCCAAGTGCTGTCATTAAGCTCATATTTAAAGACTCCCTATAAAAACCGATTGCACTGGTTACCATCAGCTTAGCTCGCAAATGGACTCTTCAATTACCAATGCTGCTTCTTGCAATTGCTAAAGCAAAAATAGCCTTGGGCATACTATAAAATCAGACACACACACAATTTGTTACTGTTTTTGTTCAGTCTGTTTCAATAATTTCCATCTTGAAGAAGAAAAATAAAATGTAAACACTTTTGTAGCATATTAGAGAAACTGTCAGGTGGTAGCAATGGGTGTCAAATACTAGCTCAAGAGAAGCGCTGCTGAATGTCCTTAACCATACATGTAATCAGGAGTACACCATTTACAGGATAGCATCACCACCTTCGAAAGCATGCTGAGGAGTTTTCTTGGTTGAGACATAGCCACTTAACATAACTTAAGGACATAACTATGCAAGGTAGGAAGTCCATCCTCTGCACAAAAGTGAACTGCACATAGACAACGTCACCTGCTCTTAAAAACCAGTAACAAGGTTTAAAAACAACCATCACATTTACGGTACAGGTCCCCAAACCCTCAGTGTGAAAGGGTCCTAACATCCAGCTGCAAGGGCACACCAGGTATGAGGGCAAGCCTACTGCATTTGTGCCATACAGTCTGCTCTGTAGGTATAGCAAATCCAGCCTAACTGCACACATACTGTAGAGTCATAGCTGTGTATGCTGTCTGGGTAAGTGTATGATACATGCTGGTCTTTTGAAAACGTTAAAATGGCCTTAATTCTCTGGACTCACTCCTGCTTGTTACATCTTCCTTTAAAAATGTTCTCTTCAAAAAGAAGAGTATTTCGAGAGAGCAAAGGGAAATAACTCGCTTTTTAGTAAGTTTTACCATGCAGACCTGTCTGTCTAACACTGGCATCAGATCTTTTACTCACATATAGTTTACAGTGCACTGTGTCTTCCAGACTTCTTCTACTTACAGATTTTTTTTTCTTGTTAAGCACTTTACGCTCATCTATCTTGAGTTTAATCTTACTGACTTCAGACTATCTCTGTATTTTAAGTTTTGATTATATCTTTAAAAAGCTAGCAGTCTTTCCCAGTCCAACTGCGGAGTTTATATCTACTTATCCTAAGCAAATTACATCACTGACAAGAACCAGGCATGGGAGAGACCTCTCTTTCCAAGTTTGACAGTAATCTGCTGATAGACACTCATATCCATGTTTTTTTTGACAAGCATTAACAATAAGGCCATTACTTCAAAACTGTTTCTTACTTGTTTACAATAACATCATGACAGTCTCAAAGTTTTATTGAAGCCAGGTGTACAACATGACTGTTTCCCTGTCTTTCCCAAGAAAGTTAACCTTCCAAAGGCAGAAATCTGATTTATTCTACTACTGGTTCTTAACAAAATTACTTGATCTTGTGTTTCCACTTTATCATTCATATCACTGGTACTTCGAAATAAATTTTTTTAAAAGTATTTAATATCTTTCTTGCAATCAAACTTTTATTCAACTGACCTATTATGGTCTGGTTCCTCTTGCATTCACCTTTTACAAAGATATGTTTTCTGTAAGCATCTCTCCCTCAAAAGCTGCATCTCTCTCAAAGTAGTCATCAAAGGTAACTGCTAATCACTTACAGACTGCTTTGGTTCACTTTGTGTGAATTACACTAGATATTCATGCTGTATCTAAAACCTTTAATTATTTTTTCAATTAAATTATGTAAATTTCATTTTATGTATTCTCTGAAAAGCAATTTCTTTCAGTGGACAGTGAAAAGCCACTGAATTATTCAGCTTTCTCTGCACAATCTGTAATTTGATCTCAATGATTATTAAATAACAGACTTTACTGGTCTTTAAAATAATTTTATTCAGAGTGCTTTTTTCTTGTTTTTATACCCGTTCCTAACCGAACCTCATTCACATCTCAGTGTTTGTGACTCTCCGACTTGAATTCCACCTTCATACTCAATGCCAGTGATAGATCTGCTCTTATTTACCGATTTTAGACCTTTGAGTAGCTACTGATACTCATAAATGTCTCTTGAAGTACTGCACCAGTTCACTAATGCAGGAAAACCAAAGAACCAACCGATCAGAATCACTATCCTGATCACTGCTAATCAACCGTGCATACGTGCCAGCTAGTTCCCATGCTCTTCAGAGAAAGATGACAATCTTCTCCAAGATGAAATCTTTGTGTGATTTTGGGGCTAGTTTATCCCTCAATAGGCTCCTTGTTGTCAATCCTCAGGCTTACTGGTAGACTGCCATGCACCTATACCATCAAAAATTCAACTGAAAGCATGATATATTTTACTGCCTAATGCATTCCTGTGGCAGCTCTGGAGCATTTCTTATCTCTTCTCAGGCTACCAGCAATCTGCAGATAAGTTTGCGAAACTCTGCCTTAGATTTGCATTGCTGGACAGTTGGAGATAGACCTCACTCATGACATGATGCAAGTCTCTGAATCCGAGGAGTACGTGCAATGGTCAGGTATGTGAAAAATTGCTACTTTAAGAGATGAATGGACTGAGATTGCTGAGATACTTCACTCACTCAGTGAAAAAGTCAAATTCATGCCTTGGTAAGGAGCAGAGATTTTGCTAAAGAACATAATACAGTTCAAATGTTAGGTTTTGTAATTTTTATTTTGATTTGATGTTTGTTTTGATGTCTCAAATAATTACTGATATCACTGTGTTTCCCTGTTGTTTTGAAAACTGTGCCATTGACCAAAATCTCTTGGGAAACATCAAATCCTATAAAAACCAATAGGATCACAGGTGAGTTTAACAATTTTTTTTAAGCTTTGGTTTGCTTCTTCCAACAATATACAGATTTTTATTTATATTATATTTTATTTCTATCGAACAACTACTCAGGGAATTCAGAAAGCTTTATTTGCTGTTAATAAAAGCCTCTGTAAGCATTTGTTTCTAAAGAGAAATTTGCTTTTTGAAAGTTCTGAGGTTGGGATACAATAATTGAAAACCAAAATTAATCAATTGGACTTCTAGACTTGCTAGGTTATCCCACCTCCTTTAAATTTAAAATATTTGCACCAAAGCAAATGCACAAGCTTTCTATGGATACGTACAGGATCACCTGGAGGACCTGGCAGTCCTGGCTTTCCATCTCTTCCTGGAGTGCCCTAGAGACAAATGTAAGATGTCATGGCCTGAATTCATTGACAAGAGACACATTACTTTTTGCTGTGTATATAGACAAATGTCACTTACATTAATACCAGGGGTACCTGGAGTTCCTGGTAATCCTGGGGGTCCTCTAGGGCCCTAAGAGCAGGCAAGGTCATTTAGGATTTAAGAATATTTTTAATTTGCTGTAAACATCTTAAACGAAATTAATGTTTTCTATATTAAAAAGAAAACTCATATCCTACCTGCACACCTGCTGATCCAGTTGCACCAATAGGACCCTGCAAGAAAACTCCAAATAATCAGTAGTTACACTTTTTGGGATAAGGGTAATGAACTTCAAAAAGATAATACTGCATGTGGGACATTTGCGCAGTTCGCATTGCAAGAAAGACTTGCTCTAAGGTTTGGCTTTAAATCCAAATCTAATTTTGCCAAAATTAGAGAATCCAAGATTTTGCAGAGGCCCATTTTTAAGGGCAAGTAATACCAAAGAATAATGATCTGTGGTGAAACTTGCTCTTTAGCTAAAAGATTCATAAGAAAAGCTGATATTCAGTTGAATAAAACCAAACTAGATTATTTATATTTAAATGGCTAATTTTTAAAATTCAGGTTTGAAAATATTTTAACTGAATAAATTATTTTTAAGGATTATTATTTCAGATTAAGATATCAGCGTGAATCTCTAGCCACCTTTCTCAAACATTTTCTCTGTACCTGAGTTCCGTCAATAAACTGAAATATATCAGCTGACTGTATTTGTTTAGACTGCAGACAGACTGCCCTACTCACCAGAGTAGAACTCATGTAATACATAACATGTACCACCTACCATCTACACCATCAATATAATTGATTTTTTTACTGAATACTCTGAAGACACTGCAGATGGCTTCATTTAAAGGCAATAGAAAGAAACAAACCTGAGAAACAAGCTGAATAATTGAAACAGTTATTGCTATACAAGTTACTTAGTATGAATGCTCTAGATACAGTGCATCAACTTGCTTCATGTTTGAATTTAAACTGCACAGAAATGCATGAAGCAAGCTGTGCAAAAGCAGGACTTCACTATTTGCTGGCATAGTACCTGGCACTGTAAGGTTCTCATCTATAAGCAGTAGACCCAAGCTTGTAATTAGCAGTCATCAGAAATGCAAAAGCTAGGAGCTGATGCAAAGCCTTCCACATCTCTTCCATGTGTCTCTGCCTTTGACAGTACTAGCATGGATCTCAAAACGCCATCTCTACAATGTTGAGTATACCTCTTCTCTCGTACCAGTACTCAGGCTGAATTTTGCCAACAACTGCAAACAGTTGTTGCTTAGAAACAGCCACTGAAGATGTCTCAACACTATCACTAGGAGGAAGCTCATCTGTAATGTAGCCATTGATTCCTTCAGTTCCCCAAGGCTTCCATTGCCCACTTAGCACTAGATCTCTCTGGGTCTGGATACAGGAGAAGATGCTGAGTTGGGAGTCCAGTCAGGAGAGAGTTCACGGCATGGCTTTTTACTGTGCTTTGTTTACTTGTTGCAGTGTCTCAGCAATGCACAGTTAAAAGTCTAAATTCTGGATGTTAGTATACTTACTGGTGATCCCTGAATGCCTATTCCAGGGGGCCCCATCTCCCCAGGTGCTCCTTGTACACCAGGTAGCCCTCTTTCTCCCTGAGAAGGGTACAAGGCTTTTGGTTACAACAGGTCTGAAAATGTAAACTAGCATATTATCCTTTTTTTCTTTTTAAGAAACAGAAGTAATATATTTTTCATACCTTTGGTCCCCGTGGACCTGGGTTTCCAGGAATACCAGTGGGACCCTAAAAAACCAAAAACAAACAAAAAAAACCACAGGAAAAAACAAATTATGTTTCGAAATCAAAGAGACTAGCTGAATTTTATTGCTAATATTACTCAGCCTTTATAAATAAACTATGGTAGACTTACATATGTCTTCCCTGTTAATACCACTGTCATTAGGGGCATGTGTGAGCCTTGCACTATTTATAGACTATATTTTAGTGCACTTACAAAACCAGTATAACATATATTTCAATTTTGAAGTAACATAAAAAAAACCCAACTTGTTCTCATTTCTTTCATTGCACAACGACAATTCTTTAACAGTTGTCCCTACAAGAAATCAAGTCATAAAAGCCTTTTCAGATTATGGACTTACTGGTGTTCCAGGCAGACTTGGTCCAGGAGGTCCCACATCACCCTTTGGACCTGGATGTCCAGGTGGTCCCATAATCCCACCAGGGTCCCCCTATAAGATAAATCTGAATCACTAATTGAAATGTCAGAATTTTCGCTTATGAAAAAACTCTAAATATTATCAAGGTTATCCTAGAATGTGCCAGTACTTTGAGAAGAAACAGAGGACATCCCCCATTCCTCCCCCCCAGTATTTTCCTTTAAAAAGTTGCAGAAGAGGAGGAGGTGTGGACGACATAACCACCAATAACCACTAGCATTTTCTCAGTTTTCCATGCTTGCAATGCGTCTGATCTACACTTTTTTGTCCCCAGGCCCCTAATATGCAGGCTGTCATTAAAACCTGCTAACTAAATTGTAGTAGCAGCTTCAAACTCACTCCCTCCAGCTATCTATCCCTAGTGCTAAAACCCTGGTCTTCACTGTATTCCTGTTTACACTTCTATTTCTTACTTCAGTGCATTCAGTGTCTCTTGCTCTGCATCTCTACAACTCCTTCTGCTTACACAGGTGAATTTATGCCTTTTATTATGCTGTCTTTTTCATGCTCCTGCATCATTCTCTGTGATTCTTCTGAATCCACCACTTCCTATTTTGTAAGATGAGTACATTTTTGTCATTGTTCCATAGTCATTTTCTTCTATTTTTTCATCAGCTCGCTTCTTCAAATTATTAATGGATTTTATTAGTTTCCCTTGTACCCTACAATGTGTAAATACCATAACACATCACATAGCTCACAATATGCCTGTATACCCTCTTTTCTCCCCTCCTCTACATTCAACATACACACACATACCATTTTTAACTCTTGCCGATGTAGCTGAATTCTAACTAAGGGATTTCTACACAGTAAAACACAAAGCCAAAAAGAGATCCCAGCCTTGGCTCACATCTGAGACAGTACAGCTGCCCCAGTGCCAAGATGAATATGTCTGACTGACGTGGGATTTTACACATTAGTCTGGTTAAGACACTACACTGAAGAGGCTGTTCTGTGGTCAGGACCTGAACTGATATTTCTGCACTGCGCATCTTTAACGTGAGACCCCAATCCAACCTCCTTAAAATACTACTTAAATTATGAATCTAAAGAGCAATTGGATTCCCAAATTGGCCTGCAGCATTTCCAAGGAGCACAAAGCGGGTTGCTGCTTGCACATTTTAAAATCAATTCATAAAGCAACCACACAGACACATTACAAAAGGATGGAAGGTTACTTCAGAGATGACAGTCTCATATGCTCTAACGTATCAAATGTAATTAAAAACACTTAAAACATACCTTCTCTCCTTTAACTCCTGGGTTTCCTGGTACCCCGTGCTCTCCTGGTAATCCCTGTAATTAATAAAAATTTAACTGTACATTTTTATAGCTATTCCCTTAAAGATTATCTAAAGTTACAGACGAAAATGAGTTTACACTGGATTATTTACTGTGCATTAGTATTGACCTGAAATGTTGAAGAGTACAAGTTAATGAATGCTTCTTTGATCAAATATATTAATCATTTTTCTTTAAGTTGAAATGTAATAATCATGATTATTTTCTGGACTCTATCAGGGAAGAATGGCAGAGACTGACAGGTTTATTTCTTCAATTTCAAAATAATCCCAAGTCTTGAAAATTAATCATTTTTTCAAGGAAGTTGGTAGCAGGTACAAAGTTGGGTTTTAAGTAAGTGTCATCTTTTTTTGCCTATGAAGGGCTGCATGATTTCCTACAGTAGTTAATTACTCAAATTTATTTCTTAAAAGGTTCAATGAATTCCTACTCCTGCACATTACTTAATCCACTAAATTTCTTTAAAATGTTTTAGATATTTAATGGACAGTCAAATATTTTCAGCAAAATAAATATATTCCATCCTTTCTTTTGTCTAAACTTTCTTCTCTTTCACATTTTAACTTCAGTATTTTCTCTCGCCCTTTTCATGAAGGATTTGTCATAAATGCAGAGAAATGAAACAGATTAAAATCCAAACAGAAACTATTTAAATGATAGGGAAGGTTAAATTGTGTTCTTTTACTACTCTGTAACAAATACAGAAAACTTTTTCCATAACGCATCAATGCTATTCAACCAACAATTCTATCAAGCATTTTATTAATACCTGTAATTTCCACAGTAAATGATAAAATTGCAAAAACTGAACACTAAAATCTAAGTACAATACTTACACTGGAATGGAAAATGAACTTTCTAAGAAAATGACAAAGAAACATATTGTTTGTATTTTTCTTCGCAGTGTAAAACACAGTTTTGTGAACACTGATGTATGAAGGATGAGAACATTTTCATGCCAGCAGTGAAGGTTCAACAGTGGAGGTTAATACACTTCTTTTGGGTACCGTCACCCCTCGGCTTTTACCATCTAAATAGTCTATGTGCAGAAGCACAACAGGTGATCAGCCTCCAAATTGGTGAGTCTGTCTCATGTCTCTTTATTAACAGGAGAGCCTGGGATGTGCCACTTTTGATTAGTCCAGGTGCTATCAAAATTTAAAAGCAGCCCCTACTGTTGCATCTAACAAGTAGTAGGCTTCTGCTTGAGAGTTCAACAGTTCAGGTTTTGACATTCTTGCATGGACAGACAAACACATATTATCTGCCACCTGTCAGTGTTCACAAATCAAGCTATTTTTCACCTACGGCAACTATGTAATAGCTTTAGGTACTTTATGACTGTCAGTAAGCCTCTGTACAATTAAATTGGAATATCAATCGACAATCATAAGAATAATCTCTCATTCTATTTTCTGTAGAAGTATGTTAGTAATTTAATCTATTGAACAGTAATTAAAAAAGGTTTTCTATTAAATTTTTTCCAACCAATACTTCTACTCTGCCTAAAGATTTTAATATTGTCCCTAGTTTTAGCAGAATTATGTCGTGCTCTGAATATGAGTTTTACTCATAAATCTGACCTAATTTTAAGATAATACACTTTTTTTTGTTGTTCTGTTCACCTTATTAATCTTCACCCTTTTACAGGAAGGGAAACAATTCAGAATAATACAAAACCATAGACAGAAATAAGGAAGGCCATATGTTTAAATCCTTGGGGTACTCTTACTTTCCCTGTTTCTTCTCATTTTCCTTCACATACACTGTCCTTTCCAGCTCACAATGTAACATTACTAAAACTTTGCTAGAGATTTTTTAATTTTCACCTAGTCCCGTAAGATAAGAATAATTTTTGTAGAGCTAATTATCTGTGCATGAGGCAAATTAGTATCATTTTTACTTCTTCAGATGGCAACACAAAGACAAAAAGAACACAAGCAAATGGCAGAACTCTAACCTGAGACATCCCATACTACTGTGCTTCAACACCTGATTGCTATAGTAGCAGCCATGAAAGAAGCACCTATGATAACTTCTGTGGTATTGCTTCACTGGCTAACTGTTCACACACCAAATTTGTACAGCTTGGTGAAACTGCACAATACATACAACTTCTCCTGGCAGTCCCCTGGGTCCAACAGGTCCTGGAGGTCCTTGCAGTCCCTGTGAAACACGCACAGTCAATACACCTGTTGTAATTTGGTGTAAAGCATTCTCATATACAGAAAGATTAAAACATGTGGCATTAAGAATTATCTTCTACATGGAGCAAGTAGTTTGCTCATTCTCCCTGAATCTAATGTTTAGTCCAATAAATATTTGGGACTGATATGTACAAAATCCAGAGTATGCATACAAAGCAAATACAAGTAAATACAAAGGCACTACCTAAAGGGAAAGACAAAAGAAAAGGAGTAAATCAAGATTTTCTCCCTCAAGGGTCAGAGCTAGAAGTGATTTTTTAACTATGTGATAGGTGTTCCTTCTCTTTTTTGAATAGATCTCATCAGAAGGACTCCAGAGCACTGAAAGAAAAAGGAGTTGAGATGTACAGATAAAAGGATGACTTGTTGCAAACCCTAATGATCCCTTGGATCTCTCTGAGCCTCTTCTGGAAGGCATACAGTGTGAAGGTAATCTAGATTTCCACTGCAGTAACAGCAATTATTTCAGTAGCAACTCCTACCAAGGAAAGACGTTAGCCTCCAAAGAGCAGGGTAAGGAGTTAGAGTGGAGGATCAGTTTTAAGAGTGCAGTTTTGTGGACCCTATACCTGCGTCTATTTCCCCTGGGACTTCTTTCGATGATCTAAGGAACTTGGGTACTATCATATCCAACACGAATAGTGTCGGGTGGAGGTTACATTTTCACAGTTTCCAGTTCAACCTTTATTTGATACAATTCAAGGCATCATGAGAGATTCTCAAGAACATTTGTGCTTCATTTATTTTCTTCAAAGCAAAGCAATGACTACTTTGACATTACCTGCAGTCTCACAAGATTAAGCATAGGAACTGCTAACGTACTGGCAGTAGTTACTCCTTGCCTCACTGATGGATAAAGAGAATACACCCAACTACTGGTGGATTTGAAATTATAAAATAGATGCTCATATTCTTGAGTGACCAAATAACATTTGAGATCTGTACAAATATTCCTTGCTGAGTGATGCTGACACCAAGAAGAATTTTATGAACAGTAAAATAGCCATGATCCATGCACAAACTCTTGATATAAATTATTCGCATTCTTTGTCCTTTAGTACTAGCTAAAGAGTTGCTAAAGAGTTCTGAGTCCTCTTATATAACAGCATAGAATGTAATGGCTGTTAAGTACCACAAAAATAACTTTAACCTACCTTTGATCCTGGATTTCCAATAAGACCAGGTGGTCCTGGGTCTCCTGTTTCACCCTAATGATATTGTTTGAGAAAATAAAAAATCCAAACTTACTGTTATGTCTCCCAGTATCAGCTATGTACACTGTGTGTACAAGTCAAAAAATACCTTATTTCCTTTTGATCCCTCCATTCCAGTTTCTCCCTGAAAATAGCAAGTACAACCATAAGAAGTTAGAACCTGAACCATGACCAACTAAGAGTTTAATTTTCTACCTTGAAATATTATAATATAGTTTGCAAACTTGAAAAATATTGAGAAAGCATTAAAGAATTTCTGATGCCTTGCACAAACTCTGAATGGCATTC
>JAVJGI010000062.1:13178191-13327122 GCA_035590275.1 Ibycter americanus
ATTGAGAAATCATTAAAGAATTTCTGATTCCTTGCACAAACTCTGAATGGCATTCGTCTTTTAAACTCGTTCTGCTTGCAGGTTTTCCTAGTGTTTTAAGGAAAAAATGTTTGAAAACACCACATTTGCTTAGGAGGTTCTCCAGTCTAAAGGCTATTCTTCAGCACTAAACGTCTACTGGTGACACAGTGTTGATCTCCAAAACCACACATTATTACAGTATGTCTTATTTTGGCTATTATAATACGTTAATCACAAGTAGCTGAGCAACCTTCAGTTTTGTATTAAACAGCGTAACTAGCTTTTGTCAAATGTCATAAGAGAGGACAATAGTTAATTAAAAATAAGCAACAGATGTAAACAGACTCTTACAGAACAAGTGTTCTGAAAATATCCCCTCAAAACCCCCCAAAATTATGCACATATAAAATGTCTATAAGAAAACTGCCTGATGTTAAATGCCACACTGGAAACTGGTAAAACGATTAAAGAAATACAGTTTAGCCCACATCTAATTTTGTGAAATAATTGAAAGAACCTTCAGGGAGCAAAACCCCCATGTACTTTAAACTCAGTTCATGGACTGTACCAACTACAGAAATGCTGAAGTACAGGGCATCTCTGTTCTTTATTTATAACCTGTATGAACCTGACGCATGTGTAAGAAGGAGACAACATATATGTTATCACACATAATCACTGAACCTAATGGAAGTGTACAGAGAAAAGAATTACAGCATGAACACAGCATGAAAATCATATGAAATCACATCATCAGTTCAAAACATAGCTATACTTACCGGATCTCCTTTCTCCCCTTTTCCAGAAGGCTCTCCCTATGGAAACATAGGGAAGATGTTAACACAGATTTATTTCAAATAGTAAATGGTACATATATCTGGTTTTGGTGAAAAGTCCTTGAAAAAACAAAATTTTTTAAACCTACATAAAATGTAAGTATATGGACTACAACAGTTTACTTGAGGGATGATGTTGGTTTAATGACAAGATAATGACATGCACAGTCCTTTCAAGCAGGAGCACAGAGGAGGGTCAGGAACATGATCTAAAAAGAGTGATGTTGCGTACAAATCTGGCAAACTCTCAAACACATGTGCTTTATAACACACAAAATCATATCAACAGAGTAAGAAAAGATTCTGCCTGCATGAAAACTGTTTATACACAAGGATATGACCAAAGAAACCAACTGGAAGCCTAACAGCTGAATAGCACAATGCCTGTTATTAAGTGGATGAAGAACTGGGTACATCACACATTCCTAGAAAAACACAATACACACCTATTCCCCAGTAACACCTCCCACCGAGTCTCTCTGGAAAACTGAAGCTTAATCTAAAAGATACTAACTTAGGAAGCGTATGTATACATTTTAATATTTTAAAGACTCCTGTTTTTTCATATAGATATTGAAGATCACATTTGTAACTTGAAAAAGTATGAATGGTGCCTAATTTGTGAGGCAATCACTGGTCACAAACTTTTAAACTGGTATTCAGTAAAAGTCTGAATGTGTTTAAAGTTAAGGTCTTTGTGAGCTGTTGGATCAGGGAAATTTACTTGCATACTCTCTCAAGGAGGGGCTTGAGTAAATTAAGGACATTCAGAGACTGACAGTTTTTCCTATTCCCAAAGATATTTTTCTTGATCCTGAGTGTATTTTCCAGGATTTGATTCATAATCAGTATATTCAGCCACCTTCTAGTATCACACATAAGCACAGGAATAAGGAATTAATTTACCTTTTCTCCTTTTGAGCCAGTTATTCCCAATTCTCCTTTTTGACCCTTTTGAAAAAATATATTATAATTAAAACCTTTTATATTGTAAGAAATGCAAATTAATTTAAATTATTGTTTTCTACAAGAGATCTGCAGGCTTCTCAATAAGAAATGTTGTCAATCCTGTCACACATCCAGAGCACCTGACTCTCTTCTTCAAAGTTTGAAAGACATCTAATTGTTAAGAATTCATTCCGCTGTTTAAACAGGACAGATGCTTATAAACAATACACTGTCATATGGTGTGGATTCAGAATTTGACTTCCACGTAATTTTTAGAGGTTGACTGTAGGTATATTTCATATAGCAAGTCCTATTGTTACAGGGAAACTGATCTAAATATTCATGATTTAGTATTAAAAATATTTTCTGAATTTCCACTTTTTTTAAGAGTATTTTCCCCCTAACCAGCAGGCCAGTTCATTTGACTTCTCCTCAGAGAGCATTAAAGAAACCACACATAACTCTTTCGGCATTTTCCCTTTCTGGTTATCATGTATTAGAGGAGAAAGGCTCATGTGCTGCACGTGCAGGATAGTACGATAAGCTGCATATTGGACTACACAGATCAAAGAGACGGTCATACCTAAAACTCTATTCTTTCAAAGATCATTGTGGTAAATCAAATAAAAGATACTGTGTTAAGGGTGGCAGAGTCAGGTTAGATTGGCATTTTGAAATTTCTCCAAATTAATCCAAAATGCTTACAGTGTCTCCTTTCTGGCCTTTAGGTCCAGGGGTCCCAAGTAATTCCAGTAGTTTTGTTTCACTCTAGGAAGAAATATCACCACAAAGATCAGAGAACAGAACATGTCATTATTTATTTACAGTAACAATTTATTTACCATAACAATTTCATGTATTTTACCAGTATGTAAACTCAGAAGTCCTAATTTACTACTAGAAAGGGATACTAAATGGCTATGCAGCACATCTAAGTAATATATTGAAGCAACACCTCCTTTGTCATGCATTCATAGTCCAGTCAGACTAGCAGAAGATGAACAAAAGCATAAAAAGGAAATGTCTATGCTGAATATTGCTATGCAAATCTGTGATTTTTTTTCTTAACTCAATGCAAAGAACATATTTTTATGCTCATTATTACAGTACATTTCTCAAGTATGTTAGAAAAGAAAAATAAAAATCACTTCTATGACAAAAATACTTTTTACTTTTGAGCAGCATGAAATGTAAATTAGAACTAATTTAAGTCTAGTACAGCAGAGAGACAGAAGGAGAGGAAATGAATGTCATCAACAGGCTCCTCATACTGCTACTCAAAGAAAACAGATTTAAGGACCAGGGGTTCAGGCTGTACACTTGCTCAGGTATTATTGCACTGCATCTATTTACTATTCTGTACAAGTTAAAGACACAATGAAATACGAAGCAAACTGTTTCCTCTTCACAAAGCCAGGCTCAGACTACCTAAGGGGAACATGTTTTCTTTTAACAGCAATGGAAAAAGCAACAAAACCAATGACCCTGAAAAACGAGCCTGAGTCTGGACCCAAGGAGTCCAAGTCCTAGAACACCTGCCACTGGGTAGAATGAGAAACCTGAGCAAGCCAGCTCCCCTTGCCACGTTTCAGTTTCCGTATCTCTAAAACGGGAAAACATCACGATGAATAAAAGTGCCATTTACATGCCATTATCTTTTCAAAAGTTGATAACTGAATATAACCTGAATAAAACTCATAATTATTTTATAAATGTTAAGGTCCTCAAGGACCTTCTTCAGTGTTTAGGGTTCATAACACTGTTACTACCCTAATTATCAAAACTGGCTTCAGAGCAAGAGGTAGATACCCAAAGAAGGGAACCTGAGTATTACTGAGAAGGAGTTGACTACTGCTTGACTGAGAGCAATCTAGGTGCCTGCTATTATAAGTATACTTTAAGTAATGATTTATTCTGAATTGTGCATTTCTTTCGCATACATGGAGGGGGAAAAAAAGGGTATTAGACCAAGTAACTACTTTTATGCTCTTTGCATATTTATAGGTCATTTGCTCTTTACAAAAAGTGTAAGTAAAATATGCTGAAGAAAAAGAATCTTAGAAAAGTAATAATGAATTATTCAAGAATAATCTCTAATTATTACAAATTATCATGATTTTGAAACATTTCCTGAGCAGATTGTGATGTAGTTTCAGTTGCTTTGTGTTGTGGTTTCATTTTTATTTTTACATGTTGGAGAACATTTTAGATTAAACTGATCTATATGCCCTTTCCAAAGATGTTTAGAAGCAGGTTTGACTGAGGTGAACTTAGATATATCTATGTATGGAAAACTGGTAAGTAAAAAAGATGACAAGCAGAGGCCTTGAAAGCCCAGGGGAAGGATGGTAACAGTGACCTGAGAGTGTATAAATACAAATCACGAGACATCATTTACCAGTCACTGAAGGAATGTAACCTACAAAGCAGGGCAGAGCCAGTTTCTTGGCATAACAAAGAGACCAAAATGCATGTATCGAAAGCATGCAAAGCATCTAATTTATGCTTAAAGTCCAAAAGATGTAACAAGAAGGAGTATAAAAATAGTCACACGCCTTGCATGAACAGGCACAAAGGAAGAACAACGAGGGAAGAAATGCTCCAGCGCTGTCTCCTGCCCCATTAGGATCAATGGTACTACTTATCCTCAGCAGGTTCCCCTCACCTTCATTAAAGAAAGACTGCTGATCTTGGTTTGCCATCAAGCACAATTCGCTGCTGCAGTCAGCAATTGTATTTATAGTGCTCTCTTTCACTATATACATGGATCAAGTAAATTATGCTTTTAAAGACTTGCACTCCAGCCTCCTTACATGATAAGGTGATTGATACTGAGCCAGAAAAAGCTTGGTTGCAACAAATTATTTAAGTACTTTGTGCAAGTACAACTACTTATTGATACCATACAGAAATAAGAAGAATCACAAATAATCTGTTAAGAAACAGAGAAATTATAGAGAAAAATACATTATTAGTTATGATGGGTCTTAAGATCTCTCTCACTGATCCTCCACATTTCTTGGTAGCAGTTTCTCATGATTCCTAGAAACACCAATGCAAAGAAGCCATTTTAATATTCTCAGAAGAAAAAGACATTAAGTCTCTATAGCAACAAAAATGTGGTCACAATTTAAAAATTTTTAAAAAAACAAATGAAAGAAGACCTTGTGAGATCCTTGAGAACATGCATAAAATGGTGGAAAATGACAATAGATGTTTCCTGTGGTTTCAGGAATCTCAAAAACCTCAGAATATCACTGAAACATCATCTTAAAAATGCAAATAATTGAGGTACATTAGAAATTATACACTGGAACGTGAAAGATTGCTTGATACCTCCAAGGTGCAGTGAACAAAACCAGCACTCATCAGACTATGTAATGGGGGGGGGGGGGGAGAAGAAAATTACTGTTGCATACATCTGCCTAAATAAATAATCAATGGCAAAGCAGACAAGCTGTTCTTGTCTTTGATGACTTCAATGTCTTTGTCTTGTCCTTGATGGGAATATCAATTCCCGTCATAAAATGTATGGAAACTAATATGTTTCCTGCAGTAGTTGGAGATTTAAGTTGACTCTAGGAAGATCTGAATACACAGTTACTGAAAGTTTGCATATTTAAAACGGGCTACATGAATCAGAAAGCCATCTCCTCACTCATCTGAAACCAAAGAGCATCTCCTTGTTGAACAGTTAATTGATCATTACAGAGTCGTTAAAACCTTGAAACCTGACAGCTGAAGGAAGAAGACAATTGGTAAGCTGTATGGGATTTAAAAGATGATTAATTTATAGACACAGAGCAGCTGGTCTACATTTTCCCCCAAATACTGTTAATTAGGAAATATAAGACACCTTAGGAATTCTTAAGAGCCTCAAAATGACAAGAAACATGATTTTTGGAGACAGGTGCTTGCCAGTTCCTGATCACCACTGTTTGCATTTCCTTCTGCAGAATTAACTTTAAAGGGACGATCAGGATAAAAGAGATTAATAGTCTGAAGGTGGGGAATGAGTTACAATAAATATGGTAGTGATAAAGGAAACAGGGCTGGTATCAGTGCAAGCTGTCTTTGGCAGGAAAAAGAAACTGGTAAGAAAATGAAAGGTATAAAATCAAAGTATAGAAAACTTCAACACATACATATGAAATGGCAAACCAAAACTAGAAACTAAGTCTCCAGGTATGAAAATGTCCTCGTCCAGGACAGCAAATAAAAAACTATCTTAATTCCTAATGCATGTTCTAAGGTGATGTACTGATTTGGAATGGATTAAATATCAGAGAAATCACTTCAGTGATAAAAGCAACTGAAAAGATACATTTGACAAGAATTTTGCTCCAGAATCCCTGTTCAAAAAATTATTTTAGTACCCATCTGGGTACATTATATAAGAAAAATATCCTGAATTCATCTGCTCTTTCTAGTTATGCATTTTAATATTGAATGAAATGGATGTCTTCCAGGTTTGACTTGCATCACTTACAGTGTGATACACACAGTAACCTTTATATTAAGCAAATATTCCTGTAATAGTGCTTCATCAGTCTTTGAATGAAATACAATTTTCTAATCAGGTAAGTTACATACTCACTTTGCTATCAATTAAGAAAACTCGTGTGATCTTTGAATTACAATCCCTTACAATGACAGGCACTGCCAGCACTTAAATGATTTGAAAAATCTGTGGTAAGAATTTAAAAGCTCTGTCACATGGAACACTGTCCTATACAATTTTAACTCTTTTCTATATAGTGCTTGTAGCTGCAGGAGGTTCTAAAATTAAGACAAGATTTTTATGAGTTTATAGTACAAACATCAGGACAATTCTCACGGATTGCTAGCAGATCTTTTAAAATTCTGCCGCCTTGTCTTTCTGTTCTACACTTGGGATCATAACAGAATAGCTCAAGAAAGAAGAAATGGCAAGCGTAGTTTAGAGCAATTAGGTTTACAAATGGGGAGCTGGTGCTTTATGCTAACAGCTAGGTGTACCCACCTCCTTTTTGAGTTATACCAGGCAAAAATATGCGAGTAGAAGATGGATGGGAGGTAAGGCACACGGCAGCAGGATAGGTGACACAGTAGGTATGTGATGCAGAAAGGGGACAGGGAAGGATCTACCTTTTGGATTAGTTTGGAATGTGGTTCACGGGGATCAAAGCTGTGATCATTTCTACTTTAAATACTTTTAAAGCATAAACACACACAACCTATACCAAATCTCCATACCTCGTTATAGTGCTTGTTCAATGAATCCAGAATTCCTTTCGGTCCAGAAGAACCCTACATGGAAAACATGCATCAGAAAGTAATTTTATTTTAACTAGTATTATGTTTACATACCTGTATTCAAAAAGCAGTGGTCATGTAAAAAGGTTTAGATTTTATTTGATTATACAGTAAATTATTTTCTGTAAGTTCATTATATATTTGTCAGGCCACAGAGGAGAAGGTCAGTTTCTAAATCGCTGAATTCTGAAAGCTGGCAACCTTTTGGAGTGAATTGGTCTGTCAGAGAAGGCAGAGGTGACATCCATATCAATTTTGCTACAAATCCCTTCTGGTATGAGCACCATCTTTTCTCTGCAGCTTTTTAAAACTCTACCCAATAACACAAAGAACAATTTTTGATGTAGAAGCAGCTCCTAGTGCGAGTAAACAGCTAGATTTTTAACTTTGAGTACAGAAAATGAGGAATGCCAGAGTTCTCCAAAAGACCAACTTCCTAGTTTTATCAGCATTGCAAGTTTATACTTAAGTACACACCTTTCATCAAGAATTTCAACAACAGAGAAGGAACTTCCTACACAAATGCAGGCTTAGGATGGATAGATTAAAAAACATATGCTTGGGAAAAAGAAAACATTTTTAGCCATAATCTGCCCTAAACCAGGCCCTCAATGAGATTTTTAAGTGCTGTAAATCAGGGCAGAACATAAAAATTTCATTGAAGATCTTATGAACTAAAACTCACTTAAACTTACAAATTGGCAGAGTATCCCTCTTTAAGCTGAAATTTTCATATCATGCAATATTACAATATACTCAATTAAGTCACTTGGTCTGAATGACCTGCATTTAACAGAGACAGAGCACAAAGGCAATTCTCCTCCTCTGGGGTTTTTTGTATTTACAGACAATTTACCCTCTGCAGCTTTTGTGTTAGTGGGGAAAATGTAGCTGGCATACACGCACCCTGAAGATTGCTTTAGGAAATTGAATTCTATTCAGTTTTGAAAAGGGTTGTTCCTCAAAAAAATGGAGGTTGTTTATCAGTCAGAGATGTTCTGTCAGAGATTAGTCAGCGTTTTTATTGCACATTTTAATTTTGTATCAGGTCTTTGTTAATTTTTTTTATGTGCACTGTTATTATAGATACATCACACACGACAGAAATATTCTGCATCATAACAAGAAAACAGCTTTCTACTTTTTCAGAATAAGAATCTATTGAAAATTTCTACCATTTTCATGCTAAAGGACCTGTAAAACTAATACAGGAAGTCAGGGATCAAAATCACTTCTCACCCAAGGTACCAATTAGTCAAGATGAAAATAATGTTGTTTTCAATTGGTTAAGACTTTTGTAACAGAACTGCTGTCAAATTCGTAGCAGTGCAGCAGCAAGACTCCAAAGTATTCCTAGAAAAATTGAAAAACCTTCTATCCCCTGATTTCAGCTAGGAATCCAAGGACAACACTGAAATGCTATGTATCTGGGTCAATATAAGCTAAGCAACCAGTTGTTATACTTTTCTAAGGAGGACCTTAACTGTTTACTACTTCAGAATTGTTGCTGCATAAACCATCAGGCAATCCAGGGAAAAAGATGATGAGAGGAACAGAAATGATTTTGTCACAACCAGCATCCCTCACAGCTGATAATTTCACATGTGTATAGAAGATGGCTAATATCCCCTGGTATC
Source organism: Ibycter americanus (assembly GCA_035590275.1). Classification (NCBI taxonomy): domain Eukaryota; kingdom Metazoa; phylum Chordata; class Aves; order Falconiformes; family Falconidae; genus Ibycter; species Ibycter americanus. Next base: position 13,186,929 of record JAVJGI010000062.1, read on the forward strand.
TTTTGGCTCCTATGTAATCATATTTTGACGTGTTCTGACCAAGCATTTAAATGAAGTAGGACATGTTTTGCATTCTGACAGCAAAGCCTTCACTGGCAAGATGTGTCTGCTCTGTAGGAGTGCACAGAATGGCAAAACCACAAAGTTTGCCCACATGTAAAAGATAATTCTGTGAAACTGATGGCTCTCCTTACCAGTACAGGTACTTCCCTTGAGGTACTGAACTTGAAAAAGATGAGAAACAGAAACATGATTTTGATTTTGTTGGTTTGATAACTAGGCTACTTCCTTGGGGAAAAAATTTGCCATCTGATGCAAATTAACTAAGGAAAGAGAGGCAATCACAAAGTTCCCATGGATTCTGAAGGTATAAAAACCTAGGAAGATGGGAAAGCCAAATTAAAGTCAGATAGGCAAAAGTTATTAAAACTGATGGATAAATCAGTAAGACCTGGCAGAACGTTATTGCAGCATACCAGAACAAGCCAGGTGTGTTCTGAGACATCACCACTAAATTATGAAATATGATCCTGTGTATTTTACTGTGATTACATTGTAACAGAAAGACAGTGGTACTTAAATACTAGGGGACACCAGGAAGATTTGGAAGCCACATGAAAAATCACAGGTGCCTTACTCCCTCTTTGTTCCCTAACATTGGAAGAGATATAAGGCCATAATTTTTTCCATTCATTTTATTTTTGAAGTGAATTGTCATTTCAAATTTACATTGAAATATAACGTATATAGTTACAATGTTCTGACTGAGATGCTCACTCAACTCTGATTTCTGAAGTTAATGGCAGAATTTTTACTTCAATATCCATATTAAAGATGGCAATCCAGAAATGGGACTGAACTGTGATGACACTGCCTACTTACTAGATGTCTTAACTTCAATGCAGTAATGTTGCAGTGTCAAATCCTTGAATCCAGAATCCTAGCAGGATTCTGTAATCCTGCAAGCAGTCAAAAAATAAGAATTTATTCTCCCTTCTCATTTGCTGCCATGTTTTTTCTTCTACTGTGTTTCCACAAATGAAATTGCTGCAACCACACAACCTGTGCTGTACCTCCCACCGACCCCAACCTCTCAGATATTCTTACATCAAATGAATAATTTTTGGCAAAATGGAAAGCCTTTGTCACAGTTCTGAAAAAACAGACATAACCTCAAAAAAACCCCAGAACTGTCTCGTGACTAAGGCAGTCAAGGGGAACTTAAGGCATTTGGGTTGAATTCTTGACTATGCCACAGCCTTTTTGTTACAAGAGCTAAACCACCTCTCTGGTTTTGGTCTTTCAATTTTCAAAAATTGGCATAAATTTAGTAATTTTACCTTTCCATCATTCTTTCTAAAATAAAATTAATAAAACCCAAGTGTGCAACAACAGATAGTATTTTTGTTCAAGGGTATTTTCCTAAACTCCAGTCACTTTCTTCCCTTCCACACTGTTTCTCTCCACTAGTATAGCTGCATAATCCACCCTGAAGTCACTACAGACTTCAAAAGAACCAGTAATATTGGTTTGCAAGTGGAGAAGCAGTAAAATTAACAGTTCAAGAACTGTTGTACAGGCAGTTTCTAGGTTTTGAATGGGAAGTTTGCACATCTGCCACTCTGAAGCTCACCTGAGTGGGGTTTCCTTTTTCTTTTTTAATATCAAGTTGTGTAATTGAGAGAAGTGAAGCACACAGAGAGTACAGTTGTATGAATAAGAAAAGTACTGAAAATGTGTCCTGACGGTTTTCCAAAATCACAAACAGGTTTCAGATGTTATTTCTATAGACAAGGCAGGAACAGAAACACAGGTGCTTAAAGAGAAATAGCTCCAAACTGTGAAATTACTGGGGTTTATAATATATTTTTCTCTCGTAACTTTTATAGTTAGTCTGCATCTCTGTAAAGATGAGACTGCTGAAAGCCTACCCAATCTCACAGTCTATGCAGCAAAAAATGTGTAACAAGCAAATCGCACTGGTTGCATCTCAAGAACAGGCCATTTCGGAGAACATTGCACTGCATGTAACTCAGTGTAATCACTTCATCCATCTATTTCAGATCTCTGCCTGCCCATTAAAATAAAATACTCTTTTTCTGGTTACTATAATGTAAAAAATCATGAAACTCATCAGTGCAGATGTGCAATATTGTATAATGATTCCAAAGAGCAAATGGAAAGAATGATGAAGGCATGACGCTTGCCACAACAGAATACATTAAATAAATTACATTTTGATATGAACTTTAAAAATTAAATGCATAGAAACAAGCAATATGACCAACCCTTGCCAGCCATTCCTGTCTTACCATGCAATAATTTCCAATACTCTTCTAAAAAGCAGCTGAAAGTCCAGGAATACCAGAAATGCTACTGACAATTTTAACTTATCTTTGCTTTAATTTTCTGTTTATTATAAGTAACTGATAACATTCATTCACTTCCAAAGTATTGGTAGAGGAATGACAGTATTCCTGAGGCAGAGGAAATGAGATTTCCAAGGCAAACTGCTGCCTACTTAAGATAACTAGTTTGGTGGCACTGACATACATACTGAATAACAAGACCAAAAAAGTATGGAATTAAACAAAGAAATCCAAGAAGCCTGTGAACTTCTCCACTGCCTCACACACAACACAGACAAAAATGAAACCCTATTTTATTTTAAGACTGTAAGGAGTAACACAGAGCTAATCTTCCAAGCAAAAGTAGTTGCGACGATAAAAGATATGAAGTTCAGCCCCTTGCAAAGGTAAATGGTGAATTGAATGATGAACTTCAAGGGCCACAGCAACTGTGAGATAAATCTATTCTGGCTGCAAAAAATAACTTTGGATGTGCTGGTAGAAAACAGCAGGTTTAAGAGGATGAATAACCATGACGGCCGCTTACTAGCCTGTGATTTAGCAGACCCACATCTTCTTTCCCACTTCTGCCACAGACAGCTTCTTGGACAAGACGGTACTTGGCCAATTCAGGTAGCCTTCATGTTTTGTACCTTTAAAAAACATTGTTGATAACAATTCTCTTCTGCCAAACAGCAACACTGAGCAGAAGTCATACTCAGACTCACCCCAAAGAATGCTGTTATACTGGTGGAAGTCTGTAGCACAACTCAAGTTCAGCACTCTTTTTATTTAAAAAAAAATAATCTGATGTCCCACTAAAACGGGAACTATTGAGAAATGGAATTCCTTCAGTCGTAACAGTTCCAGTACAGATGAAGAAAATTGGGACAGAAAAGATAAAGTTAATCCTTAATGGAGAAACCAGTAAGACTCCTTTTCTGTCCTCTAGCCTACCTATGTAAATAGAAATACATGGCTGCTGATTCATGTAAAACAAAACCACAAAAACCAGCCCACTCCGCCAACTCCAAAACCTCCCACAACTGACCATAATACGTAAAACAGTGCCAGACATCATGCAGCTATTTTCTAAGCAGGACACATAGAAAAATAAATTATTTCCTCTTAACAGAACTCTACATAAAACCAGGCAGGTAGTAATTTACAACCCAAGACCAGAAAAGCATTTTGCCTAAGTGAAGACTGCAGCACTGGGCCTGTACATCCTTAGGCCAGCAGCATGTAAATACTGAGTTCAGACACCCTCCATGCATTTGCTTTTAAGTACTGAAAAAAATTGGTGCAGGAACTAGAAAGCCAACGAACTATACATGTGTAAAATAAACTATGGTCTGCTGGCAACCCCTTCTGCGTTGCTAAGTCTTTTTTTTTGGTTGGGTTTATTTTTTTTTATTGTTTTTTTAGGAGCTATGGCAGAAGAAAGCTATCAGTTCAGTTCTTCAGTCAGAACAAAATTCTGTACTTACAACGTCACAGCATCCTACTATCAGTATTTCTTTTTGTTTCATAAAATCAGCATTTCAATTTCAGTGAAGAGCCATGCCAAGCAGGCTAACATGTGTGCAAGAAACAGTATCTCTTTCAAAAGACATTGGAAGAAAATGCAAGCAAGAATATGTATGAAACACGTTTTAAAGGTATTTTGATTTCACAATCATAATTTTCAGAATGCTTCTGAGAGTTAAATGAATAGTGTATTTAACAGAAGCTTTAAAAAGCTCTCTAGGCTCTTCAGAAATGGGGGAAGGGACAGAAAAGCACTAGAGGGAGCTGCTGTTCTACTTAACCCGTTTGCGTTCCTTGTTTTCAGCATAAATTGTTACCCACTGGAGTGAAACAAGTGTGAACACACATCTCAGCTCTCCAGTATTGAAATAACCGAGCAGTACTCAAAAACATCATCAGACAGAAAGGATGTAAACCATGAATTCTGAACCAGAAGGGAATAACAGAACACTTTAGAAGTCGGTAACGTTTAAAAAACTTTAAAAAATATTCAAAGGAGGAAAATCTGGGTAGGCATACAGAAGTATTTTTTATAACCCATCAATAAAAATCCTCATTGGCTCCTTGCCTTTTGCGGGCACAGGATTTGCTCCAAAGGTAAAAAATGACAGAAAAAAGATAACGGAAAAATGAGACAAAAGAAAGCATACCTGGAAGAAGTTGCATGGAAAATCCCACTTTAACTGAGTAGTTTCATCACCAGTTGCTAATCAATCTTAATTTCTGACACTTACACAGGCTTTTAACCAAAGATGTGCAGATGATGTTAAGGGACTAGAAACTCACTACAAACATCAATTTTACTGGGAAAAAAAAATCCCCCCAAAATCAGGTTGGGGGTTGGGGGGGGACACGTAAGGTATTGAGAAATGGTTAGAAAAATCTGAAATACTGTCATGCAACAAGTAGGTAAAAAATTATTATTTTAATCAACCAAAACTCAACACTTAGTCGTGTCCAATTTAAAGCTCCTTTAACTGTTTGGAATATGGTCTCATAATCCCTCCCTGCACACTTTTTTTAGGACTGTCCTTTATACCAAATCCCCTGAGTATTGTATCCTCTTCACTACTTTTTCCTCTAGGAGGCAGAACTTTCCTTCTCACAGGAGATCACTGAACACTTGGCTGTTCTAATATCTAAATTAGATATTAAACATCATGGCATAAACTGATAAATAAATTAGGTAAGTTTATTAACTTCAAACATGCAGTGTGTACTGTAGCTACCCTAACAACTAATGACTGAATCTCCGTTTTCTCAAATCCAAATTTCATATTCTTCCAGAATATCAACCAAACCAAACTTTTGCTGAGGAGGCTAATTTTCACATTTTCAGCCAATCTGCTAAGGATTTTGTAATGCCAAACTTACGATAGCAACCAGCCTGTGGGTGTGATAGTTCTGTTGCACTTTGGAAAGGCCAAAGTAAAGGCTGACAATGTATCTATGTCCATGAGGAAGCTGCCACTACTCACTGCTAGAAGAGAAGGGGTAACTAGAAGCACCATATAGAAAAATGTAATATGCTTTGAGCCTCGAAAAAGAGAGGAGGAATGATGGATCATGTTAAGGTCTTTTTGGTATGCACAAGCTGTAGCACTTTAAGCATGGGGATACCACCAATGCACATTAGCAGTCATTACTGCTTTTAGACTATGCTTTTTCTATGTGTTATATTCTCAGTCTTGGAAGAGGAACACGAGACGCTGGTGTAGCTGTATCCGAAGTAAGGACTGCATCATGGTAGCTATACCAGAAACATATACTTTTAACCAATATTTAGGCCATGACTGCTTGAGGAACACTTTTCTGATATGCAGTGCTAGGCTACAGTAGTTATAAAGGGCTCTTCGTACAAATGCTGCCATGCTGACAAAGTAGAGTTTCCGTTTGGTGTAAGAAAATCTGAAATAGGTCTCAGTAATGTAAGTGTAATTTAGGTTCCACTCAAGATTTCTGGTATGTCTGTCAAGGATCATACATCTTCACAAGCCTGACCCACCCGCAGATCTATGATGGCAGAAATCTGTAATGGAGAAATAGCTTTTCACTGCTTCACAAAAAGCTTAGTAGATTAGGTCTAACATCGACCTCTGCTATGGTTTGCTTTTTTTTTTTTTTAAAGGTTATTATTGGCATTTGTATTAAGAAAAATTCTGCATCACTCCTTTCCTCTGTTTGGACTCCCACAGTCTGCAGTACCATTTCAGCATTAGGAAGTCCAAACTGTACAAAAGACTCAAATAAGCAAGGCTTCAATATGACTATAAGTAGAGGAGAAGAGGGAAGGATTTTAAACTATTTACTTTTATGCGGATAAATGAACTCCATCATTAGCTCCTCTTTCACAACATATTTTGCAAGGAAAAAGGGGAGAAAGATTATAGAATTTATGCATTTTTGTTTTTAGATGAGTGTAAATGACACGTATTTCATTTTAGTCATTGTATTTCATGCAGCAGTGCATTATTCTCTTCTCTACAAATAAGATGAGTTTTCCCTTGCAGTGAGGTTGAAGCACATGAATCAAATGTTCTGATGCATAAACTACTAGTCTTTATCTATTTCAGGTAAACAGAAAAATCCTTGTTTGATAGTAAGAATGTAAATCAGCAGAAGTTTACTTAATCCACAAACAGCCATTTTGTATTTGTACACAACAGCATTTTTACAATGAAATATATAGGGAATTTTACAGATACCACTAAGTCTTCCTCTACCAAAGGAAGGCCACGTTCATTCTGGACTAATACACCTCCATGCCTGACTTCAAATTTGAAATAATGTATCTCTTAAAAAAGAATTAAAAAAAAAAAAATCCCAAACCTCTTAGATCTGAGCTAAACCATTTAGTTCATCATATTACAAATCCTTTCAGAGAATCATGTATTTCTTAATCTTTTTAATTCTTCAGTAAACTCATTGAACTACAGCTGAGTGCTCATTCCAGTGCTGGATATAATCCTCCCCACCATTCAGACAGTTGGCACATGCTTCACACACTCCTTCATCTTTCAAATTACCCCTCTGAGACAGAAATTATCCCATCTTCTACAAAGCATCACGCATTTTGCAGAGTGAATGAATGCACAGTATTCATATTTAGCACACATGGGCAGTCCTTCTTTGAAATGCCAGACAATTTCTGCTTCCTCTGCTAAGTTTGCATCTTGTTCTTTCCCTCCGGTGTAGTCCCTCATACTTGTTGACCCAGTCCTTTTATCTTTGCTGTATCAAAAGGCTAGCAATAGTAGCTATTTGGTATAGCAGAGTACACACAGATCAGTTGTTTTCAACTATAATTATGATCAGGTAACCTGCTATGAAAATGCTAACAGAGCCTCAGGATAGAGTGAAAATTTCCCATTCCTCTTGTTAGTTACTCACAGGAGGTCCTGGTGGCCCTGGTTTTCCTGGTAGGCCTGGTTTGCCTCGTCTTCCCTGGAAACAAAAAAGAACAGACATTTATAAATGCTACGGCTAGTGATTGCTTTGGAATAAGAATTTGTTTTAAGGAAAGATTTATCGCCTTGCTTATTAGCAAAAAATTCAAAAGCTATCCAAAGTGAATACTTTGTATCAGTCACTGCAACATTACCTAATTTGAGCACTTTTAGGATTGTTTTAAATAATTGTGACAAACTATGTTTGCGTCACTGTAACTTTTACTATCAGATTTTAAAGCTATGTGAGTGCACATTGATAGGGCTATAAACAGAGCATCTTGATGAGGCGTAAAGAAATTATATTTTACCTGAATATACCAGAGCTTGGGATGTTAAACTGTGCTGCAGTAGCCACCCTGACGTGCACAGTAAGTACATATGTGTAATATAACCCAATTAACAAATACCCATGCCCTTCTTCTCCAGGATATGATAACAAGCAGAAAAGTCAGAGATTTATTTGCAAAAACAATTCACCTTCCTCGTGCAATTACTACCATCTGTGTATATAAAGCACATCTAAAATAATTTCCATTGGAACTTAAGGTCCATAAAAGTATCCTTAGGTTAATGGGAGACTTTCCACTTGAATTCTAAAAAACCATCATGCACATGGAACTATTACTATTTTTTAACACAGAACTTGATCGAACAACTGCTGTTATCACATATGCTTTTTTAAATTATTTTTAGGAAGATCTAAAAAAAAATGGAAGTAATGTACAGTAATCTACATCTTTATTGCCAAGTTGAAATCTGATGCACGCTTCTTAGAAATGACAGCTGAGAACTACTAGTATCTAGGTGTGATAGCAAAAAAAAATTATTATATCCATAAATTTTTCTCTTGCACACGGCACATATAAATTAACAAAAAGCATGAAGGGGATTTCCTGGTGAAAACATGGCTTAAGAAGTTAAAAAACTGAAAATGCTTGCTGACAGCTCACAACTAACACATAGGGGTATTTCTGTAAGCTATGGTCCCTACTTCTAAGCCTACTTCTGTGTTTTATTAAATGATGATCTCACACAAACTGCAGAAGTAATCTAAGGAACATAAAGTGAAGTTTCAGCTTTGTTCTTTACAGGTGAGAGCCCCAATCTGCAGGAAACCACTCTCAAGCTCTGCCTTTCATTAATGCTGATCTGTGCTGAGGGGAAAGAAGATGATGATGGCAAGGGTTGAAAATCCCTCTTCCTTATGCCCTGCAGCTCACCAGGGTAACCTCTTGCCTAGATGCCAGGGACTTAGAAGCAGGAGGATTTGGAGCCCTTCAAGTTGATGAAAGAACCAAACAAGGGTTGTGGGGGTGTTTCATTCACCGGGCTGTGCCACATAACATGTACACTGCCACCGTGGTTTTATGAATGTCCTCAGTCAGTCAGTCAGTGTGTTTTAAGGGCAGTGTGAAAAAAAACCCCACAACCAACCACCTCAGCATATTTGGAGTGCCAAATTCCTGGGTCTTAACTAGCCAAGATATACATTATGTGCTGAGCTGTTTAATCCTGCCAGTACTTGCACATGCAGGGCTGTAACTGGGGCAGCTCAGGGTAAATTCTCAGAACCAGAATAGAGTACTGGGTGCCTATACTGGGCTCAGGGGTGTAGTGCCCCTTACCACCCACCCCCAGCATGTCCTCTGCTGTGTTGGTAACGCTGTCCATGCAGCCCTGTGACAAGCCAGGGCTGGGAATTCATCCAGGGTAAGGATGGCCCACGAAAAAGTAAAGTTGTTCTTGACTTTGATGCGTTCATTGATGAAGTTCACTGTGCAACTGATTAGCTTCCCTGGCCCGACAGAGGGCACAGTACCAGGAAAGGCACAAATGCACAAGAAAAGGGGGCTGTTGTTAGCTAGATCTAGACTTCTGGACTGATCTCTACTTCAGAAATACAGATGGAAACTATTTCCTGATTTTTTTGAAAAACAGTAAACTTCCCTTAGAAGGTGTGAAAAACAGACTGGAGGCAATAATTTAAGTAATAAACAAAGATAAATTGCTTCGTACTTTTAAAATAGTCCCTCTGAGTTATAATGACCTGCACTGTTGACTTCTTAAAGCACCTTCCTTTTCCTGTTTGGACTTACTTAAAGTATCCTGAGGATGACACTTAAAATCTCAGCAGTCTAAACAAAGTATCAAGGAAGTGTCAGGGGGAAGGCGGCAGGGCTTTGACTGGCAGATACAACTGTGAATGAGGTGTTAATTACACAAGGAAACATGGAATATGTTGGGAGGACAATTTTATCTCTATTTACAAGTTGAGCTAAAATGTGATTTATGACATATTGCAAAGTCAAAACTTGACAAACTTTCTGAAAAATCAGTTATAAAAAAATAAAAATTGGGAATAGTTATTTTTCGCTGTCATTTATTAATTACCAGAACACCTACCCGGTGAAACACAGAAGAAACGCTTGCCCCACCTTTAATCCAATCATTATATCATTAGTCATTATACTATGTGCCATGTGTACAAAAAACCTATAGAACAATCACACAGATCGATACGAAGTATCAGCTTTCTCTAGAGGAACAATTTTTTTTTTTTTTTCATACAAGCATCCTTCTAAACTGTCTGATATTTTAATTTTAACACAGAAATATATAAAAGGTCACTACCTTTAAGAGATTTAAATATTAGGGGTACAGACAGCTCCACCTACTTGCTAGCACTCCTGCTTCTCTATGACTTCCCAGCACCAAATTAAAATACATATTGTAGTAAGAGTGTAAGTAAAGTAGTTCATGTTTTTGTTTAGGATAATTTAAAAAAATTTAAAGAATGTTTTGGTAAGTCCATTATGGCCTTGCCTTGAGCAGACCATAAGTCAGACTGTGACTAAATATTTACAGTTTGATTCTAAGTCTTCCTTCTGGCAAAAACTAAGTTGTGAAGTTGTGGAGAAACATCTTGGTGCCCTCTCTGGTTCATAGAATGGGCTTAGCAGGGAGTCACAGTTCTCAGCTCCTGCTCAGCAGCAGGTCTCCGCAACCCCATGAGAGCTGTACTTGCTGCCATACTGCTGTGCACGGGGCAGGCAGCCAGCACAGGAGGCCTATTACCTTTATTTAGTTGAGTTCACTGAGCAAATACTAAGGTTACAGAACCACTCAAAATATAAATAAATCTTCTAAGCATTACATTCTTTAACTAAATAAAAAACATAATACCACCTACACTAACTTTAAAAAGATAAGTGGTGTCAACAAGTTGTCTAATGCTACTTAGAATAATATCTAAAGAAAACCAAAACAGTTGCTGGTTATTTTCTTTGTGCTGCATATATTTTTGCTGGCAATCAATGTGATAAGAAGTTGTGTAAATGTTACTGATATCGTATCCTGTCCCTTTGACTCATGAAACGCCTGCCCTCCACTAATTTGGACAGTCAGATACTTTCCTCTTTTCCATAAGGTAAACTTCAGCTACAATACGCACACAAATAATTCAAATAAGAACTGCTTGGTTAGGGGGAAAAAAGATAAAATATTAAAAATAAAATAAATGAGAAATTATATGCTTCAGCAAACACCAGCTGAAGTACGTGGTCAACTGTGCCTTTATTTCCTCTCTTCCTTAGCCCGTTCTGTTAATCAAAATGACTTGAGCTTTGCCTTACATTAGATGGAAAGCTGTTCAGAAGAGAGGCTCTGTGCATCCTTCCATAAGCTTGTATTCTGATTCTGACTGCTGCCCCTGGGCACCGCTGCAGGTCCAACGCGCAGTGCAAGAATTCAAAGTCTGTATTTTAACCCTCTACTGTATCACATTGCATCCATCTATTCGCATATCTCTAACTACAGAAGAGTAAGATTGCTAATCTTAGTGTCTAAAAATAAGCTGTGGATTATTTTAGGATAAAAATCAAGCAGAGTTATATAGGAACGCTGACATGACTTATGAAATAAATAATTTAAAGAACCCGTGCTTGGGTACAAAGGGAAAAGTTCTTAAAATAAGCTTGTGTGAATTTTCAAGGGAAACTGCTGATTAGCAGCTCCTGAAACACATCATCACATTTCACAACAAGAACTGGTTCTAGAGAAAGTAGAAAGCTGGGCTTTAAAGTCTTAACTACTACAGTTATTATGCAAGATTAATGAGGTTTATATAACTTGTTTGCCAAGCTAAACTAAGATGCTCTTGAATAATCCTCAAAATCAGACTGATAAAGGGACAGACATAACTGAAGTGGGAGGCAGGTGGGAAGTTAACACTTCCGTCTCAGAGCATCCAGCCCACGGACAGCCTGCCAGCCCCTTGGGTACCTCAACACCACCGTGCGAGCGGAGCTCTGGGCAGTTAAAAGACTGTTTCTCCAGATCATCAAAGTTGCCACCAAGCAGCCAGACCCATCACAGTGCCTATGCTATTTCAGAGTACATAAAAAAGGCTTTCCTTTGTTTCAGTCCTCTAAGCTGATACGCCTAGTCCATATAAACTTCCCATACAAACCCCGGCCAGGGTTAAACCATGACATGTCTATAGTCACAACCCAGTGCTCCTGGCAGTTCACAAGATGTTTACAGAGCTCCACCCAGCTCTAACCCAGGCGAAACCCAGCCCAGCCCAAAGCTGGTGACAGTCCTCTGCTCCATATTTTACCAGAAAAAAAGCTTGCCAGATTGCCATTTTAGGGGAACGAAGGCAGATGTCACATGGTGGTATCACCCATCCAACCCAGTTACTCAACAGTGTACATCTACCAATTGGTTGTGGGACAGGAGAATGTTCTCCAGGATCCCAATCAACTATTTGACAGATCACAAAGTGAAAATCACAAAACTATAACAAATGCACAGCCTGAATACAGAGTCATTATTTTCCATTATGGGTTTAGCCAAAAATTTGATAATTTTTAAAGAGAGCTTTGACAGGTAACACCACTGTTAAGAGTTGCGTCATTAACTTTGGCAGCATCATAATTGCACTAGTTTTAGGGTTTTTTTTTTAATCCTTAGAAATCTTATAGTTTGGACATTCTGTTTCCTAAATTGGAACTCTATGTCACAGTCAATGAAACCTTTCTTAATTTCAGTAATACAGTGTTAGGATTTGAATGTACAATTCCTTCTTCAATCCTATTAACCTTAGCCTCAGCCTTGAGGATGTATTATGGTAACCACTGTATTACAACTTAACCTCTGTATTAGATGTTAAACCTGAATAAATTCACAGGAAATAAGGCCAGAAGGCAAGAAATTAAGCCGTTTGCAGAAAACAAGTGAAAGTCTGTCCCTCATATCCCATTAAAGCCTTTCACAGAAACACGGCTCACAGAAGAATAGAGCACACAGACCCTAATCCGCTGTTTTGGACGAAAAGTCACTAAGGAGCTCCTCGCTACTGCAGAAGCATTCCTGCACTCAACCTTGGCTTTCCAATTTTAGGAATGATTTTCAATAAACTCTAGTTTCTTCACTTCATAAAATGCTAAAAGGGAGCGCGTAGCCAGACTATGTAATATTATTCAAATGCATGTAACAAACATTCAAAAAAGTCCTTAAACAGGCATAGCAGCACCAGGAAGTGAAATGCCATAACCTATTTTGCCAACAAATCCCTATGCAAAACCCATGATAATTTTTCAAGTGCATTCACAGAAGCATGTTGCAAATTCAAAATAACTTGTAGAAATATTTTCCAACTACATTTAGATGTTTTTATAATGGACATATTAATTTTTAATTATGAGAAATAATTTCTTATTCTCTCATGTTGCTATGCCTTTTGCTAAGTGACATAAAAAAAAATACTGATAATAGAGTATTCGGAAGGGAGCCTGAAGATTCTAAATGAGATCTTAAAAGTGAAATAATTTCTGCTATTCCATTACAAGTTAGATTTTTAGATAATTTCTTCAATGGAAAATAAAGAAAAAATGATAGCACTCTTTTCTAATTGACAAATCTGTCTTTAACATTCTAAATTACAACCTTTTTCATCCCATTTATTAAATGCCAAAGTGGGAAAAATACAATTAGGGTTTTTTTAAGCTGTGTTCTACCTTACTGGTCATTTACTTCACTTTTAAGGTAGAGACACTCTGTTAGAAAAACTGAAAATTATCTCCCTCTTATACATTAAGTGTTTTTAGATTGTTAAATACCTGAGTGAACAAATGTGCAGCACTCCAACTTACAGATAGAATCAGACTGGAGCTCTGCATACTTAAAAACAACTTACATCAAAGTCAAGAAAGACTGAGAAGATTAAAAGAGATTCCAAAATGCCAGACCTGTAGCTGTGAAAAATACTGTTTACACTGTGCCAGGATCCTGATCAACTATGCAGTAATTATCGTTGCTCTGTAAAGCTTGTTTTACAATTGGTTGAGTACAACATTTACTCACTGAACTAGAAGACAAATTATGTCAAAGAAATATTTAAGTCCTATAAACCAGATAAAGGCAATCTGAATTTAAATTAATTTCTATGTCACGCTAAATAATTAGGTTAAGAAAATCTAACAGCTCCCTGCCCATTTATTTACTTAGGAAGATTTTCTACTGTGTCATAATAATTTTATTCATGCTTGATTAGAAAAACTTGTAATCTTAGAGAGTAAACTTACTAAGATAAGGCAAATTTCTCAAGGTCCCCCCAATACATAATTTTAGTGAGATCAATGCTGAAACTACTAGAAGTGACAACCCAAAGGACTGTCAGTTTTATGAGATGTTTAATTTATTACTAATATAATGGTGAAATAACTTCCTTTTAAGTGAAGTATTTGGTATTATAAACACAACAATTGGAAATAAGGAAGCTGTTTCAAAAATATTTACATCAAGACACCTGCAACTTCCCAAGGAATACAGAGTCAGGAATATGGCTGTGATATCATAGAAAGATTTGTAAATGTTTGAACTTTGAATTTCACTGGAACCAGGGAAAACACCACAGTAGAGAATGAGTCTGTTTAAAAGCATATGAAATATTTAAAATAATTCTATTAATACATAAAAATGAAGTTGTTGGCAGCTATGCTGAGAATAAGCTAGAGCTCATTAAAAAAATCCAGAATCATCTGGACCGGAGGGACCTCTTGAGATCATCTAGTACCATCTCCCTCCTCAAGCAGGGTCAATTATCCAGCACTGTGTCTAGTAGATTTCTGAACATCTCCATAGATGGAGACTCTGCAACCTCTCTGGACAACCTGTATCAGTAATTGACCACCCTCACAATAAAAAAAGTGTTTTCTTGTGTTCAGATGTAATTTTCTGGCTTTTAATGTGTGTCCACTGCCTCTTGGCCTGTCACTGGCTACTACTGAGGAAAATCTGGCTCCCTCTTCTTCATTTCCTCACATCAAATATTTATACACACTGAAAAGATCTCCTTAGCATTCTCTTCTCCAGGCTGAAGAGTCTCAGGTCTCTCAGCCTCTCCTCCTTTTATGAAAGATGCTCCAGTCCCTTTAATCTGCTTTGCAGCCTTGTGCTAGATCCACTTCAGTAAGTCCATGTAGTCTCCAACAGCACTGAGCAAAGGGGAAGGATATCTCCCCTGACCTGCTGGCAATGCTCTTCCAAATGCAGCCCAGGATATTGTTGGCCTTTTTGTACCACAAGAGTGCATTGCTGGCTCATGGTCTGCTTGTTGTCCAGCAGGTACTTCTTCACAAAGCTTCTTCCCACATAATTTGCTTCCAGTGTGTACTGATACCTGGGGTTATTGTTCCCTTGATGCAGGATTGTGCATTCCCCCTTGTTAAACTTCATGTGATTCCTCTTGCCCCAGTTCTCTGCTACATTCTGCTCCATTGTCTGGGTTGTTAATGAAGATGCTGGACAGTACTGGCTCCAGTATTGAGCCCTGGGGTATACCACTACTGACTCACCTCCAGCTGGACTTTGTGGCACTGATCACAACCCTCTGAGCCCAGTTGTTCAGCTGGTTTTCAACCCAGCTCACCATCTATTTATCTAAACACTACTTCATCAGCTTGTCCATGAAGTTTATGAGATGAAGTCAAGTTAGTTTTGCTAAAGTGGAGGTCAACAGCACTCACTACTCACCTTTCATCCACCAAACCAGTTGGCTCGTTGTAGAAGGCAATGTAGTTGGTCAACTATAATTTCTCCTTCATGAACCCACACGGACTATCCCAATCATCTTCTTGTCGTTTATGTGCTTGGAAGTGATTTCAAGGAGGACTTCCTCTACCACATTCCCAGGGATTGAGGTGAGGCTGATTGGCCTGTAGTTCCCCAGATCTTCCTTCTTGAAGACAGAAGTGGTATTTGTTCTTTTCCAATCTTCAGGATCCTCTGTCAGTCACCATGACCACTCAAAGATCATCAGAAGTAGCCTTGCAATGACATCAGCCAGATCCCTCTGCACTTGTGGATGCAACCTGTCAGGCCCCATAAACTTACAGAACTGTGTCCTCCATCCAAAGCTGCATGGGTGCAAGTCTGACAGCAAACAGTTACTTCAGTAGCACCTGGGTCCTGTGCTTTGTGACCATCATCTTTAAGAATGTGTATGCTGGATAGAAAAAGTTTGCTGGCCTCTTCTTTGTGCCCTTCTGCATGAGCTGCTGTGCAAACTGCTGCATATCTGTTGGCTGCTTCTGTTATCACTACACAAACTGCTGCATCATCTGGCTGTTATATAGTCCTCTTCCTGGCATGAGCTAAAAGGGTGCTCAACCATCCCTAATCAGGGGTCAGCTAGAACAGAGGCTGCAAACACCCAATGATCAAGGATAGCTGATGGAGTTTGTTAGAAGCCACTAGAGCTACCCTTACCCTAGACCTACCCGGCAGCAGCAGGCACCCTGTTTCCTCAGAGGTTTCCCACAAGTGCCCAAATCCCACAAAAAGTACCCAGAAGCTCAAGAAGATAATCTCAAAGAAGCAGAAACTGCTGTGTGTGTGAGTTGTGTGCTGGACCTGGCTCTTCCATAGCCCAACGGAGAATGAAAAATGACCATTTCTAGATGTCACAGTATAGCTGTATAACACATTTGCTTTGATGCTTCTCATTAAGGGCATTTTTGGAATTCACTGATATATTATATTAAAAAAGTAATTTTCAGAAAAAATAGTATTTATAAAAAATGCATCAAGTTCAGGGAAAATCCCTTCTACAAAGATATCCAACAAATTAATTTCCAAAACCTTTGGAATTATATTTTGTAAATACATATTTCACTTCACTGCATTTAGCATAGCAAAGGCAGAGTCTGGAAAACTCCATGCACTCTGTAAGTGGTAGAAATTTTTAAGGAAGTACAGCAACATGACAAAATTATTTAAAGACTTTAGAAAGTTCTTTACATGGGGAGCATGAAGTACATGAATTTTCTCAAAAATAAACGGAATGGCGATTTGATTACAGAGAAAAAAACTTTAAATATCTCTTTAATGTAAAGCAGAAATTAAAAAAAAAAACAATTGTTGGAGGCTTAAGCTACATGCCTGAGTGAAAAATAAAAAGCACATTTTGAAATGTGGAATTGACTAGAAACACTGGAACAAAGAAATCAAGGAGACTTGTGAAGTCTCTGTTGTAGATGTCTTTCAGATGGAAACTGTACTTCTGTGAAAGTTAATACTTAAATAAACGGCAGGAATATTGAGAAAAATAACAAAGTCCTGCATAACACAGGCAGCCAGGAAGATGGCGTAGTTGGCCACTGTGGTTTAAATTCCACACTGCTAGGTTAGCACCCAATCTTTCTAATTTTTGCTGGTCAGTAATATTGGACCAGGGACTTTCCTGAGTAACATGTAATTACCTTCTGAAGCTCCTGATGTCATTCTGAGCACTGGTGTAATAGTATCAAGTTGCTGCAGCAGTAACATACTGTTCTGAACGCCTGAAGCCAACAAGAGGGACACTGCAAAGTTACATATGAATGTAGTGCCTGCAGAATGGTCTAATGTTTCTCATACAGGAATGAGAAAAAGGGAATGAGTAGTTGTTTCTACTGGCCCACTTCTCCCAGTGACCAGAACTAAAATCAAAGGCTCCTACTTAGCATGGTCTTATATCTAACATAAAGCACTCCACTGAAGACAATAAAACTAAAAAATTATACAAAGTCACTAGTGGTACAGCAAGGAGAAACACTGGCTTTTTATAAGAACAGCCAAGGTTTGAGGACTTCTTGCACCCACAGGAACACACAATACTGGCTAACACATGAGTGGAAGAGGGTACTGGCAAAAGGAGAAAAAAAAAGGCAGTACATGTTCATATAAAATTTTACTAAGCTCACTCAAGACATTGTCACAACAAAGACGACCTTTACGTGAGTACTGTATATGCCTCAGGCTGGTTAAGAATCAGAAACAAGTTCACTGTGTGGTCTCTGGATATGGCCAGATTATCATGTAGCTACTATTTCTTCTGCCATAACCATTATTTTCTTCTTCTAACTAACACTGTAAATAAGGATGCACCACGTATGATGAAGCATTGAATACCTTTTTTTTTTTTTTTTTTTTTGTAGAGCTACAGCAAATGCTAAATAGTTCTTTTTGTATAGATACAGAAGAACGGCAGTAAACAAAGCCAATTGCTTCACTTTAGCTCACAACTCTGTTGCTCCTTCTTTATTGCTCTGCAAAGGAAACAAGCTATATAAGTCTGAAGATCATTATTTGTACTACAGCACAAAGGTTGCTTTCTTCTCCTGCATAAACTAGCTATGTACAGAATGAGAAGACATAACAAAGGAGATGAGAGGAAAAGGTGTCAAAATCTTCAAAGAATGGGAACTAACGCATTTACTCTTTTAAACATAACTAATATACTTGCTAAATGCCAGACTATTAATGTGTGTGTTTATTCAGAAAATAAATAGTTATGCATTTTGCTACTACAGCAGTATGAAAGAAGTAATATGCATAAGAATCCAGTTTTTATTTATCACTGCACTAGTTGTTCTCCATGACTGCACTACTTAAAATTTTTACTGAGTTTGGAATTTTCTCTTAAGCAAAACCAAAACCAGATCATGCATCCTGATACAGGATCCTTTAACACTGCACAGATCTTATCAAAGAGCTTTCAGGGCTTCATCTCTGCCATTATGAATGATCTCCCTACAGTACATTTCTGTAAACATATCACATTAGCGTACACTGTTTTCTGCAAACTCTTCTGTCCTTTGGGATATCTGGAAAGCATCCAGAGAGATTAACTCCAACAGAAGACATTTCAGACACTTCTGTCATCAATTTCCATTGCTGACTTATTTGCGTACCATCATTTCAACGTGTAAGAACCTAAAATGCTCTTTTTGACGTGGCAGCAAGATCATATCCCAGCATGATCATACAGCAGTAATACATCATATCACTAAGCCACAGAATGTAACATATTCAGTATTTTAATAATTATGTGTTAACTCAAATGATACCATGTAACTCTATCTACAGTGTACCCATTGGATAAAAGCTGTTATCACTTTATTTGAAATCAAGTATTGATCCCCCTTTACGCTTGAAATAAATAACCCACAGTCATCATCTAATTCAGCAATGTTGTAAATCTGTGCTTGTAAGCCAATTTCACACATATGTCGATAAGTATTTTAAGGTTCGTATAACTTTGAACTAAAAATCTACAATTCAGTTAATTTTATGTTTATTATGATTACACAATGGTATATAATTATACTTATTCTACTTCCATAATAATTACTGTATGTATTTTTGGTATGTAATTTTTTATGCAGATTATTCCTGTGAGGTGAAAGAAATACTACTACCCAGACTTATTCCTCTTAATAGGGGTACATTTGTCCTAGTTACCTCTATAATGAACGCAGGGAGACGGGTGCTCACTCTGGGACAGGGTCCCACCTTTGGTATTTCTTAGTAGTTCCAATATTAAACTTGATCTTGGATGATCTCTGATCAGTGTAGGTGGGGTGATGAGCTCTGACTCAGTGTAGGCAGGGCCAGGAGTGAAGGCAGCTAAACCCCTCATACCTACAAAAGTAGCCCCTAGGGAGTGTGGCAAACAGAGCAGGCAAACAGGGCATGGTGCAATAGTTTGCACAGCACTTCGTGCAGGAAAGGTGCTGTCCCCCTAACGGTTCAAAGAGGAGAGGTCCAGTAGTGGTCATTGCCCCCCCAGAAGAAACCTAGCCATGGCTTTCACTCAGCCAAAAGCCAGCACCAGAAGGCATGTGGCAACCCAGATGGAGCTCCCACGAAAACATGCAGCTGTGCAGGTCACGGGCTCCAGGGAGTGCCTGAGCTTGTCACCGCTACCAGAGAGCAGCAGAGATAACAAATGCGTGAAGCACGACCAGGTGGATGATCTGCTCAGCCTGATAGCAGAGCTGAAAGGGGAAGCAGAAAAGTTAAAGATGCAGAGGAAAGACCGTCCAGGTTGGAAGAGTCAGGGAGAGTTGGTCAGCCCCACACATCATGACCAGCTCTGCTAGGAAGAACAGAAAGGTGGTTGTCATTGGTGACTCCACTCTGAGAGGAATGGAGGGCCTGGAGTGCCAACCGCACTCAACCCACAGGGAAGTCTGCTGCCTCCCTGGGGCCTGGGTAAGGGATGTCATGAGAAAACTCCCTTGTCTGGTACAGCCCTCTGATTACTGACCGTTACTGGTCTTCCAAGTGGGCAATGATGAAGTCCAAATGACACGAAGCCTGTGGGCAATCAAGAGAGACCTCAGGGTCTTGGGGTGACTGGCTGAGGGATAAGGAGCACAATGAGTTGTTTTCTTCTGCCCTGCCAGTTGCAGGGAACGATGGAGCATGTAATTGGAAGATCACACAGATCAATACCTGGCTCTGGGCTCGGTGTCAATTGGCTACATTTTGGGCTTTTTGATCACGGGTCAGTTTACATGGCACCAAGTCTGCTGGCAACAGATGAGGCCCACCTGCCTCAAAGGGGGAAAAGGATTTTAGGTCAGGAGTTAGCAGGGCTCATCAAGGGAGCTTTAAACTAGATTTGAAGGGGGAAGTGAATAAAACCAGTCTTGTTAGAGATGAGCCTGGGGCAGCATGCCAGGATTAGAGGCAAGATCAATAGCACAGCTGAAGCTCATCTATGCCAATGCCTGAAGCATGGGCAACAAACAGGAGGAGCTGGAAGCCATCACACAGCAGGAAGACTATGACATAATCGCCATCAGGGAAACATGGTGGGATGACTCGCATGACTGGAGTGCTGCAATGGATGGCTACAAACCCTTCAGAGGGGATAGGCAACGAAGGAGAGGCAGTAGGAGAGGCACGGTAGCTCTGTATGTCAGGGAGTGTTTCGACTGCCTAGAGCTGAATGATGGTAACAAGGTCAAATGTTTATGGGTAAGGGTCAGGGGGAGGGCCATATCAGGGAGGGTGGATATCCTGGTCTGTTACAGACCCCCTAACCAGGATGAAGAGACAGATGAAACATTCTACAAGCAACTGGGAGAAGTCTCACAGTCACTAGCCCTTGCTCTCATGGAGGACTTCAACCTACCAGATGTCCATTGGAAATACAACACAGTGGACAGGAAACAGTCTGGGAGGTTCCTGGATTGTGTGGAGGATAACTTCTTGACACAGCTGGTGAGTGAGCCAACCACGGGATATGTCCTGTTGGACCTGCTGTTTACAGGGAAGGACTGGTGGCTGATATGGTGGCTGGAGGACATCTTAGGCATAGTGGTCATGAGATGATAGAGTTTTCAGTTTTCAGAGGAGGAGGACAGTCAGCAGAACTTCTACCTTGGACTTCCAGAGGGCCAACTTTGGCCTGTTTACAACCGTGACTGACAGTCCCTTGGGAGATAGATCTGAAGGGCCAAGGGGTCCAGGAAGGCTAGATACTTCACAAGAAGGAAGTCTTAAAGGTGCAGGAGCAGGCCATCCCCATGTGCCAGAAGATGAACCAGCAGGGAAGACGACCAGCCTGGCTGAACAGAGAGCTTTGGCTGGAACTCAGGGAAAAAAGGAGAGTTTGCTACCTTTGGAAGAAGGGGCAGGCAACTCAGGAGGACTACAAGGATGTCATAAGGTTATACAGGGCAAAGATTAGAGAGGTGAAAGCCCAGCTAGAACTCAGACTGGCAACTGCTGTAAAAGATAACAAAAAATGTTTTTACAAATACATTAGAAACAAAAGGAAGGCCAAGGATAATGTGTACCTGTTACTGGATGTGGTGGGAACACTGCCGCAAGGTATGAGGAAAAGGCTGAGGCACCCAGTGCTTTCTTTGCCTCAGTCTTTAACAGCAAGTTACTCTCTGGGTAATCAGCCCCCTGAGCTGAAAGGCAAGGATGAGGAAAAACAGAATGAAGTCCCCACAGTCCAGGAGGAAATGGTCGGTGACCTGCTGCTCCACTTAGATACACACAAGTCTATGGGGCTGGCTGGCAACCAAGGATATCCAAGGATACTGAGTGAGCTGACAGAGGAACTCACCAAGCCACTCTCCATCATTTATCTGCAGTCATGGCAAACTGGAGAGGTCCCAGAAGCCTGGAGGTTAGCCAATGTGACGTTCACCTATAAGAGGGGCAAGAAGGAGTATGCAGGGAACTACGGGCCTGTCAGCCTGACCTTGGTGCCAGGGAAGATTATGGAGCAGATCATCCTGAGTGCCATCATGCAGCACATGCAGCAGAACCAGGGGATCAGGCCCAGCCAGCATGGGTTTATGAAAGGCAAGTCCTGCCTGATGAACCTGATCTCCTTCTATGACAAGGTGACCTGCCTAGTGGATGAGGGACAGGCTGTGGATGTTGTCTACCTGGACCTTAGTAAAGCCTTTGACACCATCTCCCACAGCATTCACCTGGAGAAACTGGCTACTCACGGCTTGGACGGGTGTACTCTTTGCTGGGTAAAAAGCTGGCTGGCTGAGCCCAAAGAGTGATGGTGAATGGAGTTACCTCCAGACGGCAGCCAGTCACAAGTGGTGTTCCCAAGGGCTCAGTATTGGGGCCAGTCCTGTTCAATACCTTTATCAGTGATCTGGATGAGGGGATCAATTAAGTTTGCAGACGACACCAAGTTGCGGGGGAGTGTTGATCTGCTTAAGGGCAGGCAGGCTCTGCAGACGGATCTGGACAGGCTGGATCAATGGGCCAAGGCCAATTGTATGAGGTTCAACAAGGCTCAGTGCCAGGTCCTGCGCTTGGGTCACCACAACCCCACACAACACTACAGGCCTGGGGAAGAGTGGCTGCAAAGCTGCCTGGCAGAAAAGGACCTGGGGGTGCTGGTTGATGGCTGGCTGAACATGAGCCAGCAGTGTGCCCAGGTGACCAAGAAGGCAAACAGCACCCTGGCTTATAACCAAAACAGTGTGGCCAGCAAAACAAGGGAATCAACTGTCCCCCTGTACTTGGCACTCACCTCAAATCCTGTGTTCAGTTTTGGGCCTTCAAGAGGGACATAGAGGTGCTGGAAACATGTCCAGAGAAGGGCAACAAAGCTGGTGAAGGGTCTGGAGAACAAATCCTATAAGCAGCAGCTGAGGGAACCGGGGTTGTTTAGTTCAGAGAGAAGACTCAGGGTGGGTCTTACTGCTCTCTACAACTACCTGAAAGGAGGCTGTAGGCAAGCGTCCCAAATACCTAGTAAAAGGACAAGACGAAACAGCCTCGAGTTACTCCCGGGGAGGTTTAGATTGGATATTAGGAAAAATTTCTTCACTGAAAGGGTGGTCAAGCATTGGAACAGACTGCTCCAGGGATGTGGTAGAATCACCATTGGAGTTGTTTAAAAGACATGTAGACGCGGTGCTTGGTAACATGGTTTAGTGGTGGACTTGGCAGTCCTGGGTTAACGGTTGGACTTGATGATCTCAAAGGTCTTTCCCAACCTAAATGATTCTATGATGTAACAAAATCACACCTAAAATAGTCCGGAAATGAAAATGCAGGCTCAATTCAAAGAGGGAAGAAATCCACCGGCATGGCTTTTTTTCTTCCCTTTCCATCTCAGTACGGCTGATTTCCTAAGTCACTAGATCGAACATGAGCCTTCTACATGTTTGTTTCAGTTTTTGACAATATCACCATTAACATTGTTAATCTTCCTCTTTATATCTTTATGTTTATATGGTTCTTTATATCTTGCTTTAATGTCTGTTGAGAGGTCTCTAACATACACACTTTATGTTTCTACTCTCAACTCGTTATTAATCTAAGCCTAATTTTCAAAGGAGATGAACAGTTAAAAATGCTCCTGCTGTAATTGGAAATTAAAACTTTGAATTTAAAAAGTACAATGCAAATGGGAAGGTTAAAAAAAAATTCATGTTTTCAAAGTGTGGCATCAAAATTGAATAGATACTTTCAAATGTTTTGGAGTGAGTTTTTCTCCTAGTATGTTACACTTCCAGTCTGCAAAATGGGCACAATATCACTTTTAGATCTGAACATGTTGATGAAAAATCATCAGTTAGTGACACACTCAATATTATGCCTCAGTCTTCAGAAAACAATCCATGACAAAACCAATAACTTCATATAATGTGAAAGATTTGGAGGATCTGCTGAAAGTAGAACAGAGGAACATGACATCTACAATTAAATAAAAAGGAATATTTAATAGCCATTATATGTGCACTGTCCTGTTTGCCATTAAACAGAGCTGAGATCTTGCTACGAACAGTATGTTATTATGTAATTAAATGTATTGGAAATGCAAGTGCACATGGGAGTTGAATTAAGACTGCAAACTACATCATTAATGCTTGGGTGGGTGTGGCCAGCAGCAGGAGTATTGTTGTGGGCATCTCACTGGTAGAAAGATAAAGACAGATGCTGAGGCTCTACAGTCTGCTGTTCCCATTGTTTGGCTCAAGGCAACTGCTTGCACGGCTGAGATTATAAAACAATCAGTGCTCCTGTTTTTCTAGATATTGGAGTGAGACAGCAGTTCAATTTCATGTGCCAATAGGAAATGTCTATGATTAATGTATCAACCCTCTAATTTCCACTGCAAAATAGCAAAGAAGAGTATTTTCAAATTCATTTATCCACCATTATATATAACACAATGTGTTAACTCTGAATCTTTGCCTCAAAAAATTAAAATGTTCAAAGAGTGATGTCTCTAAAACAGCCACATTTATATATATTCCTAAGGAAGAACTAAGAAACTGTGTGTTTCTGCAGATTCAATACTCCACAGAAAAACTCTAAATATGCTAAAACTGAATATCCATAGCTTTTCTGTATCCTGCATATTTAATTACATAACAGTAATAGTAATTATAAAATCTTTAATAGCATGATAGCATTTTAATATACTACTAAATATGCTTTAATAGCATATTCACCACATAACTTTTGATTCTCCCTTACTATGTTGACTTTTCCTGAATGGCTTCTCAGTCCTTACTGTGAAACTTAAATAACCTCAGCTTTCAAATTTTCACGTTCAACTTCAGTGAAACTTAGTACTATTTTTATAAATTAAAAAACAATAAAAAACAAAGCTTTGGGGCCTATATGCCATTACTTATTTAGTTCAAGAACTGGTCTTCTGTTATTATTATTCCTATTACTGGAGTTACTAATTTGGCTTTTAAAAATTCACTGTAGTTGACTAAGATTAATGATGAGTAATACCAAATTCTTCCACTACAGATAATTTAACTGAGATACTAAATATCAAGATGCCTAAACAAACCAAGAATTATTGAGACACCCAACTACAAAACCACAAACTGGGCACAATTTAATTCATAAATATTGAAATATGTGAGTATCTTTGCAAACTTTTAGGAACAGACTAGATTATACACTGTCAAAACTAAATTATTTCTTGTGATACTGCAATCATAAATATTCATTATCTGTTCTATTGAACTATCAAATTCAGTAAGTCAGGGAGAACAAAAACATAACACAGAGAAACCAGTCAAGTCAGTTACTTCATTATATTAAAATTCTGAATAACCAAAGATTTATTTCATATCTTGGGCATAATGTCTCCCCCCCGACCCCTTGCCATATCTCTCTTCTTTGTATATACATGTTAGGCTCTGACACTTGCATAACAGCATCTGCAACAAAACTTGGGTTACTAGTACTGGTTTCTCCTAATCTTTTAGATAATGACCCTAAGTACATATTTTTATATATCTTAGGCGTAGTCAGGTATAGCCTGTCCCTGCAATAAAATGAAAATTTTTGTGCAACTTTAATATTCTTTCACTTATAATTACAGCAGAAACGTGTTGCACAAATGACAATATCTACATCTGTGCTGCCAGTCATTAAAACAATTTAGATGGTTGAAATTGTTAAATCGCCTTCAACTGAAGAGAAACCTCAAATGTCAAAGCTTGGTTTGTTGTCAGCATGCTTCATACTCAGCTGCTACCTTTCCATTTTTTATTAGTGCTTAGAAAGAACTCACACATCGAAGTCAGTTAGCATGCTCACCAGTTGTTCACCAAGTTTACTCACCCTTTGACCTTCTTTCCCGGGTGGACCTTGGGGACCCTCCAGTCCTGGCAAACCCTGAAAACACAAACATTAAACAAATGTAGCATTCACTGTTATTTGCATCCTACATTATTCTACAGAAGTAAGACTAAGCCAAAGAGCCAGATGTCAAGACAAAGCATTTATTTCTAATAGTAAAAATAGGTTATTCATAATAACTTCTTTCAGGATAATGTTATATTCAGGTGTGAGATAAAATGCAAACAGTAATTATTAATCACATTCCTCCATATAAAGGCCAAATCATTTGGAAAAGAAGAGGTAAGCGAGCACTACTTAAGCATAGCTATGTTTAACTACATTGTTACAAGAAAAGTGATTTATATTGTTAAGTTAGGATGCCATAAGAAGAAAAAGGAAAAAAATGTTACATTAGATGAATGACACCTTACTCTACAACTCAAATTCAAATATAGTCCCTGAAGGGGGAGAGGAAGGGAGGGGAGGGGAGGGAAATGGGACTAAATATAGCAGAAGGCCTTATGCTTGCTGTATTGTAAGAACTAGCCCTGTGCAGCTTCCTCTGTGTGCCTGGCTCAGCTTTTTAAAACCCTGCAAAAAAGCCAATTCTGACTCGCCCTCTCCCCTGACCAGGCACAGGAGCTTTGGGCGTTTTGAACATACCCTTGACTTGTGAGACTGCCTTCTGAACTCAGTGCAAGGCTCTGCCTTTGCAGTCACAGACAGAACCACAGACTGTTTCCAACACTTTGGGGCTTTAATTTTATATCTGATTAATGTACAATATAAACATAAAGCCTTCAAATAACACCTCTGTACTTGGAACAGTGGCCCCCACCCCTTAACTTTATGAGTCACCTTGGAACACAATTTTTTAAAAACATTACTTTGAGGAAGCTATCCAATTTCCATTATAGCAACAAGAAAAATGAAATCTGTTTCAATGTAATCAGCAAATAGCACTAAACTGTTCTACTTTTTATAATTTAAAAAAAAAAGCCTTGAATGTAATACTGCATATTCTAACAGGCTATCACAAAATTAAATAACTTATCTTCAGTTTATGTAAAAGTTTGAAATATTAATATATTAAATTCTTAACCATTTAAATTACTCAAACTCACATATTGCTTCAACTGGAGTTACATCTTTGGTCAAATTCTGAACTCCTTATTTAGACTCAACTACATCCCTCTAAGGATAAACTAAAGCCCTTTGAGAATCATGTTTTTAAAGTGTACAGATTTCCAGAAATGAATTTTAAAAGTTCATTTATAATCTCTAATTCCCAAGAAACTTGAGAAACTAGTGGGCATGCCAAAGCTGCTAGATCATGTATCTACCAGTGATGTTTTAAGTTGTTTAGAATGAAGTATGACTTAAATTTTATTTAAAAGTAGTCAGTTCAAGAGTTTTTCTATTCCTATCATTTCTCTACTTTCAAACACTGAAGCTAGAACACTACCTCAGACAGTATTTCACTTCAGTTTATAATGTAAACAAGATAAGGTTTAGGATCATTTACAAAACTGATTTCCATTTCCATCTTTCCACAAAAGTTTATGGAACTAGACTATGCATGACAATGTTGTGTCCAACAAATAAATCACGCTAAGTTAATTACAGTGCAGTTAAGTAGCTTATACATGCACAAACCCATAAAGCAGTACGTGAATGTGACCTCCATAAACTTTCTCTATTTTTCCTCAGGGTAGTTTGGAACTTGCAGAGAATTCTGACGGTCCAAGTGTTAGCAATATTCTATCTTTGTGGAAAGATTCTGAGAATTCAGGAAGAGATGGAGTTATGTTTTGTTAATATTTCATTTATAGGGACAACTTTATGCAGGGCAGTGAGATGAAACCTGTAATGTCTGTTTTATGGAGGAGGAAATACTTAGCCTCTCATATCTGTACAATAAGGCTCCAAGGGGACAAAAATTACACAATAATGTAACTGCACAATAATGATAATTAATAACCAACATTTTTGTCCAAGACTTACTTTTATTCTTTTTCTTCTCTCTACAATATTATTGTCAAGAAAAAGGAACCAGATAAGGAGGTTTATCTTCGAGGAAAGGGAGGAGAGCAGCTTACAATTGGAAACTAGGCAGGGAGGACTACCCTGTACAAGGAGCCACATCCTGACATTGAAACTGAGGTGAAAGTTCACACTAACCTCGGTGGGATCTTCGGTTTAAAAAGTGGTAAGACAACATGAACCATGTTAACTAATATGACTGTAAAACTGTCAGAACCTGGTAACGGTACTGACTTAGCAATGCTATCCCTGTTCAGCACTCACTGAATGAGATCCTGGAAAAACAACTGAAGAAGAAACCTGTGGGAGGAATGACAAAGAAAACTCTACAGTGAAATCTTTCTAAAGGGACAAATAAAACATCCTCTGTTGAACTTCTATAAATCTTGGCAATGAATGTAACAGCTTAGCACAGAAGTACTTATTTGTAGGAAGGCAAAGTATCTGCTTAGGTCTTATGCCTATGTAACTTCTAGAGATCTCCCTTTGGAAATCAAAGATCAGATTCTTGACTGCCTCAAGCCACAGACAGCACAGTGGGTAGACAAAGCCCACCAAGGGAGCCCACCACTGCAGACAGAAAGGGACAGAATATAGACTGAATATATATATGTGGCCTCACGGGATATGCTGTCAATTGTGTTGAAAACATTTATGTCAGAAAGAAATCTATTTTACATGTAGCATCTCCCCAGGCAAACAACATCCAAAGCTATCAAAATGATTCACTATGTGTCACCCTGATAGTCTTGCACTGGCAAGAGGATGGGTATGGCAGTGAACAAAAGGAGGTGCAGGAATAGCACAAGGCAAAGTGCTATTTTTTTATATAAGAACAGCCTATTCCTGTAGCATCACACTGGCAGGAAAATATAATGCATCCTTACAGGTAGCCTCATATGCATGTGATTTTCCTGACTCTGTCAGGCCACCTTTGAGGTTGGAAGGTGGTACCCTTCTACCCACTTCATGCATAAGCAAACTGAAATAATATATGAAGTCTTTAGGGCTTGTACCTGTCACAGACCAGGCAAGCCCCTTGAAGATACACGCCTGAAGCAGCTTGAGAAACATGAAGTGGAAATGTCTCAAACATTACCATGCAGTTTTGGGGAAAAAAAGTCAGTAAGCTGGAGATGGGCTCGGGTGCATCTGAAACTTAGAAAATCTATTACAATGAATGAGGATGGCTATGAAAACAGATGAAACATGACGCACAGACAGGCACAAGAAGGTTGTACAAATTCTTGAAAATGAAGTTGAAAGGGGACACTTGTGAATTCCTTTACAAGAGGTAAACCGTAAAGGGAAGCACTGGCAAGGGAAAAGATGCTGGTTGTAAAGCTAAATAAAGAAAAAGCAAGCATGCTATGAAGCACATGCTGTCAGATTTTCAAACAAAATGTTGCCAAAACTTAGACTAAGCTTTAGTCGAGGGAATACAGGAAAAATGACAGGTTTAAAAAAAAGCTACAGAAAAATAAGTTAGCTTTTAAAAGAACTTGCATGACATTGAAAATATATGTAGGAATTAATATTAATACTTAACATTTTTTTCAAGTATCAGGAGATAAAAGCTAATAAGAGTTACCAAACTTGAGATGGTAGAAGAAAAACGTGTTTGGAAGTAACAGAAAAGTCATCTAACAGTTGAGTCAGTTAAGCTGTTTTAAGTTTCATAAACTATCAATTTAAACTGTATTAGCTGGCATGTAGCTATCAGAAACCACCTATTACAAAAGGGTTAAAATGCTGTCATGCGAACCTGGAGGTACAAAAACCTTTTAAAATGCCTGATACATCACAACAAGCATCCGCAGAGACATGGTGGCGACCTGGTTCATAAATTTAATAGCTTAGAGTAACTGCCTAAGAATGCACACTGAACAAAAGCAAAGGTTTTATTGTGACCTCTTGGTGAATTAAAATAAAACAAAACAAAAAAAAAAATCCCAACTGAAGTGAGAGAATGAAGTTACTTGAAATTGTTATTTGTATTACTTCCTCTGGAAGCTTATGGACGATGGCAAAAGAGTAAAATATTAGACAATATTTTTTTTGTATTCTGAAAGTTGCTTCAAAACATAGGCGATAGTTTTTTAAGCAGAAGGCTAGACAGCTGCCTTACATGCTCATAGGTAATGTTGCTGAAATAGGTTCTGAGCACGGCAGCCTTTCCTTCTCAACACAAATTAGAAATACAATACAAATGCTAACAATAGCAAGGCAGATCTAATTAAGGCACAAAAATTATTTCATTATAGACTGGTTTCTGTGTTCTAGACCCAAACTACTCATCTATTTTTTTCCTCACTATGAATTCCAGCAAACACATGACCTCAATTTTTATGGAATAAATGCTACTAGATAGGAAGGAAGTGTATGTAGTTAAGTGAGATTAGTCAAGTGAAAATAGAGACAAAGCCTAAATTAGGCATGCAGAAACACCTTGAGGTGTTTTAAACCACTTGAATATGCGAGCTTTTATAATGATAAAACTTGCTACTTTAAAGAGACCCAGCTATAATAGACATGATTCAGCTATGTAATTTGAAAACAGTATGTTTACAAACAGAAAGGTATAGCTCTACTGAAACAAAATCAACACTTAAACCATTTTACAAGAGAATTGCTGGGCAATTTCCACTGCAGGGGTTTGACCTAGTTCTTCAATGCACAGTTCTCACCGGGATAAAAAAAAGCCATCATGCTGATGATTTACATAAACAATGATCCTTCTGTAAAACCCACAAGTAGAGCAGCACAGAATCACACAAATCAATAGTCAGGTAAAAAGTGACCATGGATTTCCAAGTACCTGACATAACACAACGTGTGATCATGGTGGGATGAATGGTACTGCTGTGGCTGCACTCATGCAAGAACGCCCCAGCATCCCAGACAGGATGCATCAAGATGCAGTTCAATTAGATCTTAAATTCATCTACCTATCTGGAGGTATTACCAGACAAGTTCTGCTGTGCAGGTCATGATTGTCACTGTGATTCTTCTATGCTATTTTGAGGGTATTTTCCTCTTTGGTCTGTTTGTACCATATGGAGGGGAAACAAGTGCCTTCCTCTTGTGTAAGAATGGGCTATTACCCTCAGCAAGCAAAGGAGCTGACATATAAATACTTTACCCAAAGTCAAATTGGCTTACAGTGGTGGCTTCCCAGGTATCTTCAAGATAGTTTACTTGCTGCCACTGTCCCGCTGACCTACTTCAAAGCCCAACCAGGAGGGTAAGGAAGAGAGATCTTAAAATTTGACTATGATTGTTTCCTCTTGTCCACAAGACTGCCCATCACCACACACACAAAAATCCACACAGCATGCAGACACACCTCACGTATTAAATTTTGCTAGAATGGTAAAAATGGCAGAGGAAAATCACAGATGGATGATTAATTTCTTGTTGTATTACCATTCAGTGAGGGAAATTAGACTACCACTTATCTCAAATACCTCTATCATCAGCATTTCCAAATACGACCTGGTCTCATTCTCATCCTTACTGAAGTAAGTTGAGATGGCAAGTTGAAAGATTTGTACCCCATGTTTGGCCTTTTATTGCTACTGCAGTAATTGTACTGTTTTGCTTGGGAGTGCAAAGTGGAATAGGCCACAATTTGGCTTTCGAAACTGCTGCCAACCCATTTACTTCTGTGGGAAAGGAGACAGCATTTAGCAGAAGTATTTCAGTCTGCCAGAAAACACGATCAGCTACATTTTCATGATAATCTATTACTGAAGCGAATAGAAAATAGGTTCCTCGCTGATCTCATTATGCTTTGGGTTTGGTCATTTCTGTAGCGTGCTCTGGTAGCTTGAAATCTACTTTACTTCAGAGACAATCATTTCAAAGGGAAATTGGAAGAGTAATTTCACAGAAGTTCACACTTTATGAACCTAGTACTTTTAATAGACATGGATTTATTTTCTAAGCAAAAAAGAGTATTATTTAAAATCCTGGGGAGTAATTTGAAATGATTCTTTACATTGATGTCTACTGCATATGGGACTATTCTCAAATCATTCTTCTAATGAAGGACATATAAATTACACTTGTGCCAACTTAGCAGACTGAATTTTTGAAAAATAGATGTTCTGTGAGGCTAAGGCATCAATCTTCACTTGTACCTTCAGTATCAGTATTACTGCATACAGAAGATAAACAGACTGAAACTGCTAAAACATCTATTTCACTAAAAGGGTAATCTTAATAGGATCTGCTTCCATACTTAAAAAGCATTTTTTAAAGAAGAGAATATTTGCAAGTTATACTGTGAGAGTTAAAGATCACCATATCTCATGCAGAACTACTGAACAGTTCAGTATTTTCATGAAATTAATACACTTCCATTAAAAAAATCTCAAATAGATTTTTCTTACAGGGATAGATATGAAAAGAAGATCTTTAGAATGAAAATACAATTTTCTGTCCATACTTTCTTTAGTTAACTAGACTTGCTTTTATTTTATGTCATTACATGAAAAGAAAGGGAGGATAATATTAGTTGAGATGCTTATTAACAAGGGGTGTGTGTGTGTGTGCCCCTTCTTAAGTAATACAAGTTATTCAGGTGACTTATTTTTTCCACTGTGAGACAAGAAAGGAATTGTGTGCAGAAGTCAAGAAAAGCAAAAACTGGCACATGATTTTTCAGGAAGAATCATCCAAAATAATGTTGCCCATTACAACAGCAAGAATGCCGGGATACCAAATGTCTCCTCTTGGAGCTCCGTATAAATGCCAAATAATTACACTATGACTCAAGTAATGCATCAAATGAATTTATGAAATTCCTAGGCAATGCTGCCAAAAGTGAATTTTAACTTTACACAAGTAACTGTTGATGCTCTGAGGGAAAAGCTGCGTAATCTGTTGCTGATGTTTGTTTAGGGAGAGGAGAGCCAAAAGTGACGGCAGAGCCTGCCCAGGCCTGAACCTGCAGCTTCCTCCCGCAGCCACCTCCGTGTCGCACTTGTGCGCCAGCTTCATTCGGCTCAATTTAACCAGACCTGGAAGCCAACATTCCAACTATCTGTTTAGTAAGCAAGTCTCGGGGACTTCTGTCTGTGACTGACTTAAGCCTCGGCTTCTGCGTAAACACTTGGTGCCATCTGGATGCCTATTTTATAACTCCTGAAAGGGATAGGTTCACAGGAACGTATGGATGGACACTCGTTTTCCTCAGGAACTAAAAGCAGCGTATCGAGTGTCAAGAGGAATAGCTACCATATATTTTACAAGAGATGGCTGCACTACCTTCCCTCACCTGTCACTCTTCTGAGACGGCATGCACAGGCTTAAGCTGGGGATACCAGAGCGGGCAAGTTGCAGAGCCAGCTGTGCCCCTGCAGAAAACAGTCCCCAGCTTCTGCCACTAAATTCCACATCTTGACAAAACCACAAAACAGAGAAGTATAATCCCTTCGGTTTATTCTCTGAAGGGTCCTTGGCTACAGTACAATTTATCAGGGAACTGAAACTTTTAAAGACTAAACTGCTTTCCATAAAGTTAGCATAATTAGGGAGAAAAGTTCAAAATATACTCCCAGCATGCACTATAAGACACTGGAAAAATACTAAAGAAAAGAGACATTTAGTACTCAAGAGTGCAATTCAGAAAGAACATACCAGAGAAATTAAAGACAGCATAACAAAAGGATGAGAATCAATCATGACTTTGGACTACTCCCACAAAACTACCACCATAACTGAGGAGACAAAATAAATACATATATCTTGACTTGTGCACTGTTAACTGACTCCATGGAAACAAAAACTTCACATCCTTCCTAAAAGTGCTTAATTATGCACATATATGTCAAAGTTAACAATCCAAGCCACTAAATGTGTTTGTACAAATAATGCATGAATCAAACAAATACACTTAGAACTACTGAAATTACTAATTTCATTAGGATTTTACATAAAGCTTATAATTTTTTTCATGTATTTTTTATATCCTAGCATATCTTGCACTACAATGCTGTTTCTTTTCCCCCACCTTTAGTTCATCATCCAAGAACGATGAATTTGTATTAACAAGACTTCCGTACCTGCCTTAAAGAAATGTATAGAAACCCATGGGCTGCAATTCGAATCCCATCTCTTTTCACTACAGAAATGTAGAGTAAGGCGCACACAACTTCCTTCTGAATTCTCTGCTACTGCTGCAAGTAAGAAGTTTTGTTAAGTGTGCATGCACTCCAGGATTTCCGTTGAGATTTTCTGCTAACTGACATCAAGCAGAAATGTTCAGAGCTCTGCTTTCTTTTTTTTTCCAGAGCAACACACTTTTTCTGAGCTATCAAATTTCCATTTCAAATTCATAAAATCATTTTTGCATCTTAAAAAGCAGCAGTATTATTTCCCCTGTTTTGCAGTTTGGCATATGTGCATCCACCTGACAGCTTGTTACAGCTCTTGGATGTTTATGAATTCTGCCATACATATTGCCTCCAAGTATCCCTCATTCCTTACAGAGACTGTAATGGCTATATCTGTCAGTTGCACACTTCTAAAAACACAGCTTTTTCTTCCCAAGTACCAATAACTTCATTCTCTTTTGTGATTTTTCATGGAGGGGAGAGCATGCTTAATGTGCTTTTGAGCAGCATGGGACTTCCTACACATCAGGGATGACCGAACACTTTTACACATAGGGTCACTGACACCTTTTCGGCTTTCATAGGTACCAATAGCACAGTCAAATGAAAACCCAAGAGTTTCTACAACTGTCATGCTTCTGTAGATTAACTATGGACAACTCTCCGTGGACTGAAGGACCACCAACCAGCTGCTTGGGAATGACTGCAGTGAAGCAGTCTCAGCCTTTTGCCACCTTCACACTCCCCATGCTGAGGACAGGACCATGGTGCAGGTCTGTGTGTGGGGAGAATGCTCTGGCCCCACACGATGCTGCCGATACTCTAGTTTATACCGAGACCAGCATATATGGTAGACCTTCTCCAGTTTATTCCACTAGTGTATGATTTCTATGGAAATACATAGGAATGGAAGAGCTGCATAGGGCAGCAGAGCTCTGCAATGCCATCATTTCCCACCTGTCTTGATATGCAATTGCACGAGAGCAGAAGGTCGATGACCCAGGCCCAGCTGTCCAGTTTGAGCAAAACCAAGTCCCTTTCAATATTTCCTCCCTCCCTGCCCAAATGTATTTTGGACTTCGGTCTAACAGTGTTTCATTATTTTCACTCCTCTTCCCCCCTGTCCTCAGCATAATAATTCATTTTGCATTTTGGTAAGAAGAAATAAATAATTTTCACATTAGAAAAAACTAAAAATGACTCTAAGTAGAGGATAAATTTATCATGTTATGCATGAGTCCCAAATGAATGGAACATTTCAAAACCTTTAACAGGGTTCATAACTGAAACACTGATGTCACATTTTGGCTATAACAGCATGAATGATCCTGACATAGTAAGTTCTCATTCAGTGACACATGAACCTTGATATTATCTGACCTACTACTTATTCACAGTGAGATATGTATCTTCCTTTCATGATTATATATCATAACAGTCACAGCCACACAGATGTCACACAAATAAAACAACTCTGAAGACTGGATTTTCCCTGAGCCACCACCATTCATGTAATTCATCTTCTTTTAGCTCTTGCCAACAGAAACACATGACTATTTACAGTGGCGCAGAGAAAGAGCCTTCCTGCTGGGCCATATATTCCCACAGTGTCGTAACCTGTCTTCAAATTGCTAAACCAATTCACACTCTTGTCTGTTAGCAGTTATGCAAAAAAAATGTTTCAGTATACCAGTTAGTAACATTCCTCTGATGACTCGTGTCTGCTTTACTAAAATTTAAATGTTTCCTTTTAGAAAGTGTAAAGATAACCATCAGTGGATGTACCAATGCAGGAACAGCTTGCTGTGCCTGAATCAACTGAACTGAAACATTTGCACAGCATTTTATAATCAAAGAAATGCAATTCTTTGACAGCCTTTTTTACGAAACTGAACCACTTAAGATACAGAAGGAGTAACTTCAGTCAATTTGAAAGCAGCTTCTGATTTCTGATACCATACTACTAGCCTCTGAGTAAAACTCTCAGGAAAGCTAAATGTCCACAACTGCGACTGAAGACAATGCATGGATCCAAAACAGGCCTAACATATCCAGGTGTTGCTATCGGAATGGAGGTAATAATTCTCCTGTCATTTACATAAGAAGTGCCCAAAGGGACCATTCTATGGTCCTATAGCACCCAGAAGATAGGCATTCTCAATTCTTTTTCCTGTGTCGCATCTCCAGAAGTATCCTGTTTCTATTTCCACGATGCCTTCAAGGCCTGTAAGAATCTATCTGAAGCAAGATCCACTCCAATCCATCTACTGCAGTAACAATCCTAGAATCAAGGTTGTTTACTAAAAATATTTCACTGTTAACTCTTTCAACACACATTTGGACTGTACATTCAAGAGCTGAAGGACAAAATTGGCCCTGTTTACCTCTAGTGAGACATGAACTGTAGCAAACAGCCACTGATTTTGGGACACAGCACTAATTTATCTTCAGGAAATCAAGATACTGGATATTTAGATTTCCTAATCCAAAACCAAGTACCATAAAACATGGCAACTTAATCTTGAAACTGTAAAGTAGAATTTATTTTTACAGTATGGGTCCTTCAATGTTTGTCAGATCTAATGGAGATGCTTGCTGCTACGGTCTTGGAAATGAAGAGGGTGAAAAGACAACGTATAATCATTTACACTATGAATGATAGTTCTTACAAAGTTTTTTTAGGATTACGTGGCTAGTATGAATAGTGTAGAAGTAGTTCCTAATACTGAGTCTGGGGGAAGAGCTATTTATGCTGTAGTTCCACACTATCTAGCCACAATACAACTAACATGCAGGTCAATTCTCCTTTCTAGTGCACAGGCACATACCAGATCCTCACAAAGTAACAATTAGATCCATACTGAAGAAGTCTCCTTGATACTTAAGAGACAACTAATCGCCATGTCTGACCTCACATTTTCTTTTTTGCAGGTAAATTACATGAAAGGGAATAAATGAATTAGTGACCAAATTTGCAACTTCCTGAGTCTGATACACAGACTTTTTCTATAAAGAAAGAAAGGAAGATACCTGTTTGCTTTTTTCCCTCTAAGAATTGTAGAAACTTAAAAAAACCTGTATTATCAAAATATTGTTCTTCATTAGAATCTAGTAAGTGATTTTTTCCATCATTATACTGTTACATTTCTTTTTCCTTTCCAGTCTGTGTTTGTTATGCATGTCAGGTCATTAAGTAAGATAAAAAGACTGTATAGATGTGCATACCATGACACAACTCTACAAGTGTTTGAAAGGACAAACTCTAAACAGTTTGCTATTCTGTGTGAAAAGAATATTGCAACCTCCTTTTCTGGATAAAGAATGCTTCATACTGAAGCATATGTTATTCTCAAATATTAGACATATCCAATCACTGAAATTTTAATGAACTATAATTAAGCAAATACTGAAATTAATTAAATTATTTTTATTATCGGTAGCAGCATTATCGTGTAATACAAGGAACCAGAAGTGGATGATGTGTTTCAAAAAAGACAGTGGTCTATGTCTTTGTGGTACCAACAAATGGAGTGAGCGCAGGCAGTGCGAGTGTGTGTGTGATCAACAGTGAATACCAAGCTGGACTGGCTAGCAAGTAGGTGAAATGACCTGGCAGCCATGGGAGTGTGTGTGTGTGGGATCTACTGGTCAGGCTGTGCGTCAGCTCAGCTACTAGAGGGATGCACATTGTATATATGTATGTATTTACCACTACCAAACCATTGTCATGATCAGTCAGAGAAAGTAACAGGATGAGGCTGTTGGTGCTGTTTGTGGGAGTGCTGAGTGTGTCCATCTGTGTTGACCTGTGTGGCCAGACCTGTCTGTATGTGTGTTTGTGTGCCTACTGGGAATGTATTCTCAGCCCCGCTACCAGTTGGACCTGAGGACAAGGAGCTGTGGCACCCTCACATCTATCTGGATATGTCCCCGCATCCTTAACTTTCTGAAAATAGGGTCCTATGTGCTAAATTTGAACTTATGCATGCTATATATATAACACTGTGTTGTACATAGGGCATTGCACTCATAACTAAGTACTTAATAAAATAACCTGGCAATAGAATATTTACAATATCTTAAAAAAGCATTATTTAGATTTGCAAGCTTTTGCTGAAAAATGTTTTTCACTAAAAATAACAAGGGAATTCTTTGACTTTAACCAGCCTATGATATCTATACATAGAATAAATAAAAAAAGAATATTTTTGCTAGCATTTGGTGAGAAATGAGATGTTTTAAATATGCTTATTTTCTCTGTATTTATAAAATTCCATTTTCGCTGCTTCACAATTCATACAGAAAATGCAGAGGCATTGTACAGTGAGGGACTTGTTCTTAAATTAAATAATAAAAGTATTTACATTGCAAATAAGCTAAAAACTGCAACATTTCTCAGTGATTTTCTTTCATCTGTTTTTGTTTTACATGTACTTACCCTCAAGGCAGTTGGTCCCGGAGGTCCTGCATCTCCCTGGTTAGAACAGGAGAGTAAGTAAACCAGCAATCTCTTTAGTTCTATGTATTAAACCCCTATGCCTTTTAGAGGATATATACCACTGCAGAAGTAAATCCAGTATAAGCATCAAACATGCTCTGATTATGAAAATATATGAGCAGAACAATACTCTTTTTCAGTAATGGCATAGATGTAGACAGTTCACCACAGGTTAAATAAATAAAGAATGACAGGCCTCTGCATAAATGAATCACAGCTTAAAAAAACCAATCCTTCAAAACACATTTGCATATTTTAAATTACAAGATGCAGCTTATATGCACAATGCAGTCACTGAAGTCAGTGTGACAAGCTCACATATGTAAAGACATATGCCTGTGTCAACGTTCACAGAATTAGGTCGCTGAGGTATGAATTGCGCTGCGAGACTTTCAGGTTCAGTCCCATGGGAGCAAATCAGATCACTGGAGCAATTCAGAACATTGAATTTAGGCTCCTGCTCTGAATTCCTTTCAAAATTTGTTGTAAGAAAGAGTACTTGTCTTTTGTATTTACAGTTAGTCTGTATTCGTATTCTTCAATCCTTAAGCTACACAAACAGCAGCAGTGGGTGTTTGTCACACATAGTTAAGGCAGTATGTTCAATATTGAAGAAATATGCACACTCACACACACATACAACTTTATAGTTAAAAAAGTACCTTTTCTCCTTTAGTACCAGGCACACCAGGACTACCAGGGTCACCTTTTAGTCCCTGGGCAAAAAAGAAAAATGCATTATTTGTTCTCATCTGTGGAAAGCACTGGCCAAAATCCTGTAGTACTGTGATTAGCATATACTAATGAACTAAGCCTTAAAATACTATCCTATTGTTGGTACTACTACCTTATAATTCTTTATTTTCATTATTTTGTGAA
Organism: Ibycter americanus; assembly: GCA_035590275.1. NCBI lineage: Eukaryota > Metazoa > Chordata > Aves > Falconiformes > Falconidae > Ibycter > Ibycter americanus. Next base: position 13,226,212 of record JAVJGI010000062.1, read on the forward strand.
CAGAGAAACATCTACCAAATACTGCATGTGTCTTTAACATGTGATTAAACATGTAAAGCCGAACTATCTACTTGATTGTGCCCCATTATGGCAAGTAGCATGTAGAAATGCAAAGTTCCTTTGCAGTCCCCGTAGGTCTGTGTCTTGCATGGCTGACAAAGATAGAATACTAGAGAAAGTACTAGTGCATTCCGTTAATGTCTGCTAAAATTGGGAAAGCAGCAGAGGTGGACAGAGAGCTGTGGATTCTATGTTTCGAGTAACAATGCAGAGCTAGTGAGCTACACGTACTACAGTAGGTGAGCTAGCTACTGAGCAGGGTACAGCTCAGAGCTGCTGCACATTCTCCAACACTCCAATCCTCACCAGTGTTTGAAAAGGCAACTAAAGAAATAACTGAGTCCTCAATAGCTCCCTCCTTAGTTCTGCCTACAGCTGGAGAAGCAGATAACACTGCCTAGTCTTACACATTACAAATGCAGCAATTTCACAATCGCAGAATCATACAATGGTTTGGGTTGGAAGGAGGTTTAAAATTACTTTTAAAGGTCATCTAGTCCAATTCCTGTGCAACAAGCAGGGACATCTTCAACCAGATCAGGTTGTGCAGAGCCCCGTCCAACCTGACCTTGAACATCTCCAGGGATGGGGCATCCACAACCTCTCTGGGCAACCTGTGCCAGTGTTTCACCATTTCATTGTAAAATATCTATCTCTTTATATCTAGTCTGAATTTTCCCTCTACAATATCTACAATACAGCTTTTCCACTAGCATATCTCATCAGAGGCACCCCAAAAAACCATAATCTTTAGCACCCAGCACAATCTTTGCTGTCTTCTCTTTGCTACAAAATAAATGGAAAATCAAGAGGTTTTGAAATATGCCCAGCAAATTCAAGTCATTCTGCAGTAAGGAATGAATTTAATTTCTGATGTTGGACCAACCTACCAGGAACTCCTTTTTGTTTAAGCCCAAAGACCTGTCTTGTGCCTTCCCTCTGATCACTACTTTAGAGGCATGTGACAGGAAAGCACGTACACTGTAAGTCAGAGACAGTTCTACAGGTTCAAAAATTTTACTTAGAAACCAAATGGCAATTAGGCAATACAGGACAAAATTATAATGAGATGCTCCACAAGTAGGCTACCATCATTATTATTGTAGAAGTTAAATAGGTCAAGGACAGAAAAGATTCATCTACATCTGAATTAGGGTTTACTAACTTAAGTTCTTCCCAGCCCCCTTTTTGCCCTTGCAAACTCTCTTCCTCAGTTTGCAGTAATTGTAAAGATAGAGACAACTGGCATGAAAATGATAAGGAACATCTGTGCCTTGGTGGGTACAGAAACATGAAATCAGTGAGTGTTCTAAATACTACATATTTGTGCAACTTCACTTCCTGCTAAAATTACATTAATTCACCATCTGGAAGGAACATCATTTAGAACTATACGAGCATTTAAGTACCCACTTTGGATTAAATTTGTGGTTGTTGTAAATACCCCTGATTTAGCTTTGATTTGTCCTTTATTAAGCTTGCCAAATATGCAATAGTTAAATCAGAAGTAGTTTTGCTGTTTGGATTTTAAAAATGTAATAGGCAGATGGATTCAAAAACCAAGCCAAAAATTCCTTTCTCTTTACAATCTGCATATTTATGACAGTTTTAATATTGTCTCCACTTACTACATTTCACTTTTCACCTCCTCCTTTTTACAGTTTGAAACACAACCACTCCATATTCTAAAACGCCATTTTAGGGCATTTTCAGGTATGCAAACTGTATGGATTTGGATCAAAATAAAAATCAAGAAAATATTAGCAAATCAGCAGTGGAGTAATAGCTTTGAAGTTAAGAATTAGCTGCTAGGCTGTATATTTAGAGAAGAGAAAAGAAAGGGTAAAAAAGAAATACAAATCTGCAGCTCACAGACAGCGATATATCTGTGTGTGTCTCTACTGAAAAGACAATTGCAGATGAAAGATACTGAACCTAAGCCGTGCACTGTCAAACTATGAACCTCATTCTTCCCTAATTGGTGTGTTTAAAACTTTTAGTAGTGTTATTGCAGTGCACCTCAGTGAGGTATGCAGTTTGACAGCTGCTGCAGCGATTATGACCACAGAAGTTGACCTCACATAAAAAGGACAAGGGGAAACTACATATCTGATAACAAGCCTTACAGTGTTTGAAGCAGGATTTCTGAGTACTCAGGAAGGTTTTTATACAAAGTATTTATTTTAAAAAACTTGAATTAGCTTTCCTTTGCAGTTTAAAACTCCAAGAAAGAAAAGCAGTATCAGTAAAAATAAAATCTGCTTAATAGGTTATCCCATTAGAAGTATTTCTTGTTCTTCTACACATTATATATCTTTACAAAATATTATCATCTTAAGTCCTAGACATACTGAATACTTGCAAAAACACATCTGGTACTGCACCATGTCTGTTCTTCCCTACAGCCACACTTGTAAAGCTGGTTAGAGGTGTATCTGCAGCTGACTGTCTCTGAAATGGCATAAAAAGTAAGAATTCCTGTGCTAAGTCAGATCTGTAGCCCCTTCTAGTGCAGTACAATACAGTATCCTGTCTCTGGCAGAGTCCAGGACAGGATGTTTCAGTAAGATAGATGTGGTTATCTAAACAGATACAATTTGGATGATTTTAGATTAAGCGTTAAATTAGAAAAGCTTCTTTCCTGCAATATTTTAGCAGAACGAGGTCAGTTTTGAAAACAATGAACTAATTTCTATTGATCTAAGGAGTCTGTTATCAGATATGCCAGAAATTCAAGAACTGAGTAAAAATTCCAGTTGCTCTCATAACACAGGCTAAACGAATTATTGAATTCTACCCTGATCTAATTCTAACTTTTTGGGAACAATATAATAATACACATCTGTGAGTTCATGAACAGTCTTCAGCTGGTACTTTTTCTCAGTAAGGACTACAGCTTGGTCTTTCTACAGATCAGAATAAACTTACATAATGGTTCCTCCATGGACGCCAAAATGTAAAGTAAGCATTTGGATATGCATGTACAAGGCCAACTCAAGGCTAACACATAAAAACATCAGAAATGGTCAAAATGAGAGAAGTTAGAGATATCTACATCTGTATCTAAAATAAGACAGGTAACTGTAACACAGTTGCTAACCAACAAAGAAATTACTGGAACAAGTATAACATAAATATCAACAAAGGTGTAAAGTCAGCAAAATCAGGGCCAACAGGGGACAGATTAAACCAGAGGCAGGCTTTTTGTTTGGAAGAGGATGACTAATGGTATTTCTTCTGGTGGAAGCAATTTAAAGGAGAAGTTACCATATTGGTTGACACTATTTTTGACAAATACGTAACCAGACTTTTCCATGATATTAGCTTACTAGAGTCTTATTCAGTCTACAAAACCAACTGGATTAGGAGAAGAAAACAATGAAAATGCAGCAACTGTGCTTTAACACTCTGAAAATGACCATGGTTTCACAAATTCTTCAAAGGATGGGATTTTATTAATGGGTGTCCCAACAGTACCAGCATAAAAGGTGACCGTTTTTCTATTTGAGTTTTCCTTTTAAACCAGTGACAATCTCATACAATGCTTGCTCTCTCTGAGAAAAATTTTCAGTGTATGATACAGTTTTTTCAGGTCCCTGTGAACCTGCTAGAGTATGTTAAGTCACAATTCATCAAGTAAAACGTTAGGGCATAAAGAGCATGTTTTACTTGGAGGAAACACTTAACATAACAATTTTTCTAATGTTCCTGAACTCTAGAAAGAGTTTTCTTATTGATAATTTCATGCAAAGCTAACAAATTCAGTTATTTTGGTGCTTTTTTTTTCCAGGCTTCTCTTATCCAACTCATGTCTGTTGTTATGGCAAACATTTTGTCTCAGGGTGAAAGGTTAGTGGACTTCTCAGATATTTCCCAGCTGTGGATAATTAACTGATGGCAGCTGAGAAAAGGCGGTGGACCCGGTCTTCTAACACTTCTGGTGAGGTTTGCGTTGAGGCTGGTATCTCTGAGGCTGTAAGATTGGCATAATCTTTTGAGGAGAACAGTTTTTTCACTCTAAAAGATACCTGTTTGGAAAAACATCATTCATTATGTAAAACTCCTTCACCTGCATTAATCTGGTTCAATCTCACATCAGGTTAAAATCTACTAGAACAACATATCTAATATAATGGAAATACAGTAAACAATCCAGCACTAACCAACAACGTGCAACCAAATTATTATAAACCAAATCAACAGTCTCTACCAAGCAATAAACTTGGAAATACTCTAACAAGTAAGAGAACAGAACTACACTTTTTCCACAGAGCAGCCTTAAAATCTAAATTAAAACAAAAGCTTCAGAGTCAGCTGTACAACACCAAGCTGTATATGTTGGGATAACTTCAAATTTAGCGAAGTATTTTCAAAGCTCCAAACAATATACTATTTTTCAGTAATCTCATGTACTTGTAAACATTGTCATTGCTCTTTTCTCATTAATGTCATTCAAAAACTTCAAATTGCTATATTACTAGAATTTTCTGGATCCTGGAGCAATGCCTACTCTCTCCTTATACATTTGTTCCTAACAGAATCCTCAAACTCTAGATATAATTAAATATCATTACCAACTTCATACTTTCAAGCAATAGGATTTCTTCCCTTCCTATCCAAACATTTTCTTACAATGCTAATACTAAGAGAGTTCAAGATTTGAGACACAGACCAAGAGGGTCTGAAGGTAAAAAACTGTTACTATCATATCAAGACACCTTTAAAAATGTTCATGCTTCTGTTCACCTTTTCCCACAAACATAAAAATAAAAAGGTCTGATACATTTTCCATCTTCCCATTGAAAACCTGGGATATCTTTTCATTGCTAACTGAACTGCAGAGATCCACCCTTTGACATCAGGTATGTAAAGAATAACAACAATTTATGTAAGAAAGTTTTTAAGTAACTTAGGGTATCACCTTTCCCAACAGGAGGAAAAAATAATTATTGAATCACTTTGTTTAATGCTGTAGAGATTATATACTAGAATTTCCGATTTTTTTTTACAGGTTTTTTTGGTGGTTTTTTTTTGTTTGTTTGTTTTGGTTTGGTTTGGTTTTTTTTACAATTTGCAAGAAAGACTCTGTTCTTCCTCTAGCCATGCATGACACATGTTGATAGATACGAATCATAATTTTCTGTTTTTGCTTTTGCTGTAGGATTTCGTTATGTCAGCAAAACATTAATTGGTAGTGTCCCACGGTATTCATTTCCTACCTGCACCACTGATCAGGAAAATGACATGACTCTCAAAAAAGTCTAGAAGTTTCAATGTTAAAGATTTTCTTTCCATTTCAACTGACAAGCATATGAATATACCATAGATCTTACTCCACAGATAGTGTCATGGATGTTTGTATTGCAAATTTGTCCTTACTCCATTTCGGATAGGAGCATGATGGAGAAGAAGTTATATTTATCAGGATTTCTTTCAGACAGCATGTCTACGAAGCTCCACTTGTTACAGTGATACAAATGATAGCATTATTAATGTCAAGTGGCTAAAAAAGTCTCAAGGGATAAAACACAGATACTACTCAACCAAACTGGCTGTTCATATTATACAAGCAAATACCTGCTTACAGATGTAATGTGAACACATACCATGGGAGAACAAATTAGTAATATATTAAGTTATTTATAACTACTCCTTAAGAAGCTAAAAACAATGGCAACCACATTACTGGTATTTATAGTAAGTATTCATGCTGTCAGATGGATTTTGAATAATGTCCCAGACTGGGACATGCCATTGTAGATCTTGGCTCAGATTCCTGGAGCGACAAACTGGGAGATGTGCAGAGCACTTAAATATACTCAGACTTCCTGCATCCAAACCTGGTTCTCAATGAGATTAACTGACCCATTTAGCACAACTAGTGAGGAATGAGGGAATTAAACTTTTTAGGTATCTCTTCATTGTTACAGAAAGCCTAGCCTCCAAATCATGTCTGGCTTCCCTCTGTCATGCTGCTTCATTCTAGCAAGAACTTTTTGTACTGCTATGAAAACACAAGTAGTAACAGCAAGCAAAACTGTTCTGTGACACCTACTTTCCTTATTTTGACTAAAATAAATTAAAACATGCTTCTACCATTTGTGCAAGGTAAAATGTTCAGTCACCATTTTCAAGTTCTTCACTTGTGGGTATGGAAGCCCTCACTCCCCCAGGCGGAGACAACAGCTGCCAGCAGCCCATCCCACTGGCTTTAAGTGTTCTCAGACTTTCTTTATACAGCACTGCAGATTACACCCATGTAAGCATATTAACCTGATTGTTTCAGAAATATCAGATGCTACATTTCTGTATGCAGAATGAGTTTGAGAGACACTGATAGCAACCAAGAGCCAATGATACACTATCCTTTAAATTTAAACTTAATGACTGGCATCTCCATGCACAGTGATAACAGAATCCAAAGCATTTTATGTAAATGTTGTTAAAAAGGAATTATGTGTGGATTCAAACAATATAATGTTATGTTGCCTTGTACAATTTTACTTCCAAAATGTCTTAATGGCAGTTCCCATGATGATGATCTACCGTTTCTCGACACATTACAACAGTTCAGTAAATATTTCGAAATAGGTTCGAGATTTTACACTTTCACAGTGCCACTATGTCAAGTATGTTCTAGATACTTGGTAATACCTTACTCTTCCTAAAAGATTTATGGAACAAGATCCTATGTAGTAAAGGAGATCATGTAAGACCAACAGAGAAATGTCCCCAGAGCTATGGAAAGAAACAGAGATGTGTTTTTTCCATGCTGTTAGCATGTATGTTATGCATGACTGAAGTACATGGATCACCTTCACAGACAGGCAGGCTACAAGAGAATACCTCTTTGAATACCTAAACATAGTTCCAACTCAGTACATAGTATATGTTTTCATATGGAGGACCTTCACTATTGGTCAAAAATAGCCTCATTTACCTAGCATTAAATTATAGTAACCTAAAATAGCAAAAATATTTTTATGATTACAGTGTGCATAGAAATCCAGATGACATAAGAAGTGCCGTAATTATGTAGTTAAAACAATCTGCTGGAAAAGAGGACATTTCTGGAGGCAGGGTAAAGCTACGCCTGGACCCTTGGTTTCTGAAAAGGAAAATACACAGGCTGCTAGCCATTCCTGGGTGAGAGCCATGGGTCACTCACTGTGCCATGTGGCTCATGTGATAGAGAATTTGAGTTAAAATTTCACTTTTTTTTCTCTGCCAGATTTCACTGCCTACTTAGTTAACTGACCTGGTACATATTTGAGGTAAAGTATGAATCTGTGCCTAAAAAATACTGGATCAACCTGATCATTGAGTTCACATTCAGGCTTGAACCTGAGCTAACACTATAGACATGCCCAGTAATAAACCTCACTTTTGCCTAATTTATTCTTAAATTTAAATTTATTTTTGTATATATTAAACCAAGATGAGAAGGCAGAAAATCAGAGGTTTTTTTCAATGCAATACTAAAACGGCCAACCAGCATGATGTGAACAGCAAGATTTAAAAACAAATAAATAAATAAAATCGAGCCAGCAGTTTTCTTTATCCCCATCTTCACCTCCTGTCTCCTCCTTGACCTAGCTGGATATCAACCTGGGTTTAGGTTTTAACGCAAGATATTGTTGGGTCTCCAGCTGCAAAGCATCACAGTTGAAGGCAAAGAGCATCTCACAGAGGGATCTGAACCTGACTGTCCAAATTCTGTGGGCAATGACTGGCATTTGGACTGGAATCCAGATACAGGATTTGGAGAAACCATTCAACAAAGCTTTTCTGAGCAACTTTCCCAAGTTTGTAGCTTGACTGTTTCATTATCATTCAGTTTACCTCTCTTCCATGAATGCCTTCTGGTCCTGGTTCTCCTTTATCTCCTTTTTCACCCTAAAAGAATGAATATTTATTTTATTATATATACAAGACAAATACTAACCCATGACACTTTTTAACAGGAAAAATATTGTAAGATTAGGGTCTGTTCTACATGAAGTGCTACATATACATTGCTGGCTGCACAAGCAAAACTATTTATTACATTCCAACAGAAACTCTTTCCAAATAAATGCCTCTGAAAAATGCCTAGCACTCTGTGAGCTACAGTTCTCTGTACTTCACAGTGTCACTGAACATCTATAAAGACTCACCACAGAAAAATATTCTTGGTTCTCACAGTGCTCTGAGAACATGGTGGTGAAACAGAAATTTACACTGGGGAACATTTCCATTTTGAAAGTCTTAATATTGACATTAAATTAATTTCTTTCATTCTTGTTTTAAATATCTGATAACAAAACTGTCCTCAATATTATAATTTGTCTTTGACTCACACTGGTATATGGTTCACTGACTACATATGAAAAATGGAAACAATTTTTGTTCTGAAAATTTTCTCACAAGTATGAACAACATTATGAATCAAAAGAAAAAAAAAAGTTGGGAAGGATCTTTCAGAATTGCCTATACAGGCTGGTTCATGAAACACTGACTACAAACCACAAACACAATATTTTTTGTAGGATACATGAAAGGATTCCGTTCTGTATTATCTCTAGCTATCACACTATTCTAGTTAACATATATTTCAAAGTGAACAAAACACACCTGCTTAAGAAGCATAATTTAAGGGAGAATGTTTTCCAGAACCAACAAGTCTGAACAGCTCTATAAATGCATCTCTGTCTCTAGGCTGAACTTTGTGAAATCATAAAAGTAACATAACTCTGGTAAAAGCACAAGGACTGACTTTACTAGAGTCCAAGATATTTGTATCAAGCAAAGAAAGCGAACAGCCCTGCACTGAATTTCCATTATCTCCAGGGGATGACATTTGTCTGAGCAGAACCTATTCATTATGTCAGCATCATCTTCATAATTCTGTTAGGTAAATGGTATTGAACTGAGATCATTCAGCTAACTCCATTTGTACCACAGCCCTGATTCAGAGCTATTCCTCCAGTGGCATTGGCAGAGGGCATCTAATCTAATAACGGGTTTTGCAAATGAGTTTGTACGAGCTTTCTCAAACAACTGAAGCCTACTAACAAATTAGCAACATCAAACTGTGAATTTAATAATCCCATGCACAAGATGGCTTTGCCAGTTCATTGTTTCCATTTTAATACATTTTGTTGATAACAAACCTAATGCTATGCGGTAGCCTGAATTATACCACTAAGGTTTTTCCTCAAGTATTGCCTTTCTTGCTTGTCAAAAAACCCCCAAACAATCAAACAACAAACCAAAATCTTTAAACCAGATAAATCTATGCATTTATTGCAAAGGTTTAAATGACACCAAACAGTTATAGGAATTTAGCACTGGTTATTTTCATATGTTTAAACTACAAAATCTTCTTTGTTCTATGGATCAAAGCATTGGTTGAGAAAGTAATTTTCTTCCACTGTCAGTTTAAAAAAATAGCAGTTGAAGTCCCAAACTTACTATTCTTTTTTAAATAGCTCACTTAAACTTTTAGAAGAAACTGCAAAAAATGCATTTTACTTTTCATCACTGTGACACACTGGACATTTAATACTGTTTTCAGAATCTTTCAACTAGTATCAGTTACACTGCTACAATCTTGCAACAGCTACAAAGGTACAGTCATATATTTAACACATCCTTATCCAAATATGTTTCTAGAAGATTCCAATGTATGGAGCTGTTTTTTTCTTCCATGACTTGTTTACCTGCTCTCATACTTCAAGAGAAAATGATACAAATATGTACAGATTTTCTTCAGAAGTAGTAGTAGTAGTATCCTGTAAATTCCTTGATGTATAAGTGGAAACCTAAGGTAAAAGCATCTTGTCATAATTTGTTATGCAACGTTTATATTTACATAAAAACCTAAACAAAGAGCCTAAGTCAAAAGATGACCCTCCCCTCACCCTCACTTATCATTTGCCTAGATGAGCAGCATGTGTTGGAGACTATGCCTTTTTCTCCTACAGCAGGCAGACAGTAACTTTAAAATGCTGACGGGCAGTTCTAGACATATACAAGTGTTGCCGGTGAATGCAGGAAAGAAAGAAAAACTCCCTTGCGTATGATTGACGAGATATTTGGATTTAAGATGTTAGTTTCTTAGACAAAATGATAAAAAGCACCCCCTGTTAATGAGCCTCAGACCTCTGCAGAGTCCCAAGAGCCATGGGCTTTCTGCCAGGTATGAGATTTTACTATGAACATATTCTGATTTTTAATGGAGTAAATGATTTGTCCTCACCAAGCCTGTCATATGGAATGTCCGTGTCCTCTGTGAAGCCAGAATTCAAACCAAACAGAGGTCCAATTTTTACAATTTATTCTCATGAGAACTGAGCCAAGGCACACTCGTTTCTGCCTTTACGGAGCACACTATACTGCATAATTAACTGCTTCAAATCTAGCCAATTTGCAGAATTGCTGAAGCCACTCTGCAGTGTAGAGGAGGCTATTAATAATCAACATCGTGGCTTACCTCATAGATTAACAAAAAGGAGATAAAAATGTGTTAATGCCATTTTATATCTAATGTTTCTGCCTGCTTATACTCTATTCAGATGAGACAATTAAAGACCATTTGTTGCAAAAACAGGATGACAAAACTCTGGAAGTGTCATGCCTTGTTTATTACTTGAGTAAAACTAATCCAATGTAACAATGAATTATTTTGATTTCTTTAGGTGCATTCTGCTTTCAATTACCCCAATGGAACAAGCTGATGGGGTTGCTCCAGTATAACCACTGGGAGGGATTCAGTCTGCTGTGTGTAATAGCAAATACACTGAATTTAGTGATAACATTCTTTAATTACAGCCAGGGGTTCACGTATGGCCTCTGCAAGATGACAGTACCAGCCTTCAACTCAGTTGTCCACTTTAAGGCTGCCTCATTTTCCTTGCATACTATTTCCTCCTAACTATAAAGGCAAAGTAATGTATTTGGACATAAAATACATTCATACCTAAAAAGGTAAAGGATTTTTTGCAGTGCTGCCCTGTTAGCGATACTAATCAGGAATTCCTGATATCCCTTGTTCTAAGCATTTTAAAGTACCATTGTTAACAACAGCTGAAGTACACTCCAGAGTACGTAAGCTGTACAGTATCACTAACTCAGTGCAGGTACCTCATAATTTTTAACCTCTGAAGCTCTGTGATTTTGCCCCACATATCTTTAAGATAGTCATGGCTTCTTTTTTCTTTTAATATTCTTCTGTGTTTTCCTACAGTTCTGTCTGAGCAGAATGCTCTATGTGAATTTTCTTTTCTTGCAACCATTTCTCCATAGCTTGTTTTAAACTGAAGCCAGCTCATAGTAATGCTTATTGATTTTTCCCAAATAAGTTCTGAATTTAAAAAAAATCAGCATCTTCAGTTCAAAAAAACCAAACCTGAGGCTCTTCCTGTTTTTGCTGATAAATGTCTAGAGAGCTGGGGTTATGTAGGGCTCCATCCCAATAACATTCTTACTGACTGACCTGTAACCCTTCTGCAGAATGTGGGATAATATACTTCAGGAAAGTGGCAATACTCAGGGTGAAGCACCTCAGGACTACTGAGACATTATAACATTTAAAAGGGGGGGAAATCAAGGCAGACTAATGATTTTGTCTCAGTTCAGACTGGGAGGAATGGAAGAGTGACACAAAAAGCTTATTTCCAAACAGACTTAACCCTTTATTACACAAGACTACTACCTAGAGCAGAGTCAGAAAGACAGCATAAAACATTGCAGAAATAAGCTTCCATTTCTAGTAAACTAAAATCAACAGTGATGACCTGGAAGGATGTCACCATGAAGCCTGTGTCTTCCGAAACCCATCTATTTAGGGCATAGCAAGAAAGCAGGTGATCACAAGGCCTCACAGGCATCAGGAATTCAGAGTTCAGTAGATGCACTTGTCAGGAAACTGACCAAAAAACTACTGATTCCAAACTGTACCATCACTGTCTTGTGAAAGAGCCCCAAACAACAGATGTCATGACTAACCAAGCCGGATAACATGTCAGGAGAAAGATCCTTCTTTCCTGCTTCAGTTAGACTGAGCAACACTGAAGATGTCCATACCGGCTAACTACTGCTTAGTGTCATGCGCCACATTTCTAAGCAAGCTCTAAGCATTTCTAAGCCAGTGAACCTAATATAAAGGCAAACTACCACCTCAACTGAGTCCAAAATCTTAGGCACAGATCAGCCTGTGGCTCCAAAACTGCACTGATGAATTGCCTCTTCCTGTCAGCAGGAACAAGGCAGCTATCCATTTTTATTCTTTGTAGAAAAACCTTAAAATGCAAAATTACTTTGATCAATCAGAACAGTGATTAAAACAAAATAAAAATCAAGTCCAGTAAATGTTACAGTGTAGTGCTTTCTAAATGGAGAAAACAAATGCACAAATCACAAATAAAAAATAATCCTTGTAGTAGGACTGCAAAAAAGGATCTGGCGATTATCATGGATCACATAGTGAGCAGGAGTCTGTAACACAAAGCCTTTTTTAAAAGGTTAAATCCATTCTACATTTGCCAAAGGCAAATGAAAAAACCCACAATTTTTCTGGTTTACTTGCCACTGATGAGGACAGTGAAAAACAGTGTCTAGTTGAGGGCATCATATTTTTCATGGAACTTTGTCAACTTTTAGGTATCTGCTCTTCTCCAAACCAGAATGATAGAAAGTTTGAAAAAAAGCTAGGAGGAAAGAGTGAACATAGAACACACTGATGAATCTCAAACGTGGGAAAGAACGCTATAAACAGGACAAAAAGTTTTCCATAGTAATAATACAACTAATGGGTTTAATTTGTAGCCAAAATGATTTAGGTTTGGGGGGCAAAGAATAGGGGTTAAAAAGGCAGAGAAGTACTGTAACAGTCTAAGAATAGAGTGAAATTGCTTTAACTGTAGATTTTGCTTGAGAATGCTTTAGACAGACTTGATGATAATTCATCATATGGGTGTCTTATAAGGATGGGGCAGATACAACCCTGCACACTCTTCCAGGATAACATTTCTTCTAGACTGCTTTCTCTTGGAAAAAGTGATGAAGTCACATGTTAAAATAGTTTCAGCTTTTCTTAAGATGATGTCTTTGCTGAATAATGATTACAGTGCATTGTTGTTTAACCTCAGCTGGCAACTAAGTACCACACAGCTTCTTGCTCACTCCCCTCCCTCCCCCAGCAGGATGGGGAGGAGAATCAGGAAAAAAAGGTAAAACTCAAGGGTTGAGATAAGAACAATTTAATAATTGAAATAAAATTAAATTATTATAGTAATAATATAATAAAATGAAAAGGGGGGAGAGGGGGAGAGGAGTAAAATCCAAAGGGAAGGGAAAAACTGAGTGATGCACAATACAATGGCTTGCCAGCCACTGACTGATACCCAGCCAGTCCCTAAGCAGTGATTGGCAGGCCCTAGCTGACTCCCCCCGGTTTATATATTCAGCATGATGTTCTGTGGTATGGAATATTCCTTTGGCTAGTTCAGGTCAGTTGTGCTCGCTATGTCCCCTCCCAATTTCTTGTGCCCCTCCAGCCCTCTCCCTGGCAGGGTCTGAAAAACTGAAAAGTCCTTGACTTAGTATAAACGTTACCCAGCAACAACAAAAAACATCAATATGTTATCAACATGGTTCTCACACTTAATCCAAAACACAGCACTGCATCAGCTACTAAGAAGAAAATTAACTATCCCAGCCAAAACCAGGACACAGCACCTGCAGGAGACACATGTTTTAATGAGTCAAAACTCTCTCATTTAATAAATAAATTATCTTTTTTCATGAAGGCATTGAAAGACAGACAAACATTCATTCAAATGCTAACAGCATAGACAATGACAATATGACTGAGCTGTTTGCACTGTCACCATGCCATCATCACCAAGCACAGCGATTGAATAGCATCAGTTCAGAGATGAAGAACCACAAAATAAAAATTAAACCAAATAACACAGATGAAAAAGGAGCAGACAGTGAAACATATTCTGAAGAGTTAGCAACCTCTTTAGATTGAAGGACTGCACCCACATTCGATCAAGTCATGTAGTTTAAGTGTACTTTTACATTCTTCATGAAAGCAAAACCCTCACATTGCAACATCCACAAACATTGATTTCTAAAACAGTCTACCAATTCCATGGCACCCTGGCAGGCAATAAAGTGTCCTCAGCTATTGCCTTATTGAAATCTTTTCTTACATAGCCTACAGAACTATGACATACTTGAGAACTATGCCTTCAGAAAACTCAAATTTTATTCTTTCACATCTAGAAAATGCCACAGCAAGGCTACCAGTGGCCCCTTATTGAAAACACAAATGAACAATCCTTTGACCTCTTAATGTGTTCCTTACAGATCTCTGAATCTCACCTTGGTCCTTATCTTCAAAGTAACCCTATCTTGTGGAAATCTAAAGGACTGCCTAACATTCCCTGATGCTGACCAGAGCTAGTAGTTAAGATCATTAATGAAATACTAAAAGGCATTAAATAATACTGTGATAAACAGAAAAAATAATTGATGTAGAATAGTACATAACATACATTTTCATCTAAGAGACCTGTCAGGGTAAAAGAAACAAAGACACAACTTCACACTTCTGGGTGAAAGATGTTAGCCAGCACAAGAAGAAAAAAAATACTGAGATTTTGGATAACTCCTGCTTGCTACAATTTATACAAGACTAGCCGCAATCTAACATTTAGCTTTGCTATGCAGTAATGAACACCCCAAAGGAATGTACTTGGGCTTAAGATGCTCAACACTGGCTTTGCTTTTTACCACACGAAATTTAGATGCTGTGGTTTGCAAACTTTGCTCTGTATGCTATCCTGCCATGACTGACCCTGCCATCACCATTTCTTTTTTCTCCCACCCCCTTTCAAAACTTTCAATGTCAAGGAGAAAAACAAAATCAACATCCAAACCGGCACTCTTTTTGGTAATTTGGTAAATATTTTGGTAATCATTCCCAGACTTAACTTTAAAGAAAAACTCTTAACCTAAGATTAAAGTTTTATTCATAAAAATAAGAAAAAAAATACAACCTAAAGCATGAGCTATCTGAAAGCAGAGTTTTAGTCTCCTAGACAATATGTATTCTTAACATGCACTTGAATATATAAATACTCTCTTCAGAGAAAGTACAAGGAGTCAGGTAAAATGTAAGGAAAAAATAAGGAAAAGTTACTAAGCTTTTTTTGTGGTGAATTTCATTTGAAAATGCTACTTGGTATTGATGTGCACAAGTTTTAGTGGATATAAAATAGCTTTCTAGTGTAATGCAAAGCTTCCCAAAAAATCAATACGATGTTTATTTCAAGAATTTGCATCTACAGAAAGAAATCATAGGATTTGTTTTAAAGATTCTAAAAAACCATGATCAGTAATGAATATTCTACTCTTTACTCACTCCATCTGGCCAAGTGCTACAATATATTCTGTACACGGAATATTACTTCAGTTTAAAAATTTGTGTATTTCACATCATTTATTGTGCTATACCTTTCCTCATAATCCAAAAGCAAAAGGCTTTCCAAACTATAAAGGTCCATGAATTCAGTCAGACAACTCATACATGCAGCTTTCCATGGAGAGGCTATACAGGGTATGTTTATGGTCCAGTATTCCTCTCCTTCTACAGTGTCACTGGCTAACCTCATCTGCAAATATAAAACCAATCATTTCTATGAGTCATCATTTACACTTCTCCAGACTTGCCTCCTGTCCAAGAGAACATCTTAACTTTCCAATACCTTGTTCATATCTATTTGAATTAGTTTTAAGTGTTTCTTTCAATATTTTTTTCCTAGAGAAAGCTTCCTCTTTTGTCACTGAAAAAATACTGATTCTATTAGTCACCAAGAACTGGAATAATCTTGAAATTAGTCTCTCAGACACAAACCATATCCAGACCACAGACATAACCTTTCTCAGCTATCTACAGAGCTACCACTTTCACCTGAACTTGATCATACTATTGTCACAAATGCTGCCTCATCCTGCTCTCACTCACCATCAGGAATGCTGTCGCTAAAACTCTGTTCATCATTTATCTTTTCCTTTTCTGGTTCTCATGCACACATACTAAAATACTGGGAAACTCGAGTACTAAACTCAGTGCACAACTCAGCACTGCAAAGCTTACACAAAGTCCTACCACTTACCCCCATGCAATAACCTCGTCCTTCAGCCTAATTCTCCTGTGGTGTGATGAGTGCGAAATCTAGACAACAGGTGAAGCGTCATCTTTCATATGATTTATTTTTTAATTAACTAGTCTGCAGCTCCCACTTCTCTGGCAACTGTCCATACAACCAGCCCACAGGTTACCACGCATGAAAACAATTGTCATATTTCTGTTCTAGCTGGACCACTGTGCAATGAAGTGTGAAAAATCAATGGGTCTAGAATAAATAGGTGAGTGTTCTGCAGGCTGCTGAAAGGAAAGAAGCATCTTTAGAAAGGGCATCCTGGGAAATTTGAGCTGTATCTACTGGCTGGCTGTGGACAACAGAAGCAAGTTTAAGTTAACACTGGCCTTCAATAGGAACATAAAACTCACAAAATACTACTCTTTCTTTATCTGTGCACTATATATTGGCCTCACCATTCAAAGGAAGATAATGATATGTTCCCCATAGACATCTAAGACAATTCAGTCTCCACTTACTGTCACAGAAACTCTGAACTTCTCTTTGTAAAGTTAGCTAACCTAGCTGCTTAGTTTTTTTAAAGTAAAATCTAAGATTACACAAAGATGGCCAGTGAGCGTACTGTACAAAGTAGCAGCATAAACTGCTGATTTGGTTAGCAACATTAGACACATACTTCTGTATATTTTACCATTCTTTAACTGTTGTGCAGATCTTTGATAACAGCCTTAATACCCTTGATTTGCATGCCTGCTCTGTCATGTCTTCTTCAAAGTAAGTGCTTTCTAGGTATGCCTACATTAGCAGTGTGGCACAACAGAATGATGCAGAGTACTAGATGTTCACACTACACGCATTTTGTTGAAGCTATTCCAAATGTACCCTGGAGTAGCTTTAGTCTGTTTTCATGAACTCAAGAGCCATTAGCAACTGCAGCACCTTAGGCTTGTTGCTGGAGTACATCTTTCAGTTTAGCTTCATCCAAAAGGAATCATGCTATTCTTCTCCAGCCCAGAAAGACATTACGTAACACTGTAGCACCTTCTGGTCATTAAGATATGCTTACTCTTCTGGAATACCTTGGCTGCTGAAGAAAGCCAGAAAGCAGTCTGGAGAAACAGAATCTGCTGGGATATAACCCAGTAAACAGGCTTTTTTTTGTCAAAACAGTTTTCTGATTTATTACTTTACTAGGCATCATGCAGTTGCAATAGTAGTGCACAGGGACACTGGAGATAGGAAGAAGCAGCTGGAAAGGAGGAGATGGGGAGGAAGACTGTTTTTATCACTGAGAGTATTACCTTAAACATCAACTGCTGCTAAGTGGAGGGGGAAGAAAAAAAAAAAAAAGACATTTTGGAGACTTAAATACACTTACACATGTATGTTGCTGACTTTTCAGTAGTAACATCCACATCTGTTTTTGTAGGTACTACAAAGCTTCCCCCAGCTCACACAGTTTTATTTTTGGTATATTAATGAACAAAGGTTCTGTCATCTCCTGTTCTATAGCGACCAATGTGAGTAGCTGTTTTGTTGTTTCTTCTTTACTTTGTTCATGAATTCTGATCCTTTTCCTAATTTCAAACAACTCTCATGCAAAATTGTGAGAGTGCATTTAGGGAGCTTGTTGACTTAAAAATGTTTTTTTAAAAGTGGATAGATTTAGATTAGATATAAGGAAGAAATTCTTCATTATGAGGGTGGTGAGGTACTAGAAGAGATTGCCCGGAGAAATTGTGAATGCCCCATCCCTGAGAGTGTTCAAGGCCAGGTTGGATGGGGCTTTGAGCAACCTGGTCTAGTGGAAGGTGTCCCTGCCCATGGCAAGGGGGTTGGAACTAGATGATCTTTATGGTCCCTTCCAACCCACACCATTCTATGATTTAATCTGAAAATTTACTTCTTCACGTTCATGCCTATTTTAGAAACATCACATAAAAGAACTTCTATAAAAAGGTCTCACAGTATGAGGCTAAGCTATAAAAAAACTACAAGGCTGCATAAGCATACATGCAATTTATGCTAAATGATGCTTTCTAATATTGCAGCATTAATACCGTTTTATTAGATTATCCTATTGCCTGTTCTCATCAGATACCTGTCAGCACTCTCTTTTTCATACAGAATAATCCTCTAACAGTGCACAAAACAATCCCACTGATAGTAACCGCTGCAGTGTACTGATAGCCTCCTTGCTGTGGAGCCCCACCAACTCAGTCTTACAGCATATCTTTGCTAAGCAACTCCCAAGAACTGCCTCCTGTTTGAAAGAAAGGAGACTCACATGTCAGGAGCTCTATTCGGTTTGCAGTGTTAAATATACTGCACCTGCCAGCAAGGATTCAGTTGTGCTTACTCTCTATTGCTGTAATGCTGCCTTCCTCCAGAGCCTCCTTTCCGGCTTAAAGTTCTTGGTAAAGAAAGCTTTTCTTTAATAACTGCACTGTAGTAAATCAAAAGAATTCAGTGATTTAATTTAGAAATCTATTACTTTGTATGTTATGAAATATTTTTGGATTGTATTATATTTCCTAGAAGGGAATGACTTATTCTAGTACACACATAAGTATGTATGTAAACATACAAGCATATTGGTGTAAATGTGCACTTTCAACTGGAAATCAAGGAAATGCACTCAAAGTTAAACCCATCACCAGATCTGGGATCGACAAAAAATATCCCACCTAGACTACACTGTCAGAAAAAAAAAAAAGAGAATTGCAGTCATATGAAACTATTTTAATTTTTACTCCTGGTTAACTGTAAGACCAGATCAATGATATCACCTGAGGTTATCCAGAACCCATGAGATCTGTAAGGAACTCAAGTACTCGTGTTATGGTACACTGTATCTACAATGCTTCTCACAGTGTTCCCAGTTAAAGACAAATTTTTCCTCAAAGATACTACGCAAAAGGTATCAGTGAAACATAAACAGCTTTTGGAAAAGTAAAATAGGAAAAGAGAATAGATAAATATGTGTATGGGTGAGCATCTAACACAGCAGGAAAGGTAAGTTATGAGCCAAAAAAAGTGAAGAGAGAAGGCACTGATAATCAAGAACAAGTAACAAAAATAGCAAGCAGACAAAATATAAACAAACCCGGAAACAGTGATACAAAAATAAGTTTGAACAAAAATAACTGGATGGTGAACTTCAGTCAGACCTGTTTCTCTGAGACTGTCTTGTGGGAATAGTCATATAATGGGCTATTTCCAGGCCTCTCTCTAATCCAATTGAGGTCACATCTAGTTTGCAAATTAATTTGTTTCTGGCATTTCTTATTCTTTTGACTCAACAATCATCTTTTTAAAATTCATTCTGTTCAGACTAATAAATGGTAAACAACAATCATCTGCAATAATGAATTATAAGGCCTTTCACCAAAGATAATCTGTGGAGTCAGAAGGAGAATATCTTAATTCACAGCAACAAGCTTTATCACTTGAGCTAAAAGACTAGGTAGCTGCAGCAGCGAATGACCCCTCTGTTCTGTTGAACCAAAACCACAGACTGAGTGTGGGACACCTTCCACTCATCACAGAATATGAACAATGCACTAGCCAAGCTGATGAAAAGCAAGGAAACCAGAAATTCTGTAAATTTTGTATTCTACTTCTGCCTCCAAAAAGAGTAAGATTTACTACTGACAGACAACATCCAGACCACATATCTTCTGGAAGGCAGTACAGTCAAATGGAAGAGCTAGGACACACTAGAAATCTTGGGTTTATTCCCACATTAGTACTGATGTACCCCACTCTGTCTTCCAAATTACTCTCAGTCTCTTCCATCTCTCTCAGAAATACACATACATATGCCACCTATTCCTCTTGTTTTCCCTAAGTAGCCCACTCAAGGCCCATGTCCACCTCTACTCTCTCCTGTACACAAGTCCCTTGACCCAAGCCCCAGCGTTCACCCCACTGGTACCATACAACCCCCAGAGCTGTTAAATGGAAACTGGGACTTCAACACGTCTATGTAGAGAAAGGATAACGCTATGCTCTCTGTCACTGCCAGTGGGTATTTCTTTGCTCCTCCAGAATATTTTCTCAGATGCTAAATGTGCAGCACTCCTTATAAAAATTGTTACATTAATTTTAAACTAATTACCATTTATCCAAATTATGGTTCAAAAGGTTTACAGCCTTAGCTGTTTCTAAACTAGTACATCTTTTCCAGTCATCCATCTCTGGATACGTCTTCACAGAAATCTCCAAGATGGCACAGAAGTAACCGTTACCGGAAGCAGTACATCCAAATGACCTGGCACTCCGCTCACACTATTAAACCTTTCATCTCAACAGTGCCCACTAACGAAGCTCTGATGGTTCTGATACCCCAGACACGTCAATCAGAACAGGCTTGGCTGTTTCTGCAGAACACTGCGTATGCTTTCTAGCCCAGAGCTCCATATCTGGGCCTAGCATGCAAGAGGCTTCCTATGTTGTAGGAGCAATTGGAATTTGGAGAGCTTTGTGGACTGAAATAAATTTTACTCACTATGTGCAAATGGCCATTTTCAGAGTTTAAGATTATACCAAGTCTTAGCGGAGAGAAGTCAGGTTGAAAAAGATACCTTTCTAATGCCAGAAAAATGCACCTGTCAAATATTATATTTCTAATCCAAGGCAGAAAGAGCTTGGGAGTTAACAACAGCGTTTAGGTATTGGCAAAGTCACTTCTCTCCTCCATTAATATTGTTCTCAGCAAGACATGAATTGTTTACACTCAAACTTCATAAAGAAAACCATTTTGAGGTACATGACTAAATCTGCTGATGATACCAAATTATACAGGATAAAACAAATGAGGATGAACTGTGAAAAACTCAATACAGGCATGATGAGATGCAATGACGTGGCAAAAGAAGGACAAATGAAGTTCGGTGTAGGTATATTTAAAATGATGAAGATGACAAAATCCTTATGTCCCATATGTAGCCATAATGCCTGTGAAGACAATCAGAGTTTCCTAAATGCAACGACTGGTAATGGTCAGTTCAAAAGGACCAAGAGTGAGATCTTGAGGCCACACTCAAAGCTAAAGAGAGGGTAAAAAAGGACGTTCCACATGAGGAGGTATTAGGAAGGCACAGAGTATGAAACAGAACTTCACTGTGATACTATATACACTGAAGTTCCTGTCTCTACCATCTTCAAACACTGCAACTGAACTGAAAAACATCTAGAGACAGCTAGTAAGGATGACCAAATACAGAACGGTGTTCACAGTATGAGACACTATGTAAGCTGGTATTCTTCAGTTTGGAAGAAAAAGTTCAGGAATGCATGATAGATGCTTACTGATTCTTAATTGATACTGAAAAGGAGAACAGAAATCTTCCAACAGAATAAGTAGGGGACACTAAATTAAGAGGAAGCAGGTTCCAAGTACACAAAAGGAAGTGGTTCTTCAAACACAAAGATAAATGTCGTAATTCCTCACCACAGGATATTGCAGATGCTCAAAGTTTACATGAATTCAAGCGAAAACTGCATTCACTAATGGGATGGAAGTCCACTGAAGGCTACTAAATTCATTGAAAACACATCTGGCGAGATCAGAGTCTCAAATAACTGGAGGCAGGGAAAGTACATGGGGAGAAGCACTGTATGTACTTACTTTGTCCTTATGCTTTTCCCTGGGCACTACTTCTGGCTATCATTAGAAGCAGGATGCTGAGCCTGATGAACTTTTAATCTCACCAAATGGGTATGTGTAAGTAAATTAAACAGTGATACAGCTTGGGACCTGGAACTTGGTCATCTATATCATTACATTGATAGACCCCAGCTGTGAAGGTCTCTTGCAGACATCTCAATGAGTCTAATTAGCACTTCCCCATATAATTCCCAGGCACAGTTCAAAAGTTAGCCTAGGCTAGGGACTATTCCCAACAGGCAGTTTTGATTAAGCCTGTTTCAAAGGGCAAGAGAGTTAAACAGTATGAAGATGGCCAGATCAAGCCAAATACTACAGAACTACAGGATAAGCCCGGGTAATGTTTAGCTTATTAGGACAAATGCTGATGTGACTGCTTTTATTACAGATAGAGACTTCCTGTAGAATTAACAATGTGCTTTTCCTTTTCCCCTAGAATACCTATGTGCAGGTGTCTCTGTGTTCATATATGATCTGCTTGGTAATAAAGAAAAAATATCTGTCAAATAAAAACACTTGCATGCCTATTTATTGAGACGGCTGTCTTGTAAATATTTAACCTCATATGACTTCATGAAAAAAATTCTAAAATGCTACCCACTATATCAGAGCAGAGCAATCATACAAGTAAAGCAGAGAAAAACATTCCCCCCAACTCCAAAGCTTAAAAGATGCAAATAGGTAGCTCAATGGTTACAAGATGGGAAACAAAACACTAATACTTCCCTACATATCATTAGGGTACAAGTATGAAAAAAAAACCAGTTCACATTTACACCCAGCTGGTAAAGCACCCAGTCTTCACTGCATGAAATTAGTTTTAAAGAACTTCAGAAAATCTTCCCCCACCACAATAAAGTATCTGTATTGATCATTAGTGAAGGTAAGGAGCCACATTTCCAGCACAGTGGCAGTGACTCCACCACCACCCAAACAAACTAGGGAACTGGACTCTTAGTCTATAATGTAAAATGCACATTCTTCCATTACTCCAAAAACCGTTCAGACTAACAGGTCTGTATATGCAGTGGCCACGGTTACATCAATATTTGCAGCTTACTGATTTTACTCTTCAAATATTTTTTTTCAGACTGAAGCATTTCTAGTAGAATCTACAGCTGACAAATAGAAGCGCTGTACTAATACACAGGAGGGTTACTGTTTCTCTTAATTGTCATTTTTTAGTATATTTAATTACAGACCTTTGAGGTTCATAACTCTCTTCTATCCATGAGTAATAGCTTCTATTTTTCAAGTAGATTGGAAGCTTCCCCAGTACTTGAGCTGTCTTATGTGGACCAGTTTCATCACTGAGATTTATGGTACAGAATTCAAAATGTTAGAAAGGCTAAATAATGACTAACTTCAACTAGCATCTTAGAAAGGAAAGGTGATTCCTTTTTCATTTGTTTATGCTTATTTAAGAAGAGCACACTGAAGACTGTGAAATAAAAGACTACACCTGGTGACAAACTGGAATTTTATAGCCTTGTGAGTTCAGTATGGATAGAAGATAGAGGAGTATTTTATTAGGTGTGATAGGATGAAGTAGAAAATGTTGAATCTCCAGGAAACTTTCTTGACACTAAGATCTATTAAGAATTTTCTTCTAAAGGAAATAGAGGAAGCCCTATTTCCTGGGATAATTCAAACTGTACTTCACGAAATAGTAAATATATACAAAGAACATCCTGCATTTAGAAGAAAATGAAGCAGATGACAATTTTTTCTACATTTAGGCTGTACAAGCCCCAGAGTCGTCCTCTCTTCTCACATGTATACACAGTCAAAAGCACAATCAAAACATATAAAAAATAAAGATAAAAGGATGAAACTCTGGAAATAAAGAATGACTATCATTATGGTTTTACTCTCAAAGTTTTTCTTAGTCCAATAAATGCAACTTTATTTATATGATTTTACTGAGAAATAGCCATCAAAGGATTACAGTAAAAGAATAACTTCACCAAAGAACAAGTGTTTACAAGTGCATATCACAGCTCCAACATAGCTCAGCTTCAATGACATCCAGTTTTGAAATCCTCTATTTCAAATGTGAGATGAGAGGGGAATAAGCTTTATAAAGGAAAGCAACGAGTCAAGGAAAATTGAAGTCAAGCAGTTGAAGAGTCCCTCTCCAGAGCACAGCCATCCTCCAACGCTATCACTCACAAATTCTGAGTCTTCTGAGATACTGACTAGTATGGAATCTAGTATATATAACAGCATACTTTACTTGTCTCTCTGAGTTGAAACAGACAGGGACTATATACTAGTATTTTGAAGCAGCTAAGCAAGGCAAGGAATTTAGGTTTCCCAGCTCTGTGAAATCACTATTATCTATTAGTGACTACCCAGTGATGTTTGCTCAGCTATAATTAGCATGTAAATGTGTTGAAAAGAAAGAAGAAAAGAAATACATAGAAGGCTGTAAAAATTCCAAGAGGATTGCCCTTGTGAATAAAACTGCATTTAGAAGATAGATGCAGGGATAGCACTTCAGCTACGGAAATTGTTACAGCTGAGGTGAATGGAGCTGTGATCAGACAGCCCAACAGCTACCTGCCAATTTTCATACTAATAAATTTTAAGATTCTCCTTTTTTTGGTACTTAACAAATTTTGAGGACACCATCAGATTTTATGTTGAACAATCTATTTTGTAACTATTCGTATTGGAAAATAAACTGTTTCACGGGATTTCAGAAAACCTAAGCTAAAAACAGCCCAGAGAATGCATATGAACCCATCACCTGAGCAACCATGTACAATGCTACCAAACAAGCATTCCATGACAGCTTCTGTGAGGAAGACAGCATCAGCTGACAGGTGATTGGATATCTAAGCAAGGGCATGGGTCACCGCCAGATGTGATTCTCCAAAACAAGAGTGCGAATGTATATACACATCTTAAAAAATCTGCCTATAACATATTCTGGTGAACAATATTAGTCCATATTGCCAATTAAAAGTAAGCATTAAATGTTCACACCCCACCCCTGCCAATATTTGGAAAAAAACCCAAACCAAAACAAAAACCCAACCCCCCCAAACTATTATCACTTTTTATTGATCTCTTTTTTTACATTTATTTATAATGTGAACATGCGTGCCAAATCAGCAAAATATCACATTCATGTTCCCTGTCCACAAAATCCTAGGATAATTGAGGCTGGACGTGACATCAGGAGTTCTGTAGTCCAACCTCCTGCTCCAAGCAGGGCTCAGCTATGGAGTCAGGCCAGGTTGCTTACGGTTGCTCTTGAAAACTTAAGGAAAAAAGGCTGCAGAACCGCTGCAGGCAATCTGTTTCAGAGCTTTACTGTCCTATCACAGAAAAGTATTAACTGGGCATTAAAAACAAACACAGATATATGTTGAAAAAGAAACTGTCTTGCTGTTCTCTGTGCTTATCCAATTAGAAAGCAATCTAAGTGATACCTTGCATAACTTTGATGCTATTAACAGAAAATGGTAAAAACATTTAAGATAACCTGATCTTCAGTATTTTAATGAAGCAAGCCTTTCCTTAGTTTATTCCCTTTTCTGTAACTAGGATAAAAAGTGCAGACCACTACAAGGGGGAATTACTTCCATAATAAACAATACTATTAAAATTAAAACCCCTTTCCTAATGGCTACACACATCTTCCTTGCTGCACTTTCAGGACATTGCTTTGCACGCACTACAGACACAGCAAATACAACATTCCCTTCCTCTTTGCAGCAGTGTTATGTATTTAAAGATTGTTTACATATTTTGCTTCAGCTGACTCTACATTAAGTAATCTTCATTCACGCAATCCTTCCTCAAAGGTTATGTGTTTGTTAGCACAATCATTCTCAGTGCTCTCCTTACAAAAGCCTTTAAGTTGAAGCCTTACCAATACCAGATAGCACAGGACTCTTTAGTTAGTGTTGCAGACAATATTTGACTTTAAAATGTCTTAAGAGTCTTTCATTTGCAGCTGCCTGACTTCATTTACCTGCGTTCAGCTTTTGATTCAAATAATCCTCAGATTTTAAATTTGGGGGTTTTGCCAGATTTCTCAGATTTTTTTTCCCCTACAAGTAGTTTCCTGCACTTGTTCCTTCTGCATTGGATCCTATTTTTTTGAGGTTACATCTCTGATTTGCCAAGAACATTCCAGATTTTAAAGCTTTCTTCCAGTTATTATCAGTCCCTCCTGACCTCCTATTATCATAAAGTGATATAAAGATATAAAGAGAAAAAACCTCACACTTTCTATCCCATACTGTAAAATTACAATTCTGAACAGTATTAGAATGAGGATGGATCCACATGATATAGTCTGCCTTCCTGCAGCAAACCAATTAAAACTACTCTCAGCATATGCTTTTTCAGTCATACTGTAGAAGGGTAAAACTTTTTTTGCTGCAGCTATAAGTCAATTGTATAAGACAATGTCATTATCTAAGTAACATGAACAAAATAGAATACAAAGGAGAATTAAAACAAATTTACAGTGAAAGTGTATTTCCCATGGAGGGAAAGCTTGCAGCATAACACATGCATACACAGTCTGTAACTTCCCTTACTACTAGTGGCTTCTGTAAGAGCGAACCAAGTTCAACCAAGACCAAAAAAAGGAGGACGACAGAACAGGACTTCTGGATTCCTCAAGGAAAACCAGGCGTGGCAAAGAAACCTTTAAACAGCTTAAAAGAATCTACCTCAATAGTTTAAATTACAGATGCTTTATCTTTGATTAATTATATATAATATTATTATTATATAATAATATATATTTTATATAATATAATAATTAATAAAATTAATCTATGATTAAAGATCCTGTATCTTTAATTTACATATGATTGTTCATTTTTGCCTCAGTTGCCTACAACTCCCTCACGTCCCCAGAGCTTGCTCTGCCAAAGCAGAACATAGTACAATAAAAGCCAAAGCTAACTAGTTTGATTTGGTGAACCGAGAGGTATAAGGCTGAGTTGGTTTCAAGTATTCAGTCTTATGGAATGATATAGTCACCAAAACAAAAATACAGGATTTGTCATGTCAACGTACTTCTGCACAGAGTTTGGAATGGCAACTATCTCATGTTTAGGCAGCTGTGTCCCACTCTAAGCGATATGCAAAACAGAGTGTGCATACTAAGGAACAAGAGAGTGTTTGCAAGATCATGCAGAATTTTTTGTATTAGGAAAAATCAGATTTTAAGTTCCAGGCTTTTTAATGATGTTTGTTACACACACATTACTACAACTATTTTATTTTGTGACACTATGCTAAAATGCAAAGGTATTGATACATTTTTAATACTGGATTTCAGTAGCTGGAAACAGCACTGTTGCGCTTCAATAATTACATGAATTAAGGCTAGACTGAGTAACTGCTAAAGCCCAGGCTGTGACCTACTTCCCATAATCTTGAAACACTCTTTCCTTACAAATCACGATGCATAGCCTTTGATGAGACTGTCCCAAATTAATTTTGAGTGATCACTGGTAAATAAAGATCCTTCCACTCATATATTTCCTTTTATTTGAAGGACAGCTAAATACATTATTACTAGTTACACTAGAAATACTTTTAAATTGGATCCTGTAATTAACTCCTGAAGTTACAAGACAAAAAGAAAAAGGAAAAAAAAAAGGGTCTAAATGTGCTGACTCAACTTCTGCATAAGAAAAATGTGCCTACCGAGGGTTGGGTCATTTTATTTCTGCCTTAAAATAAGGGAAATCAAGCAAATAGAGTGGCAGCAACAGCTGGAACCATGTACCTGTGTCCAAACACAATTTATTCATAAAACTCTAGGAAAGCACAGCACAGCTGCAGAGCAATTATGGGGGAAAAAAAAAAAAAGAAAAATCCACAAGCCCTTCAGAACTGATGAATAATGATGCCACCAAGGAAATAAGATCTGTTGGTGGAGTTAGAAACACTCAAGCTTAACAAGTGTTTTTTAAAGAGGCTCAATCTTCACATTATAAATCTTAGTTGCTATGGATGCTGGTTTTTACTTCTTATACTTCCTTCTTCCTGATTACTGGAATACTTCCTCCTAAAAAAACCTCCGCAATTTAAACATGCTTAAATTTTGTTAATCCATAGCATGCTTTCTTTAAATTACGAACACGGGAAAGCTGGCTGACACTTCTGAAGTATGGTGGGTAGGTGAATATATCCATGTTCAAAGCAGCCTAACTCACAAGTATATTGCACTTTTTTTAAGATTCAGAAGCTGCCACCTACTCTCCATTTTATTCAGTCTGAATATTGCCAGAATAGCAGTATCTGTCATTCTTCATATTTATGTTAATTAAGTTCAGCAGAAATTTTTTGTGCACCTTTCTCACAGTGAGCTGAAGCACAGAGAAACTATCTATGATCCAAGGAAAGACTCTTAATCCAGGTTGCCTAATCCAAATCAGCTAAAACTAGTGAAAAAGCAGTAACCAGGCAGTAACACAGTTAGGAGCTGAAGTTTCAACCATAACCTGTCACCATTGTTATTTTAATTCCTATCAGGCAAGCTAAGAACAGGCTCTTCCCTCCATTTGTCCCTCAAAACAGACTTGCATTGGATGACGTGTGAATACCGGCTTGTCTGAAGCCACACAAGGTTAGGTTGCATCACCTAGAGCGAATGCCCAGGCTGGCATTCTGTGAGCCAAGACAGCCTTCCAGAGGGCCAGTTAAGTTCCCATTTTAACGCACGAACTTTTGAACTGTTTCTGGTGACTGCAGAGCATCTGCAATTAGGACATACTCCTTCAAGTTCCATTTCTGATGCTCACTGGTTAAGAACAAGGAAAGGCTTCTGGAATTTACATTCAGAAACTTTTTAAGGCTGTTGGGAGACTAAGAGTGTTTTTAGGGCAACATGCCAGTCCATCAGGCAAAGGGACTGAACTTCTAGTCTGAGGAAGAGGTAAATGCACCTGCATTCAAGCTTTGCCATTTGCAGTGAAGTCAATTCGCTCTGAGTCAGATGCGTGCAGGAGACAAAACTCGTGTTAACGACTGCGTAGGTACACAGAAGTATATAAATGAAAACTAAGCTTTTTAGATTAGCGGTCAGTTATGCTGTAGCAAATGTTAAATTTTGTTATTGCATTAAATTTATGTTCTTAGGAAAAAAGTGTGTAAAACATTTAGTATCAACATTTATATTCAACAGCGTAAGTTTCTATAAAAGTGCACTTTTAATGCATAAAAGCAATAACTAAGTACTATAAATACCCACACATCATCTCATCATACATTCCATGCTGTATAAATAAACATTTACTAGTTACCATAAAAATAGGAGAGCAGTAAACACTACTGGACTCCAATGGTTACGGTTCTGTTAGATTTCATTATTATATCTTTAAAAAAAAGTTTCTAAAAGAAGCACTGATGACACTGATTAACACACATAAAAACCTCCTTGTTCTTAAGCATTTCAAGACTCATTTACATAGCAAAAACTTAATAATTTTATTCATGAAAGAGTTAAGGAAGACCTTCAGAACAAAGCTCTACTTGGTTCACCATATATCACACTGTTAAGCCAAAAAAATTAATAACAAGAACAGAATAATTTACCTTTTCACCTTCTTCACCTCTGCTACCCACAAAGCCACGTTCACCCTGGGACACAAAAAAATAAAATAAAAATCTCAAAAATAACGTTCTTCAAACTATTGCATTCTTTAAAATAGTTTTATTGCACTGAATTTTTATTATGGGATTAAAACAGAAGAAATAATTTGGATACTGATTTTCTCTCATTCAAAAAGGTGTGAACCTCTAAAAAAAAAAATGACATTGCTTTCTGTATTTTTGTCAATTAACAGTGCTCAATCATTTGTCCATTCAGCCTAAGGGATCTTTCTCGACTTTAAATATTCTGAATTACTCATTGGTGTTAAACCTGCTCATTACAGTGCTGCTATTCTTCTGCAGAACAGGTTTTAATTCTTATTAATACCTTCATTTTAATTTCTAAATATGACTAGTTGGCTGTGAAGGCCTCCAAAATCCAGGACAATTGAGAAAAATATGCAGATACAATTTACAGAAAGAAAACTCATTCCTTTCACTTTCAAAGCCACATCTAATTATCCAAGTATTAAAAAAAAAAATAAAAAAAATCAACAGAGGTGAATTTTGAAACATTCAAGATCACCTTATTTCAGCAGACTGAATTCTTAATTTGATGATATTTCAATAAAAAAAAAACCCTGTTATAATGCTTTTTAAAACAACTTTTCACTCAGAAAACAAAATCTTAGTGTACAATCTTACTATATTAATGTCTTTGTCAATGAGTTTGCACCCTGGCTATATTATAACAAGAATTACACTTGCTTTAGAATTTTATTAATGTATACTTGTATGCTTTGTGAGACACTCAGCGGACATACAGCCAAAATTGTATACTTGTAACAAAAACTATCTCATAAAAGCCCCTGAACATTCTCTTTCTCCCCCAAATTATCTAGCAGGAGATAGTTTGCATCTTTGCCGGTCTCTAGGATTCAGTCTCACTGCCTCAGTACAACATACACGATTTTTACAGGTCAAAGATGAAAAGACTGGAAAATTTCCAAAATAAAATATATGGTGTTTTCTAAATTACTTAAAAAAAAATAGAATGAGCAATGTCTAAATAGTCTTTCACCCTTCAGAAAGTGTAATTTCCTTATATAGAAGTCTAAGTTTTATGTGAAGTTAACTAGAACAGCAGGCTACAACTTAAATTTCTAGCACCTTTTTGTCAAGTCTTTCAACTGATACAGCATCATGTACTACACATTTGGGAATTAAATTCAAAGCTTTGGAGATGTGCAGATGTATAGATTATCAAACAGTTCTGGACTTTTCATTAACCATCCATTAACCATCCACAGTGGCTGCTTTTTGTTTGTTTCTTTTGGCTATCAACCGCTTAGGGGTCAGTTTTACAGGCATGCCCAAGACAGGCACGCAAATGCGGTCTAGTGAAATAACCTCCCACATGTCCTCACCTACAAATGAGTGGTTAATTACTGACATAATTTTTGAATGTATGCAACTTCTGCTTATCTCTTATCCCTTTCTCACAAAAAGTTGGACCAGATGATCTTTTGAGAACCCTTCCAACCTGGGTTGTTCTATGACTCTATGGCTCCCATTCTTCTCCAACTGTTGGACATAAAACACAGCTAACACTTAGTCACTTCTGACTAATTCCTAAAAGGGAAGTATTTTCTTCATTTAGCTTTCCCGTTTGTGAGACTGCATATCTTGTCTTTGCCCAATTCCCAATTCATTATATAAAAATTATTCTTAGACAGAGTCAAAATTTCTCTGGTTGTAGCTTGTGTCCATTGCCTTTTGTCCCTTCGCTGTACACCTCTGATAAGAGTCTGGCTCTGGCTTCCCTGCATCCTCCCAGTACTTAAAGACAACAATGAGTCTGCCCACCACCCTCCTCCTTTCCAAATCATCTTAAGGCTGAACAAGCCCAGCTCCCTCAGCATCCACTCACTTATCATAGGCTCCAAGCCCCAGCCATCTTGGTGGGCCTCCACTGGGCTCACCCCAATGAGCTGTTCTTTACCCTCTCCTGGGGAGCTCCAGACTGGACAAAGAACTCCAGATGTGGCCTCACAAGTGCCAATCACTCCTCCTGATCTGCTGACCATGCTCTCGCTAAGGCAGATCAAGATGCGGTTGGCCTTCTCCACCACAAGGGCACCCAGCAGGACCCCAAACTCCTTTTCTGTAGAGGTGTTTTCTAGCAATTTGGTACGTAGCCTGTACTGTTGCACGAGGCTATTGCATCTCAGAGACAGGACCTCATGTTTGCCTTTGCTTAACTTTATGAGTTCTGCATTAGCTCATTTCTCCAGCATGTTGAGATCCCACTGAATATCGTTCTTGCCCTACCTTTCAGTGCACTGACTACTTCCCCACATTTGATAACATCGATGAACTTGCTGAGAATCCCATCATGCAGGTTATTAATACAACATTAATACAATTGATACCAACCCCAGTATCACCCTGTGAGGGATGACACTAGTTACTAGGTAGCCGTTGGACTGCACAGCAGTTATTCCACCTTTGAGCCCATCAATCCAACCAATCTTCCACCTACCTTATTGTCCATTTATCTAGCCCATATCTCACAGATTTGACTACAATGATATGCCTGGAGACTGCGTCAAGAGCCTAGCTGAAGTCAAGGTATACAACATCCATTGCTCTCCCCTAATCCACACAGGGAGTGACATTAGAGTAGGCAATCAGGTTGGTCAGGCATAAATTGTCCTTGGTGAATCCACACTGGCTGTTCCCAGTCACCTTCTAGTCCTTCACATGTTGTTTAGAAATGCCTTCCAGAATTTGCTGTATATTTTTTCCAGGGACAGAGGTGAGGCCAACGGGCCTGCAGTTCCCTGAATCCTTCTTGAAGATTAATGTGGTGTTTGTCTGTTTTCAGTCATCAGAGACCTCTCCTAGTCATCATGATCTTTTGATCATGACAGAGGGCAGCCTTGCCGTGACATCAGCCAGCTCCCTAAGCACCCCTGGATGCACAGTTTGGTACCTTCAAATGGCCAAGTAGCTCAAGTGCTCCTTAACACTCTCTTCCCCTTCAGTGGGCAAGGATTCACTCTCACACACTCTGCTAGGAGGCTTAAGTAACTTGGGAGGTCTGAGGGCAAACTTTATTAGTGAAAACCATGGCAAAACAAGCATTGCGTACTCTCGGCCTTTTCCGTGTCCCCCACCCCATTAAGCAGTAGGTCAACATTTTCTTCAGCCTGTTTTTGCTATGGATGCACTTGAACAGAAGCCCTTCAGGTTGCCCTTCAAATCCCTCATTAGTTTCAATTCCAGATGAGTTTCTGGTTTCCTAATTCCATTCCCACATGCTCTGGCAATGTTTCTATATTCCTACTGGGTAGCTCACCCCTTCTTCCACTGTTTACTTTCTTTTTGTGTCTGAGCTCAGTCAGGAGCTCCTTGTTCATCCATGCTAGTCTTCTGCCACATTTGCTCAACTCCCTGCACATCAGCATGGACTGTTCTTGGGATTTTAGGAAGCTGTCCTTGAAGATCAACCAGGCTGTGCTTCTTACGCCTGCAGGGCAGTCTCAGTTGCTCCTTGGCCTCCTCTTTGCTGGACTCAAGAAAAGCCTAGCTCCTTGAAACTCTTCTCAAAGGTCTTGTTTTCTAGGCCCCTGAACATACACTAGCTCCCTGCTGGACCCTCTCTGGTTTCTCCACATCTCTTGAAGAAGTGAGGGTGGAAGACCCCTCCAAACATGACACAGCATACCAGATGCAGCAGCACCAAAGGGGGGAAAATATCTGTCCCTTATCTGCCAGCTGTAGTTTTACTAACATAGTCCAGTATGTGGTTCACTTTATTCCCAACAGGAGAACACTGTTAGCTCATAATTCAGCGTCACATCTATGTCCAGGTCCTTTTCAGCTCAACCAGTCAGTCCTCTGCCTGCACCAATGTATGGGGGGATCAACTAATTCCTTCTTTTTCAGAAATACAGTCTAAGTGTCCAGATGTTTTGCACATATTTGATTTTTTAAAAAAAAGTATTTCCAATTACAGAAAATAAGAAATATAGTCAACAGAAAGCACAGAGAAAGAAGTTTAGGTAATTTCCACTTGACAGCATTAAAAATATAACGGTATGAGGCACTGGTAAGTTACTTCAAAGAATTTGAATGTAGCAGAAATAAAAATGTGAAAGTTGCAAAATAACACATTTATGACTGACTTACATTCTCCTTTCTCTGGCAGAATTCTCATATTAAGTTAGGCAAAATGCTTCACACAAGCTTTTTCTTGGACAATTACTGATTACTTGTCTTGTTACTCACTGCAGGCCTGCTGATCTGATTTTCAGTGTTTTAAATATGCCTGCAATACAACCCAATGAGATACTGGCTTTGAACGTATAAATTGATAGACCATGGTAAGCACGTTGCTGAACTCAATGCTGGCTACCTCATCTGCAGAAAATAAGTTCCTTCCTTCCCTTCGTTCTATATTACAGGAAGTATCTGCCCTAAAGATACACATATCAGCCCTTTGCATCAAGGTTATACTGCAGAACGCTTTCTCGAAATTTTAATTTGAACAAAATAATGTGGGTTTTTTGTGTAGTCCCTTACTTTATGAAAGCAGCAGAACTATTTCCCCAACAATTTTCTAAGAGGAATGAGCTTGACAGATGCATGTGACATTAATATTTCATTCCAAATACTTATGGTTAAACACAGCTGCAATCAACAGAACACAAAATCTGACCATGAAAAGAGTCAGACAACTTCAACAAATATTACCAGCAAGGTTTATAATACAGATGTCTCTTTTTGCAAGTTCTGGCATTCCTACAATATTCCACCTCTGGAGAGGAGCAAAAGCTGAAACTGAAGATTTGAAGCAGCAGTGCTGTCTCTCATCTCATTTTGCTGAGATCATGAGACTCTCAAATTTCAGATTTTTGAATCTGCTCTCTTGTGGCTGGAAAGACCTGCACAGTTCTGAGACTTAGGTAACTGCTCTTAATGCAAAATAATACTGATAGACAGGTTTGTGCCACCGCATCACGCACCCTTTCTCTCTTGAAAGAGAATCCGATAGTAAAGTTCCTCTATACCACTCAGAAACTGGATATGTAATTCAAACACAATTTAAATACTGGACAGCTGGCAAAAAGGATGTTGAAAGTGAAAATACATAAAATAAGAAAGGTTTTGTTTGGTTGTCGTCGGTTGCTTTTTTTACCTTGGAACCAGTAAGACCAGGTATGCCAGGAGCACCTACTAAGCCAGCTTCCCCCTGAAACAAAATGTACATATATCCATCATTTTACTCACCTAACTCATGACTGAGCTAAATTAAGAGAAAAAGACATCTGGACATGTATTGCTTTTTATTTCTTTTCTACAGAACAGCTGAATTGATTTCTAGCATCATTTATGTCTGTTGACTTCTGTTTGTTTAAAATACATTTCACATTCAAAATATTAGGCAATTAACAATTACAGATTATCTAATTAGGCAGCAGATACAGCTGTAGATTGCTTCAGACAACTGGACAACAAAAAAGA
This sequence comes from Ibycter americanus, assembly GCA_035590275.1. Classification (NCBI taxonomy): domain Eukaryota; kingdom Metazoa; phylum Chordata; class Aves; order Falconiformes; family Falconidae; genus Ibycter; species Ibycter americanus. The sequence goes on from JAVJGI010000062.1 coordinate 13,261,201, forward strand.
TTAGAATTTGGACCACATGAAATTCTTTCTTGTTTTATTTCAGGCCCTGATTCAGAAAAAAAAATACTACAGAAGACACTTGCATACTACCCAAGCACCTAAAATCCCAGCATGGGTGCCACAGCTTCTGCTCTCTTCCTAATACCCATTAGGTGCTTGAGCTCACAGGGATCTACACTTAAACCATTAGGTCTCACAGGGAGTTGAACATGTGAAGCTGACTGCTGGCTTCTAGGCTCTGCCCAAAGGGGAGTTTCAGATCTTTCCTCATCTTACAGGGGTGCCCAACCAACTCAGCAGGAAGAAATGCAAATCTTGATCCTCTGCAACCAGGTAGACAAAAATCTGTTTCTCCTACCTCCTAAGTGAAAGTTCAGTATATGTTATTAAATTACTGCCGCCTCTACCCCACATTTCAAAAAAGCAAAATAAGTCAGCTGCACAGTTGACTGTTAGTCACCTCCTGCCTCCAAAATTACTTTCTTCTTGCACTGTCCATGAAAATTAAAAATCTGATTCGGATTTGTAAATTTCATTCAAGAAACTGGATGCTTAAAAGTTATGCTTAGGCAACTGAGCATAAGTTCACCTTGTTAATAAAAAATGTTTTTAAAAGGCAAACTTTCCAAGCTGAGTAACACGGTGAACTTCATCTTCAGTATCTGAATAAGGACTAGTTGAGCAAAAGAAAAACAGAAAAAAAACCCCACACAATGGCTCTGAGCTGAAAGCTATAGACAATTCAACTTTGCATTTAATGTGGGGCTTTATGTGGTTAAAAACCTAGTCGTATCTCATTTAGAATTAAAATATAAAATATTGCAGTGGTTTCCTTTTCCATTCTTTCTTAATAAGCATGTTAAACAATCACAGACCTAGTGAGAACCAGGCTCTGCCACTCAATGCTAAGAACCACCTTCCACTTACAGATTCATTAAATATACCCCTGTGAAGTACATTAATTTTGGTCTCAATAAATCTAAAGTTACCGAGCTAAGTTCTGTTAGAAGAATTCATCCATGCTCATAAGACTTCAAGCGGGAGCTTAGAAGACTTATTAAAGGCATCTAAAATCAGATGTTTTCCCCATTCCATTCATGGGTCTTAATTTCTTGACAGAAGCTTACCCTAGTAACTCACATCATCCAATTCAGTTTTCTGGCCAAGCCAGAATGCAGCAACAAAATAAAGTTTTGAAAGTTCACTTGATTCCAAGCCAAGCAGAAGACAAATGCCTCACAGATGCAAAAAAAAAAAAAAAAAAGAATAGACAAAGCAGAAACTCCAATCTCTCTGAACAGAAAGAACCAATAAAAGAACAATTACTCATCAAAATGATACAAGTAATTAAGCAAATAAATACAAAGCACTCGTGATATACAAGAATTAAAGTACAGCTTAAAATAGCTTGTTAAAATGGCATTTTTCTAACTCTACTCATGGCACGGTTTCCAACATCTTCCTTCCAACTCCCAACTGTAAAAATAGATGCTAGCATGTTGGAGAAAAATTCTAATTAATCATTACAAGTCGTCCTTAGTCCTTCATTTTCTCCAGATTTACAGCACGAATTCAGAAAAATCCTTCATAGTCTAATAGTTACCAGATAATATTTCATCTTCCCTGCTATATTGGATCACTGTAAACTAGAAAAAACCCAAACACATTCACTGTTTTTTTGTGGAGACAAGCCACAGATGTTTTGCCTTACACTGTTTAATCAGTGTTCTACAAATTATTATCCCTTCAACACAACAATGCAAAAATAACATCCTGCATCAATACTGATTCTTATTAAATCTAAAATGATTAATGTTGTGGTTGCTTTAACTAGTTCAGAAACGTGCAGTGTATTTATAATCATGGTTCTTAATGTGTTTATCATTTATTGATTTTGCAGTTTGTAACTGTATGACAAAACCCTATAAAATTAGAGATTCAGTTTATACCTAAAGGTTTTCAAGACAGAGTAAGATGCTTTGTATCTGTGTACTTAGCAACTTTCTTAGAATGTATTTACATTAATTTTTATACCTTGACTTCCACATTTTGCTATTTCCCCCCTAAATAAGACACTTTAACATAAAAAAGATTTAAAAAAAAATGAAAGGAGAGGCTATCTTAACATACAAGTATGTAAACTTGTAAGTGCATTGGTTGCTTGTACTACCAAAAGATATGGTGCCAAAAATTAATTAGGCATCACATTATCTAATCACACACACAAAATAAATTAAAAATAAAAAAGAGTTGAGAGGAACTTGTATCAATCACTTGGAATGTGTTTTGCTATTTGGAACATTTTAAGCATTAACATGATTTATAACAGCAAATATGCTGGAACTTCATGAGATTCTCTTCAAGACTGGGAAAGAAACAATTACTGTAAAATACTTTGAGCATTTTGCAGATATGATTCTGCAAAATTAAAAAAAAAACAACCACACACAAAACCACCAAGAAGCGGTCAGATGCTACTCCATCCTCAATATGAAAACCAAACATTTTTCCTTTTATTTTTAAATTTACTTGGGCACTGCCAGGAGCTTGATTTACAGAATAGGCTTGGTACTCCAGGGTTACTAGCAAGGAAACTCATCTTAATAGAAGTAAAACCAGTGCAGTCAAACACTACTTACTGTTTTGATAATTTATGATATGTGCCTTCCACTACCCTGAGTACACTAGACCCTTGGAATAATCTAATAGCTGGGTGTTTTAAAATAAGGACAACTATTTTTAGCATTGCAGAAATGGAGTGGAATGTTCAACAACGTACTGTCAGAGGGCTTGAGCAGCATCGTCCCCCGTGGAGCACGTACCAAGCCAGTCCAGAGCCACCAGAGGGGGCAGAGCTTTGCCTTTAACAAATAAAAATCCCACACCAATTATACTCCACTATATGACACCTTCCTTAGCCTGCTGGAATATCTTCTTGTTTCAGTAAACAGGCTCCTGTTAATGGTTAGGACCACCCGATAGAGTATTAATTACATAAAAATATATTCAGCTGATATAAGAGTTACCCCATTAATCTCCTGGATTAGTCATGTCAGGAAGTTTCTGCTAAACATTATGACATTTTGGTTTCACTGCATCTACTGATCCTTGTTCCCACTTCATTACTGCTGAACTACTAGTAGTCAGCCCTTGCTCAGTGCTATCCTTGATACAAACACGACCCATGCCAGCAAGTGTAAGATCCTCCCTTAAAATAACCTGATGAAGAAGGGCTTGTGACAGGTAAATAGTTTCTTTCCCTTGCTCTGTCCTGCTTCCACAGCAGCCGCAGCAGAGCAAAGGGGTGAGAGCTGGTCAGAGGATTCTTGTGCCTGTGTCCTAGTGATCAGGGCTTTTTTATGTAGCTGCTCAAGAGAAAGGCAAATGAGAATAGCTCTACTTTTCTCATTTGCAACTCATAACATAATCTGAGTTCAAGAGGCATCATTTTTTCCTCATTCCCAAGCCTTCCTCAGATCCATCTTTGCGACAAGACTGATTTGCTTATCCATTCAGGCAACTAAACGTTAATACACTCCAAATTAAACAACACTTGAAAATTTACGTTTCAGTGCTTTGCATACAAACTAATGAATCAGCAGCCAGAGGCAGCTCAGAGTTCAGAGAACATGGCTCCTTACTCCAGACTGCACTCTTTAGTTGGCATTGTTTCCTTTTTTGCTGTTAGCATGTTTAAAAAGCACATAACTCACACAATTTCTATATTCAAATATAAACACACATACTGCACAAATAAAGTGCATAAGTCAAAGTCCATTTCTATATTTTGATCCCACAAATTATTTTCACACAACATGAGAAGTCAGAGAGTTGTTCTGAAAAGCCTGAGGTGAAAGGATCACCCCCATTTATTTTCATGCATAACTACAGGCTGATCTATTGCGGGTTTGTTTTGGTTTTTTTTCTTTCAAAAACTTATAATGAACTGACTGAAGCCTTTATGATAGATGTCAAGGAGCAGCTTTTATATCATCAATAAAAGTATCAGTAGAAGCAGAGCCTCTGCCTCCAGGAGGTGTTATTTCTGCCTTTGGCAAATACAAGTGATATTCAGTGCTATTGCATGTCCCCGAAGAAGTGACAGCTGCTGCCTTTTTGACCTTTTTCATCAAGAATCACAGAATCATAGAACTGTTTAGGTTGAAAAGACCTTTGAGATCATCAAGTCCAACTATTAACTTAGCACTGCCAAGTCCACCACTAAAGCATGTCACCAAGCACCGTGTCTACGTGTTTTTTAAATACCTCCAGGGATGGTGACCCAACCACTTCCCTGGGCAGCCTGTTCCAATGCTTGACAACTCCTTCAGTAAAGAAATTTTTCCTAATATCCAATCTCAACCTCCCCTGGCACAACTTGAAGCCGTTTCCTCTTGTCCTATCACGGTTACTTGGGAGAAGAGTCTGACACCCATCTTGCTACAGCCTCCTTTCAGGTAGTTTGAAGAGAGTCATAAGGTCTCCCTTCAGCCTCCTTTTCTCCAGGCTGAACAACCCCCATTTCCTCAGCCACTCCTCGTAGGACTTATTCTCCAGACACTTCACCAGCTTCGTTGCCCTTCTCTGGACATGTTCCAGCACCTCTGCGTCCCTCTTGTAGTGAGGGGCCCAAACCTGAACACAGGATTCAAGGTGCGGCCTCACCAGTGCTGAGTACAGGGGGACAATCACTTCCCTTGTCCCACTGGCCACACTGTTTCTGATACAAGCCAGGATGCTGTTGGCCCTCCTGGCTACACTGCTGGCTCATGTTCAGCCAGCCATCAACCAGCACCCCTGGCTCATTTTCTGCCAGGCAGCTTTCCAGCCACTCTTCCCCAAGCCAAAGGCACAGTTCCAGTCACCGCTCTTAAATGCCACTGATTTCAAACAGAACAGAACTGGACTGCAAGGAAATAAAACAGCAAGAAGAGGAGAAAAACAAAGGCAGACTGTATTATAAGCACATAACCAGAACTTTGGGTAGTTTGGGTTTAGGTCCTAGTTGTGAGAGGAAACTCATTAGCCTCTGTGGAACCCTCAGGGGCTGTAATGATGGAGCTTTACAAGCAAGGGGAAAGTTCTAGACAATGAGGTTGGTAGGTTCTCCTCATTTTGTCTCACTGTGTCCTAGAGCCTTCCTCTACTTTTCAGACTGAGTTAAATGACTCAGCTAACAGCTTTTTTTAGTGGCCTACCAACCAGTTACATTCCTTAGGTAAGACGTGTTAAGAAGCACACTATACTTTACCACATAGAAGAGGATAATGTTAATTTTTCTTTTTTAGATTGTTATTTAAAAATGAAGTGCAAACATTAATTGAATGTGGACTTGAAAACAATCTGGCTCAGTTGACCTACAGCACCATACACAGAGCAGAAAGAAAATGCAAACAAAACCCATGAGAACACTTCCTGTAGAGTACTGAGAATAGGCTTCTGGCTGCAAAAAAATCTCAAAGATTCGTAACGTCTTATGGATGAACAGTTGAGAAAATTAAGTCTAGCTAGTTGGATATTTATATCATCTGAAGCAACACAGTAGAAGAAATTTTTGAGGTGTTCTTGTACTCATGGACAACTGATAGATTTTTGTGACAATGTTTTTCGTCTTACAGTAGATCTGTTAAAAGAAAAATTGCCTGACTTACACACCATCTATTGATTTGTTGTTAACCCAGCCATAACATGGTGTTAAAGAAAATCTAAACCCTATTAAAGCTTAAACAGAACTGTAAATTCATCTAATTGGCCTTCTGAAACAATATTTGAAATGCAATAACGTTAAACGTAAGTTAAAAAGCATTATCCAATATTAATGAATTGCTGAGGTCTTTTCAAAATAATACAGTGTATTACGACTATTATATTCACCATAATAATTAAATCCCCAAGTTTATATTAGGAAGGTAAACAGCACGGATCAACCTCTTAGATGTCAGAGGCTATTCTTTACTGCAGGAATTATCATCATCATCCATTTCCATAACTTGATTCAGGAGGCAGACTCTCAGCTGGTAGAAATGTCAGTTTACACTAATCAAGATCTGTTCCACAGACCACTAAACACTATTACAACTAATGTCTTAACCACATAGATATGAAATGCAAAAAAGTGATAGCAAAACTAAGGATTTAAGGTGAATCAAAAATAAATAGACCACATATAGACTGGAATTTCTAATCTAGGAACTAACTCAGATGAGTACTTCTGAAATACCATATTGTTGGTGGGCTTGTGTAGCTGCAAACCTCCTACAAACTATTGATAAACAAAGCAGTTCAAGATACAGTTTCCATGTCTCCGTTATACTCCGAAGTTTAAGACTTTCCCAAGAAATCTATCTCCTCACTTCAAAGCCAATGCCTTTTGACATATTTTGGAGACAGGCTAGTATTTGGATGAAGAGGATATACTGACCACATATCTAGGACTCCAACAGACAGTTCCCCACCTGTGAATCTGAGATCAGCAGATCTGTTGTCAGCACAGGAGCCCTAGGAACTGCTCCCTAAAGGTAAGCCTCCAGATGTACCCCATTACTACCAGTTCTGAGCAGCTTTGTGGGGAACAGCAACAGCTCAGCCAAGTAGGGTTGTAACTTTTCCTTTCAGGCCCTTTTCTTAACCTGTTTGAGGCTTATTAGCCTACTCCATATCGCACATCTGGGATACCTGACAGAGAGAAGTGAATCCACTATCCAAGGGACACAGGCTCTCTGCATGAGTTTTTAATCATCCTCTCACTAAAATCCAATGTTTACATAGAGAATCAACACTACTCTGACAGCCATTTCTCCTGCTGCATTCCTTTCTCATTCTTCCACAGTTGAGCAGAAGTACTGCCAGTACACTGTAATCTACAGGGTGGTATTTTTTATGGGTATTTCACAATACTGACATTACAACTCTGTCACTGCAAAGAGCCACGCATCTTTGTTAACAGTTCCTCAAGTCTCACTTTTTTCCACCTCATGGATTTGATACCAGAGAAGAAAAATATTCAGACTAAAGTATGAAGAGATGGGGGCAGGGGAAGCAGAGATAAACTACCCATAGTCACTATTACACTACACATCCTACTGGCTAAGGCTCTAAGAGTTCACATCAATCAAAGATGATTTGTAAGAGCATCCTGATACCATACTATTTCCACTGCTGGTTCCACCAGCAGAGTTGCTAGCATGGCACTGACTAACAAATGCCACAAAGATTGTAATTTCTTCCACTCACAGTTATTAAAATAACCCCCCCAAAGTGTAACTAAAAAAACCAGGCCACTGTTGAGACAATCTCTCTCCAATTAGGCAGTGTGCTGTATGTAGCTTGCAATAAAATCAATAAGGAATAGCATTGTACACTGTTTATTCTCATTTGTTTAGTAGTTTCCCACCTTTGCTATTTCCTTGTAGCCTTGGGTGCATCTCTGTCAATGCTGTATGCTCCTGTGGGCAGGGAATTTCTTTTACTCCAGGCTTGTGCTGCACTGTACAAGAAAGTCCCAAGACCTTCCCACGTTATAGGAACACGCATGAACACAAAGTATAACAGCTATACCCCAGAAGTCCAGCATTCTCCTTCCATGCATACTCTTTGAGGGAATTTTCATTCTAAGAAGTAGACAGCTAAATAAACATTTCCTGAGATGATATTGTGAACAGCTATAAATAATGTGTTGTGCATCTGCCACATGTAAAGGTAACAGGTTACAACTGTTAAATAAAGTTAACTATGGATTAATTCCTCCTATGTAGTTTTTTTCTTATTCCAGACTAAAATGATGTTATCTTCATTTGTAAGGGAATATCAGAAGAATTGACATTCACGACAAAAAGTGAACATAGTGAAAGGGGCACTAATTCTGAAGAAAAAGCATCAGCTGACTAGCTTCTCAGTATCTGTAAAAAAAAAAAAAAATAATTCTGGCTTATGTGAGGTACTTGTTAAATACAAATCAAACACCTGTCAACCAGCTGGGCCGCATATGTCACTGCCGAGCCATCTGCAGAAACACACCCCGCGCCAGTTGCTTTACTTAGTGTGGCCTGGGAACAAGAATCCATTAGACAGAAAGTCAACAGAGGAATTAGCAGCACTTTTTCTTTTAGTGCCCTTCCACTTACTTGTTTGACTTCTTGTGTTTCTATTTTTGGGAGCCTCATGCCAGAGCAACAGTGCTGACTGCTGATTAGACAAGACTTGGCCCAGCCTCAGCGTGTCACATTGATTTAATCGATTCAGACTTGAAACACGCAGTATGGATATTAGGTGTTGATAAATACTGGCTAGCAGTGGGAATTAAAAAGGCCCCACAACATTCTGTTTTGTAACACCTATGAATGGTTTTACCATATGAATAAAAAGCAATTTTTATTTCCAAGAACTTGGTATCTATGAATTTTAAAAAGCAATTGACATGGAATTTGGAATATGATTTTTATACTATATAATACATAATATTATATTTATATTATTAGTTTTAGAAATTATGATATAATATAATAATGATAATGTTATCATTAGCAATATGATAAATGATATTATCATTTTTAATTTGGGAGGGGGGAAGTAGTATACTTGTTGACATTAAAAATGCACACCTGAGCAGGATTTATTTAAATAATTATATGACTAACACAACTTACCCATTAAAAAAAAGGGGCAAAGAGTTAATAGGTCACAAGTCACAGTAGGCAACAGCATTATCTATAACCTCTGTTTGTACTGTGTATAAATTTTCTACTGCATGAAGCTAAGTTGTTTTTTTTTTTTTTAAATCTCATGCACTACTCGTAATAGAAGTTATTAGTCAGGGAGAAAATACCATTATACATAAATCAAATGCAGTACAGTAACATAAGTTATCCATAATTATCCTAATATAGATCAATGATTCCTAAGATGGAAAATCTAGTATTTGGTGAAGTCCAATATCTAATTCCTCAAAAGATGACAAACAAAACTAAGCAGACTGTGTCAGACAAGTTGTACAATGCTGCAGTACGGTGAGAAAGTTCCTTCCTCCCCAGTTACTCCATCTCCTGCAATACACTGCTGCCAGTTTGTACAATGCTAAATCTTGCAATAACGGGTGTTTTTCTTAAAGCCCTACTTTCTGATGAGATGTGAAAAGCTCAGAATATGAGTTGCAAAACCTACAGTCTCTAGCCCTCACAACTGAAAGAAGAAAAATAAAATAAATTAAAAAACTAATATGTATGTGCCACAGAAGCCTCACAGAAAGAATCCCGTAAATATGATTTACGAACAATTGAAGAATCCTCAAGTCTCTCCCTGCCCTTTCAAAGTCTGTAAGGTCCTGACTGAGGCTTTTCAAACACATAAGAATCCCAGAGCCAGGCAGACTCACAGCTAGAGTATTCACGAATCTCTGATTTAGGAACAAAGAGCTGCATTTAATGACTGCATTATTTAATCACCCCATTATTTTTTACTTCCACATTACATAACACGCTAACAAAAGCCTGTCCTGCATGGCAGTGTGCCACCCTCAGCTGTGCTCCCAGCAGCCCAGACCCCTACAAAATGGAGGGTGACCTCTGGTTTCTTTGGCCACACCTCACATCACAATAGCAGCCGCTGCACGCTGGGGCCCCGTGACCAGCCATGTTATGCTGGTTGTTACAGTTTCATTGCAAACACCAGAGGGTATACCCTTCCACCCCCACGCTTATCTCACCAGTGTCACTTGCCTGAAGGAGCCCGTGGCTTTGATGCCAAGCAATACAGGCATTAGCATCTGGCTCCCAAAACACATCTGCACTTTTGTTCTACAGAGACGTACTAATCTGACTTTGAGGGAAACTGCAAGAGGACAGAAGACAATGCCTCGACCTTCCTCAAACGGGCTAGCTGACAGACTGAAGCATATTTTATATTTTTTTCCCTCAAAAAACCCCAATTCTTTAATTAAAAGTGAAGTCTCTGCTCACCAACAGTACACAACCTGCAGTGGTCACTAGCACCGTTCCCTCCAGAATGGAAGTAACACCGAGGCAGTGTCACTGCCTGCAAGACAGTTTGATTCCATGGAGCCTTCTATTGAGAACCGAACTGAACTGCTGTCATTTAGCTTTAGGAATTGAAAAACCAGGGAGCTCAACAGTTCCTGGAGTTGTGAACTGCAAAAATCACCTAATAAGGCAAAAATAAGTCAGCAGAGCAGACAGCTCTCTGGAATCAAATTTATGATCAAAGGCTATTCAAAACACTTCCTTGTAACGCTAAGTAGAAAGCGAGAACAAGCAAGCAAGAACTATATATGCTGAAGCAACGAAACAAGTTTTGAAAAACATAATGGTCTAAAGTGTATTTGCCCAGTAAGATTTTTAGAAAGCATATTTATGCATCAGAAAGCTATTGAAAGTGACTGTTTCCATATTCATCCATCTCTTAAAATCAGACATGTGTTGATTATACACAAAGATATCACTGAAAACACAAAAAGAACACAAAACTCATACCAAATTTGTTGCTGTAATAGATGGTGTCCAACTGCCTGATTTCCATTGGCCAGCAATTCTCAAACTCAAGTCTTTAAACTTAGTGGTAATAAAGTTTCCAGTTGGAAAACCACTCTCTCTACTGAGGCTAATAATTTACTTTTTTACCCATAAAAACCTATTTTTTTAAAATTTGCACCATATTTCCTATTGTTGTTTTGGCTTTACATTCTCACAGCTCACAGTTCCCCTGCTTTGAAAAGCTTTCTGATGTCAAATACTCTTTCCTATATTAGTGATTATACCCTTTTTAACTCTATTGGAGACTCCAGAGTAAAGCAGTACAAGGATTTTTCAGAAGCTGCATAACTTGCACAATTAATGTCCATACTTGATCTAAAAATATTGAAATATAATTGATTAGCAATGACAGGAGCTCAGAAATTGGGCGGCACCAAACAAAAGACAGACAAACTGAGTAAGATGGCTTTAAGCAGTACCTGTCCAGTACTCCACATGAATTTTTGGAAGTTTTCTCAGAGCTGTCGATGAGCTACTTCAGAAACATCCCGACCCCTGTTAAGGATCTGTACAGCACATGAAATGTGGAAGGCACTGTGTCCAGAGATCTTTCAAGGCAGTTGAAAGGAAAAGACTGAAATACTGTAAGCTCAACATCAATGTCTCCTAAGATTTGTATAATTGCGTGAGTGATTGATGTTCCAGGAGCGTGTGCTGAACTGGCATAACACGCCATGTATCAATGGCTCTTCTGCAAAATCAAATATGCCTCGGAAAATTCTAGACAGAGTTTCCATGGTCTAGCTGGAGCAATGAGGAAAGCAGGTCAATGGTCACACAATGACATGATTTGATTTGGATGTATACTGAACAAGTTTCTGGTTGTGGATTTTATCATGTAGCTGACCCTGGAGGCCTGACCCTGGAGTAACTCAGTACGGAGATGGGTATCAAAAGCATCTCTGAAAGGAATTTGAAGTTGCATGCTGTATTAGCATGTCATTTACAATTTTTTTTGAAAAATTTAAATTAAATAAAAAATATATTTAAATCATGTTGGAAAATGAAGCACTGGACCTTTCTAAGTCATGTTTTATATTGAGCTTCTGATTTAATTTTTTTCTTAAAGAAAGAAAATCTTATAGTACAGCATTTTTCAAACTCATTTTCTCAGGTACAGTTAAGGGAAAGGGGAGTTCTTCCCACCAGGCAAGGCAAAGAAGGCTGTTCAGGAAGTGTTAACATGTTGTTTTGATGGAGCACACATACCAATGGTTTCTAACACATACAAATGGTATCTGTATCATGTTTTGGGAACCCTTTTACTAATAATTTCCTTACCTGAACCAAATATGAGGAGAACCCTATTACACAAAAGGGTAATCAAATTTTAAAAGAATAAAATCATCAGTTAGGTTTCAGAGTCTGTCAGTTAAAACGGGACAGCACACCGATAATGGACTTGAGAAAACTGAACTTACAGATAACCATCCTATACAGTTAAATACAAAAACCACCACCACAAACAACATTATGTATTATAGTTCTGCTATCTTCTAGCTCACAAAATATGTGAGCTCATTTACACTTTGCTGGGCCATCGTCATAAATATAGGCAAGTGAAACAAAAGAAAGAACAATCCTTTTACAGATACTACTGCACAGTTTCATGTAAACCCAATCTCATTTTCATGACTTTTGCAGTACAACTAGCATTCGTTGGTAGAGCTCTTGAAATGTACCTTCATTTTTTCTCTTGTTCAACTCCAAATATAAATCTAGGTTGTGCAGTGATAAACATTGTTTTTATTCACATAAGCATTGCTTTCTCCTTTCAGTCTAAACTGTTTATTTTATTAATACACTGTGGAAGCACCCATAAAATGCAGTAGCAAATGCAGAGCACATTGAATATTTCACTGCTTCTTCAGGCTTACTGTGCAAAACCAGCTGTTTTGAAAAGCTTTCTCAACATATTTCATATTTTAGGATGGCTGTTCATAATCTAGATTGCAAAAAATTAGTGCAAAAGTCTACAACAGTAAAGCTAAGTAATTTGAAAGTCAATCGTTAGAAGTGAATGGTGTCACAAGTATTTCACAAAATGTAGTTTATGGAACATAGATATACCATCTCCACATCACTATGAATTGTGTACCATGAACCATAAGAAAGCAATTACTATGAAGTAAACTTGGGTAATTTGGATATTTGGATAAAGGGGAACAGACAATAACAGCTTAATTTGGTAAGTCTTCTGAATTACATTTCTGGCTCCATCAGTTTTGTTTTTCAGAATGCAGTGACCAAGAAAGAAAAGTATTTTCATAATAGAAAAAAACCCCAGACAAACATGGAATGGCCAAGAACAGAGCCAATTACTCACCTTAAGTCTAAGCCTTGCTGCCATCAGCACATTCTCAGAATCTTAAGAGCTTTTTGGCTAGCAGGACCCATAACACACATAAGCCACAACTCCCAAAGAGGCTTAGTACTTTGTATCAACGTACATGCCATGGTGGCAACCTGTTGCAGCACTACAAAACTAGCTGACTGCAACAATGCTTTCCCACACAAGGTTCCAGAAGGCCATCTACTGTCCATACTGTTTCTTCATCCTCTTCAGGCCAGTCCACCCTGCTTCTTGCCTCTGCTGCATCTGGGTTCCTGGCTTCTCCTCCAGCCAGCCTCTCCTCGTTCAGGCCCCCTTCTTCTCTCAGCTTCTCCTGGGGCCTCTCCTCAGCTCTCCTACATCCCTGGGCTCTTCTCTATCTGCTGCCTCCCTTCACCCAGTGCTCCTCTTCCACCAGTGCTCCCTCTCTTCCAGGCTCCTCAGTGCTATTTAGCTACTTAGCCTGAACAAGCCACAGCTGAACATTATCCACATCAGCCAACCTACCGCCCCAGAAGCAAGCCCACAACTGTATATTATCAATGTTAATTAACCCTCTACAGTTCCTCTGCAGCAACCTATCTCTCAGAACCAGGAACTCTTCTGCTAAACTTTTCAAATACACAGAGATTGTCCACCTCCTAAAACGTGATATGCTAAAAGGGTTGAGAGGTTCATCTTGAGTGCTCAGGCATCACAGACCAGCAAAAAAACCCAAACAACCCAAACCCCCAAACAGGACTACATCACCTAGCACCCAGGACATAAATAAACTTTTAATTTGGAGCTTCATTGTCATGGCATTATAGACCCAGAAGCAGAGAGAAATAAAGGACTTCAGTTATTTGGCTGAGTAACTCAAGAAGTGCAGGAAACAGAAAAATCTCAACTATACAGAGACAAATCAAATCCAGCTTGTTCGAGTTTACAAAAAGCTCAGGAAGGAAAGGGACAGAATGAACTCCCTGTAAACGAGAGCAAAAAGACCAGGTGGCTTCCCCCCCACCTCCCCCGAAAAAGTCTAAGAAAACATTTTTAAGGCTGGAATACTTGATCTTCCAGTCACGGTTCAAAGTGTACACCCCCTTAAGTTGTCAGACTATTTGGACAGCCTAGAAGCATACTGCAAAAGGAGGATCCAACACATTATACACTTCATGCAAAGTCTAATTGTTTCCTGGGCTGGAATAGCAGAAAGACTAACCACTCTCTTCCCATACAAAGTGCATGGCAGTGAAGTTCACCAACCTTATCTGTACCAATTCCCCAGTAGGCACTATCAAAAGGGCCTGCACACATGCAACCTCTATGTAAGTAGTAAGACAGTATGACTTGAAGTAAATGGGAAGCCTGTGGGTCTCACCAACAGGAGAGTCCTCACACCTTTTCAGTAAGACAGGAACACTAGGAAAATGAACTTTTTAAATAGGAATACTTACCAGCAGTTTATCAGCCTTGCTCAGATTAGCGTTGTGACCCTGCACACAGCAAGGGTATGTGAGTACCATTCTTAAGGGCAGAGCTATCAGTTCTTGTTGTCACAGTGAGGTTAGTCTAACTACTAGATAAGGGTTGCTTAACTTGTGGAGCCTGATCTCCAGCAGGTAGGTGACTGTTATCCTACAGCTTAGAGCTCTCCAGTCACCTCAAACCTCCCCTTCAGGGACAGATTTAATTTCTTGGGCCATACAGCCAGCACTGGCTGCTAGCCACTTATACTAAATGGCTTCAGAAGCGTACCCAGAGACAATGTCACTTGCTGATTGCCAAAAAGCAGCCTAACACAGCGCTTCCCTTGACATGTGTTTCTTCTGTCCTCACAGACTTTGCTGAACACCTCCAGAAGGTCAAGGGATAAAGTCGCACACACACAGTGATTCTGATTTACCACAACATTTCAGTTGTTCTTCTGTCATGGTTTGACAGGTACCTTGAAGAAGTATCCCCAGAAGGCTGAGCTACAAATCAGTCCTGATTGCAGGAAGGGCATCATGGCAATGTATTTCCTACCTTTTGGTAGTCTATAAACGAAGAGAGTTTCCTTCCAAAGGAGGACTATTACCTTCTTTTTTTTAGAACTATAAACTAACACCACAGAACTCTCTCCTCTGATACTCTCAGGAATTTGGTCTGTTGCCCTAAGTAGGATCTACTTTTTAAAAAAATATTTCCTAAGACGGTTCCCTGAAAAAGAACAGGGATGAAGGAACTAGGTAGTTAGACATCAAATAGAGTCATATATGTGACAGTGTCCATGATCTACTGTGTTGTGACTTTGGTGGCCTGAAGTAGAGCTCTACAGGGACTGCATTTGATTCTTGACTCTCTAGATTGGTCATCAGCACTGTCACACCAACTGCTTTTGCCCTGAAGGCAGATGAGATGACAGGCACGTTGTGGTGTGTTGCCAGTCAGTGGAAACCTCATTTTTTACATGTAACAGGCCTGAACACTCATTTGTTTTCTTTTGGATGTTAAGGCCTAGAGTTATCAAGACTTAAAATTTGTTCTCCCTATTAGCCCACAGCAGATCCCACCTCTCAAACAACAAGAACCTCCTACAGGTCTATACCACTTAGATCTGCACCTATTAGCCGGTAGAACTGTTGCAAAATCACTGCAGCGTTTAGCAAATGGGAAATTATGTTGTCAGTGATAATGTCTTAGAACTCACAGAGGGCCAAGTGTCACATTTGAAGACAGCCTGCAGATACGTGAGGTACACAATCTACTTTCCCACTTTAAATCCCTGAAAGTCAAGGTCATACATGAAGCCTTACAGACTTCTCATCTTTACAGAGCTCTTGAAAATTAAGCACCTGACCATGGAGCATTTTCCTGGGAGAGTCTCCCGGTAAAAGTCTCTCCAGTAAAAGAGTATATTGGATAGGATTATTCTAATTTTAATTTTTCACAGCAATGTCAGGTACATTTGAATTAAGCAGTTCTACAGAAACAGGCCTTCTAATAGCCAAGCTTATCTCATTTTAAGGTAAACTTCTAAAATAGGTCAAATGAACTGATATTGTTGCTTACTCATTTCGCTGTGAGTAAGACCTGCCATGAGTTTATTCTCTGAACCTTTCCCCAGGGAAGGAAGTATGAACAATCGAGTACTGCAGTGGATAGTTTTCGGGCGTATCAGAAAGAGCCCCTCCACTCCCTGAAGTCTCAAACTGCTTTTACATAAAAAATACTTCTATCGTTTCTTTTTTCTTTTTTGTGTTTCTAACTTGTGACTCAGTGATCACATCTGCACAAAGCTCTGAAAAATACAGTGCAGAAAAACATAAAAATAGCCATACCAGTGAAACATAACATCTTCAACAAAAGATAATGGATATTCAAGGATTTAAGAGGATAAACACCAATAGTTCCTGAGAATGCTCTCCCAGCATTGCAGTCTGCACCTCAACTTCCTCAAACGTAGGAGATGCCTTTGTATATAACAGTGCTGACAGTATTTTTATTCCTTTGCTATGTTCACTTGTCTTTGCGTCTAGAGCATCCTAAACATCCTAGAAAAACGAGCACAAAAATAACAGATGCACGTAAATTTACATAGCTCTTGATGCATCAACTGAGAGACAGAGCATGTTAACATCATTCACAACAGGAGGAAGACAAAGTGATTCTACCTCCAGAAGGGAGCTAATAATGCCCTGTACTGCTCTGCATAGCCATGACAACTCTGGCTAGCAGAAGCTGGGTGTCTGGATCTCAGTTTCTTCATCTAGCTGTGCATGTACAAAATACTTTGTTTGCTTTTTTTTGTTTGTTTGTTTGTTTTAAAACAGCTTTTGGTTTTGCCAGTTTCAGATTCTACAGTAGTTCATTTTTAATTTGCAACAACAGTATGGCTTTTACGTAGTCTAAATTAAAAGAGTTATAACGTTCAGAAAAGTAAAGTGTCTTGATATTAAATACGATCTGACTGTTGAGCCTTATGTAAACTAACAGGAGCTCTGGGATTTGGCCTGACAGTGAATCTGCAAGGCGCTAAGCAAAAAAAAAACCCAGACAGTATTAACCATGGAAACTGTAATAATAACTTGTACTGGAAAAGCAATGCAGCCTGACAAATTTAGAGGAAGACAACACCAGAGAAGGAGCTACAGAAAGAGCCAAGGGAAAATACAGCTTCATTCTAGATCAATCTCATTCAATCTACAATGTTATACAATAACTCTTTCCATTAATTCACATCTGGGAGCACAGTAAAAACTGTCTAGCTGGATCAAATCAAAAGTTTCTCTAGTCCAGTATATGACAATTACAACAACAACAGATGCCTACAGAAAAGTATAACAGGGCAACCGTAAAGACTTCTCCAGTGGGTTCCCCAGACTTCAGAATCTTGGAGGTCAAGAGCTTTCAGACAAGCAGCAGTGTCTGACACACTCCATGGATTTTTATTTTATCAACTTTCTAATAAATTTTCAGACTGTTTAAATCCTGTGGCAGTGTTCAAACTGTAGCCACATAATAGAAATAGGTCTTTCTATTCTTTTTGAACTTGCTGTCAGATAGGTTTGATACCCTAGTTCTCACACCGAAAAGGAGAGTAAAATAAATAAATAAATCCTTATTGATCTTTTCTGTTCCATTCATGATTGTATACAGCACAGACTAGTACATTTCATCTCAGTTGTGCCTTTTTTCAGCTTGAAGTCCACATTCTCACATCTTAAGAGAAAGATGCCCAATGCTCTTGATCACTGTTGACACCTCCTCTGAACCATTTCCAGTAATACTAGATCCACTTTGAGATGTGGGAACCAGAATTGTGTACATCATTCAAGATGCAGCACAACATGGTTTCACTAATAATAGTGACATTAAGATGCTTTTGCTTCATTCCTTATTCTCTTCTTAATCATTCCTAAATCCCATTTATTTGACTAGGACTTAACAGTGAGTTTGTTTTCACTGCTCTGTAATTTCTAGATCACTTTCCTTAACAGTAATAGTTCAGAGTCCGACATGAAATACAGTTTGCTTTACTTTTCCCCTTTACCTGCATCACCTTACTACTACTTTCTCTGAGTTTTATATGCCACTTTATGATTCAGTCCCTCAACATTACAGAGTCTTTTGAACATAGTTGCAGCCTGCTCTCCATTTATCTACCACATATAACTTAGCATCAACAGCAAATATTATTTTAACTCATCTCTTCAGTAATATTATATATCTACCTCCCATTTTTAACAAAACACAATTTGAGACAGAAATAGTAAGTAAAAATAAAAGACAGTTTCATAATTTATATCCTGTTAATTACAGATTCTAAACCTAACAGTTGAAGTGAAACTCTACTTTCAGTACTTAGAAATCGAGATAATTACAAAATAAATCAAACCCTCTGCCATTACTAAAATTTTGCATGCATATGAGAGCAGCATGTCAACCAACAAAGCGCAATACTGAAATTCTGAGTCTTTCACAGCAACAGCTGCCTTTAAAAGGAAGGCATACTTATTTATGGCACTGAAAGAACAGAAACTTGAAGCATACCACGAAAAAGAACCTAAATTGACAGAATTGGAGGTAGAGGACGAAATTGTGACACTAAAGATAACACTGAAATGAAAAGAAAAAAATCATTAGTGAAGCGCACTAACACATGTATCTGGAGAGTTTCATTCATTTGTACATTAACTGGCTTCCATGTAGAAAATCCACTATTACTTCAACCAGAACAGGGAAAAGGAAAAAAAAAAAAAAAATCACAAACGGCCAAATGGTTAGAAACTCTAGCAACACACTTTTTCCTCAGTGTTATAAGGACTATCTTCTATACTGAAGACGCTGGGTATTAGACTAGCAGACTTCCTCTAATACAGGTAACTACCTCTGAACTCAACAAACGCGTACAGCTAACTGCCTTAATTTGCACACCAACATTCTGAAATGAAGAGAAACTTATCCTCTTATTACACAGGCAGGCTGACATGCTTTCTTAGACATGGCTATTCCCCAGTCTTTGCTTAGGGGTCAGTGGTGTTTATCTCCAAGCTCTACCAAGCGGCCTGCTGAGAGCGTAAGAGCTCTTTTATAGGCTTGCAGACCACAAATTGCACAGTCTAATGGGTGGCTTCCTTTGGTTCTGGATAGCACCCCCATTCTAGGGAAAAAAACCCACAAACAGACAAGCACATCTGCAGAGAATACAAGGTCTGAGCAGCTTTTTCAGTGTGCTACAAAAACACAGCAGTGTAGGTAAGAGAAGTTAATTTTCTAACAGAAGTGCTCTATCCTCCCATTTCTGTACATAATTACAGATAAGCCACTGACATAACGAACACTTCCTGTGTGCCAAGTTACATATCAATATACATGAACATACCTTTTCGCCAGGAAGACCAGCAACACCATCCCGTCCTTTAGCGCCCATTTCGCCCTACAAAATAAATTACTCTGTTAGAAGTACTAAAGACTTTTGAGGTTAAGAACAACTACTCAGGTCAATTCTGATTCAACAGAAAAGTATGTTCTACCCTGTTTTTGTCGTGCTTAGTAACGTAACCACTGTGGAGGAGGATGCCTTACATGTAACACTAAAATCAGATGAAATACACACATTTTCAAACACCTATAATGTCAATGACGCCCCTCATCTGACAAATACTTGCACATGCACATTTCTATAAAAAACAGGTCTGCTGATTTTAAAGGAATTCACTGTGACAGCAGAGTGAAACCAAGCAGGTCCGTTTTCACTGGGTTGAGTGTGTTCTACACTGAGAAAGCTCAACATGTAAGACAGGTTTGTTTTGTCTAAAATTCACGTGCTCACAATATTTTTAAAAGATGCTCTTTAAATTCAGTTCCTCTCTCCCTCCCTTTTACCCCATCAAAGAAACCAAGCCCCAAACCACAAGCAATCTGTAAGAAAATTTTAGTTTTGAGAGACAAACAACCAACTGATCAGGAGATGTATGGAAGACTGCAGCAGCTGAGAGCTCACTGGACCATGAGTCTTAAAAATATTGATGAAAATATCAAACACAAAAATTTTGCTTAATAATGTCAAGTATAAGGGTTACAAAGTTTAAAATAAAAATCAGGTGGACACTAGACGAATATAGCAAAAGCACTGAAACCATATTATAGTCTTAATTTAAGAACAAAACAAAAATATTATGTTTGTCTAATTGTACCAAGAAGGGAACATTCTCTAGCAAACAGAAAATGCCACAGCCTTTTTTTGAGTAATCCAATTCTTTATGAAAACAATGTCACTGGTTTGAAAAGAATTAACTATCAAATTGTTCTTCAATAGAAAGGGTTGCATGAAGAAGCAGAAGAGCCACATTTACACAAATAATTGTAAACCTAGGTTTGGAGCCCAAATCTAAAACTCCAAACCCGAAAGCCCCTGCTGAGGAATTAGTGCCCGAGACTTCTAGACTCATGAAGTGTGTAACTTTTTAAATAGCAGGATCCTGGAAACTCGTAATTCTAATGTTCAGCATATGCAGAAACTTCTCAGTATTGGGCAAAGTTCATCAGTTTAGTCAATAAACCCACTCTGCAGTAACAAATATTGGTTTCCCATGACTATCACAAATAGGATACACACAGAGTGCTACAGTGACTTCTTTTTCTTCTGTTACATGTAGGACAGGAGATGCTTAACTCTGCAGCACAGCAGAAAGGCTTTGTCTAGGCCACAGAATGTATGTGTTCTGGGCCCTCAGCAGCCTATGAGTGCTCCCAGCCTGTATCCCTGCTTGCCTGGACCGCTGATGCCTGCCAGCACACTGGTGGTCATGGGATCTTAAATTGTTCCAAAGTTCACATGAGGAACATCAGAAACTGTACAAGCAAACCACATCCCAGAAGCCTGGTGTCTTTCCCGAGAGCAAGGACGCCAGGTTCTTGTCTGGATGGGCATTCCTGCATTTTACGTGAGACCATTCCCATGTGAAGTGCACAACCATTTCTTAAATTACAACCTCAGTCTCGTCATCAGGCTTAAAGTGATTTTAATTAATGTAGTATGGTACAATAACATCAGCCAGGTATGCCAGAACTCAGTATCAGAATACAAACACCGCTGTAAAGCTTGGTGTTGTTTTTAAAAAAGAAAACACACCAAAACCAAACAAAATCAAAGCAAACCACAAAATAACCCCACCAAAACAAAAAATCTGAAAGAGCTTCATAGACAGAATACCATAGTACCTTTATCTTTTCAGCATAAATGCAATATCTCTGTTCTGAAATGAAGTTATTAATCTTTTTAAGGTTGAGAAAGGAGCAGTAAGATTGGCAAGAAATAGTATGTAACAACAGTACTCGCTGTATCCCAGAACAGCCATTATAAAACATTTAGTCCCTCGTAAAGGAAGGATTTACAATATATGCTTTTCGTCAGCATTCCCTCTATGCTGGCATGCAGCAGCTGCTGACTCAGCACACTGTACTCCAAGGTACTTAAGTCTCCTTGTGCTCTACCCAAGATGCCTATGGATCAGATCCAGGGCCCTGGATGGCAGTCTCAGTTAAGTCCTGAGAATTCAATATTCCTGTCTTTAGCAAGAAGAAGAAAAAAAAAAAAAAAAAAAAAAAAGCAAGCAAAAAAACAACAAGGAAACAACCCCCCCCAAAAAACCAAAAAAACTCCAATCCAAAAATAAAGCACTACAGGTCAGGTTTCCTTGCTACCTTTTTCTAAAAACAGAATGATGTGTCCTAACAACTGTCACCACAATTCTGAAGTATGCTGTCATACCCTAATACTACTGTTGCTTCTTGCCTACATTAAAACTTACTACCTTCCTTGCCCCTCATTTTAATTTCTTAACAACTATTCATGGAAACCATCATAAAATAACTGCACATGCACAGCCTCGCTTAAAACTTCTTTGTTTGTAGCACGTGAGCTAAGCAAATGAATCAAAATGAGTGACTCTCAGATGCATAGTACCATTCCAGGCATAAGTGTAAACCACTGCTCAAAAGAAACAACGTTCTGGAGGAGCGTATGAGCCATCTCCTATGTCCTTTTTATTCAAATATTGGAATGGTCCTTAGTTAGCTATCGCAAAAGTAGACCAAAATCCTGTGCGTGCAAATAGCATGAACCTACTGGCATTATGAGAGAGAAAGCAGCAGGACTGGCCCCTGGTTACCTTATCTAATCACCCACAGAGAGACTCTCTTATCTATGCACTCTCTGTTCCCTTATGCCACTTGCCAGTATTTTAATAGACCAGAACTGCTTTGTTACATTCAACAGGGTATTTTTATATACTGTATAATCTAAAATTACACAGCCTGCTACACACCAGGAAGCCTTTAGCAAATACGACTTACTAGCCAATTAACCAAGGTATGTTTACACTTCTGTTTTACTAACTGCAGACAGACTCCCCACCTTGAAGACAATTATTTTCCACTGCAAATTAGATCAAAGTTATGCTTCTAGCTTGTAATTGTGATTTTAATAACCACAGTCTGAAAGGTTCTAGTTTTTCATGCTTTCATTCAATGAATTTAAAGATCAGATACTATAGGTTGTACAACCTATAATAGCATTCACGCAGGCACCATGACAGAATAAAAAAAAATAAAGCAAATGCATTTTTAAGTTTTTTTTGTCTAACTTTTTGTTTAATGGCATTTTCCTTTGCTTCTGCAGATCATAAAGTCCTTCACAAGAGCGAAAAAGCATCCTTTTCTCTTTCTTATACAGTAGATGCCAAAAGTATAGCAACAAGACAAAAACCTCAATAGGAACTTTTATTGATGAACACAATAAATTCAGATTTGGAGAATTTGCCAAGGATGAAAGAGAAAACTCATTCCAAAGGCAGGTTCACTCCAGGATTTCCCTGGCACTGGCGGACAAGCAGGGAGTATGTAGCCCAGGAAACACCATCCCTGCTACTCCCAGCAGAAGCTCCTGGCTGTGGCTGACCCAGCAGTGCCTTTCTGTGGCCTGAGCTGGGAGTCACTGGTTTAACCCCTGCACCAGGGCCTGTGACGGCTGCTCCCCTGCTCCAGCTCTGGGGTGGCCCCACTGGGGAAAGGTGACACCCCTCAACCCTATGAGCACCTCAGAGTGCTGAGGACTTGCTGCCACCCTCTCCACTCCTTCCTGAGGAGGACTTAAACTGGCATCCTCAGGACTGAGACGAATACTGGAACAGTGAATATGGTAACATAGAAAAGAGGTATATATTTTAGACTTTCTTTTTAAAGAAAACAAACTGTATTACTAATGATGTTTTCCCTTACTAATGTGATAACTTGGACTATTAGATAGTTAAAACATTATGTAGGCATACCAATAAATTCTTAGCTTCATAGGCATGGAGCATTCCCTTCTGCCCATTGCAACATTTTAGTCTACCAAGTACACTGGCAGTTCCTGACTTTGTCATCACTGACAGTCAGCTGCCTTTTGCCCAAAACGTTTCTTTTTCATGCATTCCAGCTTCTCTGTCTTATCAACAACCTCTGCAACAAAGACCAGAAATGAACCCATCCCAAGGCTGCATAACAGGTGGACCTGGGTTATAAGTGTCCTGGTTTTGGCTGGACAGAGCTAAATTCTTAGCAGCTGGTACAATGCTGTGTTTTGGATTTAGTATGAGAACAATGTTGATAACACACAGATGTTTTTATTTGTTGCCTCATGATGTTTATACTAAGTCAAGGACCTTTCAGTGTCTCAGGCCCTGCCAGCGAGAGGGCTGGAGGGGCACATACAGTTGGGAGGGGACACAGCCAGGACAGCTGACCCGAACTAGCCAAAGGGACGTTCCATATCATATGACATTGTGCTCAGCATATAAAGCTGGGGGAAGAAGGAATGGAGGGACACTCAGAGTTACGGTGTTTTTCATCCCAAGTAACCATTACACCTGATGGAGCCCTGCTTTCCTGGAGATGGCTGAACACCTGCCTGCCAATGGGAAGTGGTGAATGAATTCCTTGTCTTGCTTAGCTTGCCTATGCGGCTTTTGCTTTGCCTAGTAAACTGTCTTTATCTCAACCTATGAGTTTTCTCACATCTACTCTTCTGATTCTCTCCCCCATCCCACTGTGGGGGAGTGAGCGAGTGACTGTGTGGGGCTTAGTTGTCAGCCGGGGTTAAATCATGACAAAGAGGAATGACAGAGGAGGAGGAAAGGAACACTAGCAAGGAAAATAGGCAGAAAGAGCAGTCAGACACCTAATTTGTTCTCCATGAGTTCTTTTTTCTTATCGTTCTATTACAAATATTTTCCTACTGCAACAATATATTGCATAAACCTATCTCTACCAATCCTAAAATAGCTTTTTAAATGTGTTTCTCCTTAAGTAAAATTTAAATTAATGAAGCTCACTTGAATAGCAATAAATTTCTCCATGGTGTGCATCAACAGGCACTTTAATGTTTGAAAGCACTCTGCCTCTGGCTTTTTGCTCCCTGCTGTACTTACAGCATTAACCAATGACCTATTAACACAGCTTGGAATGGTTTAATATTATATCAAAATACTTAATTCTCTTTGGATTTCAATTTAAAATGTTTTGTGGGCAATAAGTTTCCCTAAAAGAAATAAAAATAAAAAAGATAACGTTACTTTTTTTTAGCCTCTTTGACATTCAGTATATATACATAATCATTCCTATTACTGTGATCCACATTCTGTTTTTCTGAAGATCTCTGCATATTGAAGACAAAACAGGACCTTCTCACATTGGGATCAAAAGACATTTACTAACAATGAATACACTTGTAATAGTCTGAGTAGCTATATACCATGCTGAAGTAGTAGAAATTGCTTCCAAAACAGAAAACAACAGTAAACTTCTAACTCAGCCCAACAGAAGTGGAAACCTAGCTCTACAGAACAGATACCAGAATGTGTTAAATCATAAGACACTTCCACCTGACTTGTGACCACTTGAAACTTGAGAAATACACTATGCTAAGAATCAAGCTACCATGAAAGTAACGGTATATTATTCAGGGATAACCTAAATTCTACACTTTGCTGCTGCTGCCTCTCTGTTTTCATCCAATGGGGAAAACAAAGAAACCCCAAAACTATGAGGCAGATCAAAAAGTGTGTGTCAAGGGCAGAAACCAGTAAGCAGCAAACAAAGTTGTTCCTGGTGACTTTGAGTCCTAATTATTCAGACATTAAAGAACAGGAGGTTGTCCCTTGCTGCAGGTTGCTGCAGAAGATTATCGCCCAGCAAATAAAATCCTGCAAAGCAAAAATCCATGGATCCAAGCTTGCACAGGAAACAAAAGGGACAGGGATTACTGCCCTTGAGGCAGTTCTCACCACACAGTAAGGAGTGTATGGTACCAACTGAACAGTCTGGTCATTCAAGAGAGGAAGCAAGTCTTGAAACTGAGCAGCTACTTCACTCCCAAAGCACCAGAGATAATACTTGTATTGTTGAGTGAAGAACTCTCCTCATAACGTCCTCATGAAGCCATAATGGAAGGCCAGGCATACAAATAGCAATGTAATTCACACAAAAGGAACAATTTTGATCAGTGATGCTTCTGTATGTTCAGATGGACAGCTTGTCAGAGATGCATCAATATTTGTATGAATCCTTGTCCACTGAAAACATGGCAGTTCAGTCATTTGGGCACACAATACACTGGACTTTGGCTCAGACCTGGTCAGAAGTACAAACACGAGCCAAGAGTACAGGACTGCCAAGAGTACTGCCAAGCGTACAGAAATGAAATGGAAACAAGCTAATAATTAAATTCAAAATGCTTTAAAATGGCTTATCAGGTATCATGCTCTGTACTGCTGATATCTTAAATGTTCCTGAACAGGCAAAACAGAGTCTGATCTTAGGGTAAAACTAAGTTAAGACTGAAAAGGGCAATTTTGGGAG
Source organism: Ibycter americanus (assembly GCA_035590275.1). Taxonomy (NCBI): domain Eukaryota; kingdom Metazoa; phylum Chordata; class Aves; order Falconiformes; family Falconidae; genus Ibycter; species Ibycter americanus. The sequence continues at coordinate 13,286,944 of JAVJGI010000062.1, forward strand.
CTTGAATAGAGCCTAACACAAATCTGTATGTGTAGGTTTTCTTGCCAATCCCATAGCGACAAAAAGACGCATAAATTCAGTCATACAATTAATTACAGTGGATGGCAAATTGCAGTGAGACAATGTACAATAAAAGGATAATGAATGCTGTGCTGTACAAGAAATAATATCAATGGATACAGAAATTTCCCAGGAAGGAAACTAAAAAATTAACATTAACTTGTTTCTGCTTGGATACTGCCATGGCAAGGACATTTAAATATAGTTAGTTGTATGCTAATAATAATTCAATTTAGAAGCAAAAGAAAACAACAAAATGAGGAACAGAGCACAATCAAAATGTGAAATGTAGGCTGAAAACCATTAGATAACTTACAGAGTTCCCATTTCTTTGTGACTAGCCAGCAAAGTCATCAAGAAGATGTCTATTTCATGTAGAACATATTACAAAACATCCAATCACAGTCTGTTACTCTCCTTTACATAATCTGGCAATAAATCATGTATCCTGTATGTTTGGAATGGTCTGGGGTCTTGCTGCCTCTCCACCCCTAATTATTAATCTAACCAGGCCATCATTGACAGCAAGTGCTACTGAAAACTTGCATAAACGCAGAGGTGAAGAAAAAATGGCACTAAACCCTCAGAGAATGTAGCATTTAACTCCACCATGGTAGGCACTATTCAAGGCAGCATTCATTTGCTCCCCACTCCCAAACACAAAAAAACCCATCCCAAAGATAGGAAGTAGCAAGCACTGGTCAGTTATAAGGAAGGTTCGAATTAGGCAGCTTTCTAGCTGTTTGCTGTACCACCTCTGACTTCAACCTGATGATTGGTTGAATTCTGTGAACTGACATTGACAAATATCGATTGAATATCATTAGGCTAAGATGCTGGATGTACATAATCCTGCTCAGGCTCTAAATATTCAGTGAAGTATCAGAGTGGCTGGTGATAAACAGATCAAATTTTGACTTACAGATAATAGGCCACTACCATAAAAAAAAATAATCTATTTGTATAAATCCTGAACCATTTATTTTTCATGAATCTCAAGCTTAATAATTTTGAGTTTTATATATAAACTAAAATTTTTTTACTTGCTAATTACCGACCATGTCAGACATGGCCTCATGCTAAGTTGTCATCATTTAGTGGTAGACTTGGCAGCCCTGTGTTAATGGTTGGACTTGAAGATCTTAAACATCTTTTCCAACCTAAATCATTCTACGATTCTATGTAATTTGCTATCAGTGATGCACAGAAGTTGAAAAGGGTCATTGACTGTTGGATGGTTTTTGAATGAATGCGATGAAGGTTTCTTTCCAAAACAAACAGAAGACCAGAACTGGAGGGGACCACAGACACCTACATGCTTTATTTGGAGGTACTATGCTTAGTATGGTAAATATTGCTAATTGGCTGTGAGATGGAATGGTAAAAAAAAAAAAAGAAAAAAAAAAGAAAAAAGGGACTTCCGAAGTCTCCTTTCTCATCTTAGTAGCAGTAATAGTCTCAATGCAATGGATCATGCCAGGAGCAGAAGAGCAGTTTCCCAAATAAATGTTAGGAAACTTCCTATGTTGGCAACATAGGCTAACCCTAACACTGACAATTGTTCTGTATATGCAGACCTCAGATCAGCAAAAAATCATTATTTAGTTTGAAAACTGCCTGCAATCCTTCAAGATTCACCTGCGCTATAGAAACTAACATGCTTGAACTTTTTTTTCCACCTAGGAAAAAAGATACAGCTAGTACCAAAAGTGAAATACATATTGGAGGAGAGGAGTTGGAGGTAGATGACACTATCAAGGAATTTACTTAATTTCAACTGACTGTGTGGATAAACCCTCTCAGAACCGGACCCATTTCAGCCAGGTATTGCAGTCCTAGGAACAGCGCTGACTGTCTTCATGAACTATTTCAGATCATGTATTCAACAGTGTGCTGTGAGGGAGGATGCTGCATTAGGACACCTCCATCCTAAACTCTGTGTTGACATTCCAGGTATCTTCCTCTCACATCGCATTCCCTGAACTCCAAATTCCTATCCACTGTCTTTCTGGGTGATCTGCAACAGTTTATTCAATGCCCTCTCAGCACAATAAAAACATATTTCCAGACATGTCCTAATCCAGCATCCTCCAACCAAATTTAGGGAATAGAGTATGAAGGGAAAACATCTCATATACTGACTTTTATTATTAGGAAACCCCCAGGCTAAATAACACAGGAATGTCATGGTAATCCTTACAGAACAAAAATACAGAATAGGCCCAAGGAAATGAGCACCAACTGGTCTGTCCTAGGATCTTGCCAATGTCGAATGCCTCTTTTCACAACTAAGAAAGTTTCTCATAAGAGTGATGTCAAAGAATATACAGTGTTGAGGTCATACGAGTGAATTCATATCTTCCTACTGATGACTGCAAGGATGAATCCACCACACAGGATTCTGTCCATCAGCATTGATGTACAAATATCATATGGGAAAATCCTTGTCACAGATGACATACACTACTACATTTTTGGATACGGGAACAGGCAATAGGACATGCTGACGGGGTTGGGTAGACATGTGACTCTCAGGCAGATAAACTGTGTTCTATGCAGCTGATGAGGGGACTCCAAAGTCAGGCAGCTGCAGGCTGCCTGGCAGGAAGTGCACGCACAGAACCAGGGACTGACTGATAACGGATTTAACCTGTGCACAGGGAGATTCTTTAAGGAATAACAAAATTAATAAAGTTTCTATTTAAGAAAGATAAGCCCAAGAAAGATTTGAAAGAGAGAATTCAACAGGTATTTTACCTTTTCACCTTTATTTCCTTTCTGGCCTGGCAAACCGGCTACTCCTGGCAATCCTGCTTCTCCCTGATTTTAAAAGAAATCAAAAATCAACAAAGAAGGAGACCCAAAATATGTATTTGGTTTGGTTTTCTTGTCTTTATCACAAAAGCCTAACAGAGAAAATTGTTCAGAATAAATACAGCACAACACCCAGGAGAAGGATTTTTAAAAAAACATTATTTAGAAAATAATTTATTCTCAAGTAAAAACATTTACACTAAATAAAATGCCTAAACATAACTGTCATTTTTACTACAGACTTTTTTTCGGCTGTGTATTTAAACAATTAAACCTTACAGACCTCTGCAACTCTAACTAAATCTAAAATGTACTTTCTTAACTGGGAAATACAATGTAAGTACATTACAACACTGGAAACCAGTAAAATATTTTTCATAATGACAAAAAACAGAATTCAACCTTTTTTTATATATATATATTTAATACCTAGCAGAATTAAACAGTATGATGCACTAAAAAGCAATAGGAAAGGCTCATACTTTATTTGGAAAGCAGTGGCATCTCTCTCTAGATTCTTGCGGCATTCCTGGAAGTGTGTATATTTTGCTGGCATGAACAGTCACTGGCGATGAAGTCGTAGTAAGTAACTTCTCCTCATGTGGGCACTAAAATAAAAAGATTTTCTGATTTTTGGTCCACTTTGGTTAACAGATAAATACCATCCAAACCCTATTTTTAAGTTACTTTCTGTTTTAGTACTCCTGTATACACCATATTACAAAGAAGCCATAACAATTGCCAAACAGAGAAAAAAGCTGTAGCAAAATAAAGTCTAGACATTGTGATTCTTCTGTACTAAAATCAATGCCAGTTAAAACTGATCTAACTGTCCCACTGCTTACTTCCAAAAGAGCCCAGACAGAGGAATAAAGTCCCCCGAAATTAGAAGTAGTGAAGCAGAAAATGCCCATGGGGGGGGGAGGGGGGGGGGGAAGAGGGTACTTCTCAGTCTCATCCCATCCTCCATCACCCACCCTGAAATACCAAATGTCACAGTGTGAGGGGAATTTTTTTTTTTTTTTTTTTTTGTAATTAAATACTCTGGGCATGCACAGTTTGGAAACAAACAAAAAGCCCTGAAGCCAATATTCACCTGCTTGTAACTCATGAGAGCTGAGCCAACCTGAAAATATACTACAGAACAAGTCAACAGAACCTGATAAATTTTAGAAGCTCTCACTAAGATGTAATGAAGTCTCCCGTAAGCCTTCTGTCAGAGAAATTCCCATAGGATTTACAGCTTAGTGCAGAAATTTGTATCCAAGGATAAATTTCTTCCTTTAGATTACTGAAAATGTAGCCCTTACAATTGGTAAGGCAGTAATGAAAAAATAAATCAGAAAATGTAATGCTCATTTCAATATGAAAGTCATTAAGAAGTAAACCACCATTTTTTACATCTTCAACTTAAGACATACGAATGAAACTGAAGGTGATTTTAGCTATATAGTTGAATGACTGTTTAAGATGTGATTAGTAAAGCCTATCCTTGATCTTTTTGTGCTCATATATAATTAGGTTTTATTTTGTTTTTACTTTTTTGCTACTGTGTCATAACTGCTAAATAAATTGTATTTCCATGCACAAAGTGGAACATACAGAAGTTTATACATTCAAGAGAAAGCCTGCACTATTATCAGGAACATATTTTGAAATATATTTGAACAATCAGTTATTATTTAAAATTTAAATTTCCCTTGATAAATTAGATCCAGCCTCTTCCATGCTCCTGAGCACCTATCAGTTGTCAGTTCCCACATTCTTCTGCTTCTCTGTTCTTGGGCAGCTTTATCCCTCCACTCCAGGTACCCTTTTCTCCCATCTTTGTAGATGGAATCAATTAGTCCTTGTGCATGCTCTGGGGTTTTTTGCTGACTGCGAGCTGGGTGATGATGGTACTACTGCCCATTATCTCAGAGGTTCCTGCTCTTACAGACTATTTATTCATAACTAGCAGATCAATATTTTAACATATTTTTTCTGCATTTTTTTCTTTTTTTTTTCTCTAAATGGGCTTGATACAGAAAAAAAATCACATCTGCAACTTCAAGTGTTCTTATAGTTCCTAGTGTCCTCCAGTTCACACTGATTCTATCAAAACAAAAGAGAAAAGTGAACCCTCAAAAGTAAATCAGTTTCCCCTTACGTTAAACAATATATACACCTTAGTGTGTGTATTATAAATAACAAAGTATCTGTCAAGTATGAAATATCCATTCTTTCACATTAGTGTATTGAAATAAGGGAAACACCCTCAACACCTTCCTATTCTTCTTCCCTTCTACTGTCCTGCAGACTCCTTCATGGACTTTGTTTGTCACCTGTTATGCTTCACTAGACGGAACTGTTATTGAAATGGCCTCTATTATTTGAAGCCATCCTCAGGTCACTGCGGTGGTTTCCTACTCTCTGAGACTTCCTTAGTTACTAATTAGGCACTAATCAATGTTAAGAAATGCATTTAAAAAGCACTAGCAGCATCTGTGCCTTTTACTGAAGTTCCACTGTGCCATCTAGTTAGGCAGCAAGAAACAACGTACTATGACTCCAGACACAGGATTCATTTTTAGGAGGTAACTAATCTAACACTTCTATTGCAATTTCTTTAGGAGTCTTTAGTAAGAAACAATGAAGCAATTTCTTTTGTATTAACATTTGCATTTTAACAAATAACTTACCAGGTCTGCAGATATTTCACAACATGTATCTTCCCTTGCAAGTTTTGGATTACAATAAACTGTTATGCGGTGAAGTTCAATCTATTAAGAAATACAGAAGAGATTAATATAAGATGTAAAAAGTCACGTGCTACAGCATGCATTTTCTTATCTTGGCACAACAAACTTTCTCTGTGAAACACTGCATATTTCTGAAATGCTGGAAAAAGGGACAAATCCAAAATAATTACATAGCTCCTCACTTCAGGAACAAATTACGTAGCCTACTACTTTTATTTACTTTTCTTTAAGTACTTTTTAATTACTTTTACTATGGCATTTTAGATTTAATTTATCCTCATGTAAGTTGCATCCCTCTGTATGGCTCTTGCTGTGCTACACAGGCATTTTAGCCCTCTAGACATCCTCTGCAAAACTTTTCAGGAACGTAATTTTCTCCTGCAGTGAACTAGAATAAAGCACTCTCACACATACATCTTCCATCACTTTGGACAGACCTTTGCCTGGACCTTGCCAATAAATCACTTAAAGAGCAAAAAATCACAAATCTTGTACATAAAGCTTCTGTTTCAGAGATTTTTGGCAGATTACAAGATGAATGGCATCTGATTTAAACTAGCTAATCTTGCCCTTGTATGCCTCTTTCTGCATCTGTGTTGTACCCTCTTATTCTCTTCCTTGCACTTGGTGTTGAGAAGAGTGACTGTTGGTACAGGATCTGCTCTGCTGCCTTCATCAGCTTTATGCCCATAATATTTTCCTGTAAATGTAGAAATCGCAATTGACAGTCTCCACTCAGAATTATCAACCCTGTACCATGCAACCAACACAAGATAAAAAGAATCTGCTCCTTCTCCTGCATGCTATGTGGAAATGAGGAGATGGTACACACATTTCAAATACAGTTGAACTCAGCTTAGAAAACAAAATGAAGCACGAGCTTGGTCCCATGAAATAAGAGCTCTGAGTCCAGGCCAAAGTGTTTAGCATCTCAGAGGACTGATTCCTCCCACAGTGCTAGATTAGAGTTACAATGTGCTGTTTTCATCTGGAACTGTACAGTGTACATAATATAGCTGAAACTTTCAGATGGTCACCATAAACTCCAAGTCAGATGCTTTCAACCTGCTAACTGGATGTCAGCATACTTAAAACAAACTGATATTTCCTGGAACTTTCAAATTACTTGCTGTGAGCTCTCTGCACAACGAAACAGAGAAGAGCATCGCTGGGAGAAAACACAGCCCAGAATATTATGGAGTTGCCTCGGGTAATTTTTGCACCAAAGGCTGCGGGAAACTTCCAGCCAATTCCTAGTCCCTCCCATTTGGAGGAGGGAGTGACAACTATGAACAATGTGCCCCTATTTCTGCATAGCTGAATTACCCTGGAATATGATACAATCGTGATACAGAGGTAATCCTTATTTCCTTTGTCTCCCCTTTATCAAAGGGAGACAAAGTGTAGCAGATGACTGATACAAAGTCATAAATAAATCTCACAAAAATTTAAAGAAAAATATTACTACTGGAAGTTATTTCTACATGTAGTAATAATATGTCTACAGTAACCATGTGGCTCTTACTCCAAAGCGAATGCAGAAAAACAGACTCCTGAAACTAGGACCAAGTTTTTGTAGTTACTTTGGTAACAGAAGATCTGCCTTAGCAGATGCTACAGCACTGAATACTGTTTGGAGAAAAAGACTTCAGGACTTCAAATTAAGAATATACACTTGAAATTAATAACCAGTTTTGAACCTTTTACCTACATAATTCTTTACGATTGTGTTAGTAAAAGCACAGCTAAAACATGATTTCAAGTTATCTGGTTTTCCTTTCATACTACTCACATCTACAGGCTTATCATCCCCAGCGCGAGAAGCAATCAGAGTCCTTCCCTGCAAGTCAATGGTGAATTTTTCAACAGTCTGCTTTCTCTCAATTAAATTACAATCCAAATAGAGGGAAATGATCCCCGACTGCACACTAATACCAAGCTTATGCCACTGACGATCAAACAACGGATAAATTTCTCGACTCTTAAAAGTGTAGTGCAGTATATTTCCCTGAGCAGATTTGGTCATACACTCCACCACCTTTTTTGTACCATCCAGAAGGACAGAGATCTGAAAGCAAAATAAAATAAAATAAATTGTTATTGAAAAGTCACAAGTATGAGAATGAAATGCATATATAATAGTTATAATACAGAATTATGTTATGAAGCATTCTTCTACGTAACTTTGTAAATACGTATCAGCTATAAAACATAATATGCCTTCTTAACCTATTTTGCAGTCTTAATTCAATACATTTTGTTAAATATCTGTCATGCCTATAATAAAATCATCAAATATTTCAGAGCAGTCTGTCTATTCCCTATAAACTGTAGTTAAATCTAGTGGTGAAACACTAAGTTATATTTGCCATATTATATAAGGGGAAAAAAAGAAACTTAATGAAAAAAAAAAATATCAAAGACAACTCTAACCTCAGGCGTATCATACTGATTTAAAACTTGCCATATATACCAACGCTCTTTCTTGGTATTTCGCCGTACACGGAACGTAGTAACTAGAGAATATTCCTCAGGAAGCCCATTTGGAAATACTTGCCTACAATAGGAGAGAGAAAAAAAAATGATTTCTTGTTACCCTTATACACACAAACGCTGCTTAAAAGGAATGAACACAAATAATACCTGGTGAAAACAAGGAGCCAAACGCTCACTCACACTTGTACAAATTCACAGGCTTCAGCAATCAGAAGTGCCTGTTCTCAAAAGTACAATTCAGTCTATTTACGTGAATAAACAACTAAAGATTTCACTAAGAATTTTTTTGTTCTAGTTTTTTTTAAAATCTGTGATTACCATCAATAGAGGTCTTAAAAGAACTGCTGCAAAGTGAATGCCACACATAAACGTATTTTAAAATACTGCTTTTCCCAATTTATTGCTTGGGATACTGAAACAAGTTTCCCAGAGGATTTGTGGAATAATCCCCATCCTTGGAGACTTTCAAAACACAGCTGGAGAGGGCTCATAATAACCTGATCTAACTTTCAAGTTGGTCCTGCTTTGAGCAGAGGGTTTGGTCCAGCAGCCTCAACAGGCAATGACTCAGACATCTTGAGTATCAGAACAGCTGGACTTTAGCCCGCTTGAACAAAAATAAGGAATGCATTTCTGAATGAGTGACTTGCTGTTGTCTGATTTTGTTATTCCTTTCTTACCTGAGATATGTCAACAGCTCTAAAAAGACGTCTAACTTGCTGTGTCACAGAATGCAAAACGACACCACTTCTACAAACTATTTGATAAGTTTGTGTTTAAGAAAAAAATGAAATTAGTCTGTAACTCAACTCTACAGACTTTGGTAATCACTACATATATACTAATTGTGTACTAAAAAATTAGGATGGTGCTATCAACTTTCTTCTTTTGAAGTGTCTGCATTTCGAATTATTTCTTTTCTAAGACAGAGACGAGACAAATGAAAACTATGGATGCAAACACCACACAACACACGAGTAGCTAAAGTGTTAACATTGCTGTTTGCTGAAAACTGTCAGGATTGCCCAGCTAGCCACATTGCAAAAGGCATTCCCTGGATCAGAGCAGAGGAAACCCAAGGGCCCCACGCAGCAGAAATATTTCCTCTGTTTTTCTTCCTACAATCATGTGAAGTAAATGGTTTAGTTCTAAAAAACTACAAATGAGATTATAATTACACAATAACATGCTATAAAGGCTTTATTAAAAAAGCTAAAAACAAAACAAAGGGAAAGAAAAGAAAAAGAAAAAAGAAAAAAAAGAGGAAAGCACCAGCTGACAAGACAGTAACACCACAACCCTGCTGGAAATCGGTGCACTTCAATTAACTTAGGATCTCAGGAAAAATGCCTTCTGTGTAGAAAAGCCTGCTCTAAATCCTGCCAAAGAGCTTCTTTATGGACTAACACCTATTTAGGTCCCTTATGTGGGAATTACACTACTTTGGCTTATTTCCCACAGCTGATTCCTGTTTTATCCCAGCACCAAATTGGCTGCTTTCCCACATTGTTAGTGGACCCACATGCTCTGTTGTTCAGCTATAGATGTTTAAACGTCAAAAGGCAAGGCAAGAGTGAATAGGCTTTGCGGGACTTAGATCCAAGTTTCATACTACTCTGTATTTTAATTATAGCATAACAACATGTTTATTCTTTATAAAGAAAATACCTTCATCGGGCATCAGTAATACAGAAGTGCATCTCTGCAGAACAGTAAACTATCTGGACATGGGATCAGCCCTATGGTTTACAGCACCCTGGGCAAGCTAAGGAGATGGCATCTCAGGTTTACAGCTGTAAATGACAGGATATCTGGCTGTGGGAATATCTGATTAGCTCTCCAAAAATCTATTAATTTTCCTAGCTAAGTTCCATATTGGGAGACACAGGGGAGTTTACATTAATGGGCAAAGGGCAGCCAGCTGTAGAGGGGAAATGATCAGAAATCTTCATCAAATGAAAGGAGGAGAAACCATGGCTGGTATAATAAGTCTGCAAAACAAATGGAAGTAGGGTCTGGACACGGTAGGCATTCTAGTACATATAGAGCAATTTTTTGGATTTGTTTTTGTTGGTTTTTTTTACCACCATTGCTTTCTACTGTAAGCCTCCCTGAAACTTTAAGAGCCATCTAAATGAATGACAATATGAGTCTTCTAAAATTAAAGTGTTTCTTTCAGAATTTTCTCAGAAAAAATTTGGTTTTGTCTGAGCGCACATGATATAAAATTACCTTCCTTAACTGTTTATCAAATCATTTAGGAAACAGGAAAATAATTAAGGTATGGGCCAGCATTATGAAAATGGGCAGGAATTCACTCTAGCTTCTCTTACCTTTGAACTGACAGAGAAAACTGTATTGGGAGAAAGGAGAAAAGCAGACAAGGTCAAATTCATTCCTAAGAGCATTACACTGATTTCAGTGAAGTTCACTAAAGAGTAAAATTTAAGGAGAATTGGACCAAGGATAACTTCAGTTCAATTCACAAAATAATTTAGGTAGGAAGGTACCTCTGGAGGCCAACGGATCTAAACCCCTGCCCAAAGCAGGACCAACCTAAAATTACGTAAGTCCTGTCCAGCTGAGTTTTGAAAGTCTCCAAGAACGGAGGTTATTCCACAGCCCCCTGGGAAATGTGTTCCAGTGTCTGGCCAACAAACAGCACAAATTTGGTATACAACTATTGCATACCGAAGACATAACTTCACAAGCAATATCTTTATTCTGAAAAGAGTTCTCATTGTGTAAATGTATCATCTTTCCTTGGTGATCAAAAAGTCATTAACAGGTGCTTTAAAGTAGACACTTAATGCTCAACCCTTCCAGCTAGATGGTGAATGCTAAAGGGAAAAAATGAAGTGATAAAATACTTAGAAAACTAGCATACTATCTACTATTATACACAATTTCTCCTATGTTCTTGCTCCCTGGATGGATTCAAGTGAACGTAGTAGAATAAAGAGCATGCAACTAGCATTGAAATGACTTAGGTACAGATGATAAGTAAGATACTATAGCAAAATTTAAATATTAACCATGGTATCTTCTACTCTGTAAAGCTCAGTTAAAAACTCCTCAGAAATACACAAAATATGTATATGTTTTAAACAATAAACATATAATGACATTTATGGGGGGGTGTGGGGAGCCCTAACAGAAACATGAACACAAAACCTCATATTGGAACATGAGAAAAGCCAAAACAAAATTTTGCAGGATACTGAATTTGAAATTCAGTTCTTTGAACATTTAATATACTGTTTTGCCTGATTGTATCTACTAACATTTAAAAACTAATGAGATGTCATGTGCAGGGTGAAAACCATAAAGCAGCAGCATTAAGTGTTAATGAAAAATACAAAAGCAAGTTGTTCTACATGTCCACAGCTCAACAAGTACTTCCTCACAGAGTATTTACCCTTTCCATGTGGCACAGGGGAAGAACAATAGGAAAAGGAGAGAGGATAAGGATGAAGGAAACCTGTACGAAGCTCACCTCAAAGTCTACAGATGTAAAGCACAAATATAGGGAATGTTAACTTAGGGTAGTACATCATGTTGTATTAGCCAAAAGCAATAAGAGAAGTGACAGGTCTTAAAGACCTAACATTACAGAAATATGGGCAGTAATGAATAAGTGTGCAAATTCATTTATAAAGACAAGAAAGAACTTACAAGTTAAAACAGACAAGCAAATGAGGGTATCCTTGGATCTGGTCTCTGAACCAGAGGTTGCTTATGGTTTTTTTGGATAAAATTGTCTGAACCAAAATACATAATCAGACTTGGAAGCAAAAACGTGATTCTGAGATTTTCCTCTCCCAGGAAATCCTTAACAGTGGGACAACAGTCAAGTTTTCCCATTCCTGTTGAGCTTCCTTAGCCTGGGGCAATTCAAACCAGACATCCTCCCTTCAACGCTATCGAAAAGGTCCTTGCTCTCTCTTCTACACTGACAGTGCTCACGACTGCTGTGGTTTCTGTTGAATTCAATGCTGTCCAAGCTTATTATGTACAATTTACACACAGTCAATCGCTTAGGCCTCTAGGGACATAGGCAGTGTTCAGGCATCTCTACATACATCTTTGAGTCATAATGAAACTTGGGTGGGAGTTACATGCCTGGCTGCTTAAGCAGCTTCCTTAGAACTTATGCCCAGATGCTGGGAGAAGTCTGTTGTCCAAAATAATTCATTTTAGGTGCCACTTGGGGTTAGGTGGTGCTTGAGAGTGGGCAAATTGAATCATTCTCTGAGATTCAGGAGCTCGAAGTCGGACTAAATTACACTTTAAGTGGTATTTAGACAGTTTGATTTTCTCCCTCTCTTCATGTTGTCAGTAGTATATAATAAAAAATGAAAGCTGATGAATGGAGCACTGTGTTCTCAAAGCAAAGCACACCCTTGGTGGAAAGTGCTGAAAACAATAGCAGGAACTGAAGCACATGAACTGAACACACAGGCTTGAATTTACACCACTCTAGCCTGCTGGATTGAGGTGTACTGTAAGTGAGAGAGGCCCCAGCTGGCAGACTGAGGAGACCAGAGATAACAAGCAGGAAAAACCCTAACAATACAAGGTTCTAGATTGTATATGTATACGTTACAAGTTCAGACATTCAGGATTCTCTTAACATTCCACAGGCTGAAGCATCAGGCAGATGCATCCAGAATGTTAATAAATACATACTGATGTTCCTGCAACGATTACATGCCACTATCAAAGCACATGTACACTCAGAGCTGCAAAGGCTTTTGTTGCGTTCTCCTCTTTTTTTCTGGATTAAATATAGCTATAATTTTCCCTAAAAATAGGTGGTCTGGCCCAAGCACAGCATAGACTGTACATTATGAGGTTACAAGAAGAGCAGTTTCAGGAACTTTGCATGAAATTTAAACTGTATTTGTGCATACCTTCCACTGTTTGTAATGATCAAGTATAGACTGATTTTTGGCAATATATTTGCTTATTCATTTGTTTCCTGAAAAGTTCTGAAATGCAGATACCAGCTGGTTCTCCTAGTGCTATCATGCTAAAAGAAGTAATTATGAATGAATTAACTGTGTATTCACTGTGCTATAAACAGTTTTGGTTCTATCTTTGTAAAGCAGCATTGAGTTACCCATATCAAATTTAGTAAGGCAATCCTTTATTTATCTTTTGTTTTTATTTTTTAAAAAAGCACTAATGGAAAAGCAGCATCTATTTTTAAATCTTATGAACTCTTAATTGTTCCATATCGAATGAGAATACACTACAGTATATGATAAACTTCCGTATTTACAAGCACCAGTGAAGTCTCCAGCTTGCTGAATACCTTCCAAGAAGAGAAAGATGAGCCCACTTACATTTCCTGAGAGTGCAGTGAGACATGTTTAGAGCTTATGGCAAGACATATCTTTTCCAGCTGACATATACCATTACCTGGTAATGTCACTTGTAATATGACAATGTTACAATAATTTGGTGACCAGAGCTCAAGGAGTTGGTTTAGACAACTTTCCTATGGTGGGTGGTAATGATTTATTTAGTACTATGTTGATGGAGACACTGAAATCTTAACCTTTTCATGTTTGCTAGGAGATTTAAACTGAGATCCACTATGAATAAAAAAAAAGCTCAGGTGACTAAACACGAAAAAAAGCTCCACGTTTCTCAGTATTTCTAAATCAAATGACTGCATTTTTGATTCTCAGTTTTTGCCTAACAAGTGGTACAACGGGAGAAGGGGAAATAACTAACTAGAACAATTTACTAATCTCTGCCTAGAAAATGTATTTTAAATTCTTTTCAAATAAAAGAACAGCTGTTTGTTACTCAGAATAAGAAATAATTTCCTTCCCATCCATCTTCCTCAAATCACATTAAGATGCACTACACAGTTTCATGTTACATTAGGCCTCAAGTTGTTTTCATGATACACTATATGATGCAACTCTAGGGAAACTATTCAGACAGCTTAAGAGTTATTAATTACTTAGGGAGAGCTCAACCCACTGAGAAAAAGGTGCTACTGAAAGCAAAGCTGCAAATTATTTTAACACTGAAAAAAGGGATTTACCTAATATTTCATATACTTCAGCACTCCTCTGCTTTCATTTACTGAAAAGGTATAGATTAGGTGTCACTTTTAATACACAGGTGGTTTAGAAATTATTTATTTTGAAAAGTCAATGTTATTGCTATCAAAATTTTATAGGCCATTTAAAAAAAAGGATTGGTTTGAAAGAGAAATAGAAATACCAAAACTGTTATGTCTGCACAGAGTACTTTTCCCTTAGAATTTCTAGCAGTATTCTGTATCCTCATTTACAGGAACTACTGGTAAACTCCTAGCCCTAATTAAACCAAAGGTCAGTTTTCCATTGATTCTCAAGAGGTCAGGCTAAGAAAAATAGGTCTGCTTTCCAAGTTTGGCCAATTTCTGAGCATTTTAAGTTTTCTGGCAAAAAAATACATCAGTCAGCAGCAATAAGAACAACAGACTTAAAAGTAGTAACAAATAATAAAGGACAGTGGAAATGCAACAATTTTTCTTCTCATTTTCTAAAGCAGAATTCTGCAGCTTGATAAAATTTTGAAAAAAAATCAGGTCAATATTTAGGCTTTTGGAGCCTTATCTTGTGGAAGGCAACTTTCGGCACTTCTGATACAGTTATACACTTGCCTTGCTCAACCTGAATATTTGTTTTATGAACCAAACAGGTCTCAGAGCAATCTGTGAACTTTCCTTGTAACTGGAAAATAAAAATAACCTTCTCTCTCTCTCTCTCTCTCCCCTTTTCAATAATGAATATATTTTAAAATGTGAAAAGACGACAAAATGGGTTCAGAAACTAGTAAGAGTATCACATCATAAAACACTGTATTTAAAGAACACGGTTTCCCATTCCAAAATACCACACTTTACCCTTAATGTTACACAGCAAATTAAGCTGCTCTGATCAGTAGTAAGCATCTTTCCACACAGAGGCACACACGGTGGCAAAGAGCAACAGCCATACCACCAGCGAATATTGTGAAGGAAGATGAGTCAGGCAAGAGGAGAAAGCCAGAGACCGACTACTTCAGCAAGCTAAAACTTTTACTCAAAGTAATCGCATACTCCAAAGGATCCTCCCACACCTGCAATGGTATAGACTCAAGAAAACACAATGGAACAGAGCGGATCCAGACAATGGATATACCACAGTAAGCTGCCTTTTCACATACAAAACAAGTAAAGGAAATGTATAGGGTACTAGAAAGATTTGGGTGGCTTTGGCAGTAAACAGGCATTGAGATGTTCCTCCAGACACTTTTGAGCTCAACATCTAATGCAACTGAACTGTGATTCAGAAAGACTGAATTCAATCTGTATGATTCACTCAGAGCTTACACTAAATACAGGTCTTGCATTCAGACTGTTTCTTTTCCTTAGGACATGACCAGAGAATAAGCAAACATATTGCTCTTGGTGTCTGAGAGATGGGGAACAGAGATGAGAAAAACATGGAACACTAGTTCTTTCACAGAAGGGAAAAACATTTCTTCTGTGTCTGCTTTCTCCCAATCATGCAATTGCACAACACTTTCTTGTGTCCCTCTGCCTCATGCTGTTCAAACCAGATGGGTTTTCCATGTGTTGGCATCACTTACTGGCTGAGAAACACACAGAGACCCTCTAATGTTGCTGGCAGAAAATGACCAAACCCAGCCTCTGTTGCCCCAGTCTGTTTTTTCATTTTGATTCTTCTCATATATATTTTCAGTAGCTGTGGCAGTCAGGTAACACCTCTGTAGCAGATACTGATGCATCAGTAACTGATATGTTCAGTTCCATCTGCCCCTCCTCACATGGACATTACAATAAGAAGATGCATTCAGCCTACTAGTTTTAGAGTCTTGTGAATACAGTGATGTTTCCCATAATATGTGCCCTTTCACTGAGCACTTTTCCACGTTCCATGGATGCTAAATCTGCTCATGTACCAAAATTAAAAAGTGTCAGTTAGGAAGAGCTCCTTCCAGTACCAGCATCCATTTCCCTATCATAGCTACACTGAAAAATATAAAAATAACAAAAGAAAGCCATCTCTTGAACTTTCATCATTAGGTAGGAATCATGCTCTTCCTAGACATATACCTCATTCTCCTTTCCTTTCTATATCTGAATATAGAACATCACACACATGCGTATTCCCCATCCACCTTTTTTCTAACAGGTTTCTACTCCTGTGATTCACTGTAGGGAATGAAACCTCCATGCACACAAGCTAACATGGTCTTATTGTCCAGCATGAACATCCCAGATTATCTTGAGTGCTTTTCCTTACTCTGATCTACACTAGTAAATTGATTGCCTCTATAAGGAAACTTACTCAGGGTCTGGCACGTTTCTCAGAAGCAATCCACAAAAACTGAACAAAACTTTCTCTTTGAAGATTAATGGCAGAATTCAGAGAAGGGTGACGATCTGTCTGTTTCTTCGGTGGGTTTGTGATTGCCTCCTAAGATACAGTCTTTGTTCAAGATGTAAAGCTAATGTGTTTAAAAGAATGGCAGAGATCTAAGTTTTCTTCAAGTCATTCAAGAATTGCACCAAGCTTTTTGGTATTTTAACATAATGTCTCAAGGCCATTTTGTTGTGCTAAATGTCCTAAAATTCAATTGCAGTACTTCCCCCCCCCCCCCGACTCCCCCCTAAGTGTGACAACCACCAAGAGAAGAGAATGTGAACTTAAAAGTATGTAAAGTTCCTTTAAAAGTATGTAACATCCATGCATGTCCTTATTTTTGACATTTTATGCGCAGCTCTAAGTCATGTGGTTCTAGTTTGCTCCCAGAAATAGAACAAAGACGACAGGTCTAGTTATTAGAGTAGTCTGTTATTTGGCAGTCTCTGAAGTCAATAAGATATTAATTCTGATACTAGATATGATTATCTAAAGTGAAACTGAGTTATTTGGCTTGATCAAGAAACTCTCTGAAGATGTTAGAGAAAAACACAATTACAGTAACCTCTGAAAGTCAACTGGTAGTGAAAATTGCTCTGCATGCATTTTTACATGCTTCCTACCCTGAAGCAAGATCTATGGTACAGTGTTAATTATTTGTAGATATCAGTGCTTACTGTTGTCTGGAATAGCAAAGAAAAAGCAGACTACAAAGAAGATTTGTCTATTGGAGGCCATGATCATTCAGTCTGAAGACAGACCAATGCACTTCATACTTCGGAAAGAAAGGAGGAGATCAGAAATGACATTTCTTTTTTCTTGGCCTATATATCCATACAACCTTCTGTAGAGGAGGAAGAAATCTAAGCATCCATCTCTCCTTGGACATTTTCAAAGCCAATTTACCAGCACTGTACAGACACTTGTAAAAGTATCTAGAGATGTCAGCTGATTCCAGAAACACAACAGTCTTTTTAGTTCGTGCACAGGAAGGTTAGTCAGCTCCAGCAGAGCTGCATGCCGAGAGACTCACACCCTCCTACTTCTCACGCTGGTCTTGTGAGAGCCACCTTGGGTATTTCTGCACGACATCGTACTACCCAACCTAAATGTGTTGTTTCCTTAGAACCCTCAATTTCTTCCTGTTTAGTCTCCCCTCACCTCCACCTCAACCTTTTGGTAGCTTTTCACAATGAATCAATGGAACAAGTGCTAGCAAAGTGAACTGTTGATTACACTTGGAACAGGCTCCCCTCTTCCTTCCCTGGTTTGTTCTGCCAGGTCCTAGACAACCCTGGCTGATGGTAAAAGGCAAACCATCTCACAGGCCAGCGTCCCTCTTATGAAAATGCTGAGTGCTCACAGTGAACTTAACAGCATGGCTGGTGGTGGAAAAGGAGAGCTAGGACTGCTGTATGGAGTGCAGCTGAACCAAGCTAAGGGATGTTTTTTCCTAACCTCAAGTAATTGCCAGTATAACTAGCCTCCTCCTCTTCAGCACGCAGGACTGCCTATAAATAAATTAATTCCAGGCTAAAGTCACAAACAGGCCATGCTAAAAAGGCTTGAGAAAAAAGGCACAGGCAATACTGAAGGTACTACAGCCTACACCACCGTTATAAATGGATATATCTACCCATCTTGGTTACAGCTGATGTCCCCTAAAAAAGAAGGTATAAGTGGTGAAGATTAAGTTACCAGCAGAAGAGGCCAGAGTAGGAAAGAAGGTTAATGATACCAGATACTAGGGTCTGACCTGAAATAAGTAGCTCTGTCAGCTGCAAGAGTGAAGCTACAGAGAGAGAACATGCTTTTGCTTTAACACCCCCTACACACAGCATGACTAGTCTATGAATATTTAAGCTTGGTGTTCTGCTTACAATTTCAAGGATAATTAGATAAATAATGTGCTTTTTTACAGTTTGTAAAAACTGTTAACATTAATAGATTTTAAGTGAATGAATATGGAAAATAAGAGATCAAAAATTTCATTTGCATCGCACAGAAAGGCTTAATAGCATTTTCAGAAACTGGAAATTATCACTTTTCTGAAGTCTCAGGACTTAGAAATGAGTTGTCTAATTAAAGTCAAGTTAAAAAAAAAAAAAGTACACAGTTTAGCCTGCATCTCTCACACTTCCTGTAATAATGAGATTTTTGGTAAATTACAGATTAAATGGGGTTAAAATATATCAAGCTCAAAAATATCAACATTGCTTTGCTATTTGCTGAGTCATAACTATGTTTACAGGATGGGCCAAGGACCTGTGACTCGCTAACCCTGTTACTATCAGACCCAGCTGGGAAATAGCCAGGTATTCCCTTTAAAGGCTGAGGAGAGAAACAAAAAAAAAAGCTTGTAAGGAGAGATGCGGTCTTGCATCAAGCCTAAGGCAGAGGTGTTGAAAGGAGGCTTCAAGCAGTGGTAGCTTTGGATAAATCAATGAGCATTTTATTTTGATTTTTCCTAAGCTTCACATCAAAAGAACCCACCAATTCCACCTTGAAAGAAGACCATATATTACTGGGGGTCCCTCTCAGGCTGGGGAAAGAGGCCAGATATGTTATATCCAAACAAGCTTGATATGCTGTATGCTGGGAATTTACAAACTTTTCTCAAAACAGCAAAGGCTACACAGTACAAAAAATTTGCATTGAAACAATGCATCAACTATAACTTAATTTGAGGTTGAATCACCTATGCAACTTCTATGCAAAAGTAATAGAACTAGAATGAACAATGACCTTGTTTTTCAACGGTAAGGCTGAGACTGAAATCTTTACTGCTGATGAAAACTGTAACATCATATTACCTACTACAAACCTCAGGCTAGTAGATGAAGTGTGGAAGAGTTATGACAGTAAAGAAAAATATCACTAATCTCACATTTTGCACCCTATAAAATTGTAACATTTAAGCATGCAATGAGATGTAAGAAATATTGTTGAAGTTTTAAAAAGGAAATACTTTGTTCCCTCACTGTCCTATGACAAAACCAGCATTTTGATGAATTTACTCCTACCCTATAAATTACTTGGTTGACAATGGAATTAAGTACCCAATATTATGGGAATCTATATTCTTAAGGAAGAAAATCTGTTTACAGTATAGTCTATAAGAGAATCCACAGAATGACTGAAGTTGAAAGGGACCTCTGAAGGTCATCTGGTTCAACTCCCCCTGCTCAGGCAGGGCCACCTACAGCCAGTTGGATAGGAGTACACATTTACTTGTGCATGAAAACAAAATCCATCCGACATAAGCTGTTTAAAGAGCTGACATTTAATTGTGATAACAGAAGTTAAGATGCTGTAAAAAACCCGTAATCTTAGGCATAATATGGATTCATATTAGTAGTGCTAACTGGTCCTTAAGGAGAGCAATGAAGCAAGGTTATAACTCTTCAATTTTTAAGAACTCTAACCAGTTAATGAGTCATGACTTTCCTTTCCATGAAATCATATCAGCTATCTTGAATCACAAGGTGTTTTTTTAGTGTTCGTAACACTTTCACAACAAACCAATCTTAAGCTTAGGTAATTTCCTGGTAGCATAGCATATCTGTCTCCACATACTAGCAGTAATACAATCATTTATCACTTCCAAAATTTAAAGTCCTGGAGAAAGGAAAGTAACCTATAAAAAAATAAGAAACAGTTTCAAAATCTATGCTCCTTTTTGAGTGAACACGGACACCTGATGGCATTTCTTGCATTTAACATTTTCAGACATTCAAGTCATCATATACAGTCTCATTACCGAACTACCACTACAACTTAGCTCCTACATTTTGTCCTGTTGTGGTACATTTTCTTTCAATGTCTCTGTCCGTATAATTATTCTGACCAGTTAGTGTCTTTATTGCATGTTGTTCACAGCTCATATGGAATGAAACATCCTACGTTAAACACTCTTAGTTCTCAGTGACTTGATTTCACAGGAGATATTTAAAAAACCCCAACCTACTGCACTAGGAGACTCCCTTCCCAGAACACCTTGCTCCCAAATAACACCTTTAGCTACAAAATGAGTGAGCATTATCTACTAATCCTGTCGAAGTCAGCTGCTAGATGCCAATCCTGAGCAACAGCAATAGTTTAATGCTGCAATTGCATGTGCTGTACTTCAAAGTAAGCACATCCAGCATGGAGGCTCCTGAGTGCAAGAACTGGACCTGGAAGTGCACTACTTCCCTCCCAAGTCTTGGCAAACAGTTCCTGTTACTGTATGTGCTCCTGGTGAATACTATTATCTTTTCTGGTTAGTTTCACAGATAAATTTAAACTGGCAGTCCTCTAACATTCTGAACTGCTCACTTAAAGACAAAGCCACTAAGATAAAAAACAAGGTGCGTGGAGTCACAGCACCTTGATGATGCTATCTGTGTTGTTACTTCTCAGGAGTAGTCCAAAGCAATAGCCATTGCTATGTTATGGGATACGCATTCAACAGTCTGTGAATAATCAGCTCTGCTCATAGACTATGAACATACACGTTTATTACTAAACTCTCAGCAGGGTTCACAGAGGAAACCAAGTAAAAGAGATAAATCAAAGTTTATGAAGGACTTGCAACATTAACATTGATAATATAAGTGTGTCAATAATAAGCATCAGCCTAATCCCTAAAATAAAAGATACATGCATTTTCATATGATAATTAAAAGCCTAATGCCACATTAGGAACTATCAACAATTTATTCAAGGCCTGTATTGTCATGGTCAATCCCAGAGTATTTTTAGGATTTTTTGTTATTAGAATTCTGAGATTCTGTAACTAGTCACATTAGCGAAATCCAAAAATAACATGATCTCTTGCACATGGGTCTGTTAATATACCAATATCTGTACATCAGGCCTTAGTTTCTATAGATTACAGACTGTTCTTCATGTTGAAGTTTATTAAATAATTCCAAGTTTTGAAATGAGTTTGTGACAAGACAAATATTCACTTGAGACAAGGCTGCAATCAGTAAACTCTGTACACTTATGACTGAAATCAAGTTGATACTCAGACCTCCAAGTGAAAAATCCAAAGCATGGACTATACTGTTCATGCAAAATTAAAGAAGTATTTTTAAAACAATTTGGCAATTTATCTCCATAAATAAAACATGACATGATGATAAAAACTGCAAAGAGCTAACCACAGAGAAATTCTAGAGGCCAAAAATCTTTCACAACCAACTGAAAATAAATGAAAATCAATGTAATGAAAAAAGCACCAGGCAGTTTCACTGGGAGAGAGCCCATGAACTATTTTTAGATAGAAAAACTAAAAACTCAGAGGCAAGGTGGGTGAAGGGAATGATATCTCTGTGACACCTTTCAACAACAAAGCCCCAGTGTAGACACAGATGTATGAGCACAAACATCTTTTTGTAGTTACAACTTTAGTTAAGAGAATGAATGCCTGACAACACAGCTAATGCAAATTACATTTCACAAAAGTGTTAAATCACAAAAGTCAGGGGAAAAAAAATACCTGACTTAGTACAGGTTTGGGGTTGTTGTTTTTTTTTTTTTCCAGTCTGCTGATAAATGACTTCTGAAGCACATGGCACAACTGCCTCAGCTGGAGAACTTATATGCATTTTACAAAGACACTTGAGTCCTCTCAGCCCAATCAGCAAAACTGATAAATGATCTTTCAATCTCTAATTTTATGCTACAACATATAGGGGTTACAGTCTGTCCTCAGCTGCATGCATTCTATCCAGAACATTTCACTGAATTCTGTGTGACTGTATATGGCATTGCTGTATATATCCATATTTACTCAGGATTTCTAAGAAACTTTAACTGTATTAATTTTGCAACTGTTTTTTTGTTCTAAGACTATTCTGAGTAGTGTTCTTATCAAACGCAGGCCTGTTAAGAGACTTAGATCTGAATCCTACTTATTGATTTATAGTACTATCTTGTACTCAACTTTTGGGGGGCTTTTTCTTCAAAAAAGATGGCCAGGAGAAAACAACACATTACAAAATTTTAAAAGTCAGCATGCTTGGCAGGGGGTATGACACATGTAAACTCTTGTGAAAGTTCCCCACAGTTTGGCATCACTTATGACTCTCTTCATCTAACATACTGGTAAATTGAACAACCTATGGCAGAATCTGTCCAATTTTTTGAACAAGGGCCGTATGGAAGCATCCAGGGAAATCACTTGTGCTGAATCTATAAGTCTAATAACCAGTAACTTTGTCTAGCAATTGCAGTTTCTACAACAGTGTATGTTTTAAGTTTTGCTATCTTATACAATAAGAAAACTGAAAAATAGTTTTGGTATCCATATTGGGTGAAAATAAAAAGGAATTATCTACGGGAGTATACAGCAAAACTGAAAATTGCTTAGATGTTGCAGATGCTGTTGGCTTAATCAGAACAACAGAGTTGTTTTCCACAAAGCAGGTTAAACCATAAACTGAAGATGCAATTTCAGTGTTTGCTTAAGCTAACGGCAGGCTGTCTCCCACCCCAGGAAATGTTCTTCCCCCTTTCGCCACTGTGATCACGGGAGATCACACAGCCACAGGGATCAGCCACCAGCCTCACTGACCAGACAGGCCGATGCTGATGTGGAGGAAGTGAGATGAGGCTGAAAGCTGGAGAGGAGTGCTGTGAACTCCTAATTTTATTTTCTTCCAAATAATAATCTTGCCTGGACAGATTTCTCCTTTAAAACAAAGACAGCAGGAAAAAATAACACTAATCTGAAGTGAAACATATGTTTTTCAAATTAAGGAAACCTTTTTAAGGCAAGTAAACTGCCTTTACTATTTGTTCACCCAGTGCTTCTGTGATTTGCTTATTGCCTGCTTTAAGTTTCATCCTGAACCACGAAGTACACAGGGGATCTACACAAACATGGCTGGTCTCCAGCTCACTCTCATTGTGGACCAGTGCCCTTAAAGTACACATCGTCCCAAAAGCTCCTTCCCTTTATCTGCAAGTGCTTTACAGCAAGAACTTTGCTGGGGAAAGAAGGAAATGATCCAACATTTTTACCAATTCAGCTAGTACCATGCTGCCACACTAAGTGCTCTACCGTCCAGGAAT
This sequence comes from Ibycter americanus, assembly GCA_035590275.1. NCBI lineage: Eukaryota > Metazoa > Chordata > Aves > Falconiformes > Falconidae > Ibycter > Ibycter americanus. Next base: position 13,310,552 of record JAVJGI010000062.1, read on the forward strand.
ACACTACAGATCAAACAATTCAGATTTGCTACAGTCAGTGGCATAATTAAAACAGTTTTTCTGCTCTGTGTTCCTTTCCAGTCTGCTTTCAATGTAAGTACTATACATTTTTATATATACTTTTCCCCTGTGTCACCTCTATGTCATTACTTTCGCTTTCCCAATTTTTTCTGCATAGTAAATTGAATGTTAAATTATAGGATGAATCAAACCCGATGCAACAATTAAAATCCATTGTCTGAATTTTAAATTTTGTAAAAAGACCTTGGTTTATTTCTTGTAAATTGTCAGGTATAAACAAACCCAAATATGTGGAAAAAAGACATTCACATGTTCATTCTTTAAAAGAAGCATTGCAGTAGCACTTTTCATGGTAAGAGGCCCCAGTTTTCTCCTTAGTTATAAAATGAAATGATTGGTATTTACATGGTAGGTACAGTTCCAATTTGTTCTTTCAACAGTAATCTCTGTATTATCTTTCTTTTTAATTTATAAAATGCAGTAAGTTTTCAAGTTTCTGGAAATAAACACAAAGTACACAGTTTCAGTACCTTTCAACCAGAATCAGAGAAAGAAAGACTGGATCACTGCAGCTTCTGATCCACTACTTTGAAAGACCTGAAGAAAGCATCAGGATTTGTACTAGATTTGAGCTCCCACACTCAGGAAGCAAATTCCAGAGACAAGGCCCTTTTCTTGAAAATACCCTGCAACCAAAATACCAGACATTTCAGTCTTAGCATTGTTGGCTCCAACAGCTCAAATGACCTCAAATAAATACACAATATAGGAAGGGAGAGGTGGTTTCTTACATACCCATCTAATATTTTAATAGACCAAAGGCTAGCAGGATTTTGTGTAGGCACAGCTAAAAGCTGGTTAGCATAACTAATTACTGCCTCCAAACAGGGGTGCCACCTCATTGGCATTTTCAGTAGATGTTTTAAGTTTTCAATGAAATCTTTTGGAAATTCACATTTTACACATCTATCCATTCTACAATGTATTTAAGAAATAGGTTCACCACTTCTTAATATGTATCTTAACAACATTTTTCAAGAAGACTGCTCAACCTGATGCCACTGCCCAAAACATATGCCATGTGCCAAACTAATCAAAAATCACACCCATGTGGACATTCACTGACAGCTGAAGTCACATGCAAGGAACTCTAATTATTATTTTGGTGAAGAAAAAAGTCTCAGCAGATACAGCCAGAGAACATATGGCAAAGTAAATGGTTGCAAAGCCACCCAGAGATAGATGCCTTTGAGGAGAAAAGTGCTAGCTATGAAAAGGCTTCGAACGGTGAGCACAGAAACTGCTTCACTTGATGCCAGCTGTGCTGTAGGAAATGCACTTATTGCGATTAAAAAGGTTAACGTTAAAAACAAACAAAAAACCCCGCACAAATATTCTTTCATCATTGATTTCTGTTCTTAGCAGAAAGAATCCTCAAGCCTGGAACCTACTGACAGAAGTGGGAACAGTATTTCTGCATCCAGTAACTAGACATCACAAGGAGGTAAACACTTCCTCTGAAATATGGCCCAAGCCACAGCCCTTCTGGCAGCAGTGACTGACAACATTGCTGATGGAGCTCAGTAGTTCAAATATAGTCAAAATCCAAGCTCTTTTACAGTATCTTACACCAAAAGGGGAAGAATTCCTAAAAAAATTGTATGAGTACTCCCAACTGCTGTAACTCTGAGATCATTTAACAGCTAGATATGATCATCTCCTCAGTAAATTAATGTGGTTTGTCAAGCCAAACTACAAAATAAGAAAGCCATGACTGTGCCATGAAGATTTGCTAATCATAAACATCCATTTCCAAAACATTCTGAAACTCAGCCGAAATCAACTTATTATCTCCTTTATTGGTGCTTTCAAAGGAGAAAAAAATGGCCCACTAGCAACCCAGAAAAGCAAGAATGAGGAACAACTGATATCTGATGCATATCTGATGCATCTTTAGAGAAGGGCAGAGAAATTATTTTATCACAATGCTATTTACTCTAAGGCAACTAATGAGTAAAGATTAGTCTAAAAGGCCTCATGTCCAGAAGTAGTGATTACTGCTGGCAGATTTAAAGGAGTTGCTGTCAGCACAGAACCCTGTGTTGCTTTTGTCAGAAAGCTCTAAGCCAAACTGGAATACACTGCATAGGCAGTACATGTTAAACTCTAGAGAACAAAATATGACTCCATAATCTATTTATTGAAATAAAATTACATTATACAATTACTATTATTATGACTATATACCTAGATTGTCTGCATAACGGTATTTTACTGTGAATTTCTTTAGGATTCAAAGGCTCAATTACACTACTTTACTCAGGAATAACTTATCAATGTCCACATAAGAGCTGCAATAAGTAACTCAGAGTATTTTACTTTAAAAATCACTCTTTAATCCTGAAAATATTATTAGAATTAAATTAATATTTAATAGTCATTTGCATGGAGCATAAGAAAAGCTATCCCTTTCTTATCAAAGACAAAATACGTACAGAACTCCCTCACAAAAAAAAGAAGAGATATAACTAAGATGCAACATAAGTAGACATAATCGATTTCCCAAGCTGACACTGCATTGTAAATTATTTACAACATATAAATAGGTGCAACACTACGCCAGGTCCATTGAAAAAAAACCAAAATGGCATCACACAAGAAAAATGGCACAACATAGCTTTCTATTACCCACAGTACAACTGAATGAATGAAATGCAAGAGGAGATGTGCCAAGTTACTTGATAGTTGCTAGTCAGCTTAATCAGATACTCTCAGTTTCCTGCAGGATGGATAACAAACACTGTTCTGCTGCTTACTGCACACCACGTCTACTAAAATATTTTCTGAGGCAGAATGATCCCCAAAACCTCTGTGCATCTAATAATGCAAGGGGTCTGGAACCACACAATCTGACATAATGGAAGAGAAGGAGATTTAAATAAAAATAATAAGTTACAAGACATTGTACACTGATAACTGAGATAAAGAAAATTATAAGGTTATGATGACAGATACCTGAGTCCCTGACTATCCTTCATTGTAACCCTATCATGCCAAACCTGACTTTGTGCTCCTGACTGCCCTCTGCCCTTATTTTTAAAAACCAACTCAGAAGTTCAGAAGAGTATCAAAAATACTTTCAATAAATAATTTTAAAAAAACTTGTCTGAAGTGTTATCTCAACAACAGAAAGCTATTACATATTCAACATATTGAATAAAAAAATAAATTATATTCTTAGTTATGAAATGCATTTCCCTGTGAAGAAAGGTTAAAAAAGCATGAGCAAGACTATTGTCATGAAGAACTAGGATTTAATGGAAATTCTGAAACGCTGAAATGTTACTGAAAGTACTTTTAATCCTTTTTTTTGTTCAGGAAGATGTATGTAAGAGGTACTATTCACTTCCACAGCAATCTGACTGAAAAGCTTATCTTGTACCTTCTTAACATTGGTAACGTGGTATCAGTTTTCAGCCTAACTGTACTCATACATTAGCACTGTTTTGCATTTTATTAATAATAATCTCAGTTGCTTCATCCAGATAGTTTTAATCCATTAGATATGCATATTTTTAGAGAAAACTGGAAAGATTTTCTCTTTAGTTTTTCTTTAATGGGGATACACAGAAAAAAACAGGGAGGGAGAGGAACATGAGAAGCAAGAGACTATTAAAGCCAAACCACCTGCCTTCCAGGTTTACCCCTCACCGAAATTCTTTATCGTCCACCCAAGTTACACTGAAAATGAAGAAAAACCAGCCACTTTTGTCTCAAAGAGTCATCCTCCCTCCAAAACGCTGAACAAATAAAATATAGAAAAAATATCTGAAATATCTATTAGATTTCTCTCTCACTCCATATGGGAAGTTTATAAAAAATAATTATGTCTTTCTTGAATATTTTCCTTGCAACCGCTAAGAGCTGAGGCTTTGCTAAGCCACAGCTATCAGCTGTGATGTGATTTCCTCATTTTCACTGCCTTCACTAATGAACCTTTTTTAAAAGAAGAAAATAAAACACAGACATTAGTATTCAGGCCTAACAATAAAAGCTAGGAAAAAAGCTTTACATTTTTCAACCTCAACATCACCTTCCAAAAACACTGGCTTATTAGAAATCAATCCTTTCAAATCACAAATCTTCCCTCAAAGTAATATGAATTTTAAATAATTCATCCTTTTCCAATTTCTAGCTCCTCTCACTCCATTTTTGCCATTGATTTTCTTAGTTTCAGAATATACATTTTGCTGCACACAAAGCACTACTTCATTTCTTATTCCTAAAGGAAAATTTCCCCACATTTTTTGTTATTGCCTTGATTTTCTACTCTTCTATAGTCTCCCATTTCCCTCAAATTACTGTCTATTGGAAAAAAATCTGTAAAATTAATAATGGGTTTTTAAAAAAAGTTTTCTTACTGACAAACTTTCAAAATATTTTTAGTAAAGACATGTATGGGTGGTACCTAATTTTACCTGTTCCTTTTCATAAGATGATCTTGATAATACTGGGAAGAAGCTAATAAAAATAGAGCACTGTATCAAGTAATTTTATCTGGTCATTTTCTTTCAATAGCTAACGTCCAAGGTATTTAAAAAAACCAGTGATTACTTTCTTTAACTTTGCAGAATTACACAAGCATAAAAATGTAGTATTTACAGTATCGAGTACCTCAGAAAAAAATATAATTATGTAGTAATCTAGACTATTTAGGTCCTATTTCTTTAATCATTCTCCTCTCCCAGAGATCACTTTGTGTTGTGTCTGAGTGCTTCCAGCTCCTCTCTTCTCCCTCTCCCCTGGCCTCATGCTACCCACAGCCTCTCTTTGCTCTGCCCACGATCCAAGCAAAGGGGAAGTCTGAGGGCAGGTGTATTTTTTTTTCCCCAGGCAAGCTGGAGCCAGACCTCTTGCAACAGAGAATACTCAACCTGAAGACATGGGAATACAGTTGCTTCCCTTGTCATCACAGGAACACGCTGTGCAGAAATGACAGTCCCATGACTCTGAGCACATCTCAACCAAGAAGCTCTGAGAAGATCCTCTCTCTCTCTCCACTGAGCACAGGGAACTTGAAACTACATTCCTAACCGCTTCTTGCCATTTCCTTGTTCCTGTGCAAACTTAAATCCATCCAATCCCATTATGCTTTACTCTCTTTCACATTCTTTTTGATTTTTCATGCAATCTTTGCCTTTCAACCCACCCTGTGTCGAACTAGGATGCTGCCTAGTTTCACCTCTACGTGGAGTACCCACCATTCTGTTGCTGCTCAAAGGCAATACGCCATTCCACCAGAAACAAACAAACAAACTCATGAAAATATAGCATTTGAGGCAACTGTGACTCACTTTCTTTTTAATGCTGCCATCAGTAATGAGAGGACAGCCAATTTCACTGAGGGAAGATTAGTATAACACTTCTTGTCATACCATAAAAATTGTTTCCTTTGTTATATCAATATTTATGTATAAACAGAGTTTTCAGTATCAGATTCATGGTTTAAGAAAAAGATATTCACAATTAACTTTCTACTTAGATGCTTCCAGATTCCAGAAGAAAAAACACACCTGAATCAAAATGCTTCCTGAACTAAAAACTGTTACAGATGAAAATGTCTGAAAACATACTTGTCTTTCTGTGGTATCCTTTGGATACACTGCTCAGTGTTTCAGTTCATCAGTAGCATTTAGTCTGAGCTCTGTCTTTTAAAGACTTTGGATGAAAGTAGTACCTTACTTACTTTGTGTCTCTGACGAGAGGTGTGCTTCCCAGTTTAAAACAGATTTTTTCCCCTCCACAAGATGTTTGCCTCAAAGAAAAGCTTTCTGCCAGATCAAACCCTGCGAAATACAATGATTTAGTTTGTTTAATGGAATTTGAAAAACAGAGGTAAAGAATGACTTTTAGCATGCTTGGTGACTTTCTAGAGTACAGACTGACAAGCTATTTTGAAAACCAGTACTTCCAAGTCAGAGAAACTTCCAATAGTCATTTTATCAACAGAGAAACTATCAGAGCAAAATTCAGTCACGTAGATGACTTGCAACCTGAGAAATGCTTTCATTATTCCCTTTTATCATCTGAACTAATAAGAACAAAGGATGTTTAGGAAAAACAACAGAAATGTGTGCGGCTGCAGAACCTGAAAGAATACTTTCCAAGAACAAGACATTCTGATTTTAACCCCACCTTCCTAAAAACAACTGCAGCTTTTGCAGCATGCGGGTGGCATTCTGTACTGTCCTCTCAGTTTTAAAGCCAGCATCAGTCAGACCATGATTACATCCACTACTAGCCAATTATTTCAGATATCCATATTAGCATACTCACTTACCTGAAACACCAAGACTGTCTCTGTTGATTTGTTTGAGATGATGGGCAACTGTTCTCATTAAAGGACATACAGCACCTTCAAGAGAATACAGTTTAGTATCTGTCATAGAATTCTATCAAACAAGAATGAATCAGAACAAACTACCATAACAGTGATAGCAATATTAATAGGAATATTTCTTTTTGTTTCTTTAGAATATGAAAACCAGCAATAAACCAAATTACAAAAATCTAAATAAGAGCAATGATATTTCAGATTTCATACCACACTAATACAAACAGATACAAATTTTATCACATTTTAATTCAGCTGCTTATGATTAAAGCTCACATGAACAATATAACCAGATGAAAAAAACTGAATTCTTACCAAGCTCTTTCCATCTACAATACTCTATAAATCAATAACATCTATTTCAAGATTTTTTGGTATCTCTGGCTATATTATCAGAAAATACCTTTTCCCCCATTAATGAACATGAAACAATAAAGCATAAATGCTTGATTACCATGACAATTATCTATTGTTACTTCAGTGAACAGTAATTTCAAAATGTGAATTAAAAAGGATATAATCATATCATATAATAAATAACATAAGCAATACTTATATTTTTTTTTGGGGGGGGGGGAAAGGTTGAAAATTAAGCAGTTTTACAGGGGATTAAGTCTGAACCAAAGTATTTAGGTAAACAAGCAGAATGTTCTAGAATGTGGAACAGTAAATTCTAAGGTTAAATCTAACGGAACATTTAGATCAAACACTATATCATTAATATGCAGTATCTTGCATAAAGTCCTCTTTTTTTTTTTTAAATATATACACAGGAATACATATTTTTAAGAAACAAATAGAGATGAATGTCACTTTTGTGCATGGGTCAGAAATACAGCTCTTTCTTTAAGAAACTTTGCAAATAGCTCTGCTAAACCCTAATCAAACGGAAGATGACAAGCAGGATTTGTCCCATGCATTTATCAAGCACAGACCTCCATTTTGAGCTGATGCAACTAAAAAGATGGCCATATATGAAGCTGCTGAACAGTGAAGGTCGAGGGGCTTTCTGAACTGTCAGTTCAATGAAAAACGTAAGGAGGAATGTCCTACCACTAATGTGGAAATCATCTATATTTAAAGATTTCCAAGAGCATCCAGACTGAAAGTTGGCATTCAAAATAGCTATACTTGTAATCTTGAAGCATGTGGAATTTGTCATTCATTCTGTAGCAATGTAGAAAGCATATTATTCTTCAGAAGTCTTAAACTCTATTAAATGTGTTACTGTATTTGATCTGAATTAAGAATGGCAAGACAGAAATAACCAGTGAAACTAAATTATATTATACAGATATAAAGACACCTCCTGACAACATAGTTAATGAAAGAACAGACCAGGTAGAAGATGGGTTTTTTCCATACAATTCATTAAGTTCTATGTCCTTTATGTCTAAATTGCAATCAACAATTACAAGTAACGTCACTCAAAAAATAATTTATTTATAAGGGTCTAAAAGAATGTATTCTCTCTTTCCTTCAGAGACATACATAAATATATGTATATACATGCATTTACCTATACAGATAGATATAAAGTTTCACAACAAAGGAGATGAAACATATGCATTAAAAACACTTTAAATTCCTTTTCCCCAGAAAAGACACAGAACTGTAAAGAATACTCATGTTGAAATCTCTGAAAATGAAATGAACTCTTTCACCATTCTTGGTTTGCATGGAGTTTTATGTAGCGTGAAAAGCATTCACTAGAATTACATACTAACATAGCAATTTCAAAGCAATTCCAAAGCAATTCCAATACACCATTTGATACATACACATACACTATGGGGACAGAAACAGGCTCACCTTAGATACCCTCTAATCTAAAAACCTCAGCCTTCAATCGCTTATACAGGTTATTAAACCATAGACTTTTATCTATAGCCACTTTAAAACAATGAATGTGGTTATGGTAGATTTACACAAGTACAGGTTTAAGAAGTATGTTTGTGTAAAGGAAGCCTGCTAGGGCTGAAGACACAAAAGCATGTCACCCATACACTGACCAACATTTTTCTTAAATCTATGTGTTTTCTGACCAAGGTTTTAAAAATATGTTATCTCTTTATCTATAAGACTACTGTGGAGATTCCCTTTTTGGTTGAATTCCTTTGCAGTACTTACTATAAGAGCAGCCAGATATCACTCATGGCTGATTTTACCTCAAACTGGTGTACTAATCTCTAGCGAACCTGAGACAAGACTGGGCTTTTGTTTTCAGCATTAACTTACATGAGGGTTGAGTGGCAAAAGACTAGGGAGTTTTAACTTATTCCCCCCAGCCATTTTCTTTCAAGTCCAAATAAAGACTCAAGCCGTAATTTCTGTGTTATCCAAATGATAGCAACAATTCCTCACATGCCACAGAATGGACTGTAGACCTATTTTTATCCATGGCGTAACAGTCACAGCATAGACAAGCCATTTAAGTGTTACTTATTTAATTGTATTCTATATCCCCAGAAGAACTGAAAGGGTTACTATGAATCTTCTATCTCATGCTGCTGATGCACTCCTTTAGCCCAACATTATTGTTTTTACCAGAGAGCTAAGGCAAAGCTCTAAAACACTAAAACAAAAACCTCTCCATACCAAGACTGACAACTTTCATTGGTATAGATTGATGAAAATTCTTTCTATAGTTACAGTTTGTACAGTCAGAAAGTTAGCCTTTTCCAAGATTTTTAGTACTGCTGGCAGATCTTTAAATTTTTTTTGGCCTGAAACAGTTTACCCGTTTATCCTGTGGGTAGCTGAATTAGAAGTTCTACGTGAAGACACTCAGGGAAGAAAAAGAACAAGAGAAACCCTTACCGCTAGTGCAGGCATGAAAACCATGTACCTACCTGCCCTGTTAGAATACATTACTGTAAAAGTAATCAAGCAATAAAAAGAACAAGCTTACATTTATACACAAGATAGCTCTGCATGTGATAAAACTGGGTCTTTCTGGACTGAAGTCAACTATTCATATTAAAATGGTGATGTCAAAGCTCAGGTGAACACACCTATAAATTAATGAGATCACCTATCCATAGGACAAATTGCAGACCTTAATCTTTAGAAATCAGTGAGTTCTACATAGGAGCTTATTATTGTAAAATCAAACTAATAATTTCAGAAATATATATTTACGCAGATCAAGCAGATATATCACACACCACTGATCTTCTCTTTCTCTCCAATAAGATGCGAGTAAGAATATTTTTGTTTTCTGATAGCATTATGCCAAAAAAAAAAAAAAAAAAAAAAAAAAAATATATATATAAAGGCATTGCATTTAGACGCATCTGCTGCAACATGCAATGGCATGTTCTGAATTCCTGGAATGATCAGGGCACCTGTTGAAACACACTGCAGCTTCCATCTAGGCCTCATGCCCAGTTTTCCTTTCCGTGCAAATGAGGACAGAGGAGACTTTGGTGCATGCTTCAGTCTCTCTTACAGACATCTCTTGTGTGCACTTCCTGACTGGGAACTGAAGCTTCCAATAAGCACTCTTGGCTCCTCCAGATCCTCCAGTAACAGCTAGCTTCAATTTACAAGTACCTATCTGCTACTTTCCAATTCAACTTTATGTTCAGGTGAAATTTTCAGCTGCCATCTAACACCACTGACACGTATATTGCAAGGGCACCGAAGTTTCCATCAGTAAGCATGACTGGTCAAATGAACACAGCCAAACAGCAAAGCCTCACCTAACACATACCCACATCTGATGTCAGACTCAAGCTTCAGGCAGAAACCCATATTAGCTAGGATTTGTCTTGCACCCTTTCTGGATCAGACTTCATAAATATATAGACATAGGGAACCTCTTTGGAGTTTGTGGCATACCTGCAAGTGTCAGCAACGCCATCCAATGAGGCCACCTCAAATGCATTTGCAATGAAGATAAACAGGCTCAGCTGGCCTGCTTTCAAATAAAGTAAAGAATTCAGATTTCCTACATTCTTGTAGCCTTACATATAACAGTACCAGAAAGTAAGATGTGATTGTTTCGTTTTCCTTTTTTACTCTGTAAGCCACATCATATTACACTACAATGTACTTGTCTTAAGACAAGTGTGGGAAGAGGAATGAAGGAGACTAAATCTACAACTTTTCTGATATTGGAAAGAAGTCAACTCCCAAGTCTGGCGACTACTTGGATGATTATGGAAATAACAGCTTTGACAGGCAGGATTAAGAAATCCATACCAATGGAGTTCAAGTATTAGGACGCTCACACTAGACCCCAGAGAACTGGATTCTCCCATAACAAAGAGTAGGTAGTAAAAAAGAGGACTTCATATTATTCAAGACAGCCAGCAGGGCTTCACCAAGGGCAGGTCTTGCCTGACCAGCCTAGTGGACTTCTACAATGGAGTGACTATATCAGTGGACAAGGGAAGAGCTACAGATGTCATCTATATGGACTTCTGTAGGACGTTTGACACAGTCCCCCACAACATCCTTCTTTCAGACTGTTTGGTAGACGAGGAATTGGTTGGACAGTCACATCCAAAGGCACTACCCTTTGGTCAATGGCTCAATATCCAGATGAAGATCAGTGATGAGTGGTGTCCCTCAGGGGTCTGTATCGGGACCAGGTTAACATCTTCATCAATGACACAGATAGCGGGATCAAGTGTACCCTCAGCAAGTTTGCAGGTGACACCAATCTGAGTGGTGCAGTTGACACACTGGAGGGATGGGATGCCATCCAGAGGGGCCTGGACAAGCTTGAAGTGGGCCCAAGTGAACCTCATGAGGTTCAACAAGACCAAATGCAAGGTCCTGCACATGGGTCAGGGCAACACCAGGCTGGGGGATGAAGGAGATTGAAAGCAGCCCTGTGGAGAAGGTACTTGGGGGTACTGGTAGATGAAAAGCTGGGCACGAGCTGTCAATGTGTACTCGCAGCCCAGAAAGCCAACCATATCCTGGGCTACATCAAAAGAGGCAGGCCAACAGGTTGAGAGAGGTGATTCTCCCCCTTTGCTCTGCTCTCATGAGATCCCACCTGGAGTGCTGCATCCAGATCTGGAATCCTTACTACCAGACAGACACGAACCTGTTGGAGTGGGTCCAGAGGAGGGCCACAAAAATGATCGGAGGGATGGAACACCCCTCCTGTGAAGGAAGGCTGAGGCAGTTGGGGTTATTCAGCCTGGAGAAGAGAATGCTCCAGGGACACCTTATTGCAGCCTTCCAGTACTTAAACGGGGCTTATAAGGAAGATGGCAACAAATGTTTTAGTAGGGCCTGTAGCCATAGGATGAGGGGTAGTGGTTTTAAACTGAAAGAGAGCAGATTTAGACTAGATATAAGGAAGAAAGTTTTTACAATATGGGTGGTGAAACACTTGGAACAGGTTGCCCAGAGAGATGGTAGGTACTGCATCCCTGGAAATATCCAAGGTCAGGCTGGACAGGGCTCTGAGCAACATGATCTAGTTGAAGGTATCTCTGCTCATTGCAGGAGGATTGGACTAGATGTTCTTTAAAGGTCCCTTCCAACCCAAACTGTTCTATGATACTACAGGTGAATATCTTGGCTGTAGGAGTTGATGCTTTTTTCTTTCTGTACCTTTCCATAAAAAACAATGGGCTTCACACTGGGAGAATGTATGTAGCTGAGAAAGTCCTCCCTTGTGGCCTGGGATCTCTCTTACTAGCTGAAGCAGTTTTCCACAGTATGCAGGTTTTCATGAACCACATTCTTAGATACCTAAAGCTCCTTATTCGCTGCTCAAGATGACTTAGTATTTAACTACAAGGAATCCAAGGGTGGCAGGGTCCCTTAAACACTGCAATGGTTACAATAGTTTGTGGGTCCAACCTGAAATATTCATAATATTAAGAATATGGATACATTGTGTATGTGGGTTACTGTGGAGCCACTATCTTGATTTTGAGAAGTGTCTAGCCGTACTTAAAACATGAAAACCAAAAAGGTAAACTGATTTGCATACTTGAAACCACTCACTGTTTTTGGGTTAAAATGCCTATCTAAAATTATGATCTTGAGCCAATACTTCCAAAACACATTCCATGTCAAAAGGCAATGGAAATTCACCATGCCTGACAGTCCCAGGACTTTGTTTACACTACATTTTTCATGGGTTAGCAAGTGACTTTGAAAAACAGTAATTGTAAAAGAAAGTTGAAAAAGCAGCAATGATGTGGGAATGAGACAAAGTATTAATATTCTTAATATGAAGCATTCAGGAATGATCACATTAGAACTTCATGTGTCACTACAGAAAGAGCTCATGTTCACGCTCCAAAACCAAATGTTCCCAGCAAGAATTATAATAATAATAAAAAAGTAAGTTGACAACATGAACAAAATATTCTTGAAGTCAGATCAAAAACATGATTATGGAGAACTCCTGAACCCTCTCCCTCAGATTTGCTATATCTGTCATTAGAAATAAATGCTTCCTTCTGATGAACGATTAAGCATATCAAAACTTCTGGACAAGTGAGAACTGAAAGAAATCTTTGATATGAATCGAATGGTTACTGGCACATCTTCAGAGCCTAAGGAGGACTGCTCTAAGATGATCTGGCATACTCTGTCACTGTCATTTTTTCCCAATTTTTGTTGGGAATATTTATTTATTTATTACAATATTGACCCAATGAATAAGCCCCAAAGTATATTCAGAATGCCAGCTCAGAAAGCTCTCCCCTACATATGCACAGAAGTTAATCCTTTCTCTTGCACAAGAGATTTCCTTCCCCTAACACACTTCTTCCCCCACAGCTGCCCCCTTCAAATTAACTTTAATTTATACTTTTCCCTGTGTTTGAAGGCCATTCCTTCAGACTCAAGTGGATCAGGTGAGAAATTTCAGGATGTAAATGCAATAATCCAAGATCCTATCTAAATGGGCCTTGCTGGAAAAGCTTTCATATTAGCAGAGTGAGAAATAAATACTATCCATATGTTGTTGAAGGAAGAAAAACAAAAGGATTGCTTAGGCAGATCCTGAAGGACAGATGCTGATCCAAACAGAACCGGTACATGGGAGAGATGGGAGAGAACAAAGACCCAAGAAAGAGTCAGTTAATGAAAGAAGGAAAGAAAGAAAGGAGGAAAAAACATAAAAGAGAGGAGGTTAGATATTTCTCTCTTCTTGAAGTAATTTCCACATTTCCAATTTCTAACAGATTCATCTGTATATAAATTATCAAACTAGAATGAGACAACTTTGCAAAACGGAGTACTCAGTTCAGCTGAACAGGGCAGATTAACAAGAGGCTCGCAGACACACTTGTACCCCTTACTGCTGCACTGTCACAGGGTCCGTTCTTTCTCAGCTCCTGCTTTCTGGTCTATAACTTGTATGTCTTTTTTGGACAGTAACCATTCCTTAGGTCTCTAGAAGAGTCTCTTTCCTGTTATCAACCTGAGCCTTCACTCTGAGGCTATTCCCTGCTGTCGGCAGAGCTGCTCAAGCTGGCAGCTATCTACTTGTTATTCCTCACCATCTGCCTGTATCACCTCAAACAGCAGAAGCCTCTCTCAATTGCACACCATCAGTTATTCTCAGGAGAGGTTCAATCTCTCCTCTTCTTCCCAGCGGTTCAATTTGACCCATATTTGTTCCATTTGTTGCAATCAGGCTAAGGAAAACTGCAACTACCCTGTTGGCTGTCTAGCCCCAAACTTCTAACAGAATATATAGTTCAGATACACTGAACTGCTAACAAATGGTGTATCTGTCACATCTCCTATGACTGGTCCACCTTTTACTAAGATGCCTTTTCATTCGGGGGTGGGGGGGAGAAAGAAAAAAAGAAAAGAAAAGAGACAATGCTTCCTGGCATTTTGTTTTAAAATTTTTCAAGTTTCCATTTATTCATTTATATTATTAGGCAACCTTCTGCACTCACACCCTTTTAGCACTTTTAAAACTTCCCTTCTACAATTCACCAGTTATCAATGACAGAGGAGACAACCTATTTTGCTTCGTTCAGACAGTTGAAGAGAATGACGTAGGCTCACTCTCTCACAGGGGTTAAGAGTAATTCATCAGCAGAGCACTTAGCCTTGCTGCTTTAAAAATATAAGGCAAAAAAGTCTTACACTTAAATCCAGACTCTTCACAAAATATTATTCTTACCTTAGAGTCCACACATTATACTTAGTATTTGTTAAATATTACTATTTATTGTACCCAGGAGTAGTAAAATGATCATTATTCTAATCATTGACTTTTTAAATGTCTTGGGCCTGAGTCTCAAATGTGTTACAGAGATTCAAAATGGTTGTATAACTTCTATTATCTTTCATCGGTTTCTGGAAAAACAGCATTACTAAAAATAAATTTCATTTTCTAAAAAATAAAATAAAATTAAAAAGAACTCTTTTTACTTCTATTTAAATAGCAACAAGCATGTTCTCCTTGCTAATAAAAAAATTTTGCAGGTAAATTTTAGAAAGTTGAGGTACGTGCTAAGGCTGAGCAGTTCTAGAAAACCGGTAATTTCTTATTCTACAAGCATATGTGATGTGCCTTTAAGACAGAATTCACCACATTCTGGAGTGTCAATGAAGAGTTTAAGTGAGAGAGCTAGATAACATGTGGACAGTAAGAGAAAGAAGAAAACCGAAGGATGAGAAAATATGCAGAAGACGGGTAACAGCTTTTAAGTTAAACAATATCACTTTATACCTCTCCTCTGTCTTCTTAGGCACAAGGTTTTGTCTAACTTTACATCTCTGAAATGTATGCCCTGGTCTGGGGATTAAGTTTAGGTGAGGTTAACGTGAGCATTAGGTTGTTTAGGTCAATGTGATCACTGATCTGCTGCTCTAATAAAGCCACATGATTTTGTTCACTGAAGTTTTGCAAGCTCTGATTTAGAATATTGTTTTGTATGGTAAGTTGAAAAGTACAAAACAAAACAAAACTCCTAGGAACTACAAGGGCTGCCAAACATGAACCTTCCAAGCACAAGAAACAGGCTGCTTTGAAACTGCTTCAAACTTAGATTTTTTTTTTTAAAAAAACTATTTTTCAGAGTCTTGTATAATTTTACCTGCTCATACTGCTTATTTTCCATGTACTGTCATTATTTGTTCAGATTTGTTCAGTACTGAGATTTATGCCTTTGGTCTGTGATGGGCAAGAAAAATGGAAGTACCTGTATGGTCACTGACAGCCACAGAAGTAGAAACAGAAAGGAGGAGGCAGATTGCCATACAAAGCCAAGCTATGTAGGATCCAATGTACTTCATCTCCCCCTGGACACATGTGAACAATCAGCTACAAATCTGAAACAGAAAATAATCACATTCAGAACAATCTCCTCTTATTCTTTTCCCCTCACCCCATCAGAAAATGACAAACAAGAATTTCTGAACTGGCAGGAAGAGAGGAAGTCGCTAGTCTCACACACACAGTGTATCATCTGTTGTAAGGAGCTACAGAAAGACACGTGTAAATTTAGAAGTAAATGACCAATATACTCCTTTACATCCTTATGAAACTCAGAAATATTAACTCACAGACATCAGTTGTAAAAGCACTAAATTTTCATCTCATTAGTAATGACTAAGTTTCTATTCTTTTTCTACCAGGTTTTCAATTTTAAATATACTAGCTGAACTGGTGTCACAACACTGCCTGTGACTGCTGAAGTAGTCTTCAAATCAAAGGCAACATGCAATCCTTTAAGTGCAAAAGAATCCAAAATACGTTATTTCTCTGCCTTGCGAAACACCCAAGTGCCTAGAGCAGCCTGTATTAGTTTACAGCTTAATTTTCACAGAAGATTGAAGTCTGGCTTCAACAACGTGTCTTCTGTCCTCTAAAGACAGTATCTGCTTTTCTTCTAAGCCGACTGCAATGTACTGATACGCTTGAATTTAATGAAACACAGGAAAGACAAATATTTTTTCTAATCACATTTTCTGTAAGAAAAACAACAAATCACACACCTAAACTGCAATTCTTGTAATTATTTTTGCAAGGCGCCCGATTCATCATCAGAGCTATTCTGTCAGTCACACGTACTGACAGCAACTACACCATCATTAACTTTTCCAGCCTCAGCAGCAGCAGCAAAGTGAATACACGTTCAAATAACATTATCATTTAATTTCCTGCACCTGCTTGACGAGCAGGCATCAGTAATTCGCTAGAGCTGCCGCT
>JAVJGI010000062.1:13327748-13353057 GCA_035590275.1 Ibycter americanus
GCCCAGGCGCTGCCGAAGCGCGCGGGTCCCCTTCGCCGCCCGGCAAGCGCCGCGCGTCCCACCCGTGCCGCCGCTCCCGCGCGTGGTTCAGCTGGCTGGATGTAGCCCACTCGGTACGCATGCTAACTAGAACGACACGCACTAATAGGTAGATTTTTACATGTAAATAGATGCATACAATTAATAAGCATGCTCAACATTGTGGCAATTTGCAAGAGTCTATTCGGTTTCGTAAATTACTGCAAATTTTGTAGGGCTGTTTTCATTAGCATACACCTATAGTCACTGGCAAAGGTACACAATATTTACACAACCAACAGCAGATTCCTATAGCATCGGCTGATTACAGTACATTAAAGCCTTACTGTGTACGTTTATATAGGACATAGTTAATATGGGCAACATCAGTGATAAACTTAAATGGCAATTTTGGGGAAAAACAACCCCCCCACCACAAAACCACCCCCAACCGCCTCCCCACCCCCATCCCCCCCCCAAAAAAAAACCCCAAAAAACCAAGAAAACCCCAAACACCAAAAAACCCACCACCACACCCTCAAAACAACACGACAAAACAAACCAGTAATATTGTAGTGTGTGTGCCCATTTGAGGTGTTTAGACAATTGACTACAAATTATGAGTTACTTACCTTTAATTTTTATTTTAGTAGTCCCCCAGAAGCACTGAAAATGCCCGTGCAGAGCTGCTGTATTGCCGAGGAGTTGCTAGAGTGAGCCTCCAAAGAGTGGTAGGGGGGGATGCAGCTCTGTCCTTATTAGTCTCACACAGTGTGACCCTCCCACTCAGTGAGCACAGAATACTCTGCAAGAAAGGACAAACAGCCACCCAGGCACAGATTTTACATAATCATACTTGTATATCCCAAGTCCAAAGTCCAAGTAACAATGTAAGAAATGGTTTTTTTCTCCTTCCATCCTACCCCCCCCAAAATAATCTGTTCCATAAATTAAACTGCCAGAGTATGAACGCATGGATGAAAGAGTATCTCACTTCTAGTTGTCAAGAACCTATTACGTACATTAGCACATGGGCAGAAACTAGCTTTTATCACTGAAGTGTAAGCACACATCATTAATTTTATATACTTTATCATAAATTTAAAAATCAGCCACCCAAGTAACCAAGAGAGTGCACTTAATTATGGCACCGATGCTGCAAAGCACAGCAGATTACTGACATTTGTTTTGCCTTTTCAAATTTACCATTTACAAACCTGAAGGTTCTTGCACTGTAATATCATCTGTCTGTGATGAAATGGCGAGATTGAGCACTGCCACTGGCTCTCATTTGAATGTGTGAAACCACACTTTTCTCAGGTTCTCCAAGTGTGCTTGTGGCAGTTTTCCGTACTGCATTTTGAAGATGTAAACCAGATAGAAGGATGGAGAAAAGTAAAATGACTAGAAATAGACACACAGAAGACAGAGAAAGTAGGGCTTTAATTAAACATGTCATTTATATATATCCAAAACATATTTTATCTTTCTCTAGTAAGATCATTCTGATGGGGGTGGGGGGGAGGGAAGAAAAGTGGTGACTATTATAGGAAAACTTATTAGCTTAACATCAATTTAGACCAACTGATCTTCAGGCCAGAAAATTTGTAGTTAGATTTTTGCACCAACCACCCCCCGACCCCCCACCAATTTTGAAAAGTGTTTCCTCATTTCAACCAAGATAACTAGCCAGGATAGCTAACAAATCACATGGAAAGACATGATTATCTTTCTGGTTTAAATTTCAAAACAGTTGTTGTTCTTCCCAACTTAGAATCACGAGAGAAAGATGAAATTGCAGCTTACGTACACGTCTGCTAGGGTGTTTTATTCCACAACTTCACCACAGGCTTGTGGTGTAACTTCAGGCAAGTCACACTTCTTGCTTGCTCATTCTGTAAATTACAGAAAGTAAAGCTGCCTTCCCTCATAGGGTGAGGTGCAAGAGCCCAGTCCCACAGCTGACAGATTATCAGAGCACTCCCTTCCCCTTCAGACAGTTCATTTGATAAAGGCTTCAGTGTTGAGCCCTAATTCAGTGTTTCAGGCAGAGTAGTGAGATCCTCAGTTGAAAGACCCTTTATAAAAGCTCTGCTCCTAGTGAAAGGCATTATCATTTCTGATTTGAAAAGAACGGCATTTCTTACTGCTCTTTCAGGCAACAAAATTCTTAAAATCTATTTGGTTTACTTCATTTTACATGCTTTAAATATCTGGATTCAGCTGTGTTACAAAAATATACAGAGTCTTAGTAATTTCAATGAATATAAGTTCTGAATTAGCTAAACATTTTAGTTGCCTAACACTCTGCACATACAATCAATTAATTCTTTGAACAAGTATTTCTGTCCCTCAGAGTTTCAGTATTGCTCAAAAGTCCATATCCAAACTGGGTCTTCATTTCCTATGAGGCAATAATGAAACATAACCCCCAAACCAAGGATGTTGTTACACTTACTGAGATACCAACACTCCAAATAGAAAATTAAAAATACCTTATTTAGACTCTGTCAACTTCAAAACACTCCACATCTATATGAAAGCAGTAAGAATTAGAAACTACAGCCTTCCCTGGCTAACACATATGCTTCCCGTACTCTGGCCCAGATCTTCAACTAAACAGGATTATGCCAGTTCACATAAATTAAAGAATTACACAGATTTCTTCTAGTTGAGGACCTCAACATTAGGGACTGACACCATACGTATTTATGGACAACACTGTTCACATTAATGAATACAGTCTTGAATGTCTAGTGACATGAAAATTGGGAACAAGGAAAACCTTACTGTTTACAAACCAAAAAAGCAACTTCTTTCTTTGCCTCCTGCAATATAAGCAGCAAAGCCACAACTGGCAAAACATCTGTTATCATAAACATCTTCGGAATCCCAGTCCCCTGTGCTCTTGTTCACCTGTGAACAGTTACTGGTGCACTCCAGAGAAAACATTATCTATGCATCATCTCGTCTCCTTTGTACCAGGGAAGCACTGGAAAAACTGGTGATATGAGCTGAAGCAACCGCAGCAAGGAAGGCAATATCCTGTGCTATCTTTGCATTTACACAGTTTTTCAGCTATCTCAGAGTTTAGCTAAAGCACTTACTTGCACACAGAAGACAGGATTAGACCTGGATCCAGGCAAGAGCCAAGGCAAATACACCAAGAAGCAGAAGACAGAAATTTAAGTTTGAAATCATACTTAGCACAGATGTGCAGAGCATGTTCCATCTCCCACACCAGAGGTGAACTGCTCCCCTGAACAACTTTTATAACAACTGCAATTCCAGGCAAGATGAAGGGAAAAAGGTGAGAGAATCGGGGGGCAAAGGGACATATTAATCTTTTATAGAAAATTTTTCTTTATTGACGACACTCACTTTCAACTTTTGTTTCTTTTTTGGCACAATTAGATCTCCAAACCAGCCAAGTAGCATAATTCACTCTTGTCTGTGTGGTGCCAACAGATTTGTCTCCATCTCGTTAGACCCACATTTTTAACTTGTGTTGCTTATGACAACGCATATACAGGAATGAAGCTGCAAGCTTTGACAAAACTCTTTAAAAGCAGCAGTATTCTACTTGAAAACAGTTTTTTAAAAAGGAGATTAATGTCAGACAACCCTTACCATGCCATTTCACACTGAATGTAGAGCTTAATATTTCTACTCTGTTGTATAAGCCCTTATGTGGGATTGTTCCTTGCCAGATGATCCTTTCTGCTCTCTGCAAGATTTGCTGGTCATGACAACTGCATTTCACTGAAGCAATTAAAATGTAAATGCTTTTAAATACATTAGACTGACTATAATGAACTTAGAAAAAACAGGTGAAAACCTAGCCTTGGGGAAGTTAATGGAATTTTAACACGGGTGTAAATGGGGCAAAAATGTCACTCGAATGGAGGGAACTTGGGCAAAAATTACATCAAAAAATAATTACTTATATGCATGTGCACACATGCTAAGCACTCCTAAGCAGCAAAAAAGCTGGATGTCACTTCATTTCTTCTATAGGAGAAGAAAAGAGGAAAAAACACCAACTGCTACATCTTTTTCTAAATACTTAGGAAGCACTCAGATTTTCAGTAAAGGGGTCAAAATATCTGTCAAAAAGATGCAGAGAGGATACTTACCACTATACTTTTGTGGTATTAGTTGTCTTGGCTTAGACATTTTCTCCATTATTTGACACTTTATAGCATCTTAAAATAACCAAATAGTAACAAATGTAATAGTACAGCAACCAAAAAAATAGGTCCGTACTTTATCTCCAATTCCAATGCCACTGATAATCCGAAACTCAAAAAATTATTGTAGAGTTGTATCATTCTTAATGTTTAGTACTACCTGGTCCTAATATTTTTTGTATTTTTAATAATGGCATTTTAATCCAAAATATATACATTTCAAAGTAAATAAATCAATATCTCGATATATTGCTTGTATTTACCAGTTGCAGTCATGTCAACAGCTATATCATATGCTTTGTAAAGTATTAATTACCATTCAAGGAAAATATATTTCTGTACATATTCTACTCTTTAAGGTGTTAGTACAAAAATTCAGTTAAGTTACTAAAAAATGAAACACTACTGCATCTGTAGAATTCAGTAAAACATCAGTAAAACACCAGTCCAGTCCAGGCTTAGAGAAAAAAATAGTAAGACTAAGTGTCAAAATGCATATGTCCTTAATCTATTAAAAGGCATACATTGCTTTGTCTTCCTATGGATAAATAAATGCACATATACAACCATACTGCCATACTACAAACAGCTTGCCACATGTTCTATTCTTTCATGAACCACACGAATACACAATGAAGAAAAAAAGCTGAATATTTACCATTGTTTTTCTTTGTCTTCTTTCTTTCATATGGAATTCATCCTACCTGTAACACAGGAAATATGTGCCTTTTGATGGCTTTCGTATTGTACAAGAAAAAAGTACATGGTCAAACCGCTGATTAGGGATGAGAAAAGCTGAAAGGCGATTTTATAAACCAAGTCAAAGCTCATCATCTGGCTTGTTTTAGACTAAAGTACCCATATGTCTTTAAAAGTCATTACACGCAATGAAAAGATAAAAGCCAGTTTTTAGGCAGCTGTGCTGGCAATTACAGTGTTTGCCCAATACTTTTGTATGAATATGCTAAAATTCTGCATGCACTCTGAGAACATCTACAAAGCAGTGAAATATTTTAATTTATATAAAGGAAATATTAGAAAAAAGGAAGGTGAATAGCAAAGGAAGAGTATCAGCAGAGTTTAAGACCCTACAAATAGACTAGCCTGTAAAAGCCCTTCAGGCTTAAAGGGCAACTTTATTTTAGATTGAAAGACTGAATATTCTATGCTTGTTTTTTTGAACTTCAGGAAGACAAAGCATAGATAGTCCAAGAAATGTCAGTTAAAATCGCATTTTTAAATTGTAACAAATATGTCTAAGAATTTACAAGTCTCAGGATTAGCCAGTGTCTCCTACTGTTGTGTCCTTTCTCTCCAGCTAAATTGCCCAAATTTTATTTAAAAAACAGAATAGTACAATGATAAATAAACCACTTCTAGGTCCAGTTATGAATAGTTTCCAATTTTCAGAGAGTATCATCTATAAATTTGCATATGTAAGACTAACTGACATACGCGACCATCAGTTTTACCAACATAGTAGCTACAATTATATTAACACATCCAGGATTCTGAGTTCATGCAGAGCTATCTATCATTATGTTATTTTAACGCTCAATTTCAATACTGTCAAGCAACATAAAAATGAAATAATAAAATTACAAGTATTTTATTCATATTTATTGCTGAATAAATAGGCACAATAATCAGGGAAGTCAAATTAAGTGCATATTCAATCTGTATCTCTGCATCCACATACTTTATTTGCCTTTTATCTGGGAGTAAATATTCTCAGGATTTAACCAACATTATATTTTAAGTCAGTAATGTTACAGATTTATGTATTGATGTCTGCCTAGAGCTATCTAGTCATGGTCTCAGACGTAAGAGAACTCTGGGTTCAATAGCATCTAAAGGCTGCTATTGAAAAGCTAGAAGTGAGACAGAGTACATGCAAAAAAATCCCCCAAACCTAGCTGTCACATGCCCTCTAGAACAGCCTACTGACCTATGCATATTGGAAGGCAACATCCTACATCACCCTGTCTATATAGGTATTTTTTGGAGCCGAGGAATTTGTGCACTGATAGATTCTTCCTTTCAACTATCATTTTCTATCAGACTCTGTTTGCGTGTATTTGTATTTTTATGCACTGCAATTCAAATAAATTTTCCTGTTTACTAGGAATGCAAAAATCAAACATTAGCTCCCAGAAAATACGGCATTTAAATAAACGGAAGGTTCTTAAAACAAATGTAGCTGTGTAGTGTATCAAGTGTAACATTTGCATCAATCTCTAAATTGTTTATTTTTGGCATGTCAAATGTGGTTTGGACACGATGGATGAATTTAATTTTGGAGCAAGGCCAAGCAATTTAGCATGAACGTGCCATTTTGACGAAGCGTGGAATAGCTAGGAAATGCTCTGGTTTCTTCCCTTTTTGGATAAGTGGGATCCAGACATATCCTGTTGGTCATTTTAACTGAGTACTTAAACTTGCCAATTACTCATCGACTAATTGTGCTGGAACCAATTATTAGTACTGGAACCAACTGTGTTCTAACAACTTGAAGTGGCATCCTGCAACTATTTAGTGAGGCTATATTTTCACATGCAAAATTATTCAAATGCATTTAGAGTTCATGTCTAAATCACCAGATATAATCTACAATTATTAGAGCAGTAGTATCTGACATAGATACATAGTAAAGAATGTACTTAATCATAAAACTTATGGTAGGAAGATGACCTTAGGCCAAAAATACAAATTTTAATCAAAGGTAACTACATTGCTGAGATGTTATCCGGCTGTAGTCAGACAAGAATACAAACTTGGACCCTGCTCGTGCAAGAGGGGGAAGACACTTTCCATTAAGGTACAAGATTTTGTGTAATAAAATTCTGTTCATCCAAGTCATTTCAGTATGATAATTATAGCTTGACATGCCTTCAAACCTATTTGGGAAGATGTTAACTTTGGTTCATGTATTAAAACTACAAGGCCAGATTCTTAAAAAAAAAAAAAAAAAAAAAGTCCAAAGAACTCACAAACCATTTTAGGACTGACTTGCTTAGACATTCCTCAGCAGCATTAAGGTTGTCTCTCCTACTGCAATGTGGTTCTGTTTCCCAGAACTTAGAATAGAGGTTATTTCTTTAAGGAACTGTACGTAGGTTACATATACTTCACTGATCTTCAGGGAACTTTAAAATTTACTTCAACAGAGGATTTGAATCCTGGAGAATAAAATCAGAAAAATGACAGAAACTGAATAAATTAAGCCTGTTGACAAGAGGAAAAAATAATCATAATTTTAGAGAAAAACACAAAAAAAGAATACTCAAACACAGAATGCCTGCAAATAGAATACATAACAGAAAACAAGGCTTGCATCAGGCATATATTTGTCTTCACACAGGATTTATCCTCCTCACAGAAGTATTTCTTACAATCAGGACCTACGTCTGAATGCCAAATTAGAGTAGCCTAGTTCCAAACAACAAAGCTGGCAAGCCTTCTTCAGAGTCCTCCCTAGTATTGAGCTTTACTACATAAATCAGTGGGATGTCTGAGCGTATCCCATGGCTGCCTGTGGTACAGCATAGCAGACTGCTGGGGGAATGCTCCCAGTGCGCTGAGGAAGAAGCTGTCTATGTCCAAGCACACTTCTGCAATTACGGAAGGACAAAGGACTACACTTACTCACTTGATCTGGCATGTTTCTGCAGTGTGAAGACCACAGAGTTAATAAACCTAAAGTAATTCAAATGCGAGTTCAAATGCAGCTTTAAGCAGTGTCAGTTTAGGCCAAGGGAATCATGGAATGGAGTTATGTTCCTGTCTGCAGATGTAACCAAACAGCAAGTGTGGTGAAACCTTTATGAGTCACATTATGTGAGGCACCTGAGATGTCTAAATTAAGGGTGCAATTTCCCTTGGGAAATCCAGATTTGGGATTAACTGTTCTCCGCAAGTGTCTCTCTTCCTTGATTTTGAGAGTAACAGTATTCTCAACTTCAACCTGACAGCTAAGTTTCTGAACTGAATCTGTGCATGGTTAAAGGTTTTATAGACTCTGTGGACATCCAACAAGTTTATTCAAACTTGTTTAGTAGGACCAGTACAGCTTTTTGATACTTTTAGATAAGGTAGTCTTACATACTTAAAAATATTATTTTTATGGCTAAAAATTAACTACAAAAATTACCTACGCTACTACAACACATTTTTATAATTGGTCAAATTGTTTACAAGATAAATTGGACTGGCTTAAACCAATGTGAGTCTGCATTTTTAATTAAACAAGTGAAATTCTGTGTACAGAGGACTTAAATGACAATTCCACAAGCATTGTCTGTAGCAGACATGTCTAAATAAGAATTTTCAGTTACATCCATGTAAACTCCTTCCATTTACATTCAGAGCAGCTGTCCTCAACAGTTTCATTAACACAAAGCTACTTTGGCATACAGGAAAGGCATGCATATGCTTTTAAAATATAGTAACTTTATCATCTGAGATGATAACATTTTAGGTAGCATTTTCAATGGATGACTTCCACTCCTGTGATTTCACCAGAATATTAAAGTTCAGAATTTGTAGAAGTTTGCTTATGTTCTAGATGGTCTCAGGGGGTGCAGACAGGTAGTCATAACTGCTCAGATCCCCACCTTCATATATTTTCCTTCATGTCATAAGTTTGTTCAGAAGATTTAAATACTTCTCAGTCTATGCAATTGCCATTACGTCGAGTTCAAACACTGTCCCACCAAACTCCCCAATCTTTTGCTTTGCTTGCATGGTGACAGTTTGTCTCTATACTGGAGAGACAAGACAAGGAAACCCAGACCAGGAAAAGGGGCAGGAGACACAAAAGATTCTTTGATATTTAGCCCATGGGAGGCTATCACTGCTCACCTATGTGAGCTAAAAAATTACTTATAAAAACTATTACCTAAAAAATAAAACATCAAATTAATTTAGTGATTTCTTTCTACTGTGTCTTTGAACTATTTATTGGCGTGACAGTCAGGAGTGGAGGCAGCAAGATAAAATGACAGAAAGAAGCTAAAATCAAGATACTAGAGCATCCTTTGACAAAGAGTAGCCAAATCGATTGGGCTGGATTCCTTTTCATCTCTTTGTTGAAGAATCACAAGCTAACCTTGATGAAATCAGATTCACTTAATCTCTTTTAGCATAGATTATCATGCAAGACAGTCCTTTTTTAGCTGTTATCAATTTTAGAGTCCTGTAAGTTTTTCTCTTCAGCAATAAATTGAGGTAACAGTGAAATATCATTATACGGTTCATTCCACATGTGTAAGTGGGCACGGACGCAAAGACCATATATCAGAATGAATTAAGAATTTGATCTTACTCTTCTGATGTAGCCACAGGGTATGCTTGTGGTGCCTAAGAAATACATAATCAAGCCATAATTTCCCCCTCTCCCCCCATATTTCATAGCATATACCTTTTCTTTGAAGTTAAAATATTTATTGTATCTTCATAATAATGTCTCCATATAATGTCTTCATCACTTTGAGACAGTTGAGTAGTGCCTTTAACAATGATTTACTGACAACCTATCAACATTAATAACAAGACCACCACAACACAGGAATAAATTAAAAGAAACACACTTCACTATTAAAATAATGCAATGAGAAAAAGCCCTGAAAATAGCTTCATCAAGTTAATTTCTTATTAAGTAACACCGAAAACAAACAAGAAGTCACTATGGTTAACTTAAAAACTGAAGCATTTTTAAACATCTTCAATAATCCTTGTCTAGAAATGAATTTTTGTCATTCCTTTTCTTACTGTTTCTCCCGATATAAACTTTCCCCTACAGAACTGATACCAGTTCCATTAATGACCCTGCCCTCTACTTTCAGATTTCCTTTCTTAGCACAGGGTCCTCCTTTCCCCTGTTGCCTGAGGGGGACCACTACTGCATAACTCCACTCTAGGCTCCCACTGGAAAAAAATCAGTGAAAGAGAACTAGAAGGTTAGCGCAAGTAAAATGCTTCTGTCTTTGCAGAAAGAAGTGTTGGGAAGCATTGGTAAATTATTTCATTGAGAGTGAAATTCTGGCTTCATAGAAGTCAGTGTATGCTTTGCTATAAACTTCAGCTGGGCCAGAATTTCACACCTGGTTTCTATGACCTCTCTTTAGTTGCTGTGAGCTAGGAGTATGAGACTTCAATCAAGCCAGGATTTCACTCTAAAGAGAAAGTATTACCAACACTTCCTTTCATCCTCACAGAAGACAATTAATAAATAAATGTACCAGAATGATAGTAATTGCCAGAAAAGTTTTTGCGCATCCCAGGTTGTGCTATATTTAGTGGTAACAGCATAACTTGAACAATAAAAAAATGACAAAACTTTGTGACCCAGAGATGGGAAAAAATAGCTAGAAGCTGAAATTTTTGCTACCTTCTCATCTGGATTATAATAGAGGCTATCACAGTATGCTGCCGTAATACAGTTTGCCTTTTTTTTTTTTTTTTTTTTTCCCCCCCCAGTATGGTTCAGGCTCTTCCTTTGCTTTCTCATCCCTTTCCAGCCCTCAAAGTGTGTAGATTCCTTATTTTCCTCTCCTGCAGTGGTTGCTGGAGTTCCTGATCTGGGACGTCCAGACCAACCGCTGGTGATCTAGTCAGCTACCTATGGATTAAATGACATCTTTTTCCAGCTGTAATAGAAAGACAGCTAAATGACACGAAAAAACAAATTAACAAGAGGAAACCCTCATCCTTTTTTTCAGCATGTTTGGAATGAGGCTTTATTATTGCCACTGTGTTTTCAAAGCCATGATCTCTGCACCTGATTTCATGTCAACCAAGTTCTTGAAGCAGAGCTACCTGCACATTACTCTAGAATTTATCAAATTGGAAAAGTTCTCATATCTAAAAGTAGAATTTATAGAAATTTTAACAAAGTAACTCTTTAAATAGAAGTAACTCAGCTATATTAAGCAAAACAGTTTAAATAAAAAGGTTTGAAAACATTGTCTACTCACCATCCACTGTATCTTTGCAGGATAAGTCTTTCCAGCTCATTTTCCTGAAAATCTTGCGGCTTTCAATTGCTACTTATATTTCAGAGTCCACCAGGTCTCTCAAAAATGTCTTTTCCTGTCATCACTGAGACTTGGGCTAGGATCTTCTCTTTGCTGCAAGAAGCCTTCCTTAACTATAGCTTTGTGCGTCTTGCTTGTTTTTCTCTCCATGTTCCAGCCTGACACTGTTAAAGCTTCTTATACAATGGTTGAGGTTGGAAGGGACCCCTGGACATCATCTGGTTTGACCCCTCTGCTCAAACAGGGCCACCTAGAGCCAGTTGCCCAGGACGATGTCCAGGGGAGACATTTTCCGTCTAGGCACACCAAACTACTTCCAGAGAAGATTCTGCCCTCAGGGAAGTCAAAGGGTCCTGTCTCAGCAGCTTGTTTCCTTCCTGATGTGGTAATACCTGTGACAATTATTTTGCCTGATTTCTTTCATAATCTAGACCATAAAACAATATTCAGAGTTTCTGCCAAATTCCTAATTTATAGGCGAGCTATACCTCCATTTTTGAAAAATATATTATCTACTTTTACATATATGAAATCATGAAATTTTACCACACACCTAGGCTGTTGCATATGTAACCACATTTATGTGATTATTCCCCCCACCCACCCACCACCCACCCCCTCCTTGTGACTTATTTTTCTTGATTTATCTAGCTTCAGGTTTCAGCCTTTGCATTGTGATATGCCTTTATCTGTTAAATATCCTTATGGTATCAGAAGTCTTATTTCTGTGTACAGACTTAGGCTATCCTCCACTCTTCTCCTGAATAAAAAAGATGGATTGAGAAGCTTTTGTTTCATTTTAGATCTTTTCCCCACAAAGCAGTGTGGTTTCAGTAGGTTTTTTGTCTGTTTGAGGTTTTTTCTGGAACCATTCCTGCTCACTGACATCAATTAGAAATCAGAACGCTTGGATGGTAGAAGCTAACATAATGGCATGGTTACACCATCAATACCATATAAAGTAGTAACATAGCTACATTACTGCTACTTAGTATTTCTTTCTGTTAAGCCCCATCTTTTTTAAGCCATCACAGTGTCCATGAAGCAATCATTACTTCTTAAAGAGTTACAGCTTTCCAACTGCATGGTGCTCAGTAAGCTTAGCCCTGCAGCATTTGCTCCTGCGAGTGTAACCTTACATTTGATTTCACTGCATCACCTTTTCCCTGGCCAATCTAAATCACCCTGCAAAAATGGACATGTAATCAATTCCTACTTATTCATTTTCATGTCAATAGCAAACTATTCACAATGTTTACTAGCCAAGGAAAGCAAAGCCCTGTGCCCAGTTGATTGATGTTTATCTAGAGGTAATGTGATAGTTTCGCCACAAGCCAGCTGACCAATCTCCAGGT
The DNA here is from genome assembly GCA_035590275.1 of Ibycter americanus. Taxonomy (NCBI): domain Eukaryota; kingdom Metazoa; phylum Chordata; class Aves; order Falconiformes; family Falconidae; genus Ibycter; species Ibycter americanus. The sequence goes on from JAVJGI010000062.1 coordinate 13,340,346, forward strand.
TTTAAGGGAATGTTCAAATTACATGTAGGAACATTATTTTTTTGAAAATTGGAAAACTGGAACAGGAAAAGTAGGACTGAAACAAGTTTTGAAGCTGCTTAGCAATACCTTGCCTAACTTGTAATTGCTTATATTTCAAAAAATGCTTGATCAGTTATTAGTATCATCCATACCTGCTCTCTCTCATACAAGAAAGTGTACCAAGGCTACACTTGCAGACCTTCTTTATGTACACAAACAGTCTGATTATAACAGCAGTCACATGAAGGCCCTCAAAAACTAGTATGTATCTATAGAGCCCCTGTTGTGAAGGGGATAGTAGCTAGTATCAACAAAAATGAATGCTTTAGATTTATTTAAAAGTCTATCCTATGCACGTCAGGTGTGTTTAAAGGAAATGCTCGTATTTTCAACACAGTGGTATAGTGTTATTTGTTTGAACACCGGAAGTCAGCAAAACTAAATAATTAATTGTGGTAACAATCAAAATATAAAAGCTTATACATTGAAAAGTGGATTTTAAAAAACTATAATGCTAGAAAATATCACACAGTGAGCGTGCTATTTAGAAGTGCATAAAAATAAAATTGAACTAATTTCTGAAAGATTACCAAGGGTAAGTTGATGCTGTAGAAAACAAGGTAAAACATACATACCTGCTAGATGACCATAAGTATTATACAGCATCCACACAGTGGAGACTACGCCCAAACATGATGAAGCTGAACAAATACATAGCATAAAAAATAAACTGAAAATAAACTGATGAAACCAGATAAGAGAGGGAGCAATTTAAGCAACATGTACAACAGAATTACTTCACCAGTATAAGAGTACTGGTATGGTATGCCACCAAAAATAATAGTGTAGCTGCAGCAAGTCAGGTCTTGAAAGTCTCCATAGACGGACACTACAAGCTCTCCAGGCAACGTGCTCCACTGCTTTGACTGTCCTCATGGTGAAGAGGTTTCACCTCATATCCAGTCAGAACTTCTCTCATTTCCACTTGTGCCCACTGTCATCCTCCCATCACATACTTCCAAACAGCTTAGTTTCATCTTTCTTGATGACCTCGTATGTGTTGAAAGGCTTCTATTAGGTGTCCTGAAGACTTCTCCATGCTGATCAATGACCAGTTTCACACCATAAAATATACTCCTGCAATAACAAGTATACTGACACAGAAAGCAAATTCTTTGCAGACCGTGTTTGCTCTACATCTTTTAGGTAGCCAACACAGAACAAACAATAATTTGGCTATCAAGTCATCTGGGTACATATTTTCAACTCTTCTTCATACCAGATTTCCAACGCAGTTTTTCTTCTCTGAGTGACTGAAAACATGTTTTGTGAAATGTCTTGATGTCCTTCATCTCTATAAACAGGTATGACCTGTGCACCTGATTCTTTCTGTGCATTGCCTCTTTCCTCTGGCTAAAACTTCAGAGACACTCAGTGCATTATAGCAAACAGCTACCTTAAATAGAGCAAATTTTCTCATGGTCTTTTTTTTCTTTGGTGACTATAAGAAAGCAAATGATAACACAATGAATAAACGGGAGTGGAAAATTTTTAATATAAAAGCAAATACACAAATTAAATACAAGTACACGATTATTTAAGTGAATACCTGCCTTGCATCATTTTACACAAAATCTGTACATTTCTAGTATTTCGCACCAAAAAACATCTATCACTTTTTAGTAAATGTTAGAAAGGATCTCAAGATTTAATCATGCAAAACAGTAGAACTTGTTTTGCACTTGCTTATTAGATAAAATATTAAATCACTAGCGTGTACTGTATTACTGTGTTGAAGGCCTTGTGTGGTAAGAAGCAAAATGCCAGTTTCACTACAGAAGACTTCTTAATCAAATCACAGCACAATGTAAAATATATGAAATAATAAAAGCAGATAAATGAGAACTACGCTAATACAAATATGTACTAACTGTTTCTATAGAAGGGAGATATAAATAAGATGTAGAAAAAAAATTTCACAAATCATCATTTTCATGGTGATTAGCTGGTCACATGGCACTTCAGGTATCAAACCAAAAATTAGCAATAAGGGGTATTTTAAGACACGGATAAAGGCTCTGTGGACTGGCTTATGAAGGATACTCCATATTTTAATAGGCTGTGTCACAAAGGGGGACAGATTCTAGCAAATGAACTGAGTACTTCAATGGCAAAACAGAACAGTTACTGGAATAAAGAAATAAGAACAGACATTGATATCTGTCAGTACATAAGAGAGACAGGACTGCACAAACTCTTAGTAGCTTGTCTGTCATGCAACAAATGAGACCAACAGAGACTGGCAGATGAAAGTAAAGAGATCAACATGACCATATTTAATATGATTCTCCATCTCTTTTCGAATTACAAAGTTCATCACAGTCCAGAATGGAAGCACTACGGTTGCAAATATGGGAAAGGATATTTTAAATAAGTTAGCCATACAATAATAGAAAGGGGTTCATTCTTGAATATATAACAGTGAAGAAGTAGCAAAATTTAGGTATGCTTTAGTTGTGCATATCTATAGAAACTGAATTTTTCATGATGGTACTGAGTTATAGGCTTGAATGCTTTGGAAAGCAACAGTGCCATCAATAGTGACAGAGCTTGACAGGCAAAGATTAAGATTTGGAACAACCCATTCTAGTTTTAAAAAAACTAGATTTACTTTAAAGTTGATATATACTTAACTACAGAAATCACTCATATATTACAAACCAAATACCAAAGCTCTTGCTGCGATAAAACTTCCGTGGAAATGAGAAATTTCTCAAAGTGAGGACCTGAAGGTTTGGCTTCTACAGAGTCCTCTGGCAGCTCTCCCAGTGACCGCACCGCACCGGGGAGGGAAACGATTCTGGCGGGGCGCGCTGCGGGAGCCCCCCGGTGGGTGAAAGAAGAAAATGCCCCGAAATACCAAGCGCCGAGACAGACGACTCCAGCCACTTAAACCGGATTTTTACATCTAAGATTGCAGTGTTTTGTAATTATTCATTAAAATTTACTTCTTTGAATCAGCTATTGCAAAATGGTGAGTTTCAACATCACTCCTCCTCTATAATTATCCTCTTCCCCCCACTACTGTAATGATTATTCAGCTGCAACCCAAAGAGAAAAGCAGTTCACTCGCAGAAAATAAATGAAACAGGCAGAACAGGTTAAACTAAACCCTCATCAGCAACATAGAAGTATTGCTATATCACATATCCACCTCTGCTGTTTCTATTACTGGGGACAGGGAACATTAAGTCTTAGTAGTAGCTTGAAGCCCTAGCATTCCTTTCGGTCTTGTAAAATAAACATTATACACACCAAAACTCTCAATACTGAATAAAGACTTGAGCAATGAGATTGCTTCTCACTATGTACATACACAGGCCTGGCTCTGCATGGTTTGCATATACTCGTGTCTCTTGATTCCACATGTTTAAAAACGTTTTGTCTAAAAGTACTGGCAGAGAGATCAGTATTTGGTTGTATCCATATTCACTGACAACCAAGTGAAATATGATCCACATAGTTAAAGTTCATATATTTAAGAAAGGATAGAAATAGCAGAAAGTAAAATAATTTGCTCTCCTGTTAAGTCAAAAGTACAGATGTAACTGCTTCTATGCCGCTACTGATCAAAAAGGCCTAAATGATAAAACTTCAAAGTCAGCAGCCATGATCTCATGCCATTCCTTCTGCGACGTTGCTTTGTCCACTGCCCTATGACTAAATTCCTGGTGCAATCACTGACAACAATGATTTATTTTGCGTTCTCCAAAATGTTATCTTCTATCTAAATACAGTTGCCTTGTGACTGGCATTAATCACCAACTCGTTCAAGTAGGAAGTGACTCTAGGGACCTTTCTCTTCCAACTCCCTGCGGAAAGCAGGATCACAACGAATGCAGACCAGATTGCTCAAGGTTTTATCAGTCAAGTCTTTTAAACCTCCAAGAATGGAGGTTACAAAACCAACCTAGGCTATCTGCTCCACTGCTGAATTATCCTTAAACTTTTTTTTTTTTTTCCCATATATCCAGTCAGATCCTCCTATTTCATTTTATGTCTGCTGTCTCTCCTCCTGTCATGCACTACCTACTCCATGGTCTAGACAACCTCCCTGCCTGCTGTTAGGGCCCCCAAAGCCATCTCTTTCCCAGGCTGAACAAGCCCAGCTCCCTGACCTCTCCTCACAAAGCAAATGTTCCAGACCCAGCCATCTTGGCGACCCTCCCCTGAAGGTCACCCCTTGCTCATTCCAGTTTATCTTGAACTGAGGACATTGGATTCATCAACTCTTTCTTTTCACATGGAAGCATTAAGCCTACCTTTTTTCTCATTTTGAAACAAAAAGGAACTTCCATGTTCCTGGGTATGGGTTTAAGGCCTATTTTGCTGTTTAGAGATGAGGCTCAACCATTAACTATAACACACAAACACCTCTGGTGTGCAGCTAGGCAGCTCTTAATGTTCTGGGTTCTTTATGCAGTCCATATGCTAGGTTTAAATAATGTAAGCGGCTCTGAATCAGTCTTCTGACCCAGAAGAAATTAGCTTTTATCATGAAGACTACCCTCTAACTTTATCAAATGATAGAAAACCTAACCTTTGTTGACATGCTAAGAACAGCTATGGTGAGCTGGACTAACAGGGTAACTGGAATGATAGAGACTGTGCATCTTCCTCTATTGACCTTTCAGTGCTAACAGCAAACCTTTCGGAAAACAGGGAAAGCTGAAGAAGCTTCCCTTGCAAATCCTGCCCATTTCTGGCACTCCCCTACTTAGGGAACTTCTGAGCTGGAGGTTGCTTCTTGATCAGAGTGCTTAATACTGCTTGACAGACCTCTCATCCATGAACTTCTCTATTAATTTTTAACATACACACACTTTTGGTATTCAAATCACCCTAAGGTAAGGATATCTATTTTTTAAATTGCATGAAGCAGTCCCTTTCTAAGTCTGCTGCTTGTTAACCTATTTTGTGCCCAATTTTCTTGACAGAAGTGCAACTAATCGTTTTCTATTCACTGTTCCTCATGCCAGTCAGAACTTTTAAAATTCTGTAATTTCTCCTTGAATAGCATCTTTTCCAAGACAGTGATTCCAATTTATTTACTTTTTTCTGTGTGCAGAAGCTATTCCTCACTTTGTTAATTTTTGTTCTCCTCTATCTCAAATTCTGTATCACTTTTTGACATGGACGTCAAAACAGCTCAGTGTTTGTGAAGTGTAATAACAATTTGGTTGTCTATCCCCTTTCTGGCATTCTTCACCTTTTTGACTACCTCTGAAGTTTTTGTCAAAAGCTAAACTTACCGGCAGCTCTGTTGTTAAATTCAGGGGGTAAGAATTTAATTTGTTTTGCTTATTCTCCATCTAGTTTCCTCAGTCCATCCTGGGAAATTCTCCACACATGTTCCTTCCAAGTTTACGCCTTAGTTGCAATTTTCCCATGTACGGACTAGAAGTATAACTTAGGACAAATATGCAGAAAACAGTACTTTGGATGTTCTAATATGATCAAGCAGTCAGTTCATTATTTGTCTGGTACCATGAGAAAAATACTGGGGAAATCTCTTTTTATTCTAACTGAAAACATCAAGCAGAAAGTTTCAGGGGAATACAGCTGTTCACACTCATTTTTCTTGTGGGAATGTTCATACATCTCTATTGTGGAAGTTCACATTGTTTTCATTCTTATCAGCTCATACAGAGCTGTAATTTGCATACAGAACAGCTTTTAACGATTAAAAAAAAAAAAAAAATTGTTGGAAGTAAATTGACCTTAAAGTTCCTAATAATTTTTATAGCCCTCATTAGAGAAAATGTTACTGACCTACACTATCTCCTGGTAAAATGAATCAATTCTTCTGCCCTCAGACTCCTTTTTAAAAATTCTGTTTTTGTTGAAGTAAACAAACCAAAGAACAGAACAGAAAAGACATCCATAAACATTATTATGTAATTGTTACTAACATATTAAAAGCACCACCACTCTCAATTCTTCCATAGATTAATTCTAAATTTCTAACTCAACTATTTATTTTTATTTAGCATGTTGTAGCCTTTTAAAAGATGATCTCTGTTCCAAACTAAAAGTGACAAAAAACTTTTGCCCTACCTACTTCAACACTACTACAACTATAAAAGACACACATATCTTAATGCACAGATTAGCTATTCCTCTCCACCTTGTGACAGTTCTATGCTTTCATAAAGAGTTTACTAGTCCCAAACTATGCCAGGTTTTTCTTTGCATGTTAGAAACTTCCATGTTCTAGGGACTGGGCTTCGTCTAGGAAAATGATCCATTTTAAGTACATCAATTATTATGTATATCAATTATATAATTTGATTTATATAAATTATTTTGTGGGATTTATTACCAAAAATATTAAGAACAGCATGATAAATAGACACAAAAAGTGACTTGACAAAGTGATGGCACAGAAAGCCTATTTTTAGCCTCCAAAAATGATGATTCAGCCTTTGAATTGGGTTGCATGAAGAACAGCCTGCCAGTGCTGATGGGTATGCTGGAAGGAACACCACTATGTGCTTACCTGCTTCATATATGCTTTCCCTAAATTCCACTGAACATTGAAAAAACCTTTTCTCAAACCCTATGGGACCATTTGCTTTTCCTCAGTGTGACATCATTACTTCTTTTGAAAACTGTCCTTTTCCCTATGCTTACCCAAAATAAGAACTGAGCTGACTAAGTTATGGTCAAACTGAATTTTTCATGAGGTTCATAAACTATGTTTTGTCCTTATTTTTCATGTAAATATTGAACCACTGACATAACAGTATAAACTACTGATATCGAATAAGGTTTAGAGGGAAAATGAGGTTTCTCTCAGTGAAAAGGAATAATAGACTGCACTAAAGGCAAGTGCTCTGAAGAGATCAGCATGACTGGGGAGCTTGAAACAAGGTAACACTTTAGGGATAAGGAACCAATACAAGGAGCAAAGACGTTAAGGACATCATGATGTCGTCTATTAATCTAGTGATAAATAATGTAGAAGCTAACTTTGTGAAAGCCTTCTAAAATATTTGTTAATTATCGTGCAGACTGAAATTCCAATTTTGTCCCCTTTTTTTTTTTTTTTTTTGGCTATGCATGATAAAGTGGAAATTCTTTCTTATTCACAGAATGGACATTAACTCTTAATAGTGTTTCAGAAGAAAACCAAAGCTGTGCTACTGGTTAAATAAGGCTAAGTAAGCACCTAAGTACAGTGATGGAAGGAAAGATGCCTGTATTGACATAACACAGTATGACAAACAAACTCAAAAACCTAGTTTGGTCTGCAGAAATGGTGAATGAGCTACAACATTAAACCAAAGAGAAGAAATTACAAGAAGTTACAGCTAATTTTATTCACACAAGTTTACGGACTTAAAAAAAAACTTATTGTTGCCAATGGTTAGTTGCATGTAATTGCACAGTACCACATGCAGTGTGTTCTGTGCCATAGTGCTTACAGGTTCTACTGGATTCTAAGCCACATAACACAAAGAATAACTACACCTTCAAGTACAAGACCATGATATGTTCTGTCAAATACTGCTAAACCCAGTTTCTCTACCTTCTCTTCTGGTATGAGGAAAAAAATAATAATAATAAAAAGTAAACTTAATCAGAGAACTTCAAAACATGGGATTGCCATTAGCCCACATGCTTTCAGTCCCCTTGAAACTTGTGGGATTACGAAGTGGTGACAAGAGCAGCTCAGTCAAGCGAGAAGGTGCACCTGCTCCCTGTTGGTATGTACACTATCTAGTTCAAGTATGATACTAATCCCTTGTCCTCGTCAAAATGAAGACTGTATCTCGTTTCATATATTTTAATTTCTACAATATCACTCCTCTTCTTTCTCTTTGTACTACATGAATATTTCATTAATAAACAAACTTGTGGAATTTACTTTTAAGTAACATCTAAGACATTTTTCAGAGTTTAGAATTATTTCTCATTCTACATAAGAATTACTATAATGGTTCTTTTTAGATAATTTATATTGTTTAGAAAATAAAATCTTTATTTTAAATTTTCTTTCCTTTATAACAAAATATTTGCAGGGGTTTTGGGGGGTTTTTTTTTTGGTTTTTTGTTGTTTTTTTTCCCCCCCACTGTGCACTGTGCAACTGTCTTTCCTGGGAAAGTAGGGTTGGTATTTAGGGAAGGCCACTGATACTTTGCAACACCTTATTTTCCACACTGTGACTGCTACTGCCACAATGCATGTCAGGTTTTCTGAGGAATATGTTAACAGTGTTCTCTTCAGACTCACTCATTCTATTTTCATTTACACAGTTTCTCAAGGATCTGTTAAAACCTCTAATTTATTTTTTTTTTTAGTATGTGTAATGAGAGTTTTTAAAGAGTCAGTTAATTATTAGCTCGCACTTACCAATCCTAGCTACAAGCATGTCCAACAAAAGTTTTTGGAAATCATTTCACTTTTTGTACAGGCCTGCTTTTTGTACTATTCTCACCCTGTGACCCCATACATGATGCTGCGCTTTAGCACATTCACTGATCTTGCTGCACATCATGGCATCTTGATGAAAAGCTTTTACTTGCAGGAGCAAAGAAGCGTGAAAGAGGACAAGACAAATCTCTGAGCCTAGGCAGGAAAAGAGGCACATCCACTACTGGAGTGCAGGGGAGAACAGCACCACAGGGACAGCTACCAGGTTCATCTTATAAGCCATGATAGCTTAACTTGGTTGTTGGAAATACAGCACTGGTGTACACCACTGCAGCTGAGACTAGATCTACTGATCATGAGGATCCAAGCACTCAGCATGGTACCACACTATCTTTCAGCTAGGAGGTGATCATGAGTTGGATTGGTATGAATGAGGCCCCTTCACTGCCTGGCCCATACCACAGCCCCCTACCTTCTCTCAAGCAATAACTCTCTGCAAAATACACACCTGCTCTTCTGGCCTCCTCTATTTGTGCAGAGCAGAGAAGTTTCTTCTGCACTGATGACCAATTGCCTCATCTCTTATTTCTTGACCTCATTAATTAGTCATAATGACCAATGTGCCTTGCAGAGTTTTGTTCTGTAGTTGTTCATTTTGACCCCATGACATAACACAATTGAGTAAAGTGCAGGTAGACTTCGGGCACTACGAACAGTAGCCATCCTAGAAGCTGTCTACAGTAACTGTGTAAGACAAACATGGCCCTGGTATGCCAAAAAAAGTCTAACCTCGGGGTGGTCCTGTCAATAGACATTGTGAATACTCAGAAATCTGACCTCAAATTTATCTGTGAGCACCCTCTTACACAGTTGTGTCAATACAGCCATGAAAAGCGTTAGTCTTGGGTCCTCCAGGAATACTAAACAAGGGATGAAATTTCTGTCTCCAGAAGATATCAAAAAAGTCAACACATCAACTGCAAACTGTTTCTAAGACTTCAGTTCATAGGACTTATGTTGGCACAACAGAAAGGTCACAATTTGAATAATTAAAAAAAATACTAACTTTGCTATTAAACTGTGGTATTTTTACATTTTTGCATGTACTTCACACCTTCAGTGTCCCATACAACAGTAAAAAAAAAATATTTGAAGTTGACCCCCTGAATTCTGTTTCTAGATCACTCTTCATATAAAGATCTGGTGATTTTATTAGAATAAGGAATGAAATACTTTGAATTTATAGACTTTGAGTTCTAGGGAATAAAGAAAACACATTCACATAGCTAGTGGTAAACACGGCATTGAACTTCCATTTTGCCTAAGCTGTACATAAAACCTTTACTTCCATTCTGACCAATACTAGAGCTCTTCCTTTAAAGTATGAGTTACAGTAAATCTTACGCATAGGGACGTAAATTTTTTTTTCACTGAAACCTTGAAAACCTCACCTGTTACCCAAGTAAGACTAGGTTAGCAACCGTATTTACTAAATAAGAATGGATCTGACAAAGTGATGATACTTTCTTTAGAAGTACTATTTACTGCAAAAATACAGGAAGATTTTAACAAAAGACTCAAATAGTTCTTTTTCCGTTAGTATTAGTGGGTTTATGTAACCATTTCAGTCAAAACAAAAATATTTGTGGTAGCATATAGCTATAGCTTTTTTTTTTTTTTACACCATCTTTAATTCTTAACTACTTGCAGATCTCTGCTATTTGGTGTTTCAATATTTGATTGTTAAAGGTATGCAGTGCTGTATAAAACATTAAATCTTCATATACTCCAAGGGCAAATTACTTACCTTCCCACTTGAGAATAGTTTATTTTTAATGTTCTTTCAGGTTTTAATTCTTCATGGGTTCTAGGGTAATTCTGAATTATAACATACATATTTAGTAGTAATGACATCTACATATTTTCTGTGGTAGAGATAATACACACACATTAATAGCTACATATATTTTAAAAAATAGATCTAAGACAACATAGACAACAGTTTTCTGCTTAATGACCTGTAACTAATTATAGTTATATAGTATCTGCTGCTCTTCACATCAGACTACAAGCCCACCTAGACTGCCATGAACTGTCCTTGACTTGGCTCATGAGCATGACAGCCACCTGCCTACTGCCTGTGCTTTCACACCAAATGGAAACCCAGCACAAGCATCTGCTTGCTCATCAAGAAACGAGCCTCCCAAACACTACCACTTCTCCACCAGCAGGGCCTTCCTTGCAACACTGCAAACTCATCTAAAAACTTCACCCATGACCAACCATGCAAGCAGCTTCTGAATAACCACTGTACTCCACTTCCACCTGCACGGCCCTCACAGTAGGTTAACACGTTACAGGTATTTACCCCTGCAAGCAACAATTCACTCCATGAGCCAACACAGCCCCTGCAGGTACCTGCCTGCAAGGTTTACAGGCTCTCAAGAACCCTCCTCCACTACATTATCACTTGGTTCATGAATGCTGCTACATGCCAGTGCCCTCCACACTACCCTGGCAACAAGCACAGAAGTACAGCATATGTCCACTGCTCTAACTGGAAACTTCCAGTTCTTCAGTTCTCCCAAACACAGGTACTTTCTTGCAAGCCCATATGAATTCCTGCCACCCCCAACCACCCTATGCACAGCTTGTGAGTGCCAGCACGCATCACTTTCACAGTAAGTTGAAGCCCAGCAAAGACATTAGTCACTTCATCACAAAGCTGTTCCACCACACACACCACCAGATACCTTCTCTTAAGAAAACAAGTCCACCTGAACACACACCTGAGATGCCCCAGATATAGCTCAGGAACACCACTGTTAAAGGAAAAATTCACACAAATGTGGGTGCCACTAGGCTTCCTTTAATCACCGCTCAGAGTAGGGCCACCACCTGTGAGTGGCAGAGAACACCAGGATGCAGCACAGCTTAGATACACTTATCAAATTGTTAGTCAATGCCCGAAGTTTTTAGAAGTTTCCTTTGGTCTTGTCAGTTCTGCAAATCTATCCCCTGACCCTGTCTCCCAGATGATTCATCTATTTGGTTCCCATCTCTGCCTAGGTTCCAAGGTCCTCCCCAGATCATAATCTTCTTTCTGCTGCTTTAACTCACACAGTCCTTCAAGCACGATTAATCTCTGAACAAGCAATTCCTATTCATATATACTAATTCTTTCTAAAAACACCTGTGTATACAAATTGACCATCTATTGCTTTTTTATTCTCCCACTGATTAACTTGATTAAGTTTTAAACCAGCCTTGGATTACGGCTATACAAGAGATGAGGCCTCGTTCTGCCATTTAGCAGCTTCAGCACTTCAAATTTCTTAATTCAAAATACATTTTCTTTAACAACCACCACATACTACTGTCTCATATATAGTGGTCATAATAAATTGAGGCTCAGCAAAGGTAAAAACCAGTCTGGGTTAAGGTTCTCACAACCCCTTCACCAACAAACCCCTGCTTTTAAAGACACAAAAGCACGAGAAGTCCCACCTCTCACCCAGCCTCACACCCAGCTCACGAGCACTGTTGCCACCACCAGCTCTTGTCACCCACGCTGGCCTTGCCGCAACGGGAAGCTTGCTGCTCCAGGGCTGAGCTCCCCCTGCCCCAAACCCGTCTCTCCTCACAAGACTACAAAATGGCCTCAACCTCAGCAACCTTAGTCGGCTTGTAAGTACCTTTGCTCTCACAGCAATGGAAACATAGCAAAGATATCTAACTACTTCGGGATGAGAATGTGGCCGTCCCTGCCCCTGGCAGGTCCCTTCCCGCAGCTCTGCACCCCCTTGTACCGAGGCTGATCAACCAAGAAAGCTTGTGCACGCGTTCAGCGTCGAGCCACCCGCACGCCAGACAGCAGCCCAGCACAGCAGCGGGTGCCCCACCACACGGCTCCCGGTTACCCCCTCGGGCACTCCCACTGCCTCCTTCACACCTGGCCCACACCAAGCACTCACAGCAAGTTGAAGACTAAGGCAAAGGTCAGCGCCTTCCAGGTGCGGCTCTCCCACTCCCCGCGCCACCAAATCCACAGCCTGAAAGCCAGGAGCTCCCCTGAGTGCCACCTAACCTCACACCGACTCCCTCCCCAAGGCCACCTTCGCGCCGGCCGGCAGCGTTCCCGCTGAGGCGAGGCTGCTTGCGAGATCGTAGGATCATGCCCCCGGGGTCGTGTCTGCCGCCACAGGCCGCTGCCGCCCCCACGGCCCGGCACCGCCGCGCCACGGCCCCTCTCGG
>JAVJGI010000062.1:13354283-13455520 GCA_035590275.1 Ibycter americanus
CGGGGCAGAGCCGAGCCGAGCCCGAGCGGGCGGTGCGGGGCTCTCGCCTTCCTGGCGGGGCGATGGGCGCCGCTTGCTTGTGCGTGGGCCCGTCTGCTGCGAGTGCCGCGCTTGCCGCTGCTCTTGGCGAAGGTACACGGAGTGGATGGTGTGCGGCGGCTGTAACGCTCATGCACGGGGCTCGGGTAAAACGTGTGTTGATGTCATCGAGTGTGCCAGTCATCATAGGTACAGGGTCTGTTTTCACTGCCTGCTTTCTGACATCCTTGTTAGTCAGCTCATGACTGTCTTTCCCTGTGTGTTTCAGGCCATTCTGATTTTCTGCTGGGTTTATGTGCGCAAGTATCAAAGTCGGCGGGAAAGTGAAGTGATTTCTACCATAACAGCGATCTTTGCATTGGCAGTTGCTCTTATCTCATCAGCACTACTACCAGTGGACATCTTTTTGGTTTCATATATGAAAAATAAAAATGGTACATTTAAGGTATGGACTCCTACAAATGTTAATTTTCTCTTCAGAAGAAGTGTTTGTGTTGAGAAGGTGTTCTTAAGTTGTAAAAGCGTTTAAAACCAATGCTAATACCTGTTCCAGTCCCTGAACTTTTTGGAAAGCTGGGAACTAGTACTGTGAATACAACACTCAGTTCTGTTTGTTGTTTGAAAAGGATTTCGAGTTTCACTTCTACTTATTTTGATATTCTGTTCATTTCCAAGCATTCATTCCTTTTTGTGCTAAAATGAGTGTGTATACCATGCTGAAGATACAAATAAATCTCTTAAATGTTGCTTTTTAGTACACCATAATGGGGCACTGTAGAATAGAATTTGTTGTCCCTTTGTTCAACACCAGACTCTGTTGCCCATTTGCAGTGTAAGATTACTTTGAATGTCTCTTTTGCCATTATTCTCTTATACTGGTACTGAAACACTAAGACTTATAAAGATTTACTGTGTTAATCTACCTATAAGGTACAGCCTGAGTTAATAAGCACTTTTTTAAGAGGGAATGCTGGAAAAAACCCTTTGGGGAGGGGAATACAGTAGTACTTCGTCTTAGCTGATACTGCCTTAACTGAACTACTGGTTTTAAAAATTTAAACTGTAGGGGGTTGCTGTGCAAAATGAGATGAGTACTCATTGTAGTCAGTCTAGTGTAGGAGTTCTTCCCAATACTTCAAGTATTGGCCTCTTTAATTTTCAAGGAAAGGTCTTGAAGGTAGTGACCTAGTGTCTGTGGAAGGATACTGCCATTAAAAATGGGTTGAACTAGGGCATATTAATAATTTTAGTGACAGCTTCACTTAGTTTGGAGCCTACCTGGATCTATAGTGAAAGATATGATCCTAAGACAAATGAGAGAGTGGGCAGATGGCAAATGCCTGCACACTAGACTCAAACGGTATCCCCTTCTTGCCTTACTTCCAAAGGAAAACCTAGGTCATGCTAGATCATTGATAATGCTTCAGAACTAGCTTGCAGCCAATAGAGTACCTTTTGGCTGGTGCTCATGTAAATGCAAGTCATAAGAAGCCTTTAGAATTGAGCTGTAATGTGATTTTTGTCATATTTATTGTTTAGTGGTAATGCAGAATAAATTAAGCTATTGTTCAATGTTATTGTTAAAAATTTGTGTCTTCAGACCTTGTTTGTTCAGAGTTAAAATGGGTAGAGAAGTTGGAAGAGACCTGTCATATTTCACAATACTAGCAGCTCAGTGAGAATAATACTGAGTATTTAGAAATATATTGAGCTTCAGTAGATAGAGAAATAACAATGCTGTAACTGGGACCATCTGAAAAATGTATTTCTGCGGGGCACTGAGCAGAATTTCGTGTTGCAAAGGAGACCTGTTTTGTTAACGTGTGCATCCCCTGATATGAGAAACAAGCCTTTGAGGAGAATAGGAGGCCAAATGTGGTCATGCAGTCACTACAGTCTTATTCAAGGAAGTATGACTAACAGAAGGAAGATTTCTCAAAATACTGTTTTTCTTGACCTAGATTTCTTTTCTAATGGCCATGTGCTGTGATATGATGGGGTGGGTAGCTTCTGTTTAAAAATTGTACCCAAAAGTAAGCTCTCATGCTTGTGGTAAAGCTTTTATTTCTTTAAAGTACCTTTTTCCCTATGCTTCTGAGGGTGCTTGGTCCTGCTTAGTTCCTAATGTCTATAGATGCTGCTGATGGCCTGTTGAAATAAAATTGTTCTATATTGCCTAGCGGAAGATTTCTTCTTTCTCTTTTAAGGCTTGGCTGAATGAGTTTCTAGTTTTGACATGAGATCTTCTGATATTAATACGTTTTATCTAACACAAGTGTTGAAGTTGGGATATAGAAATATTAACATGTCCTTCCTGATAAATGTTGAGTACATCTGAAGTCAGTTAGAACATTTACACCTGTAAGTAAACACACAGCTTTATTAATTTGGTAATTTCAGTTTAGGAGTAATGTCAAGTTAAGAGGCTGACAGCATCTTAGCACCAGGTCTTCGTGAATTGTTAAAGCTCTTGACACTGGTCTGGTCAACACGTGCTTTTCTGCTACTGCTTCACAAGTAGGACAGACCAGATTGGGTTCAAAATGTTTCCAAGAGGCTACTGCTGTTCCTCTGGATCATTCCTTCAAACTAAGTCCCTCCAAGGCCCCATATCTGATACTAGGGTCTGAAGGACCATGACTCGGGCAAGAATCCTTTATTTTGGATGGGCAGAGTGAGTTAAGTCCTGATTAGATTCTTCTCAGTGAATTTTTGAGGCAGATCCAGGTAGCAGATGTGGATAATATTCTCTGTAGATAAATCATTAGTTCATCAAAAACCTTCCAACTGGATGATTTCAGACATAATGCTAAAAGAGTAGTGGCAGTTACCCAGGTCCGAGGTAAACAATTTTTTTTGCTGTATGTACTCTTTACCTCCCAACTGTAATTCCCTCTTATCAGAGACAAGAAAGTCAAGGATACTCAAAAGGAAGAGGTATTATATGTGGACTTCCAATTATTTTTTAATGCATCTGACCCTACTAATAACTTATAGATGTTCGTGAGGCTTTTCTGTGAACAAACTTCCAGCAAACTTGGAGAAGCATGCTATAATAATAGCAGAGGTTAAACTGAAGGCACAGTTTGATGGTTCAAAGTTCTCATTGTGAATTGTGTGTTCAGTGGCAGGTGAAGGTATGTGTCCTGGCTACAAGGATTGGTTTAATTGTCTGAAGTGTAGTACCCAGGCAGATCACCATTCTCTGAAGGCTCTCAAAATGATGCTGCTTTCTGGATACAGAAACACTTCAAGTAGTGTTGTATAGCCCTTTTACATCATGTGTTCTCAGGTGTCTTCCTTGATAAGGGCCACATGATGTACCTTGGTCAGCCTTTGTTAACCCTGAGGCTTAATCTATTTCCACAGGACTGTTAAACTTAACATACTGTTTAAATAATACAATTAAGTTGTTCTTTAATATAAAGAAGTGGCTTGTGGCATTTTGCACCTGTTGGATGTCTTGCCATGTTTTGTGAGACTTATCAAATACGGTCCTAAGGCTTCTATAGGGAGTGAATTGAGCAGTTTTGGTATTGGAAGGTGTATTAGAAGGTTTTGTGTGGTAGTTGTGTAGTCCTTTAGGAATGGAGCAGTGATACATGGACCTGAGTGGCTGTTATTCTTATGTACAAATAGAATCCATTGTGACAACGCTTGTTCTACAGGCTGGGATTACTTTGATTCATAGTGCTGTTAAGTAGGAAAGCATGCTTTTGGTTCTAGTACTAATCAAAAAAACTTGAGTACCTTGTAAGAAAATTCCTGATAATACTCACCAGCACCACTTATCTTGAAGGTTTTGACTATTTTCATTGACAGTGCTTTAGTTTGTGCAATGGACTTCAAACACACCCAGATGGATCTGATCTGTTTGATCTGAAAGCTTGTTGGATTTATAACAAGCACTTTGGAACAGAAAACTTCACCTTGACTTAAGACTTAAGGTTGCTGCTGGAACCCAAGACCTCTGGGTCTGACCTACAAATCTGATAAACATATAAAACATAGCTGATGCAGTCTTGTGACAGGAAGACTGCTCGACACGTGACGTTATCATCACCATGCTGTCTTTTTAAATCTGTTCTTGATGCAGCAGAAGGCAGGGGAGATGGTGAGAACTTTTCCTTTTGAAATGTATGGATTCTTGCTACTATATGAAGCTAAAAGCCAGTGGCATTTCTTTCAGCCTGGTTTAAATACTTCACAAACCTTGGGTGTCTGTCTGAAATGTTAAAAGCCTGTTGTGCCCTTAACGATTCAGGGAGTAGCATCTGCTTAATGGGAGATCCTTTTTGCAGACCATTCTATTAAGACTGTTTTCTTCTTGGGGGAAGCTCATTATGTAGTTGCTCAGAATACAGAACCACTTATGTCAGATTTCTTTATTCTAGAAAGGTGTTAGCTGAGAAATCATCATCTGAGACTATGCTTCCTGTTCTGAGTAGGAATTACTACTTGTGAAGTAACAGTACTTAGCCAAAATATTCATGGTAGCTAGATGTGGCTGAGGTGTGCATGTTTCTGGATGTTACCTTCCATCTGGCTGTCAAAATCCTGGCTCTGCCCCATTTTGGAGGTAACAGGCTTGAAGATCCAAGACCTGAACATGAAATTTCTTAATCTAAACATGCTGTGACCGACTCTTCAGCCTTTGCTACTGTATCTTCCTTTTGTTAGCTAAGTGTTGGAAGAGGCTAATCAGCACAATGACTGCTTCATCTACATTTGATGAAATTAACGAATACTGAAACCTGGAATGTTACAGCACTCGAAGCTCTACCAAGGTATGCCTGTGGAGAATGGGAGCCCTCTTCACTGGGTACTCAGGAAATTCTTGCAGGGTCCAGCAGTGACAGTAGAAATGTCCCCTTTAACAGGGGCGAAAGAATGAAACTCATGGCCATTCGCTCACCAGAAAGTGGGAAATGTCAGAAATGTCACATTAGCTTGTACGGCTTTTGTTTGGGGAAGCTTTCTGTACAATTTGAATAGTACTGTTCTGTTGAAGTATGTTAACGTAAGTCACTAACTGGACGCAGTTATGGGGAGAAGGAAGACTCTGCTCAGCAATTTCTGGGGGAAGCAAGTGTTCATAGCTAACTTTCTATAAATGCAATTATAAAATCTTTTGAGGGAGCTTTGCTTTGGTTTTAGCATTTAGGTAAACTGTAAGGGTCTTAAACTGCCTTTTTTTATATTCTTACTTACATAACAACATTTTACTAATCTATTTACTTCTTACACTTGTAACTGTAGCTCAATTTCCTGAATGCTTCATGGCTTGTGTTAAGGAATGCTTAAGAGTAATAGCTTAATGTAGGTGATCATACTTGTTGCGTATATCCTTGTAACTTGTTGATTCCTTTATCTATCGATACAATGTGTTGTTACAGGTATTTTAAAGGTGATAGGATGTATGCTTGCTAAACTGCATGGAACAAAATGGAGTACAGCAGAGCAGTGCGGAGTACCTGAATTCTGCAGATCTTAAAAGAATTTGTGGTCACGTTTAAACTGCTGTTGAAGGTGGTAATGAGTTCTCACCTTCCTAATCTATTGTACTTCTAAGGTGTTCGCTGTATATATTGTAAGCTTAAGGCCATAATGGATGGAGAAGAAAACAGACTAGATATAGAGGCTGTCCAGATGAATTCTCAACTGACTCCTGGATGTGCTCATTCAGTAAATTCATATACCTACCTGATATATCAGCGCTGCTGCTGAGGGTGTCAACTGATGCTAGGTAGCAGTGCTTCTTCCTTTTGACAAGACAGCGCTGCTGTCACTAGCTTTTGAAACAGCTCAGGTGAACTGGTTATTGATTTTGAGTTCCTGATGTGTGCATATGGATAATTTGCCAATAAGAATAAGGATTTTTACCTCCTTAGCTTGTGTAAATGTGGGGCTTCAGCTGACATAATAGATATGATACACTATTAAATTGGCTTGCATTACAGATTCTTCTTGTGCAGAGTAATGCAAAGTTTGTAAGTTCAGGCACATACACAATGGTGATGCGTACATCTTTGCATCTTACATCTTTTAATGTAAGATAATATCTTAATATGCTGTAAGGTACATTTCCTGCTATTACTCTAGTCCTGTACACAACTTAATTTGAGCAACAAAATGAAAAGCAATTACAATGTTTTATAACAGGATACAGATGTAGAACTTCAAATGTTATTAATGCTTTTCTGGTATTGGAGGAGAAGCAGCTTTTTGGCAGTTAAGACCTGTTGTATTTCAATTACTAGCTAAATCTTCTGTAAAACAGCTGTGCCACTTCAGGTCTTACTGTTGCTCATCTTGCATATTCTTGGTTGGTGTGGGTTTTGAATGTCTCGATTGCTCATAGGAGAGACCTTTTTCAAATACTTACTTGAAGTAAATGGTGCCACCTGTTCAGTTTAGTTACACCTAAGGGAAAAGACAGACTTAAGCAGTGCATTTCCTTAACTTTTAACACTAGGCAATTTAAACACATTAATGTTCTGTGTATGTATTCTTATTAGGATCACATTCTTTTGTGGTGTGTTTTCATACAAATGCCTAAAAATGTTTCAGTTGAAATGCTGTTGGGCTTAAGTCTCAGAGTCTTCAAAGATTGGGCTTACTGTGTACCTACAGACACTTAATATCTTGCTTCTGTCCCTTCTTCTAAAATATTTTTCATCCTTTCTTTTTGTTGATTAGATGACAAAATGCAGGTATACTTTTCTACTCAAATTCCAGTTGGATGATAATCTAATTTATTTTGGACAGTGAACTTCAGAAGTTTAAAGTGGCCTGCTGGAAGTCATAATACAGTAGTATGAAGGAAGATGGTGCTGATTTTCTGAGATAGAAGGAAAAATGAAGCGTTTATGGTGTGTCATCAAGCCCATATTCCATGAGAGTTTAGGCAGTTCTGAAAGAACTGATAAAACAAGTCTTAAACTTTTTAAAGTCTTATTGTGTGTAGTCCTTAAGGAGTGTGCTCACTTCCATTTTTCATATGCTCTGTACTATTGCATGCATCTTACAACAACTGAAAGGTGTTCAGTTTACCAGTTTGAAAAAAGCCTACACATGGAAATTGAAAGGAGCTTTGTCAGTACTGGATCTTTCTTCACCAATTCAGTAATGCTGGGTGGCTCCAATAGCTAGCCTGTGAGGAATTTTGCTCCTGGATAACTACTTTCTTGATCTTGACTACACAGAGGTTGGATCCCACAAGACTTGAACAATTCTGGAATACGTTTAAGCTGTACAGATGGTATTAGACCTCTGGATTCAATCCCTGAGTTTGTCTGCCAACCATCATGTTACAAAACATTTAGTTTCCATAAACCAATAGTTCCTCTCAAGGAGAAGAAAGGGACTGGGGGCAAGCACTTGACTTGAGCCTTCTGGCTAATTGCAGTTACCAACATAGCTACAGTTGTATTTCCCTTCCGTTCTCTGAACATTTCCCCAGGATGGAGTAATGCAGTTCTGAAAGATACACTTTTGCTGTTCAAATAAGGGATATCAATGCTGTTACGTTTGGAGTTGTAGGATCTAAATCTTAACATGCATAGATGCATCTCCTGCAGTTCGTGGAAAGATCTGAGATATGTTATTCTACTAATTTCTGTTAAGAGTTATGGCTTCTTGATCAGTATGTGATTTTTGGATAGGGACTTCAGGAAAAGTCTGCTCCTTGGTATTATGTAAAGATATTCAGTGCTTAGGTCAGAAACTAGAGACTGGCATGCAGTTAGTGTCTAAGCTCTGCTAGTTTGCATAGTATCAAGTAGGAAAAAAGTTACTGGTTTAATACCTGATTTAGGGTACTATTTTTTTCTGAAGCTAACTTGAACATTCATGTAATTCAAGTCTTGGTCAAACTAAAGTAAAGGGTTATAGTTGTGAAGAAGGAGATGATGGCTTAAACTGGGTGGATAAGTAATAAAAATAAGTTTGTAAACTACAACTGAGCACTACAAAAAGGTATTTACCATTCTTATGTCCAAGTACTGTTGCATCTGTATATCCAAATGTTAGTCATAGCTATTCTGTGATAGAAATCCTGTGTATATTATGCACTGCATACTGTGTCCAGCTCTGTGGCCCACAGTACAAGACATATGAGTTGTTAGAGCAGGGCCACAAAAATGGTCAGAGGGCTGGAGTACCTCTCATGTGAAGAGAGGCCGAGTGAGAGAGTTGGGGTTGTTCAGTCTGGAGAAGGCTCTAGGGAGACCTTATTGCAATCTTTCAATATACAAAGAGGGCTTATAAGAAAGATGGAGAAACGCTTATGACCAGGGCCTGTAGTGACAGGGCAAGGGGGGATAGATTTAAACTGAGATAAGGTAGATTTAGATTGGACATGAAGATGTGTTTTTTGTGGTGAGACTATGGAACAGGTTACCCAGAGGAGTGGTGGATGACCCGTTGCTGGGAGTCATTCAAGGTCAGGTTGTACAGAGCTTTTAGAAGCCTGATCTAGTCGAAGATGTCCCTGCCTGTGGTAGAGGGGTTGGACTACCTCATCTTTGAAGGTCCCTTCCAATCCAAAGCATTCAATGATTATCTTAAGAGACCCTGTTATAAAGATACTGTGGGAATTACACAATACACTTGAGAGCTGCCAAAACTACTTGATGTTCTTTCTCGTCTGTAAAATCTTCCTTTTATGAAACTGCCCTATGCTTATTCCTGTATGCCCAGTCATTTACACCTTTGCTACTGCTCTGTAGCCAGTAATTTTTTAGGAGTGCTCTTTTTTGTATCTATCTTTATGTATTTGTGTTCTTTAATGAGTGATCTCTAGTAGTGCTGCCAAATAGAGAAGTAACAGGAAGTGAAGCACTGTAGAGGTTCTCAGAAGAATATGGGTCTTTATATACTATTCATATTTAGGCTTGAAAAATAGATGTTTGATACCTTAGAAAGAGCCATCTGTACAGAATTAATTTCTTCCTGATTTGAAATCCTAACAAAGTCAATTCTGTTTATAAAATTTGACACTGCCCTTTCTATTGAGTTGCATCCAGAAAACATTTTTATCTTGATTCTGACTCTTCTTTTTAGAAGGTGTCTCCAAATTCCAGTTTGTGATGCCATTTCTGTGACTGACATTCAGTAATGTGGATATCGGCCTCAAGTGGGATTTTGGGGCTGCTCTTTTAGCAATTCCCAGTGTCAGCCTTACTGATGTGAAACTAATGCTTTTTTGATTGAGAGGTATTGACTTCACAATGAGTGGATCCCTGACTTGATTGGGTCCCTCCACTAATGCTTTGCACATGCGTATTTTCTAAAGAGTTGCAAAGCAGATGTAAATGTGTTAATTATAAAATTAAATCCAATGTGTCCAACTACTGTGCTGAGCAACTCATACAGCTTAGTTGGCTGTGCAGTCTTTTCTAAAGTACCATGCTACTTCCAAGCCTATCATTATGTTGGGTTTTGTAGAAGACTCATCCTGAGGATAGTTATGTCCCTGCAAGGACTTGACTTTGAAGCTTAGTGTCTACTGCAGTGCTCAGAGTCCATAAAAAAGGGCTAGAACTGCAAATAACCATACCTCCAGTTGTCTTTTACAACACATTTTGAACAACTGTTCAGACTGAGCTTCAAACTCAGTGGCTGCTTTGTCTGATATGTAGAAAACAAAAGTTGAATAAAAATAGGTGTTTTGAGTGCCACCTCAATACTAAGTATAGAAGAGAAGTAAGTTGTTAGCTGCTAAAAATGATATTCACTCAGATTTTATTTCAGTTGTGTGTTGCAAATATAATGTGTAGTAACTAAGGATTCTTAATCTGGGGGAAAAATAATAGAGCTTTAAATACGAGGCTAACAGCCAAAGCGAGTACAAGCAGTGGGGATCAGTGCAGTGTCTCTCCCCTGAAATGCAGCACACTTCTTAATTGTCTTTGTTAGGTGAATTAGTTCTAACTTAAGTTCAGAACTTAAAATGGGTGACCTGAGTGATTAATGCTTTTCCATAGGCATTTCGTATGAGCAGTTTTTTCAGTAATAGAAGAGCGCTATTGAATTAAGTGTTCTTTTGTTTCATTTGTGTTGAATGCTTCTATCCTTTATTACTAGGATTGGGCTGATGCTAATGTTTCAAGACAAATTGAAGACACTGTACTTTATGGATATTACAGTAAGTATTTTTAACTTCTAACTTTTTATTATTTTTTTCAATCAATAGGACCTTTAAGTGAAGGCGTGAAGTATTTAGTGGTCATACTGGATTATCTCTTTTTGGTTAAACATTAGTCGTAGTGCCCTTCAGTGAATGATTTTTTTACATTCAAGAACCCCCTAAAAGTGCAAGTATACTGAAGACCAATCCATGAAAATGTTAATGGCTTCTGTCATATAACCTACTGTTAACGTGTTTCCTCTATGTGTATTCAGAGGGCCACTAAGGGAGACACATGGTTTTGCTGTAACTTTTATGGTAGTTAACATATGCAGCAGTGTGAAACCTGTCTGCTGTGTATAAAGTTAGTGGAACGCTTGTCTTAAGTGTTCGCATTCAACAACTACCGTATTCAAAGTAACAGCTACTGTAAAGGACCATGAAGGAGTTGATTTGAGTGGTAATCCTCAACAGACTGAAGCAAAAATTTAACTAAAATGTAACAAAATAACTGCTCACAAAACCTCTGTAGTTTCGTATCAGTTTTAGTTGTCCTTATGGAACTTATGAAAAGTGCTACTACTAATGAGTATGTGTTGGGGTAGCTATAGAAGAGTGATGCTTATCACAGTTTGAGTGAAATGCCTGCCTTGGTCAGTGATACAAACTCGGAGGTAGTTGCCTGCTTTTGGTCACACTTCTGAAGACTTGTATTTTTTTCTCTTGGAATGCTATGGGTTGGCTCTTTTGAATATATT
This sequence comes from Ibycter americanus, assembly GCA_035590275.1. NCBI lineage: Eukaryota > Metazoa > Chordata > Aves > Falconiformes > Falconidae > Ibycter > Ibycter americanus. Next base: position 13,365,210 of record JAVJGI010000062.1, read on the forward strand.
TTTTTTAGATCAGGAAATAATTGGTTCTAAGTAGTGGACTTTTTTTTAAAGTTACAGAATACTTGCTGTGTGATAGCACAAAACTGCACATTCTAGTTTCTGTTGCTGAGTGAAGCCTAAAGCCAAAAGTAGTAAGGAACTTCTCTATTTTCAACTCTTTACATGCTAGTTAATCTTCCACAAAGATTCTTCACTATAGGATAGTGGAGTGGCTTTGCATTTGCTTTCTATTCTTGGTAGGTCTTGTTTAACAGCCCAAGCATTTCACAACCCCTAAGTGGAATAGTCTTCACACTCTTCTGTGGACCACTTTCTGTAGATTTATGAGACTGATGGATGCATTTCTGTAAGATGTTTTAGGCTAACTGAGTCTCTCTTTAAAGCAAGATGTCTCTTGGTAAATCCTGAACTAATTGTTGGAGCAAATCTGACCTTAAACTTGAAAAACTGCTTTTGTTTTTGGCTCATCTGGACAGGTCTACTTGAAAATTTGTAGGACTAATATTTTATTTCATAGCATATCCTCCAGATGGTGGTAGAGACTTAACGATGGTTTCGAAATTATTTTTCTTTAGTGATCTTAATTTGAGGATTTGATGCATGTTTTTAGAACAAGAGCTAGACTGAAGCGGACAGTGATAGGTAACCTCTCTTTCAGAAATCTCCGTCATTCCTATATAAAAACACAACTTAATGCCTCCCCTGCATCATCAGGTCCAGTCCCCTGCTGCCATTGCACAGCATAGTGACATGAAAGCTGAGAAAGAATAAGTTAAACAACTTTTCCAGTCTTGCATAATACTATTCCATTTTTTCTACTCATACCCTCTTATAAAAGTATTTGGTCTTGGCATAGCTTTTTGTTTTGGGTTTTTTAAATAGAGTGAGCAGAACTGAAATCTCCCTTGGTACTTAAGGGCACTAATACCTGCACTTTCTTGTCTCTCATGAAAATGCAGCAATAACTATATAGCTCTTACTTGCCTCCTGTAGCTGTATTGGCAACTCATAGTATGAATAATGGATGCTTAGGTCACTGTCTTTCAAACTAAGTAAGTTCAAATTGTAGCAAGAATTTTGGAGGCTGTGGTTTAACTGATGTTTTAGAATATTAAGGATTACTATCTGGATTGTAATTTACTGGAAAAGCCGTCACTAAATGTAGAAAAGCTTCCTGCCCCCGCCCCAAGTTGTTAGCCCCATGAACAATGCGCTCTCATACCCGGCTGGTTTCTTGGCTAGGCATATGGAGTAGAGTGGCTTTGTACTGGTAGAATGATAAATGAGGTAACTTTCAGAATGAAGCTTGAAAGAACTGTATTTTGAAGTGGGGCTTGAGTAGCCTAAAAGCTTTATTTAGGAAACCAGTCTACTCACCACTTTGAAGCCATAATGGCTTAGTGTGTTAATTCTCATAAAACCCAACTGTAGTGAATGTATCTGCCAGTGCTAGAATGATCAGTGGTTGGCAGATGCTCTAAAACAGCATGTCAGCTTGTGTTTGGAAGGAAAAACCTTTTCAGAAAGGGTTATAATTGGGAACTGTCCAACAGTCTCCTCTGTACCACAAAGAATCAAGCTGAAACAATTGACAGTAACCTGGAGCTGTGTTCTGTAGCTCTTCCTCTAGTAAGTAAATTCCACTTGTTGGAGTGAGCTTGATGTTCAGTGTCCTTTGGTAAATTTTTTTGTGAATACTGAAAGAATGACAGTAGATACCAGTCTTCCTGTGAGGTAGGCTAAGATCTCTTGACCTGCGTGTGTTAAGTGTGTCCCAACTATAGTATAGCAAGGACTGTCTGCTAAATTCTACAGGGATTTCTTTGAGTGTGCTTTAAAGTCTACGCTAAATTTCCAATTTTCCATTTCTTCTTTTGTATAGAAGCATTCTCTTAGGTCAGCAATAATTATTCTATGGTGGTTCCTAGATTTAAGTTCTTGAGTAAGCATTTATCCAAAATAGTACTTGGTATAACTTGGATAATTTTTGCATGGACTTTTGTCTGCTTACTGCAAGTGTTTGATACTGATTCATTGACACAAGCACTTGGGCTTCTAGGAATCAGTAGACAGAAGTTAAATGCAGCTACATGTTCTCATGGTCTGGTCCTAGGGGAAAACATGCTAAATACTGTGGAAGACTTGCATATCTGTACTTGACAAATATTGTGGAGTTACATCTATAGAAACATTCTCTTAATAAGTGTGATTTTTTTTTTTTTTAAAAAAAGCAATTTGTCAGAACATAAATTGAAAGTTTGTTGTAGTATTGACACTGTGGTGAGCTGCTTTAAGTGTCCTGCTTCAAACAAGTGTCTGACTTGAAATTCACTACAGTTTTGTATTCCTTAACTTTCACTGAGGAAAAGATGTCTGTTCTTGCAGTCTTGATGAAAAATAGTTTTAAAAAGTTTTTAATTAGATGTGAGAATAATGTACTTGGGAAGAAACACTCATCTTAGGCTTTCTGAAGTAGCTTGTGACTTCTCAGTGGAAGTGAAGAAATATATAATCAAGCGTTGTTTTAAGCAACTTAGTGGTATTGCTGCTATGCAATGCACCAGTATATGAGACTGTCTGGAAGAGCAGAAGTTTTATGTGTTGGAAGAGACTTCTGATAATACAATATATTCTTGAGCCTCCCGTAGCCCTTCAAAGGGAGATAAGGAACTAACTGATCTCAGATACTTGCAGTCTTCCTACCTGAAGATACTTTGGTTCCTCTTACCTACTGCATTTTGCTATTCTTTGTTGTTCCTACTGTTGTTACTAGTTGCCCTTGCATACTACTAGAAGAAAAAATGTCAAAACATAATGAAGGGACCATTGCTGTAATTTACTTGAAGACTATTACCAGGCTTAACTTTCTCATAGACAAGGTGTCTTTGTATTGATATGGTGCAAAACAGCAGAAAATGAGTTGTTTTGACTTGAGAGGAATTTCTGTCTGAGAAACATCTTTAAAATAAACCAGCCTTTCCAAGGAATTTTTGCTGAGGATTGCTTAGAGTCTGGGGTAGGACCCATTGTTATGCTGGCAATACAGTGAAGCACTCTTCCAGTGGTAGTGCTTCAAGCTTCTGATACAACCCAGAAAAATATTTTGAAACTAAAGTTGGACCTCTGAACCAGAGAGAAGAGCAATCCCTGATTTAAAACCAAAGTCCACAGAAGTGCAGTAATGAAAGCTGAGGCAGTCTGTCATGTCGCAGGGAATTTAGAGATAAGGGAATATCTTTGTCACTTAGTTGACTGGCTGTTTGCTGCTGCAAGACCTTTGAGGCTAAAGGTTAGCTTTCCAGGGAATAATCAGCCCTTTTAGTGGGCAGAACAACAAGCAATTAGATGCTTGCCCCTGGATAACTAACTTCTATGAGCTCATGAAAGGTGCTGCTCTTGCTTTTTCATAATTTCTGAAAATTAAAATTCAAAAACCAGATAAGTCTCCTGTCTTGTTGATAGGAACTTTGCCAAATCTTTAAAGTTTCCTTTGTAGTATAATAGGAAGAACAGTGTTTTACTACTTTAACTGTGTGAGCTATAAATTTAATGTTCTAACCAAAAAAATTCTCACAAGCAGTTTTTAAGACTTCATGTGATGGATGAACGTAAAGGTTTGTATTAGAATGATTTTGCTTGGGAAAAAAGTAAATACAAAGCTGCTTTAAAGTTCTTTTTCTCTTCTGTGTTTAGTCCTAAAAAATTACTGTGGTAACAAGGTTTTGCACAGAGCAAATAGCAGAGCTGTTGCAACGGTAAGTTGGAGTTTGTGCTACTAGATGTAAATGTGGTTACACCCAATTAGTAATATTAAACTTTGTTTTTGAAATGCATTGGAAGCCTGTAACTTCTAGAGAGCACATTTCAGGTGAACTTAAGGACCAAGTGCCAGCAGAGCATTCATGATGGATGGAAAATTCTGGAATGAGTCTCATGCTGAATCTTGTGTATGCAGATTCTGTGTCAGAGTTGATACAGAGAATACTACTGGGACTTAAGGCTTTTAATACAAAACATCTGTTACAAGTCAGCACTGGCTGAGAACTTCAGTCCTTTCAGTAAAGCACAAATTTGGAGGAATTGACTAATGGCTTCAAATGTCTGTAGGACTGAAAACTGCAACTGAAGTTGATTGTTCCTCAGTTTAGGTGGAGGTGACAACCTGACAGGCTTAAGGTATTAGTCTCTACTTGGGGATTTCCCAAGGTCTTCACAGAAGAACCTCCAAGGAGAACCATTATAGCTCTACAGGTCTGCTGACTTCCACAACTGAGTTGGCAGAAACAAAGGTTTAGCTGCACCTGGAATTAACTTGGCTCAATTTTTGTGGTCAATAGCTTAAATAGTGAGAAGTATCACTTAAGTATTAAAGCTAGATGCTCTCTTGAAATGAAGTGCACTATTTGTGCTGGAAGGCGTCCTGTTTCTAGCAGTATGCTACTGTGCTTTTTGCTCCCCTGCTTGAGCCATTGAGCTGTTGGCATTCAGTGGATGCTTGTGGTGTGCTTACCCAAATTTCAAAATTGGTAGAAATGCACTTTGACTTATGGAAGTGCTCAGGTTGGAAAGGGAACTCTGGAGATAATCTCGTTCAATAATACTCCCTATTCACAGCAGCTCATCTATGCTAGACTCCAGTTGGATTCTGAATATCTCAAAGAATGGAGACTCCGGTGTCTTTAGAGAAGCCTGTTCCAGTTTCTGACTGCAGGCAGAATCAAAGTTCTTGTTTAAATGTAAATTCCTATATTTCAGTTTGTGCTCATTCCTGTTTTATCCTTTCCCTGGGCACCACTGAGAAGTCTACCACAGTCTTTAGTCCCACACAGTATTTATATGCATGGATAAGATCCTCCCAAAGCTGCCTTTTCTCCAGGCTGAACAGTCCCAGCTCTCTCAGATGCTCAAGCCCTTAATCATTGTTGCTGTTTGCTGGACTCTCCAGTATATGTGCATCTTGTACTGGGAAGCCCAGAACTAGACAGGGCACTCCAACTCTGAAGTGCTGGTGAGCCCGCATTGAGTCAAGGGGAATAATTACCTCCCTCCATCTGGTTGTGACATTATTCTTAATGCAGCCCAAGGTGCTGTTGGCCACCTGTGCTGCAAGATTTCTAAATTGGTGGCTCTTTGCCAGTGTGGTGAGTTAAGGTGATCCAGTACAAAGTCTAGCAGGCACTGGAGCTGGTGCAAAGAAGAGTTCTAATATGACAGGTGGATGGTGGAAAACGGGAAGTGGAACCCCTCTGTGGATCAGTTATGACTTGCATCTTAATGCTCACTGAGGCAGGCATTTCAACCTCTGACTACTGTGTTCAAGTAAATAAGATCCTGTTTTTTCTTTTGTTACTGGTGTGGAATGCTCATGTACTTTATGGTCTGCTTCTCAAGTGCTTATTGTTAGAAGTAAACAGTTATGTCTGAATATTTTAGGTGTACTTATGAAGTCTTGAACTCGCATGTAAACCCCATGTATTTAATCTTTAACTTAGAAACACAATTTAGCTCTGTAGTGTGGCTTTTGCTGATGCCTTAAGAGTCAAGAATGGATCATGAGGTAGAGGAGACTTGAATCTAGAAGCAATTCCTGTGGTATACTTCACGTGCTGAGTTTCAGCTTGAGGAATTTAGTTTAGCTAAAGACCAAGCCAAATGTAATAAAGAAAAATCTGATGTAATCGCATTTTTTAGATGTTGGTGAAAATGAAAGCTTTTCCACAGAAGTAACTGCCTGAGTAAGATCAGATGAGTCTTCGATACCCAGTTACACTTACTACTGCTCTGAGTATATTGTAGTTGCTTATCAGTGCCGCAACAGCATCAATCTTGCTGCTAGCTTTTTGATGTCACTTGCCTACTTGAAATGGACTCATTTTGAGTAGGAAAAGGGAGTAGGACAAGATGATGCAGTGATGGCTGGCTGTGGAGTCCTAAAGGCTGAAACTGCAGGAAGGTTTGCATGCTTTTTCTAAATGTTTCCTCCTTGTGCCACCACTGGGAGGACAGTACTGGCTTGACAAATTATTGGTCTGACTCTGCTTTTGCATTCTGCACTGATTTTTACAGGATTGTTATGTTTTTTCCAAACTTACATTGAGAATTGCAGAAATGGAAGGATGCTTTATTAACAAAGGCTTGCAGAAGTAAACCTTACTTGATTCTTTCACTAGTTAATAGCCAGTACAGTCTCTTTTTAAGAAGTTGTAGGGCTTGAGCTGATAGTTCTATGCAAAAGGCATTAATCTGATATGATCTGGAATGAGACTACATAATGGGAATCAATATTTTTAACATACTTCTATAGATAGTGTGCAGCTGGCTAGGTAGCTATTTCATGTAGCTTGCTAATCGGCTTTTAAATAAGTTTTAATTAGTTTAGCAGTATTTGAAACTTTTTTTACCTTATCTTGCTAATTTGAAAATAAATATATCTTTGAGATGTTGCTTGGCTTTTTGAAATAAAGACTAGAAGCTATCTCTTGCTCTTTTCAAGAAGTTGAGTGGCATTTTCTAGTACTTGACTTTCCTTCAGAGTTGATTTTGGCTATTCAGGTAATTTTCTAAAAAACAACTCAATGGCTACCAAGTAAGCTTTCAGTCAGTTGAAGCGTTTTGGTTTGATAGTTGAGGGAAGAGTATATGAAAGGAAGTGGGTAATACGTCAAGCCAGCTTGTTAGTAATTTGAAGCTTCAAAAGCAGGCTTAGTGGAATTTCTGAAAGGTTTGATCCTTCATCATGCCTTGTTTTACTCCATTTTCCAAAGTATTCAACACTCTCCTCCATCAGGTTGAAAGAAATCTAGGCTAAACTCATCCCTGTTGTTTTCCTGCTGACATGACATAGTGTTAAACCAGTATGGATTTTTTCTTAATTTGATAAAGTCCTGGCAAGAACTTGGATTTGGTTGAGTGAACTGACTTTATAGGAAGTACTGTTACTTAACCTTTTGGTAAGGCTAATCTGGATAGTAGGTTTTTTGTTTACACTGATGATTGAGAAGCTTATAGATGTTAACTTCAAAGGTATGAAACTTAGGGAGGATGTTGAGAGCTTTGTGCAATATTCTATATAGAGCTGCTTAGACTTGCACGTAAGCTTGATTTTAATACTCCAGAATGCAAACAATATCCTGAACGTTGTTATCCTGCAAGCCATTGGATGTGAAAAAGGAAATGAGTTTGAAGAAATTGGAGTAGAACTGCTGATAGCAATGTGTAGTTCAATAGAAATTAAATCTTACTGAATGAAAATACCTTGTTTTGGTGTGTCTTTGATCTAGTTTTACATGAACTCTGCATATAGCAATGTATTACTGACATGGTGGGCTTGGAGAACAGGTATAGTCATTTTTCTGGCTGCCTTTGTGGAAGTTAGATCTGATATGTAAAAATACTTGAATTCAGCCACTTGGCACGTAAAGTCCTCTGTAATTGCATGGTTATATTGAACTGTTACAGCTTCTGTATAGGTTTTGTTTTGTAGAATTGCCTCTGACTTAAGCTTTACTGTAATGGTTTAAGCTTGCTCATTCCCCATTTGAGTTGAGAGGCACCACTTAGTCAGTCTGGAAGCTTGGAATAGATGACTTCTGGAAATATATCTTATTATCTTAGCTTTTTGACAAGTCAGTTGCCAAACACTTCTGACAGTCCTTTGAAAGCTGAATACAGTGATATTAATAGCACTATGTGAAAATGTTTTTGGTAGTATTTCTTGAACAGAGTATGCTGAAGTTAATACAGTAGAACTTGGAAGGGAGAATGTTTTCTGTGCTTGCAGTGACCTCTATGGGCTGATTATTCTGATCTGTAATTAATGATGCATGTAACTTGCCTAATCTACTGGCACAGTGTGGTGTAGTTTTAGAACTAACCTAAAAAAGGAGACAACAGATTAGAGAGGCTTGATTTTTGAAAGCATTCACAATATTGAAGTCGTTTGAGTACTGTTCCAAAAGGTTTAAGAATCCTACATTTCAGAGCTGGTAATTTTAAGGTATCTTAGAGCCCTGAATTTTGTGCTCTTGGCAAATATGAGAAAGTTTATGAGCTAATCAAAAACTTGCTCTGTTTGTTACACTGCCAAACTAACTCAGTACTCTAAACAGCATATACCTCTTAACACCTGGAAATATTTTTCCAAAAAATTAATTCTGTTTAGAAATTTCTCATTCATATTTAGGTTCTAGGTGTTGATATTTATTTGGGTTCTACACCACCTTCAGTAAAAATACTGATAGATTTCTTTGAAGCACATGGATACTGTAAGGAGTGCACTAGCCAAGATAAGAGGCCAAAAACTTAAGTTGGGGTGATTGTATTGGTTAGTGTTGAGAAGGTACTAGTTATGCAAAATGAGGCAAAGATTAAAAATAGTCAAAGATCACAGGATTTGTGTGGTCCTGGGTATTTTTACTTACCCACTTGAGGGGGTGATTTTTGTCCTTGCACAAGGAGTCGTGGTTGGGTGGTGGTTTCAATATTTTGAGGGCTTGGTTAACTAGGATACAGTATTTGTACCCCACAAGAAAGGTAGCATGCTGCTTGACAGCTTTTAGTTTCCTAATAGACTTCTGAAACATTCATAGTATAAAGCACTTGGAAGTATTAAAGGATTTTGCTAAATAATGAAGTCCTAAAAAGTATGTAGCATCTTACAATAGAGTGCTGAAGTCTTTAACTTTAAATTCTTGATATGAAATTGTTCTCTTCCCTTCATAGCTCTAGCTAATCAGTCCAGTTGATTTTGACTGGTTTAATGTCTTCAAACTTGCCAATTAGTATTTGTGAAGACTAATGTGTTAGTTTAACCCTTCACTTAAGTTAAACTAGCTAGTTTAAAGTCTCTTAAGATCACCTGTGCATCAAAGTAATAGGACAGTATAACTGTTTTGATTTAGTGGCTACTCAGATAAATGTATGCGAAGATCTCCAGTTAGACCCCCCTTAAAAAAAAGGGTTGTTAAATGATACTATATTGCTATGACTTGTCCTGTTTTGTGAATTGATGTAGTCAATAACATAACCATGCCTTCAATGTATAACATACTTAGATTAGTAGTAGAACATCCCCTGAAATGGAGTCCAGTGATCAAAATAGCTTTAAACTTGTTATATTTTTGTATATACCTTTTTTTATGAACAACTTCTGTTATTAGGTGGCATAGCTTGCTTTAACTATACTGTATGCTACCTCTTCCCCAGTGTGCTAGTCCTGTCTATCACCTGCATGCAGATAATTACTTTTAGTCTTTTTCTCATTGCTGAATTGAAGTTGGATCTGTAAATCCTTAGTCTGAAATGGCTAATTCTGTAAGTCCTTTGGAGTTCACAAAACAGTAATAGTTCATATGCTGGCTAGTGAATTGTATTAACTTCAATGCTTTAAATTAGTAACAACTAGAATGAGAGGAAACTCATGTTTGATTCTTTCCTTTGAGTTGCTATGCAGTAAATAAAGTACCAATGTAACTTTGTCTCTTCACTTAATTAAATTCTTTCTCCTAGCTTTGTACTCCATCATACTGTTCTGTGTCTTTCTGTGGATTCCCTTTGTCTATTTCTATTATGAGGAGAAGGAAGAAGATGATGGCAACACATGCTCAGTAAGTTCACTGTAGCAAATGCACCAAGTAGTGAAAAGACAAATGAATACAGGCAAAAATGAAAGCAAGAACCATTGTCTAACTTTAATACTACAATGTTAATAGCATTTCTAAGTCTGTTACTACAGTTGCTTTAAAATACTGAGGCAGCTCTTAACGCTGTAGTCTAAGCAGTGTGGTCTCATGTGAAATGAAACTTCAGTGAGATAAGTAATTAGCATCTGTATTGCCATGAACTTTTTGCTGCATACAAATTCCTTTGAGCCTGATTTCACATACAGGAGGTTAAAACTTCTTTCATTAGATTTTCCTTAGAATTAAAAATGTGTATGAAAAGGTTTTGAAGTAGAAGATGGACTGATTATACTGATTCTGAGATAGATGCTAAATTTGTGTATCTTCCTTGTAGCATTTGCATTTTTTCTTGTAGTAAGCAGTATTAATGTACCTGAAGCTAGCACTTGGTTATTTTTGTAATGCACTGATGATTTTTGATATGTATGACATTCCAAGGAATACAGTAAATACATGCCAGTAAGGTGCTAACTTCTCAAATGCTTCTCTCAATGAGTCTTTTGCTAATTATTTGTGATCACTTCCCCCTCTATTCAGTTCTAACTTTAACATGGGAACAAAATACTTCTAATCATAGACATAATATAAAACGTTGGTAATAAGAATTTTCTTTGAGTTTATTTGCACTGAACGAATATACCCTGTCTTCTGGCCACAGCTGCTCAAGTGCATAGTTTATGATGGAAGCATAATTCAGCTTAATTGTTCATAGTTCTCAAACTATGAGACTCTTCAAAAATAATGTATACTTATGACATATCTAAAGCTACTTACATGTTCTGTAGAGGTTCTTTTGTAGAACACCTGTTACACTAAGTATGCTTTGCCATAAGTTGTTGGATAAACCCCTTTTAGATTTATTTTGTGTTAATATGTTACCTTTCTCTTTAATACAGCAGGTTAAAACTGCACTCAAATATACGCTGGGGTTCATCACAATTTGTGCGGTTCTTCTCTTAATTGGGTAAGTATTTGTATTAAACACTAACAGGGGATATACTATACAGAACTCCAAACAGAATTTTGTTCTGTGCAAGATTAAAAAAATAGGTTATGGTGCACTCAATCTGTGTAATGAATATATAGCTTAATCTCTATTAGGCTTTAAATATTCTGAGAATTACGCACATGAAAAATAAGCGTTTAACTGGAAGCTAAAATGGTTTTCTTAATTGTGGAGGTACTTGTGCTTCTGCCTGATTGTGCAGTGTGAATGTCTACCAAGGATACGATGGCTGTGATACATTTGTATTGGTATCTGTCTACACAAGGAATAAAATACTTGTGCTCTTGTTTTTTGCTGCTATCAAATGCTTTTTTGGACATCCCAAAACAGCTTTTAGGAATACGAGTAGATGTTAAGTGTTTAGTACTTCACTAAATGGAAGTGTTCTGTGAAGGACACAAGTATAGTGTGGGGTTAACTTGACATAATTGTGCCTTGCGTGGTGAAGGTTTTGCTGGCATTTGTTTGAAAGGCAAGCATTACTGAAGTGGGTAACTTGTTTGCAGCAAGTGCTGTTATTCTGAAACTCCAAGCGGTATTACAAATTTAATTTAAGATCACTGTTAAGCATGACATGCACACCAATATTGAATGTTTCTAATGTATGCTGTGTCATAAGCTTTTCAGCATTTTGACTGCAGCATTGAAGTTGGTAAAATTTACAAAATGTATGCTAAAATGATCTATATCCAAGTACCGAAGTGTGAAGTAGAAACTAGAGTGAAACTAATGCTTCTAATTGTATGCTGCCTTATTGGAATTTTCTAGAAATGTACTTTGTGTTTATCAAAACTAAGAAGTATAACCTTTCAATTAAAATTTACACATTTGTTATTATGAGAGGCTAAAGGAATTTGAGTTAGCTTAATTATAATATAGAAATATTACTGAAGCCTCTGACAAAAGCAGTTTCTCTGGCTGGTGGCTCGCATCGTGGCACATGTATGTACTGTATAATATATCCAGTTGAGATAATTTTACAGTATCTACAGTAGCTGTCAGCTGAATCCTCAGAAGCTGTAAGCATATTTGACTCTCTCTTCCAGTAAGATGGAACTTGGTTCTTGACTTCCTCATTGTCTTCTGTGTTCTTAGGCTTCTTCTTTAAAGTCCTCACACCTTTTAAATTATAGCGGCTTCCACAGTCCCCTCTGATACTGTGCCATATGACAGTGAGATGGACTTGCAAACCAGACAGCTGTAGTACTTGGCCTGGGACTAAGTTAGTTACTGAACAGTGCTTCTCCACAGGTACAGACTTTAAACCCACTGACTGAAACAGCTGGAGTATCTGCTGCAGAGAGGCAGGACTCTGTTACTTATAGGTATTTTAGTATTTCTGGGTTCTAACTGAAATAATTTTTCTGCTGTTACACACATGAGGTTGCTTGCTTTCTTCCAAGATGGTAATGATTAAATAGTAGCATCATCCTAATACCCTTGGAATATAAAAGCACCCTTGATACCTAAGGTGCTGCTGCAGAAGAGTGTAATTCTTGTCTGTCCCCTTTAAGGGAAACTACAAGACTTAACATCTCAGTTTAGGAAGCAAATAAGGTGACTGTGCTAAAGAAAAATGTGAACTTTGGTTCTAGTGTAGCTGTAAATAGTGGGTGTCTCGATGTTCATTTATGTTATGGAGAAGTTACTTATTTCAGTTAGCCAACTGCCTGCACAGCAAGGGCAAAAAGCACCCTCAGAAGTCCCAGTGTGATAGGAAAGGGATAGAAGTGTTAGAGGTGAAGCTTTGATGTGGATGGCCCAACTGAATGTGGTAGTGAAGACCAGTCTTGCAGTGCTGCCTATACCTGGCAGTGGCAGATTTTCTTATTGGTCGTTGGGATCAGACCAACATTAAAACAGACTGGAATTTTATGTACTGGATTTAATTTTAGGAGGCTAGTCTTAATGGACTAGAATACTCATGCACACAGGTTACAAGAGCAAGAGGGGTTGGAATATTTCCTGTTAAGCGCCTAGCAGATAGTCTATCTTCTTGCACTTACATGACTAGTGTTTTGTATCAAAACAACCTCTGTTCTGATTGATTTTTAGGAAGTAATCTGTATAATTAAAACAGGTCAATAAATAGCTTGGTTCCTTTAAAGACAGGTCTACACAAGAAGTCCCTATCTCTTTCTTGGTCAGCAGTCCTCAAAGAAACGGTAAAAGCTGTGTTAAGCTTGATGTTTACGAATATGTTATTCTTACCTGGATGTTTACCTTGCTCCGATAGAGATCTATGTGGCTATTTTGGGAAACATAGTATCTGTTTTGTGCCAGATGACCTTGGAGGTTTTTCCAAAGACGGTAACACAGCTCAATCAGGATTCTGTTGTCTAAATTGTTAGCAGGAGTAGTATTTGTCTCTTATTCTGGTTGTCTTCTGCACATTTTTGCCACACAAGAGGTTTTGTAGGTCTTCAATAGCACTCAAATGCTCTGCACACAAGTAACCTGATACAGAGTATCATTAAAAGCAAAGTAATAGGACAAATTTATACTGGGTTACTTGGAACTAATACTTACTTGTAATGCCTTTCCCTTAGAAACTACCTGCTTTCCTTGAAACTCTAAATGTCATGTGCTGGAGCCAAGGGACTAGAGATACTATGATCTATGTTAAGGCAAACTTTTACAGTGGTTTGATTTGAACTAAAATACTTGCTTTTGAGGCTAATGAATGTTTGGTTCTGAAAGGAATGTTTCCCTGCCTGTTTGAAGGTAACCAGTTTAATTCCAATTTTCTAGAACCATAGCTTTTAAAAAGCTGTGATTATATGTCTAAATAGCCTATAAATAATTATGCAAATTATATTATAGCAAAATACACTCTAAGGCAATTAGTTTAAAGCTAGTGTGCTAGAAATTATTTTCCTAAGGATGACAGTTAATGGCACTCCTTGATTTAAGGATCAGACTTGGCCTGTCTACACCTGTGTGTTATTAACCCTACCAAAAATTAAAATTTAAACTGCTTGTTTTGCATTTACTTCCTTGTTCTGGAGCCTAGCTACTGCTCTAAATATTAATCATAATATTCCCAGGATGTGTTTTTAAACAGCATAGCAGTTTGCTTCTATTCTTAAAATAACTAGTTGCTTATTTCATTTGTGTCCAGAACTCTGTGTAAGAAATCACAGCTGAGCTGCTCTGTTTGCTTGCACTGAGTTCTCAGCCACACCTGTAAAACCCTGCACTGGCACTTGTATTCTGTTTTCTGTAATAATTCTGTGACCTGTATTGTCACAGTGGTGACAGGTGAATGGAGTTATTTAGCATGGAAACTTCTTAATATGTTGATAGCTACTATGGCCCTCAGGCCGTGTTGACCATTTAGTCAAAATAGCCAAGGCTTTTGCCAAATTTCTTCTTGTTTAGTGTGCATGAAGAATAGGCCTAAACTGCTGTGTGCTGTGCTGGTGCAATGATGGTCTGTGTTTTGGAGATACTCTGGCAGCATGGACTGGATTCAGGTCTGTAGATGGCTAGGCATGCTAACTCTGTCTTGTTCTTCTTGTGGCCTGTTAAGGTAGAGTCCAAAAGTCTGTTCAAGTGGGCTAGTTAGCCTTCCAGCTAGTTTGCTACTAGTTGAGCGACCCTGTTCAGGATGGGAAATACTTCATTCCCAAGAAATCACAAATCTTATCTGAATTTACAGCTCCTGCATTCCTTTTTGAGGCCCTTGATGCATGGAACTTGAGCAGGAGCAGAGTCTGATGTCCATCTCCTTCAGTCAAGAGTTAGCTGAGTACTAATTGAAGAGTGTGTATAATGGGTACTGTGGCTTTTGCTCTGATTAGCGTCCTTTGACATGCTGGTTGTAGGTAGTGTCAGAAAAAAACCCCAAAGCCAAAAAAACTCTTAAACCCTATCACTGGTGGGGGTGGGGAAGGCAAGCAAGTTAAATATCAAGAAGGTTTTCCATGTCACTTGTTCCCTGCATGTGGTCCACAGATAGCAAATTTATACTGATGCTAAAATAAAAGGACTTGAGCTCACTTCGTTTCCCAGTCTCCTATTTTAACTCCTTTTAGAAAATGAACCTGCAGTTATTTGTATTGCTATCTCTTGTAAACAGAAATTTTGCCAAACTCTGTATTAATACCTGTGTCTTGATTTTTGCCTGGATGCTATTTTACAGAAAGAATTGCTACTAGAAGCAGATAAAAGGACAAAATCGAAAATCAGCAAGGATGCGTTAACTTAATCTACTTCTTACAGAGTCAAGAAGCTAGAAAACAAACATTTTTTAAGAGTTAAAATTTTAATTTTTTAAACTTTATAGCTTTCCAGAGTTTGATTTTGGTCTTCATGTGAAAAGTGCACACAGTTTAGCACTAACCTTTGAAATACATGCTTATGTTCTGTACTTGAAGTTTGAGGCATATTCCTGGAGGATGCATATTTGTTATTCACTGGTTTATTGGGACTTGAAGCAGGGATCTAATGATACACTCTTCTTTACAGAAGTCCATAAAGAATGCTCACAAGTATCTTTCAGATTTTGGGTTGGTTTCTCGTATTCTTTACCTAAAACATTTCCCTCCAAATGTGACTTTCTTGTGACTTGAAGGCATTCTGTTTTATGCCTGGAAGCTATAGTTTCGGATTGGTATGGAGGTACTGGTTCTCCAGCAGTTACAAAACCAGCTGGTTTGTCTGTGGACATGCTGAAGAGTTACTCTTATTATGGGACTTTAGATGGGGAGATTTGACAGGAAGAAGCTTCAGCTAGGGGACTGTTTGACATGACATTGTTCTGAGCACTCTTTGCTAGTCTCTGCTTATCGGAAGGTCAAAAATATTTAAGTTCTCTGCAGTTCAGTTCTCTTGGACAACTACAGAACAAAGAACCGAATGCAGCAGATGTGTTGTTTTGGTTGTAATAATGGAAGATAAACATGCCCCTTTAATTAACACTTGGTGTGGGAATCTAACTGTTTTATTCTAGCTTCCAGAAGTGTGGATTTACAAGAGAATTTGTCCAAACTGAAGCTTTTTTTTGTTTTGCTCTCTGCATGCCTGTCAAACTAGGATAGTAAATCAGATTAATGCATCTTTTAATGATGCTTGAGTGTAGGGTCCTTACCTTTGTTAGGATTGGTAAATGGAAAATCACTTGTTCATTGACTGCAGACCTGACACTGCACACACTCACACGTGAACTCTGCTGATCTAAATATAACATTTGACAGGAATGTGATTAAAATGAAACATTGCCTTCAGAATTTTATAAACCTAATATCATACAGTTTTTCTTCAGGAATAAATGGCTTTGTTTTTTTGGAAGTAGAATTCTTTTGATACTTGACTAGTAAGGGTAAATGAAACTTTTTTGTTTCATTTGAAAAAAAATGAAATTTTTTTTCTTTGTTACAGTGCTTTTGTTCCTTTGGATATTCCCAACAAGAAGAATTCCACAGAGTGGGAGAAAGTGAAACTCTTGTTCGAGGAGTTTGGAAGTAGTCGTAAGTTTGAGATTTCTGAGCTTTGCATAACTTGCTACTAACTTATTTTGGCATACTCATCATTGACTGAACAAGAAGACTAACTTTCTTGGTGACAGTTTTCTAACTTGACTCTAACTGCCCACCTACACTAAATCTTTGCAATAGGATTGTTCTTTCTGTTCAGACAAAAAAATTAATGGAAATCATATCTGTCTTTAAAGAGAGGAGACACTGGCAGTGTCTGCTTTCAGTACAGCCCCTGTTTGACAGCAAAGATTTCGATGTTGTGTCCTATGATATTGATAGTGGGGAGGGGAAAATACTTTTTTCTATGGAGTCTTTGTTTAACATAGCTTTTAAATGCTACTTGAATATTGAAGTTCACTGATTTTTAGGGTATGGTGAATCTGTATTTTGTTGTATGACAACTTTTGAGTGCTTAATTAATTAAATGTGGTACTGCCATTCACTGTAAGAATGAGACTGATATGGTTTTGCCTATTTAGACAGGAAAATCCTATGAGTGTCTTATTTCCCCCCCCCCCCCCCTTTGTTCTCTTACTATTGTCCTCTTTAAATATTTTGCTTGCATTTGTTTTACTACTTTGCTAGGGCTGTAAAGAACTATTGTGAATAATGATATTCAACTCCATGAAGGTGTATTTAACATTTAGCTTATGCAGTTCATGTGTTTAGCCAAGGTGTGCTTTCATAGCAAAGGTGTGAAGAAAGTGCTTTTACAGGTGAGCTAAGACAGACTGGATGTCACTTTCCAAATGTATCCAGAAAGCTGCTAACTAAATTTATCTAACAAACATTAATCCAAACGCATAAGTACTCTAATATTTGGGGTGTTGGTGGATGAGAAGCTCAACATGGCCTGGCAATGTGCACTTGCAGGCCAGAAAGCCAACTGAATCCTGGGCTGCATCAAAAGCATGGCCAGCAAGTCAAGGGAGGTGATTCTGCCAGTCCACTCTGCTCTTGTGAGACCCCCGCCTGGAGTGCTGCATTTGGCTCTGGAATCCCCAGCATAAAAAGGACACGGACCTATTAAGAGTGTGTCCAGAGGAGGGCCACAAAGATGATCAGAGGGCTGCAGCACATCTTCTGTGATGTGCTTGGTGTATCCCTTCAGGGCCCATAACTTGGTCAAGCTTCCTTAAGTATTCTCTAACCTGATCCTTTTCTACCAAGGGTACGTCTTCCTTCCAACCTTTCTCCCTGGTTTCTGGGGCCTGGGTTTCCTGAATCTGTTTTTGCTAGAAAAGACCAAGGCAAAGAAGACATTCAGTACCTCAGACTCTTCCATGTCTTGTGTCACCAGGGCCCTTGCCCCACTCAGCAACAGGCCCATGTTTTGCCTCTTCTTCATCTTGTCACTTACATACTCAAAGCCCTTCTTGTTGCCTTTGACTGTACATCCTCAGTCTTTCATCCTAATACATGGTGTGCTTTAAGCTGTGCTTGCAAGCATAGGAGATACGGAGGACAAGTCCATAGCTTTTTTGTAATTTTGGCTGTCGGCCTGTTTGTGTTACTTTTGCTTCAAAAATATTCTGACGGTGTAGAATAAAATGGTCCTTAAACTGTTTTTACACATAGTGACAGTGGTTGAGCTGAGATGTAAGCTAATTTTTCTAGGCTACCTGGATATGGCTGTCAGTTAAATATTCAGCGCTCTACATGTCTTTGCCATGAAAGTATAGTATACTGATGTTTATTTTTAGGAAGACTTAATTATTAAGATGCTGGGTTGGGATGTGGAAGTCTGGTTTTTCATTTCTGACTCTACCAGCATTCTCTTGTGAAGTTTAATTTCATAGGATAGTTCAGACTGAAGAGACCTCAGGTCATCTAGTCTGGTCTCCTGCACAAAGAAGGTGGCTATAAGGTCAGACCAGGTTGTACAGGGCTTTGTCAGCTAGCTCTTGAAAAAAACCCTAAGGATGGATGATCTTGCAGTGGGAAAAAATTTCTGCTCTTATCCAGTGTGAATATACACACTATCCATTGTCTCTTGCTGAACTACTATGCACCACTGAAGAGCCTGGGCTCCACCTCCTTGATAAGCAGGCAAGCTGTATTAGGCCTCTCCAAAGCTGCCTCTGTTCCAGGTTGAGCAAGACTGGGTCCCTCAGCTTCTCTGCACAGCATGTGCTCCGAACTCTGACCAGTTCAGCTCTCCTCTTAACTTGCTCAGATTTATTTATTCATCTTGCCTGTAGTGGGAACCTTAAAACTGGTTGCAGTATTCTCTATATGGTCCTTTCTCTTCATAGATGGGCATGCTCCTGTTGCTACAGCCCAGGATGCTTTTGGACCTCTGTGCTGCCTGGGCACACTGCTTGCTTATCTTCAGCTTGCTGTCTGCAAAGACACCCCCCCACCCCAGTTTTTTTTAGGGCTATTCCACAGCCATCAAGTCTCTGGTCAGTGTTGTTGCAAAAGGTTCTTTTGTGTTCCAGATGCTGGAGAAATGAGGACAAAGCTCCTGCCTGTAGTCTTTTCTTGTACCTGTTTTCCTGTTTCTATATTAACTTATCCTTTTCATTTGTCTTTCTGCAGTTAACCCAAGAAAAACAAAGATCTTAATTTTGGATGTGTGTTCTACGTCTATTCAGTTTGTAGTGGGATTGCAAACTCATCCACTGAGGCAGAGCCTGATAATATACTTCTGGTGTACAATTATCAATTTTTCAGCCAGTTAGTTTCTTTGTGTTCCATTGAACATAGTTCAAAACTTATTAAATGCTGGTTTCAAAGACATGTGCAGGAGGATCATCAAATGTGTTTAAGTACATTGTGTGATAATTAGAAATAGTGGTCACTTACATGTGGTTTTTGTCCCCTAAACTTCAGAACACAAAAATTTTCACAAGTACTAAAAGAGAAATAGTGCTGGATTGTGTGTTTTTTCTTTGTTGGGTTGGGTTTTTTCAGTTTTAAACATAGCTGTAGTATGATGCTTATGAACATATTGCTGTTAGCTTTGGGAAAGTAGTTTGGTATTACCTAGCAAAAATAGCAAAGGAAAGATTTGAGCTGTGAAGTTGGATTTCGCTGTGCTATTGTACTAGCTTTTGGTATTTTTGGAAGGAGGCCTGTAGGGTTGTTCAGAAGAAAGATGCAGCTTCCCATAGAGGATAACAATAACATGATTTCTCAGTTTGTGAGTGCTTGATGCTATGTTCAGGAAAAGGGATGGAGACCAGGTAATGAATGGAAACTGGCTGATAATTCTGTGTGAGTAAGAATAAAAGTTTTGTGCTCTAAGTCCTTGAATTAACTAGAGGGGAGGGGAGGACATGGGGAGAACACTAAATAATAGCTAAACTGTTATGACTGGGTGTAAAGGTAGAACTGCTTGCTTAAAGTTAATTTTATAATAGCTACTGTTTAACCAAAAAAACTTGCCGTGTTGTGTCCTGCATGGTGGGGTTAGGGACAGGGCTGTTGTAAAAAAATTATGCAGGAGGATTCTGGGAGTTTGATGCCTTTGGGGATGAGTTTAGTAACACTTTTCTTCTACTATCCCTTTTCATGTCTAGAGTGATAGTAAGGCTACAGTAACTACTTAATCCCCTGACCTTTTTCCAGTTTGTACATCTGGGTGTATGTGATCTGAGTGAAGCTGAGACATGCAGTCTGGCTTGTTTTGTTGTTACAGGATCCATGCTTGCCCTGATTCTCTGGATAGTGCTTTATTATGAGAAATCAGGTGATGAACTGTCCAGAATGCATATGTAAATTGAGAGAATTACCACAGCGCCCTGTGGAGGCCAGAAATAAGTCTTCAAGAGGCATTATACTGCTTTGGGAGCAAGTTCATTAGTGTCTAGTCAACCATTTGAATGCAACATCTCTGAACTTGTAGCAAAGGCGAGATGTCTGTCCGGCTTCTTGTAGTATTGGTGGAGGATCTACTCCTGATGAAAAGCTATGCTAGGTGAATTTTTCATCTGAGTTATGACTGGTAACTAGTCTTAGTATTTTTTTATCTTCAGGAAATCATTTCAGGAAGAAATGTTCTTATATCTCTAGGAGTTTTCAACAGTCTCTTTTTTTTTTTTTTTTTTTTTTCAGATGGCTTGACTGCTCTTTCATTTTCCATTAGTTCCTTGACTGTGATTGGAATGTTGGCAGCTATCACTTACACAGTAAGTTGTTATGCAAATGTTTCAGCTCTTCACATTTATGATATTTGCACTTATCATGGGCTATACGTGTACAGAAAACTGTCATCATGCTAAATAGCTTCAACAACAGTCTCTTCTAGCTCTGGATTTTCATGGTTTGAAACACTACCTTTAAGTTCTTGGAATGAGAGGAACCATTTTTTTTTACTGTGAGTTTAAGAACCACTGTTTCAGTACTTTAGTACAGATCAGACTTAATTTCAATGTGTTTCTCAAGGGGAGATCACATTATTCCTTATGGCTTGTAACACATTCAGTGGCTCCTCCTGTTTTTAAGCCTCTGTCTCTTTCCCTGTGCAGAAGTGGAGAACTAAATATTGCTTGTTTTAATCACTGAGCGATGACACAACCTAGACTTGGTCTGGTCAGTCTATAATACTGAATGTAACCCTTAATACAACTCTTCTACATTTTTGGTTTTATCTCTGCAGAGCTTGACAATGAAAAGTCTGGCAGAATAACTTGATTTGTAAAGTACACAACGTTCTCGATCATAACTTTCCCTTTTTGTAAAAGGCTGTTCTTCATTCAAGAAATGAAAAAGCAATGTCTTTAACAGAGCATTGCTTCACAGTTCTGTTTCTAGAATTTGAGTAAGCGTAAATATCCATGCATGTCAGGATTCAGTTTTAAGTATGAAGAATCTGCAGCATCTTCTGTGATGTGTGCCTTTAATCAAGAGTACCGAAAAAGTTAAAAGCAAATGGTTTGAAACTGCTTAGAGGCTTACTTTTTAAAGCCTTGGGAGTATTCTTGTTAGTCCTAGGCATGCAACTAAACTGCTTCGGTTCTTTCTGTAGCTTAGAAGGATTTGAAAGTGTTCATTCTGTAACTGATTATAAATCATGATTACGGCTATGTTAGTTCAACTGCTTGACTCTTGCTTTTATGTTCAAGGGAAAGGAACCATTTTAACTTTTTACCTTTGGCCAACATTTGATGTTCGTGTGTTCACTTGCTTTTTCCAATCTGTTCTGTTTCTTCAGCCACTGAATAATCAGTCTGTTTGTAATGCATGTATTAACTTGTCAAAGTAAAATTTTGCAACCAAGATGAAGCTTTAAAGCTTAAGATAGCTGCAGACAAAGCTTTAAAACTTATCAGTAGACAGTGTTTTACTGATAGGTTTTAATCTTTTACTTAATGTCCTTGCTAAAATAACTTCCTCTTCCATTGCAGCCTGACTGTAACATAGTAAAGTTGTTTCCATGTAGCTTTGCTAGTAAATTCTTAAGTGGCTCCATAACAATAGCTCATGCAATAAGTTATTTTGAAGCATTGCTATCCAAGGAGATGTTTTGTGGTAGTTTGCTGTCAGCCAAAGGATAATGGATAAAATTATCATAGACTAAGGATATAAGAGAAAGGTATTCTATTCATAACTGGGTAAGGGGGTAAAGTACCTGCTAAATATAAATTTTGACTCTTAAACAAACCTAAATTGAGTAACAGGCATAGCTGATGATTTTCTGTCTCTATACTAGTGACTTCAGCCGGTGTAAGTTACAGCAGGATGATGGGAGGCTATTCAATACATGTTCTTAGATGTGTCAGAACACTGACAGCTTGGTGGTCATCAGGCTCTGCAGTAGGTCGGAGAGCAATTCAGTGGATTAACTAGTAGGTATCTCAGGTGAGCTGAATTGCTCTCAGTCCCATTGACTAAGTGCTTTAACTTGACCCAAATTATTTATTACTTTAAGCTTTTTCTGATGGACATGGGTCACTAGATCATTCAGGCTATATTGCTGCCATCTAGATCATATGCTTGTCAAAAAAGATCCAGACCTTTGCTTAGCTTGTAATAATATGTCAGCTTTTAAAATTGTTCCCCATAATCATGGAAGAAAAGATTACACTCTTATTCAGTTACATTACTTCAGAGCACGTGTAGTGTTTTTTAGCCTCCATGAGACTAAAATTAAGAACGAACTCATCAGCTGGGAGAGCATCCTCAGTATTTTCTTCAAGCAGCTACCCGAGTTTGGGTGTTTAACTCTTAGTAAACATCTATAAGCATCTAAAATGCAAGATTGTTTTATTTTGTAGAAATTTATTGCTGACTGAAGCGTAAACAGTGTTCAAGTAGCATTTGGAAGTTTTGTAATTTATTGCTAATATTCCTTACTTACAATGTTACTTCCCTATTTATTTTTGAGCACGGATTGGTTGTAAGCACCATTCAGCTGAGTATCACAATTACGTTTCTGTCCTCAAAACTAGCTGAACCTGGAAATATGACTTGCATTTAATGTTCAGAAACTTCAGTGTGCTGTGTTTGTCTATGTGCTTTCCCAGATGTAGACAACACCTCTGTCCTCAGTGTTGTTGCCTTAGTCTTGCTGTCTTTAGGACTTGTACAGATGTTGGATGGTAAATAAGGTGAAACATCAAGCGTAAGAACTAAAATAGCCCTCTCTGAATGCCTTAATTATAAGGTTTTAGGTTAGTTTTTTCTTTGAAAACTTCAACCAAACTGTCCGTGCAAATTCCTGGAGTGTGGAATTACTGTTTACTTTAACTGATGTATTTGATCTGTTCTGAAACTATCCCTTCTGTTTTATGGTAGGTGTTAGGGCAGGGTGGGAGAAATGGAGGAGCTATTTCACAGAAGTTCTAGGGATGAGTTCACACAGAAAGTGGTTGTGGTCCACCTTGGATATGAGAGTGTTTTTTGTCATTGTTTGCAGGCAATCATAGAATCTTATGCTGAAACAGGGAGCTGGCTTTGATACATAGGTGGACCAAAGTACAAATGTGTCATGGACAATTAAAACCACTTAAGGTCTGTGCTCCAAGTTGGAGGAGGAATAGATTTTTTTTTTTTTTATGCTCCAGTGCTTTTGTGACACTTTGCCTGCTGCCAGTGATAGTCAGGCTTCCATATGTAAGCAATTTCCACCTATGACAGCAGGAGCAATGCTGTTGTCGTGGTCTGAATTGCAAGTGTGACCTTGATAGCATGTGGATGCCATGTACCTGCATTCCAGTTTATGCTGTGGGCTGGGCTTTTCCCGGTGGTATGACTTAATGCAAAAGTTACTTCATCAGTGAAAAGTTTCTGGTCTGTCACACTTCTCTAAGCCTTAGGGAGAGGCTGGCCTAGAGTATAGCCTCTGTCTACAAGTTTAGATTACTCAATCCCCTTCGCCTAGGAGGAGGAGAAGCATGATTCTGGAAGGGCTAACTGTTTGTCTCTTGGTAACTTTCCACTTCTCTGCATTGTGGATTTTTTGCTGTGTTAGTCTTGTATAATAAAAAAATAATCACCTAGATAAGACGAAGGCATTAGTGCACAGGCAAGTCTGTAATGCTTGCCTCCAACTTCAGACATCTGATAAGTAGTTAGGCTCCTGTATTTTTCAGCCAGCCCTCTGCATGCCTATCAAAGTGTTTGTCCCAGTTTCTAAAAGTGGGAGGCCTTTGTGCTTAGTCATCAAACCACTGTTTGATAATTGGTGATAAATTATTTTTTTGAGTGCAAAAAGAGAATAGCTTTATATAAGGGTGAACACAGGAACA
Source organism: Ibycter americanus (assembly GCA_035590275.1). Taxonomy (NCBI): domain Eukaryota; kingdom Metazoa; phylum Chordata; class Aves; order Falconiformes; family Falconidae; genus Ibycter; species Ibycter americanus. The sequence continues at coordinate 13,389,070 of JAVJGI010000062.1, forward strand.
AAGATACTTCACAATCTTCCACAAATGCTTGGCAGATGATGGAAAAAAGGATAGAGAGAATAGATGAGGAACACAATGTGTGGTATCTGAGTTACCTTGTCTCTGAACAGAGGTGATCTCAGATCTGTGGTTTATACTAGCTAAGAGCTGAGGATTCATAGTACAGACATAACTGATTTTTTTATATTCCCCTGACATCTGAATATCCTCAGTATGTTCCATTGCCAGTGTTGCAATTGTATTGTTGAAGGGAAGCTAAGAACAGGAGTATCTGTTCTTCTGTATACTCATATTCAACCCTTTACTCTAAAGAAAAAAAAATCTATTCTAAATGAGCGTCTAGTGAAGGTTGTATTGTAATGAGTGACATGTTAGCAAGTACTTTCATACCTAATTAAGAATGATTTTACATTGAAAGCCTTCTACTTTAACATAAAATACCGAAAGTAAATAGGAATGCTGTGCCTGCACTGACTGCCATTGACTGAGTTCATCTTGAAATGTTATTTGTTGAAGACTATCATGAAACAGACAAATCAAGTGATTCTATTGAAGTTGCTTGGTGCACAATTTATCCATTCTACAATTAGTCAAGCATATGTTAACAATACTGCTTTGTGTAGCTTTGAGTGTGAAGAATTAGATTATGGCTGTTCTAAAAATGCACTTCTGCATTGTGGTAATATACAATACTGTGAGAAGGTGGGGGAAAGAGGCTTTGGCACTGACAGCAGGCAGCCTTGAATTTGAGTAGATACTGAGAGCGAAAGCTTACTTTTCTATGTATATGCTCCTAGGCTTTCTCTAAGAAAGCATATTCTGCTTCCACAGGAGGAGCGATGCAGGAGGATGGTGGTCTTTGGATTGTAAATAGCTACAGTTTAAATTATAGAACTAACACATCTACCCCAGTGACTAATGTAGTTAAAATCTATTTTTAAGGAGTATCATCAGCATCAATCCAGTGTTCTGGGCCTCTCAAGGCCCAGGTTGATTTAATGTATTACTCTGATACACATTGTGAGCTATTTGTGCAACAAAGAACAGACTACTTATCAGACCACACGATATTGTAACATTTGGCATGGGGTTTTTGGCGGAGGGACAGATCGGGGACAATACAAATTGAAGTGTTGTGCTGGACCAGAATTGCTGACAACTGAGGACTTGTTATTATTGAGCATGATGGAAAGGTAGATAACACTGCAGGTCAATGTGGTTGTCATTATATTGGCTTGCTGGTTTTTATTTTCTATGGCTTCAAACATCAAAATCAGTTCACTAAATTTGACCTAGTGATATAATGTAGAGACAAGCTACTTCTGTAGTTTGAGTGAAAATGCAGAATTTTGCTGTTGAGTTGTGAGCTTCTCCCCAGCTTCTGAATGGGCTAGCATGAAATACGCTGTTAGAGCTGAAGATGCTAAAGAAATAAAGCTTATTTGATATGAAAAAACTCCTGAATTCCTCATTTTCTGTGAAGTACTAATTATGAATTTGGGGAGGGATTAGCAATATATGCTGAACTTGAAAGCATCTCATCCCTGAAGATAAATCACAGGGAGAGTACTAACATAGAAATTACCATATTAAGGGGTTAATGTAAAAATTGCTTCTCCCAGGGAAGGTTAGGGCTTCCTCAGAACTTCTTTCAGTGATGACTTAATACAGAAGATGGTATATGGTTTTGCAGATGCTCTTGGTTAAAAGCAAGAGTTATTTTAAAAATTAGGTTTGAATTCAAATTTTATGCTTGCTATGAAATACCTGAGGAGTCAACAGCTAATATTTGAATCAAGAAGCAAATTAAATGTTTTATGGCATTTCTTAACACCATGTCATTCAAATGAGAATAGAAATGAGATGCAAGGAAGATAATTGAGGATGAGTAAAAGGAGTGTTTAGAGAGAGGCTTTGAACTCTACACTTCAAGTGGAAAATGGCTTGTTCTGTTTAGTTCTCCTTGTGATGACACTTGTGACAGACCTGCAGACTGTGGCAGCTGGTTTCTCTGGACCTATAACAGTTTCTGGCTGTGGGCTGTGTGGTTCTTGAGTCTGAACTTTTTTCAGTAGTGTTAGCCTTCTACAGGAAAAAGCTTCTCTAACACTTGCTTGCAAAGGGAGATGAAAAAAGTGTTTAGCATGAGGCTAAAAATTTTGAAGATAGTGTATAAGGATGAACTAGAGCAGACATCTTAGTTGTTTGGCATGTTGCATTTCCTTGCTGAATACACTGAAGAATAATCTTTTATTGACATTAATTGACACTTTGAAGACTGGGAAGGAAGGGAGAAAGATGCAGCTAGGGAAGATTTATAGTCTAAATTTCTAACTTTTTAAGGGGAAGTAATAGCGCTTTTACGAAAAGTATAGATGAAATCTGCAAATTTTCACATGATAGAGGTATTTATTACTGATGAGCTTAAACATGGGTATCACTTTCTCAAGTACACACAATGTTTAAATGGGTAACATTGTTTAAACTTATTTCTTGGTATGGCTCAGTTTTCATATAAGCCTGAATTGGTAGTTGCTTTTCTGTTTTAAAGCTTTAATAACACAGTCTACGCTGTTGGCATTTATGTAATGCATAACTGAAGTACAGTACTTGATATTTAAGATTGTTTTGTAAGAAATGTGAACAAGGGATCCTCAGGGGGGCTCTGCAAATCCATGACCTTGATGATTTATAGTGACAGATTTCCAGGTATATAAACGTGGGATGTAACAATAAGATTATAAATTAGGGCTGCAGTGCTGGTTTTGGCTGGGGTAGGGTTTGAAACGGTTTCACAGATGACATAGTTTGCATCTATTCTTTTCATTAATGTGTTTTGCGTTGAAATGGTTTTGCATTGCCTTAGGTATTAATACAATAGTTGTTGTCAGCTCCAGATTGCTATTTGAATTCAGGGCAGAATAACATATTACTCACAATGATAGGCAGATTAATTTTTGAGTGATCTTGTGCATCTCATTTAGCATGTCCTTGAAGGATGATTATAACTGGCTCTGTAATTTTTCCAAACATTTAATAAATATTACCTGATTTCTTATGAAATTGTAAAGTAATCCTTTTTCCTCCATCATGAAATAGGAGACGTTACAAAGCTCAGTTTGTCTAATGACAGATTTGATGACCTTTTCACACCTTAGGTTTGTCCAGAGTATGATTTACTTTTCTTACAGTTGACTTTTTAAGAGCAAAAAAGCTAAAGCCTTTTATAATCTGTCTAACCTTGAAAGCACTCCTTTATGACTGACTTTCTTGTAAATAGACATCAAACAGTTATTAAGAAATCCAGAAGTTAGTAGTGTTCATTGTCATTACCACTTAATCACTTCAATGTCAGTTCTTAAATATAAAAGAAATTTGATTATGTTCACTTCTCCGTGAAGCAGTAAATAACCAATACAGCAAACCAATTTGAGTGTTCTTTGTTTTAACAGCCTGATTCCTACTACACTCTTGGCCAACTGTAGATATTAAACTGCTGGATCAATGATAGTTTTGTACTTTGAGATTTTTGAAGCTGCAGCTTGAAAGGAGCTTAAGCTTTTGTTTGGTTATTCTTCTAAACTTGATGGAGCAATGCAGACGATGGCAACTGGGCAAAACAGTTAAGCTCAGTGTTAAACTGAGTCAGTTAACTTTTTACAGACAATATGTCCACTAAGCACAAGTTTGCTGTGTAGTAGAACTGTAGTGTAGAGGCTATTATACTTGCTTTCTGCATCTTACAAGCCTTGACTCTGTTGTTTTTGTGGGTTTTTTTGTCCAATTAAACACTGACAAAGTAGTGAGACAATCTTTGAATCTGTATGGTGGAGAGAGAACATCAATATGAAAAATAAAGGTGAATGTGTAGCAAGATACTATAGTGATGAATTTTAGAGAAATGGATAAGCAAGTACTCAATGCATTGTTCATGTTGTACATAACAGATCATACAAGAAATGCCATACAGAACATACTAGTTCAGTTTGGTCAGTCTGTTCCATGCTTTGAGGGTTTTTTTTATAGCAATGATATTAAAACGTGTTGTTATAGCTATGACAATTGAAAAATAAAACTTCCCATAAAAGAACCAAGATTTTACTACTTAATATATTGAATGATTTTCCAAACTGTATGGCATGAGCTTTTAAAAAAACCCCAACTGTCCATGAGATGGTCTGCCATCTTCAATGCATTTAGGAGGCTTTCTTCTTTGCTCTTCACAGTTTAGGGAGCATGTGTGAACCACTGTCATGGTTTACCATGCTTAATGGTGGTCTGCAAATAAGATTCTTTAATTCCAACTTTTATCTTTAGAATGGTAGTAGGTGTAGATAACCAGAGATGGGGACAAGTTTCTTTAATGTGAGAAAGTAGATGACTATTACTTGTAGAGTCAGATTACTTTTCAAGAAAACTGTGCAGTCTAGGTGCATGGAGAAGAAAGGTACAGTTTCAAGAAAGATGGAGTCCTAGTTCTTCTTACACAAGCTCAGAAATGTTGCCTGTATTGGTATGACATCTGAAAGTGCACCATACTTAGGACTACTGAATTGGGCTAGCTTACTTGCTCCATCAGAAGCAATGCTAACAAGGGTGCATTGTATACATATGAAATGGTGTTCAGTACAGGCAACTGAACTATATCAATTGCTAAAGGGATGGAAGGTATCATAACATGACTTCCCTCATGCTTAGTATAATTCAAATAAAAAGCTAATTAGGCTATGGATACAAAAAGTCTCTTCTATATATGAATGTGGGACATTTATATTGGAAAAAACCCTTGAATTGTATTTCTTTAAAGCACTACATATCCTAGAGTTTAGCTGTTTTTAACCTGAATAGATGTACTTTTGATCGCAGTCTAGTTGGTAGAGTTGAATATTTTGTCTTTCATGGTCACACTTTCAGGTGAAATCTTGAAACAAGCTTCTGTAAGAAAATAGGAATTTCAATATTTAAAGCTGTGAGCATTTCTTATGGCTTTTATACAGAGGTACAAGAGTTCTCATTCGTCTGTTTCATGTGACTTCGCTAGAGGGCAGTGCTACGCAAGAAATGTGTGTCAGTATTAATTTTTACACTTTTTGGACAAGATGTATATATACACCTTTTTAAGACACCTCAGTGATAGCACTTAAAAGCCACATGCTTGATATATGGACTTCTAAAAATAGATGGAATGGGGAGTCTTTCTGCTAAGCTACACAAGTACTTTCTGGTAATTTCTTGAAATCACAAGTTTAATTCTTAAATATCTTTAACCAGAAAAGGTTGCTAAACTACCTTCAGTTATGGTGCTGGTTGTATACCAAACTGATCAGAAAAAACTTGCCTGTTCTGTTTGATCTCTGACAAGGAGAGATTATCCTTTTTGGCCACAAGTTAGACTATTTTATTAGCTTAACATAGCAGATGTAGGAAGTGAAACATAATCAACTTCTAGTTAAACTACAATGCTTGTTGGCTTCAGGTTTTTTGTAGTAGGTGTTCAAAGTTAGCTTTAACTCCTTAGTAAAGGCATTTGCTATATTAAGTTCAATGTGGGTTTTTTCTGTATTCCTTATGACTGATTTGTGTGCTTATGGCTGATGTGGTTGATTATTAGCTGTTCCCACTGTAATAATACACTCTTTTCAGTGGAACTCTTTGGTAGCTTGTACAACTTAAAAATGTTAAACTAGCGGTTATGGTTCCCAGTGGAAAACCTTTCTGGATCTTTTTAATACTCAAGGGTTTATCCCTGATGTAGATGCTTGCTGCAACTTCTGTGAAATGTGATTTTTACAACTTGTCTCAGGGTCACTTATTTTCTATCCTCTGCTTATGAGTGACTGTTAGCATACCCGGCAATTAATAAGAAAGACTGTTCCCTTATCTAGCCATGGGCTAGGAGTTCAGCAAGTCTGAAGTGTTGTAAGCTGCTGAGCCTGCAAGAGACCAAAGGATGAGAACAACAACTCTTCCTTCTAAATCTTAGCTTTGGAATAACAGGAGAATAGCTGGATCTGCTGCGGACAGGATGGGAAGGAAAGGGGCACAAGAGAAATGAAGATTAAACAAACTGGAGTCAATGCTTCTGTAGTCCCTATTGAAGTACTTTAGTGCTCTCTGTAGTACAGGATATATTTGGGCTCAATGGCATGCTGAGAGAATGGCTGGAATATGCTTCTCACTGTTCTTCAATGCCTACTGATACTGCATAACCAGTATTGAACTAATTGTTGCTTTCATGTGAGTTACAGGCTCCTGCTTTACTGTTGACAGATTTCTTTGCAAATTCCTGTCTCAGGCCTAGCTACCACTTCTGTGAATAACAAATAAGGAAGGAGTCTTCAGAAGTTTTAGACTGTTCTTTTTATAGGCTAGGTAAGCTGTGTTTTCTGTTGCTTTCAGTTGTTCTAGGTGTTTTCCTCTTCTCCTTTAGAGTAGAAGGCCACCTAATTCAAGAAATCTATGAAGTGTAAATATGAACTTCATCCACCCAGGGATTATCTGTATTGCCTGTGGGCAGACTCTCAAATTGGAATGAGGCAGCTGCTCGGGGATGATACTTCTAATTTGTACTTACTAGGTAGTAAGCTCTTAGGGTCTGGCTTTCCAGCACTTAAGCGAACTGGTAGGGGGTGATTTCTTATATGGATCACTTGTGAGAATTCAAGACAGGGGAATCTTCACTAAAATAAGTTGTTCTAACTATAAATATAGATTATTTTTTTGTACTGTAAAACAGTTTCAATGAAACTGATCATTAACAGCAGAGACAGCAGCCTGAGACTTTAAAGCCCTAACCTTGCAGCGTATATTATCAGATACTAGCCTGAACAGTTAGTGTTTAGTACTACATTAACTTAATTTTGAAGAACCTATATGGGGAAAAAAAACCCTATGTATGCTCTAATTGCCTATTACACTTGGATGACTGTTTTTACTCTTCAGTGCAGTGCCTCTTATCTGACTTAATACTTCTATGCAAAGACTGTCTAAAAACAAGCCCTGGAAACTGTTGTTTCAGTGGTGTAAATATGTCAAGATTTAATTACTTGTTTTCTCAAAACTAATGTGTATAAATTATTTACTTTAAAGGCTCTTCTGATCTGGTTTTATTCATATTCCAATTTTTGAACCAACAATTGGTTTCAGGGGTGAACCCTATCTTGGCTTTACTGAACAGTTTTGGTTTTCCTGTGCTATCTTTGATGCATTGCTTTTTTGAGGTGCAGGTGCCCAAAATAGCCCATGAATAACTTAACGCTTGCACTAACCTAGGGGTTTAAAACTTTGTTGAGGGCAGCCCTGAACTTCTACATCTTCTGAAGGGACATGCAGCTCTGAAACTGAGTGAATACAGCTTCTGTTCAGACCTGTGACACACTGCATGAGATGACTCACCTTTCTGCCCCTCATTCCATATACTGATGTCTTGAAGGGCCAATGTGTCTTTTCCCCCACTGATGATGGGAAGCTTACTTGCATAATCGTCCGACTATTATCATCTTTTTGTATTCAAGGAAGGAACTTAAACTGCCTTCATCATTAGAGCAAGCTTGATGCTCGAATATGTAATTCACATCTGTAAAAACAGCAAAAGAATGCATCACTTTGAGTTGCATTTTGCTTTGTAGAAATCTAGATTTAGAAGATTTAAACTCTGAGTTTTATTCCTTAACTATTTCTGTTGAGTAAATACTTGATATCTGTTAGTTGATGGTAGCTGTTTGAGGAACAGGTGGAAGCCTCTGCTTAATAGTGAAATCAAATTGCTTCTAAGCTTAGGTTTATAAAATTGTATAGAGCTGTTGTCATAGCAATCTTTCATTATGTGTTACTACATACTGAATTGTTTTTTGGCTCTGGCGAGAAATGTTTTGGGTTCTACAGAGGGACCTTGAATAGATTGGAGCATGTGTTCTAGTTATGAAATTGGATGGTGTTTGTACTTTCACCTAAATTCTGGAGTTATGCTACAAGTAGTCAGACCTGAATGAGCTCTTTAGGGTCAATATGGGCCCAATACTTCAGTCTTCATAAATTATCTGGGTGATGGGGTAGAGTATATAGTCATGTAGTTTCAGAATGATATCAAACTGGGAGAAGTAGATACAACAGAATGAAGAACTGCTGTAGAGACATTGACAGGTGGAAGGTTTGGGCTAATAAGAGTGGCATCAGGTTTAGCAGATGTTAAGGCCTTCTCTTGGAGCAGACTAATTCCAAGCAACAGTTTGTTCTGGAGTCTGGGAGATGGCTCTGAAAAGGACATGGAAGTTATAGTGGACAGCAAGCTGAGCATGAGCCAGCAATATGCCCTGCAGGAGAAAGGCAGTGTCCTGGGTGTACATCAGCAAGAGCATAGCTAGTAGATCAAGGGACACAATTTCACTGTACTTGGCACTTCCAAAGCCACACCTGGGAATGCTGTGTCTGGTTTTGATCCCCCAGTTTAAGTTTTGGAAACTGTAGGGGCTCCAGTGTAGGCTTGTGGAAGTGATTAGAGAATTGGAGGACACAACCTGTAAAGAAAAGGTTGAAGGAATTATTTCTTCAGCCTAGAGAAGAGGACAACTGGGGGAGACTGCTTCTTAGCTCCTGTAGATAACAGAGTAACTTAATGCTGTCAAAGGAGATAGTCTAAAGGGAGAACTGAACCATGTCTGTGGACAGAGTTGTAAAGTCCAGCATAAGGTAAATTCTTTTCTTACCTAAAATAGTTAATCTTGTAGGTAAAGATCTTTCTGTGGTTGTATAGCTGTGTTCAACCCAGAATTTCTAGAATGTCTTAGTGAAGGCATGAAATATCATTGCCATCGCTAGCCTGTGATAAGAGATGTTTTTCTCTTATATAGCTTTTACAGCAAAAAAACTGTAACATTGGGACTGAAATTGCCAGTTACCTTTTGTAGCTAAAAAAAATGGAGTTTAACTTTATTTGGAACAGTCTGTAAACAGTGCTGCAAATACTTGGGTTTTTAGCTGTATTTTTGGGTGACAAATGAGGCTATGTCAGCTGTGAAGTCTTGAAATGCTGAGCAGATAGCTAATAGCCTACCTTGTTCTCTAGGATTTGATGGTAAAACCAAATCTAATACTTTATAGCTACGCAAAAAAGTCATGTAGTGCAAGTTGTCAAAGATCTAGCTGAATGTCTTTACTAATATATACTCCAAGAAATATTTAAGGAAAATACTTTTCTCCTACCCTTACTTAAATGCTTTGAAGTGACTTAACAGGTACCACTGTTTCCTTGAGTGTGAAGCCTGTTGACACACATGCTGTCTGCTTGTTGGACTTAACTGATGCCATTCCAACGATTTACTGGTAATTGTGACTCTGAACATAAGGAACCTAATTCCACAGTAAGTGAACAAGGCTGTCAGACTGCTAACTTTGTTTCATGTTTTTGTAGCCTAATACTTGGGGGAATGTTTCTTTAAATCATGGAATACTGCTGCTTGCAGACTAGAACTGAAGTTTATGGGCTCAGTGTCCGATGTTAATTTAAATAAATAACCAGTTCAATACAGTTAATGTGGCTTTGAGCTACAGTAATAGTAAAAAAGACCACTTTGTTAAAGGGGCTTAGATATAGGTGTTGGTGGCCAGGGTATGTGGCATGTTGAAAAATGCACCAAAAAAATGGACAGTGTCTTGCTTTGAGTACAATGCATGGGACATTAGTACATTTAAGTAGGTTTTTAAGCAGGTCAAACAAAGTCTGATGTACAGAAAGCTCATGTGATCTGACAGCATGTATGGTGACATTTATAATACACTAGCATTTGTGTTAAATCTATTCTCAGTATGAAATGTAAAGCTGTACTTGAAGGAGCAAGTGGTATTCCTGTGGAAAATCTAGAAAACTGCTCATTTCTGACGTTAGGAAATATTCAGATATCAAGCATTCTAGTAAAACTGTATGTGTTAATTGTGATTAAGAGAATGAAAAGTATAACCTTCTTGCTGAGTTCTGCACCAAGAATAACCTATCGCAAACAACCTCCCGCCCACAGTAAGAATAAAAAAAAAGCCAATGGCTAAAGTCTCTAAATGACTTGGAGAAACTTCTGACCTGGGCCTAGATCTATAAGACTCAGGGCAGCATGGAGGAAATAGTGGCATTTTCTTTACCTTGCCTCCAGTATGCATTGGTGGTTATGTTAGTGGAAAGCTTACAGACTGAATTGGATAAATCTGGGCATAGTGTTGATACAGAAGTTGACAAACACTTTGAATGGGATAGGATTTATAACTAGGAGTAAATGCTAACAAAATTTATGAATGTGAATGGCTAAGCAGTCTTGGACTGTGACTGAGTTTAGGTGTTCAACTAACCTCTGCTGTGTCTTCCTACTGAATAATTTTTTTCAGTGACTCAAGTACTTTGTATGTAATTTCAATTTAAAAGTAAGTTGAAAACTACTGGCTACAAATAAATTGTGTATGCTTTGCTTCTAAAACTATTGAAGTTCAGTATCTAGAAATTCCTGTATTACACAATGTTTTGATTATGATCTAAAGTGGGAAAGTTAAGGTTCTGGGAAAGCTAAATGATTTGACAAAAAAAAAACCCAGGGCAAGCTTGATGACTCTTCAGTGGGCTATGCTTGTATGATGTCTTAAAACATGCTAGTGTCTCAGTGATTGAGAGACACTGAAGTACTGTTGGAACAATGTGGCATGCTGGAATCTGCATAGCATGTTCGTTTTGCTCAAAAAAGGAAAAAAAAATTTGGTTGCCTTAGAGTCTATAGAAAGGGAGGGGGGAAAGAGCAGTGATACCTTATAGAGACAATATATTTTAATCAGATTAAAATGTATGACAGAAAAATTGATAACTTGTTTCCTTTTTATCTTAGGCTTATGGTATGTCAGCTTTGCCTCTGAATTTGATTAAGGGAACTACCAGTGCAGCTTATGAACGTTTGGAGAACACTGAAGATATTGAAGAAGTGGAGCAGCATTTATTAAGGATTAAATCAAAGGTATGGTTGGTCATCACTGTTTTCCCTTAATGAATTTTTTTCTTGCCTGCTTACTAGTTGATGGTTGTGCTGTAAAGAGTGTTTGTTGGAGAAAAAATAGCAAGTCAGAAGTTGTTTGAGTTATTTGGAAACAAATGTGGTCACTTCTGTAGTATCAATGAGGTTTTCTTTCAGTCCTGCAACAGTAGTTATTTCTATCTAGCTAATAATGGTGCTGACAAGCCAAATGCAAACTTTTCCAGTCCTGCTTGGATATATGGAAGAGATACTTTGCAGAAGTTAAGAATATTAAACTCACTTATTCTGCTATCAGATATGCCATCCAATTTGTTGATAATGTAGCTATCAACACTGGATACTTACCACGTGGAGCTGTCAGGAGTTAAATTAATCAAACTATTAATCATCTTCATGAATGAATAACAGGCCCCAATATTCTTGCTTCCCAGTTCATGTTCCTTGCTGTTATAAATATTTTTTTTTATGAAAAGCACACATATGGAAATATCTCTTCAGAATACTAAACATCCCTAGGATCTTAACACCATTTATAAACCCGTAATGGTCTGGCAGCTCACTGAAATGCTGTGCCTAATGTAAGCAGGACACTTAACAACCTTAGAGCCCAAGCCAAAGGAGAGTTAAGTTTCTTCTTTATGTATAAGATGCTAGGAATAATCTCCCACCCATTTCATGTAATGGTTTGACCAGTGTTTTCAGAGCCCTGAGGCGGGGGAGGGGACATTAAGATGCATCGCTTTAATCGTGGCAGTCCATCTGTGCTGTTGTGTGCTCTGTGATAGTAGACCTCAGCAGTGCTGAAACTGTTCCATCAGTCTTCCCTTGATACTTGGCTGCCTCTGCACAGTGTGGTACCTTCAGTGTTCTGGGAATCTTGTTGCATAATGAAACCTAAAAAGTAGTCTCCCTGTTTAAATTGCAAAGTTTTGGTTTTGCACAGAGTACTACTACAACAAAGGCATCTGTATTACTAAGATCAGTATAAGAAAAATGAGAAACCCCTGAAAAGTGGGGCATTATGTATTACAAAAGATTATGTGGGTTTATGAGAGCTTCCAATCAACTGGTCTTGTTGTTTGATCTAGCTAACGAATAGGATCAAGAAGTGGAAAGTTTAAATTATGTCTATATTTTAGTGTGACCATTAGTATAAACTAATTTTTCTTGGTTTATGGTCAGGATTTGGCCTCAGTCTGTAATTGAAATCTTAGGTCTTCAGTTGCATTTGCATGGTCATGAAGAAAGTGAGTGTTACTGAGGATAATGTATAGTGGAAACTACAAGTATGAAAGTATGGTACTGACATACTGAATCTTTTTATTAGATTAATATGGTTTCCTGCTGTTAATACACCTGGTAGCTTATTTCATTAGTCCTAAATAATCAAAGCTTGTACTTACAGCTTGGGAGCTTGGACTGTTCTCTAAAGGTTTTTTTGAAGTCACTGTAGTGCTATACAGGGTGTGGAAAACATGCGTTCTGGTTAAAAGTATATTGTGATCTCCGATTGAAGTGTTACATGTGCCTAGAATGTAGTCAGTCTTGTAGATACATTTCTCAAAAAGGTTACAGTAGACTTGCTTTAACTTCACTAGGTATAAACTGTTTCACTATTGGTAGGAAGGCTCTTCTAAAACAAGAGGGAAAAATTGAATAGGGAATTTGAAAATTTAAAAATACTTAGTAGGACATGTACTAAAACAATAAGAATCCCTTTTTATCTAAGGATCAATTTGTTATACACAAGCATTGATGTTAGAAACAATTTTGGTTCAACTAACTAATGCCAATTTTGTTGCTGTTGCTAATTAGTGTGTAACTGAGATTTAAGGATGTGCTACTCAATTTGAGCAGGCACCATTGTGTTCTGTTGTAGTATTTAGAGTCTCAGAATGCTTAAACATAATCATCAAACAATTACCTGCTACAGTCAACTAACTCTTGGTAGTGGTGCCTCCTGTTAGAATTCCTGTAAGGTTAATTTTTGGAACAGCGAGTCATCTTGCTCTTGCGAGTACAAGAAACATAGCTGAGTATCTGTAGTGGAGTGGTGGAGAGAAAATACAGATGACAATCTTAATATATAGGCTTAATTACGGAATTTAGTTGGAAGGAACCTCAAAGTCATCAGGTTCAATGCTCTACACAAAGCAAGGACCCCTTTCAGGTTAGATCGGGTTATTCAATCACATCTGGGCGTTTTAAGTGTTTCTAGCCATGGAAACTGCCTACCCTGTTAAAATTAAACATCCTCGTTGTGAAGAGTGTTTTCTACCACCTAATAGGAATTTGTCTTGTTGCAGCTTTTGACACTTTTGCACTTCATCCTCTTGCTATGCATAGGAGCAGTGTGAATTTACATGCTACAAAGTCTTTAGAGTTGTTGCAATTCATTAAACTAGATGTCAAGTCTATTTTCTTGATTCAATATCTCTTGCACTGTTTTTGGTAACCAGTGCAGAGATGGTCGTCCTCTGTCATCAAGGGATAGACGCACTTTACAACAACTAGAAGAGAAGCTAAGGATACTTCGAAGAAGAGAGAGGCATCTGGAGTCTGTTGAGAAAAGCTGGTGGACGAAGTTCTCTGAAGCTATCAGACCTCTAAAGGTAAAACTTTCTCACTTTTTGAGACTTAAATTGAAATAACTTCCAGCCTTCTTCTTCCTGTATAAATCATAGGTCAAGTTTTATCAGTTACCATTCTGAATAGCAACTGTTTATTTTTAATTATCATATTATACAATGACAGCCCTATAGCAAGCTCTCTTTGAGCTCTTGGAAAACCTTTTACTTTGCCTAAACTGTGATTAAGATTGAAAAGAAGCAAGTCCTAGCTGATCTGCCATAGTGCCACTGCCATAGAAAATCTGAATATATTTTTTCTCAGACATATGAAAATGGGAAGAAGAAAAGGAAGAATTCCATAACTGTTGGGTAGATTAGTTAATGTAAGTCACATGTGGCCAGAGAAGTGAGATACTTTGAGAATGTATATATTTGGAATGAACATCTTGCCAGATAATTACTTGATCAATAGTAAGCTAGCTGCATTCAACTTACATCTTGATACTTAACCAGTGCAAAGGAGACTGTTATTGGGGCAAAGCTTTGATCTCGGTCTCTTTTTGATCTTAGGACTTCGATATTTTTTTTTTAGATAGCTGGTTTTAAAAACCAGTACTTCTGTGGAACAGTATTGCCATATTAGGTATTTTTTTGCTAACTAGATGCAAGAAGATATTTTAGCATTATTTTAAACTGTAGGCTGCATTTTGAGAAGCTAAGGGTGGGACTATATTTCCTCTAATGTTATTGCTACTGTTAATGCTGAGTGCCAATGGAAATAAGCTGAAATTGCAGTTGAGCAAAAGCTTTCAGTGTGAAATTCTTCGTGGAGTTACCTCTCTATGATACATTAGAAATCAAGACTTAGCCCTTTTGTTTAAAGGACAAATATCCCTAACTATTCCCTTTAACAGTTTGGATGCTTCCTTTGATTCAAAATAGCTTGTGTGGTTTCTTTGACTTTTCACTATAGGCTGTGGCTTATCTCTAGGCTTATTTCTATAGGCTGTGGCTTCCTTCAGAAAATACCCACTTGTTCTGGTGTGGAGGTCCTCCATGGACTGAGTGTGGTTATCTGTTCCAGCATGACCCTCTTAACAGGTTAGGGTAGGATGTCTGCTCCATTGCCTGGAGTAATACCTCCTCTCTGAGCTTGGTGTCTACAGGGTGTTTCACACTTCCTCTTGCTCCTCTCTACTGTCTGGTATTTTCCCCTTTCTTAGGTATGTTTTCCCAGAGGGGCCACAAGCTTGACTGCAGGGCTCAGCTTTGGCCAGCAGTGGATCAGTTGAAGCTAACCACAAATGGCTGTGTCCAGCACAGGGCAGCCTCTGGTCTCTCATCAGAGGACATCCCTTCAGCCCCTCTGCTACCAATACCTTGCCATGTAAACCCAATACAAAGTGTTTCCTGTGAGGAATTCAGCATTGCTTCTTGGTCAGTATAACTGTTCAATAGTGTGCCAGCAGTTTTCTTTACTCTGTTAATGGATACCAGCCCTGAGAGGATGACTGCTCCTTTACATTTTTGTGTTGCTTCAGTGTTCGTTCAAACTCATGGAGTAGTTGTCCTAAGCAGGTTCAGTTTCGTCTTCTGTTGGTACATGAGTACCACTGTAGGAAACAATTGGACAGATAGAGTATTCTAGCTTTTTGGAGGGGTGAATATTAACAATTTTTGGAAATAAATTTTGAGGCTTTTCAAAGAAGCACCACTTAAGTTTGTGGATCATGTGGTTGTGCCTGCTTTGAATAAATTAAATCCTAAACTCCATGATTATCTTAGTAACACTTTGGGTTTATCCATAAATGAAACAACTTGACTGAGATCTGGGAGCAGGGATAGGAGGCAAAGAGCTCTCTAACTCAAACAAGGATGATGCAGGGGTCAGGGGAACGCTTAAGAAGTTGAAGGAAGCTACCAGGGAAAACTATGTAAGCAGAACATGAATAATGTCAGAAAAGAGTTTGCAACTTGTGACTTGATTATGTGCAGTAGCAGTGGGGAAAAATATGCTAATCAACTGAATATTTCCAGATTATTTGGCCTGACTTATTAAACTGAAATGCAATTCAGCTTTTCACTATGACCTAGAAGTATCATGCTTCTACTTTTACTATTGAGAAATGCCTATATCAATGTTTTTGTCTTGTTTTTTGCTTAGCCATGTTTTTTAATCTCATATGTTCAAATGTAAAACAAAACTTTAAGTTAAACCAGTTCTTACTGTCTTCTGCTTTAGCTGCTACCTTACTTGCCTATATAGAGGCTTTTTATTAAGATGCTAAAAGAACTCATTTCAAGCAATAGTGTAAGTTGTATTAGTACTCATTATTTCAATTCATTGGTTTTGTAATATCTGCAGTCTTGCATAAAAGCATGATTCACTGTTTTTTGGCAGTTACTCATATGTATACTAGCTTGTACAATAGACTATAGATTAGAAGACCCAAGCAGACACTTAAAGGTGATCAAAGTGATGTAAGTGCAAGGCGGCAGCTCTGAAATCTGTTCTGTAGCAAATGATTGAGTATAGGTGGGTATAGGGTCTGTGTTTTGTAGTTGAGGGGTGTGAGGAAGTAGCCTGGCAATGGAGCCGTTCAAACTGATTGTAGTGCAGGAGGTACCATAGCCTGAGGTATGGTTGCATTGAGGTCCTGTATTCAGATGGATTAGGGAGTAGGAAATAAGGTTGTCTTGCATTGAAAGTTAGACTTCCGTTAATATTGATCAAGGGTTGCTTTCGTCTTTGTGTAATGACCTTACTAAATTCCTCTGTGTTTGGCTGAA
The DNA here is from genome assembly GCA_035590275.1 of Ibycter americanus. Taxonomy (NCBI): domain Eukaryota; kingdom Metazoa; phylum Chordata; class Aves; order Falconiformes; family Falconidae; genus Ibycter; species Ibycter americanus. The sequence goes on from JAVJGI010000062.1 coordinate 13,405,433, forward strand.
ACCCAGGCTTTTTGTGTGTTCTTGTTCTAGCACTAAAAGCTTTTCAGCATTAGCTGATAAATAATCCTGCTATGAGAACAAGAGGTTTTGTTTAAGTGCTGTCCTTTGCTCTGAAGTTGAACATGTGCTCATGTTCTCAGGGGCTTGGATTCTTTCTTGTTTACACTGTGACATAAAGCAAAATTATTTTGTAAACTTCCATGGCAAAGTGTGTCTAGAATCTTTGAAGATATTCTAGTTGGTTTAAAGCTGGTATACAGCAGTACAGTAGTGTCCTGATAAGGCTTGTAGATGGCAGATTTGTCCTTTGCTATAAGTGACAAGTAGAAGGCAACAGTGACTGTATAGCTCCTGCTGCAATGTTTTTCTAGCCTGTGCTAGAAAGGCTAGGCTTTATGCAGGGCGGGGAAGGAAAGGAAGTACTCGCTCTTTCCGTTACCCATATGCCAAATGATACCCAACTGGAGGCATGCTTTTAAGTCAGGTTGATACCACTTCATAAGGCTCAGCCAGACTGTAAATTGTAAGCTCAACTACTAGTTCATTAGTGTTCTCTTAATCATTGGCCAAGTGCTGGGTAATACACTAGAAATGAGGTGTAGATTGCTCTGTAGTCAGTTGGGGTAGGAGGAAAATCTAGGTGAGAACATGAAGATCCCTTCTGTAAAAGGTCTAAGTCAACTGATACTTTGAAGTTGTGTAAGTGTAGGTTGATGTTAATGGCAAACCGTTTATGGTTCAGTAGTCTGAATAGCACTGTGGAAATACAGGGTGAACTAAGGTAGAATGAAGGTCTTCAGTATTAGTCTTTTCAATCTTGTATTTAATGGGACTGGAGTTGAGGTTGAAATGGGAGGAGGAGTGCTTTTGCAACCACTTACCTACTTGTAAGTGTTATGCATCACTTCAGAAGACAGACATATTCCAGAGGAGATGTGGATGCCTTTCTGCTGGTCACAGTTGACGGAAGATAATGAAGTAACACAAGCTTCAGACTCCTGGTCATAATTGCTTTTAAATGTATATTTCCTGTACGGCTAATACCTACTGAGAGTTTGCTGTGGGGAGGTAGAGTCTTAGTACACTTAAATATGTGCAGGTTAATACTTACCTTGATATTAGTCTCTAAATCTATGCCTAATAAGGCCTACATAATTTGAGTAGTTTTATAAGCGATATTTTAATATCATGTTTGAGTCTGCAGATGGAAGCTTATCTTCAGAATGTAATGAACGATAATAGCATCGTAACTGAATATCTTTAATGAGCACCTGTAATAAAGTTCTTAACTCTTTCAAGATGGCTGTGTGCCAAATTTTAAGGTTAATGAAACAATTTAAACTGTGAAACTTCCTCATTCATGTAGAAGACCATACATTGTGTTTCTGCATATAGAATTTGGAAATAAGTCTGCCTAGGTTGTCTTGGGTCTAGCAATCTGAAAACATTATAGTTTCGGGAAGTTCAGCATGCTTATCTTAGCATATTCTGTGACTAGGATTCTAGGAAAATACAGTGAACCTGTTGGAGCTGTAACTGAATGGGTTTGCATTTCTGTGCACCATCTCCTAACTCCCCTAAAGAAAAGATTGTGAGGGAGAAAGCCTGCCAAAAAAAGTGGAGAATGATTTCTTGAACTAGCTTGTAGCCCAGGAAAAACCATAGAGGGTATTCTTATTGAGGAGGACAGCTTAGAGAATGAAGTCCCTGGCTTCAGTGCTGTAGGCATTTGGTAGGCATAATAAAAACACTTTCCTGTGTTTTAATTAACATCTTGAGGAACAACCTTACTTCTCTGAATCTACTTGATTCATAGAAGAACTGAAAGAAATGAAGCCACCTTTGAAAGAAGGTGGCTTCTTCCTCTAAAGATAAAAATGAGAATGAAATGGGGCAACAGAACATACAGGTATCAGAATATTGCTTCCAGTTCTGTAAACTTACTGCTAAGTTGCCAGAGTTCTTCCTGTTAAAAATAAACTCAAACTTTTCATACTTAGACTGTTTAGTCGCTGAATGTAGTCAAGCTTTTTAAGCTGCTTGTTTATCTTAATCTAACTCTTAAAACCTAAAAAATCTGCATGCACAAACCCAGCTTAACTGCTAATATGGTTGGTTTACAAAATCTTTATTTACTTCTGGTGAACTTAGTTGTTTCATATACCACTTGGCTTAGCCAAGAAGTTCTGTTCGTATTGTATTGTGTGTCAGGCAGTTCCATATTAGTGTGCAGAAGCTTGCAAAAAAGCCTGATATTGTTGACTTTAAATCAGATACTGGTGCTGTTTTTATAGTGGTCCTAAAAACATTTTTACTTGTACTTATTTACTTGTGGCTAAATAGCCACAGCTGTTATAGGGTTTTTTTTGGTTTCAAATTCTTGAATACGGTATGCACTCCAAAGGAGGACTCTGGAGCAAATGACTCACCTAGTGCAACTAAAGGGATATGGAAGCTCTTCTTGAACCTTTTCCAGGAGAGTGGCCTTAATCTGGCAGTTGTGATGTGGTTGTAGTAATTTCATCTTGTTTTAATCACGTGTGGATAGATACTGTTTTTGAATAATAGTTCCTTGAAACTCAAGTATTTTTCCTGCTACATCAGTATTTATAACCATCTTTTTCCTAGTTCATTCTCAAATCTTCACATCACTTCAAAGTTAAATTTCTAGGTGAATTAAACCTTTGAGTCAAAATACTTTGTAAAGTCGATTTCTGTAACCTGAACCTTGAAAACTGCTTTGAAATACTCAGTACTGATGAGTAACTAAGAGGACTTGCAGGCAGAAGCAAGAAAAAAGTAGACCTGGTATTTGGGCTTAGTTACTTGAGTTTACATTATTCCCCGAAGTAGTCTGGTTATTGTTTGGGTAGCAGCGCTACAGAAGGGAGCCCTCACTTGGGAAAGGTGAGATGTTCCTTGTAAGCTGTGCGCGGGTTGCCTCCTGTTGGAAGATGAGCACACAGACATGGTGGCCAAGGGAAACTCTAACCTCCCTTAAGTAAACCCAAATGCATGCATATAGTTAGTTTTTCATATAATATAACAAGTACAGGTTGTGCATTCTAAATGCTGTGTTCATTTAATATAACAACTCATTTGCATTAAGTCAAAAATGCCATTATGGGTGGACTTCTGTTTTGCACTATAGCACATGATGTACTTTACAGCTTGATTCTGGGCTTAGTGAATCCACCAAGCAAAGAGGTGGTTCGTATCTTGGATGATCAATTTCTTAAATGATTGACATAAAGCATTTATACTGTAAAACAGGTGTTGTTAGCACTTCCAAGTGTTTACCAAAAAGTTACTGTTTCAATTGTGTTTAAGCTCTGAGATGGTCCAAAATCATTAGTCCTGTATTGAAGCTTAGACAAGACTCCACTTCTTGTATCAGCTGCAAGCACTTTCAGTTAAATTGTAATAAATCTTTACTTTACAGATTGTGTGGGGAGTATGTTTCATCATTGTGGCACTGCTCTTCACTGTCTCTCTGTTCTTGTCAAAGTAAGTATATTTCAGCATTTTTCTTAACCACTTAAGCTACATAGTTTCTGCCCTAACATCAAAGTCAGGGTGGCTTGCTTCAAGAGTCAACCCACTTTTCTATGCTACATTTCAAACTAGAGCTGCATTTCTCATTGTAATAGTATATATTGAAACTGAGAAAAATGTGCTAAAACAGAATCAGAAGGACATGGTTCAGCATGATTGACTATATGCTGCTGAAAACAGTTCTGACTGAGCAGAGAAATTAAGCATATATGTTAAGGAAACTTAATTCAGACTACAGAAGTATTCTGATTGCTTGAATGAATCTTAATACATGTAGGTACTTCTTTGGCTAGGTAACAGGTGCTTAAATTCTTGCCGTAAATGACAGGTATTATCCATTATGATGTGCATTACACTGTAATTGTTTCATGGTGTTGAAAGCAATATAGACAGCTGCAAATCTGGTGGATTTCAATTAAGACTGACACTAACCAGAGGTCTCAAATGTTGGCGTTTTAGTTTTTCAGACTGGGCAAATAAGCACTATAACCCAAACTAGAGAAAAGCTGAAATGCCAAGGAGATGCAGAAATCAACATACCTTTTCATAGGACAAGTGCAATAAGTGTGGTAAAACAAAGCATGCGTCCATGTAGATATGAAAAACTGTCAGTCTCTGGGCTTAGTTCTCAGTCTGAGCTGTCTTTTTAAATTAAACTGAAGACAAGGTTCTGGGAGAACCATAGTACTTATCTAGTTTTTCTTAATTACGGCAGTTTGGACAAAGCTCTGCATTCAGCTGGCTTCGACTCAGGATTTATAATTTTAGGAACTAATCTGACCAATCCATTGAATATGCTGTTACCTGTTCTTCAAACAGTAAGTAAAAAAAACCTGGTGATACGCATATGTAAGGATGATCCTGTCTACTTTCTGGTAAGCTGTCAAAAGGCACTCTACACTACTCCAAGTAATTCATTAAAACAACATTGTCTTGATGTGTGTTCTGTAAAAGCAAGGCAAATTCCTTGTTAACAACCTTTTAGTTATTAGATACTGATGTGAAAATCTTGGGTGATTGGAAGCCAGTTGCTGGAGGAAGATGATGCTTGAAACTAACTTTCATCTCATGAGAACATAGTGGCAATGGAGGATGACATCATTTGTAGTTATTGTGCACAGAATAAAAGCAACTTTCTCCCATGTCCTGGCTACATTCTAGTTGCTCGTGTACTTGATAGTTTATCCCCCTGAAGTGAAATGCACTTCACTTTTTAGTATATTTATTGCGCCTTGAAAGATATATTACACTCTGCAGTTATTCATGTTGTGGTAATACGTTAGTCTTTGAAACAAATCCTGTTAACTTCAGTAGGGTTGGAAGGCAACAAGGCCAGATACAAATTTGGCAGTCAGTGATGAGTAGGCTAAGAAAAAGCCTTAATGTAAGCTAGTGCTTTACTCTCCCCTAGTTGAGTTCTTTCAGTATTCTTGGTATAATGGGTTGGCACAATGCATTATTTCCTTATGGTTTTGAATACTATTGAACACCTTAAGCTTGCAGTTTACCGAGAAATGTAGTGTTCAACAGCAGTATTATCTCAAGCTGTTATTCATGTAAACATAAAAATAAGTTTTAGAATCAAATATGTTCAGAAATCTTCACAAATAGAACGTCTACAGTCCTAAAATGATTGTTGCCACCGTGGACTTCCTTCTAAATGTACTCTCAGAACAGAATTAAGTATTTCTTGGCCTAAAAATGTATAACACTTCAAAATTAAGGCAAGTATTAAATGAAGAAAAATGCTTAGTTGCATTCGCAAACAAATTGTGTAAGTTCTATTAGCAGCAGGCTAAATTAGCTGTATTTGGTGCCAGTTATGTAAAACTTTTAAATGGAAGGACTCGTGCTACCTCAGATGCTATAAGTAGAAACTACTTATTTAGCTTGTAAGTGGGGGAAGAACTTGTTTTCTAATTTGAATGTTTTTCTTGTCTTTTTAACTGCTTGTGTTCTTGTTTCAGGTTTTTCCACTTGATTATATTCTTATTACAATTATTGTAATGTACTTTATCTTCACTTCAATGGCAGGGATTCGAAATATGGGTATATGGTTCTTCTGGATAAGGGTAAATATGACTTAAGAGTTTAGTTTATGATACTCAGTAAGATGTTTAACAAATATGTGATATCGAATATATTTAATAAATAGTCATTTTTTATGTACTGCTGCATAAATACTGCATGTTGCAAATAACATTGTATGTCTAACGAGTGTTAGAATCCTGTTGTACCTTTCAGAAGCCATGAAAAATTGTGTTCTGTTTTGCTAAGTTATCAGACCAAAACTGGTGTTTTAGTTTAAGCAGTACAGTCAGCTGACTCTTTCAAATGTTTAATCAGTGGCACTTTGGCTTCTGACTTCCCTTAGTTAAAACCATAGGATTCTGATATACTGGAAGTATTAGTGAACTTTATGGTCAAAATCTGAAATGTGCATGCAGTCAGTAGTGCTTGACTTGCTTTTTTTAGGTGGCAAGTAAGTTTATCTAGCTTGGTAAGAGTTAAACAGCACAGTGATATGGCATATCTAAATATGATGCAAATATTTATTACTGTATTGAAACAGCAGCTTTGTATCCAACAGTATGCCATTCATGCCTACATTGCGTGGTTAACTACTTCCCTGCTTCTGTGCTTCCTTTCCCTTTAATTCTGTCACCCTTTCATGTGGTAACATCCCAAAATTGTGAACAGTGGCCTGGAGTCCTTGCAATGAGTTGTGAGATTGGCTGTTGTTTTTTGTCAGAAGTCACCCCTCAGCTGCCAGTTTCTTTACTCTGATATGTTACTCCGGTTAAGCCTTTGGGGATTACAGAATAGGGTAGTATCTAACAGGGTAACCATGAGGCATTATATTGTTCCCTGCAGTGTAAAGTGGACAAGATGCCACCATATGGTGTGCAAGTTTTCTCAGAGCCTGAGAGTACTCTCTCCTAACTCCCTTCTGTTTCTAGATCTGATTAGAGGTGTAGTGATAGATGACACCTCACCTTGACCAAAGGACAGGGTATTCTTTGACAAACCAAGGCACAGTTTGTTTTCAGTGATAGGCAAGGCCGTTTAAGTGTTGCTACTAGGTGCTGGTGTATAAATGTCTGGATCACTAATACAAACAACAATTAACTTGGTTAAACAGCTGTGTCTTGAAATTCAGTTAAATACACCTCAAAACCTGCATTAACTCATTGTAATGAAGTTGCCAGAGGATAATTCTAGCACCCTGTAACTTCTGTCACTAGCCTTAAAGCTATTACTTGAATTAAAGAGGATTTTTAAATGTCTTCAGGAAAAAAAAGATTCATTATGTTAATACTTGTTTTGTGTTTTTAGCTTTATAAAATCAGACGAGGAAAAACTCGACCTCAAGCGCTCTTGTTTCTCTGTATGATACTTCTGTTGATAGTTCTTCATACAAGTTACATGATCTACAGTCTTGCACCTCAGTATGTAATGTATGGAAGCCAAAAATACCTGGTACAGGTGAGATGTAATACTGTATTTTTAAAGAAAAAAAATCTTACCTTCTGTATCAAAAATGTACTGTTGACAGTGATTTTTAAAGCCAGGGCCATTCTCAGTTTTGAAGACTCTTGTCGCCAGGTTTTTTAACTACTAGTAGATCTCTCGATAATACACAAGCCAGAAACTGGTTGTACTACATACAACACAACATAATTCCTAGGTCATCTTTGGACAGTGTAAAACTTTGAGTATTGCTTTATTTGATAAGGCAGCTGCAGGCTTCCACTAGATTTTGTACTGGTATGCCTAGACTGCTCAGTGACTGCAATGAGGATTAGTTTCAGTGTGTAAGGTGGTCTGTAGACTGAAAGCAATGTTATTCTGCAGTTCATAGTTATTATCTGCATATTTGTGAGAAATGACAAAGATAAGTTGGTACAGTAGAGGATAATCAGAATGAAGCTGAGTAAGTGCTGATTAATCACACTTCAGGCACTTTGAACTGTCCAACTTCATGAAACTCATTGCAGTTTTTGTTCCATAAAATCTATAGAATTAGTAGTTAACATTAGTCTCTGCTTTTGTTATTGCACTTTTGTGTACTTCAGAGTTTTGTGGGTTTAGTTTTTCATTTTCTGTACCTGAAGGCTTGTAATATTTCATCTTAGTTTGAGTGGAGGCCTGCATATTTGTGGGGAAGTTCAAAGTTACGCATCATAAGGATCTTTTATGGATAGCTGTTTACCAAGGTCTGGTGTTCTACATGTGTGGGCTTTGTTAGCTCTGATCTTGCAAATGTAGACAACTAACTAGGTCATGAACTGGTTGCTCATATTCAGGCACAATGAAGTCCAGATCTTTTGGTGTGCTGTTTGGGGTTTAAGTATCCCAGAGACAAAATAATTGAGCCAGAGTGATTGAGAAAGGATTTAAATGACACTGAGGTAACTGGGTGCTGCTCTGAGTATTTGGAGTACTTCTGTTTAGTTGTCCAGAAGGCTGTGCTTCAGGAGAACACACTGCTTTAAAAAAACCTAAACACCAGTCACCTGCCAAGCTTCTTCAGCTGAAAATACTTAGTAAAATGTGTAACTTATCACTATCAAATCTTTCAGTTTAAACAGAGTAGATGCAGAATACTTTGAGCAAAAGGGTTGCACGGACAAATGAAGTTGAAGTAGTGTTATGCATGCTAGAGAAGAGGAGCCTGATAACCTAAATGTGCTGAGTGAATGTGGTAGAATTCTTACTGCGGGAAGTGAAGCATTCAATAAATGCTCCTTTTCTGCTGTCTTCACATCTAAATTGTCTGATAATGGCAGGTTGGTCATCCTGGTATCAATCCAAGCACAATAATAGAATCATTATAGGGGACCTGAATATTTGTTTTTTGGGAAGTTTAATGCATTTTTATTAGATTTTGTGCTGGATATAACTAATACAAAATAAACATGGTTAGGCATTTATTAACTGGCTCAACTTGTCAGAATTACCATAGTAGCAGCAAGAATCTTAGCTGGAAAGCATTTTGCTTCTGTGGTGAGTTTACATAGAACTCCTGGCATGATTACTTAGTTTGTATGTAGCCTAGAACATTATACAGCTGTATCTGAATTAGTTATGAGCACAAGTACCTGCAAAAGGCAGTTTGGTGGTGTTTTTTTTTTTTATATTGTAGATTGATTGATTGGCTGTAGTTACAGTGCAGAGTTGTGGTGGGTGGAAGGGTGGGAAGGACAATTTCATTAAGGATCCTACCAAGATAATCCTTAAGCCTGTCAGTGACCTGAGGAAAGAATCCTTCATGATTAAGCTTGCAGATAGCATGAAAGATTGAGGTGAAAAGCAAGTAAGAAAGACTGTAGCTAGCAGTTTGTTTTTGCTTTGTGAATAAGATGGCGCTGTTTCAGTGAAATAAAAAGTGGGTATATTGAGGGGGGCAGAAACATTGGGACTCAACACACACTTGCATGTTAGCAATTTATAACAAATAGTACCTGAACATAGATATAGTTTGTAATGAAAAGGGTCAGGAGAATGGATCACAGCATTAGGCAGGCTGTTATGTCATTCAAACAGCTGTTGAAATAAAATCCTGGTTAACACTGCAAGGATTAGCTGGAATGGTTGAGTAGAGCTAAAACTTTTCATTTAAAGGATTAAAAAGGTGTTATGGTCAAGATAGCCATCTTGAATCTTTGAAATGGGACATAAGCTAAAAAGCTGTGTTTTAAAGTGCATAACATAACTTGGGTAGAAACCGTTTCCTTGTTAGAATAACAAGAAACAGAGTATGCTGGTAAACTATATCTGGACTTCTCCAGCATACCAAGTAAGTAGAAGGTTTTCAGACAACATCCTCTTAAATAATCTTTTAGAATGTACCAGACACGTTATCTGTGTCTGACTACCCTGATAACTGGATGTTAAATTTCTGTATTTTGAAATGAGGAGAGATGGTGGCTGAGAGTGAAGAGGAGCATCAGATTTTTCTGTGGATGTTAGCAATGAAGAAGTCCTGGAGTGTTAAGAATTGGTTATTATGGAACTCAGGAGTGGCCAGGAGCATACACAGGAACTGGAGATGTGAAATACATTTTTGTGCATACGACGAGCTTCCTGATGGTGAAAGCTGTATGCACCAGTTTGCTTGCACACTTTAGATTTTCATTGCTCACACACCACAGTCAATTTCATCATTTAAAGTAACACCACCGGTAACCAACACTGTATAGAACTAAGCAATAAATAAGCAATATTCCAAGTCAGTTTAGTGGATGAGCAGGCTGTATGTCAGTGACCTGTATGTTAGACTCTGGTGGGTCATAGAAAGACAGTGTATAAAAAGGAATACTTCCCTTTTTTCTTTGCTCTACAGTAATTCCCAATTTCATAACCTGTCAAACTAATTTGTAACAAAAATCCATAGTGATGCATTAGGTTAGAATCCTGTTTGCATCTTGAACTGTTTCCTTTGGAGACCGTTGCTCTTGACAAGACCTTTTAACTGTGAAGTGCTTTGACTTTTCCTAATGACTGAATGTGTAGAAAAATGAAGCTCTTGTGAGGCAATTAATGTTAGCTAGACCTGGGCTACTTGCTGTATTTAACTCTTTGACTATCGGGGTGTTCAAAGCATGTGTCCCCATTTAATTGAAAGTGTCTTCAGCTCTGATGTCTGTAAAACTTCTAAAGTTTATTTTGGATACAGTGTAGGGCTTTGGTTAACTTGCATAGCTCTTCAAACACCAAGGAATGCTTGCTTTCATCTCTTAAGACCACCTTTGTAACATCTGCTAAACAGCTGTGAGTCTTCGTAGCCTTTCACAAAGGTGAAGAGTTCTGTCCCCATCCAGGCCTTCCTCTCAGCTTTGTGGTAAAAACATAACTTTGCCCGTACTTGAAGTGTAATTTCTATTTCTGTTCAGTGAGGCCAAGTTTTTTTCCATTTGTCTGAAAGATGGACCACTGCTTGCTGATGTTTCTACCTAGTGGACCTGTAAGAGTTGACTGATTCAGACCAGAATTAAAAGGCCAACATTTGCCATAGGTGACACTAATACTTCTCCCCAGTTGAGGGCCAGAGTAGCAGTGGTCATTTTCCTTCCTCAGCATTCACATGGATGATTCAGAGGAGTGGAGCTAAACTGCAGGACACTGGGTATCTCTGCTGTCATCCAGGAATGCAGAAGTATCCCTTAGATGGCAAAGCGTGTCAACAGATCTTTAAGTTCTTGATCCTGAACATCAGCAGGAACAAATGTGTAACAGAGTATAATGTGTAAAGGGCTAACCCTTTATATGGCAGCTTGCTGTTTTCTTAAGTGCCTGAAATCTGTCAGCTCTTGAAGCACACAATGTGACTGTACTTGGTTTTGTCTCCTGCTTGTCCTTGAGGCATCCTGCTTTCAGCTTTGGACTGGATGCAATAACTGGAATGCTGGAGTCTTACTCTGACAATGCTCATACTAAAAATGTCTGAGACTTGAGTGCTGTACTGCATAATGCCAAGTATATTATTTTGAGGAATTGTTCTGTAGACACATCTCTTTTGTCACTTACACATCTTTTCCATGTCTGGTCATTTTCTCCGTGCCCTGTAGGGCAAAAGGGGCTCTACCTCAAGTGCATGTATGCTAATGCAAAAGTGCTGAGGTGACAGCATTAAGGGCAAAGCTCTCATACCTTTTCTGGGAAGTCACCACAACTTGGGTGCCTCTGATGTTTCTCCTGCTGCGAGCATTGGTATTCAGGCACAATTTTTCATGTGTGAGTCAGCTGTGTGTAAGACTATTTTTATTTTTTTTAATACTTGTGTAGTTTGCTTTGTGTAGTACTATTTATATATTAAAGAATCTTACATTTGAATATTAGAAGTTCTGTCTGTGTGAAAATGAAAATGGTGTTCAGCTGATCAAGTTAACGAGATGACCATTCTTAACATGGCAAATGTGGTTCTTATATTTTGTTAGGAAGGGTTAATACTATAAAACCCTTTACTTTATATCTTTGTCTTGGAATACGTTCCTTTTTTTTTCATGTCTGTGTTGTGAAAAGGTAGAAAACTTTCAGTGCTCCCTTGCAAGGTTTTGCCTTGTGTAGGAGAGAAGAAAGGATTGCTAGGGAAAGAGAAGTTGGGTTTATGACTCTAAGGTACACCCCAGTGACTTGAGCTTATGAAAGCATTTGGAGTTGAATCCAGATATGTCAGAAGTCTTAAATTACAGGAGTGTTCATGGAGAACAAGAATGATATCAGACCTGGAAAAAAGCGTAGATGTTATCAAATGAAATCCATAGGTCTAGCTATTGTCACATGTTGTATTTTAAATTCCCAGTAGTTAAAAAATAAAATGAATAAAGATAAGGATGCCAAAACTTTGAAGTGGCAAGATTCTGATCATTCTGTGCTTTTTGTATGCCCCTGTAAAACTGTACAATATATTAATGCTGTTCTCTTGAAAGAAGTACACACTGAGCAGTGTAATGCAGTGATGGTGACAGCCAACTGGAATACCTCCTGGAGATGGGCCACTATTAAATGTACACTGAATAACTGACACTTAATGTCTTCTGTTCTTATCCTATTGTTTCTATCTATACATTGTCCTCTTACTTTCGTTCCATTTTAGTTCCTGATTCTTGTGCCTAATCATTCTCCTTTAGGATCAGTTTCTTCTAACACTGTAGTGGCCTCCACGTTTGCCTGTGTTTGCATGGAACGAAGTTAAGTGCTTATACAAGCTGCTGCTTGTTAGGATAGACACTTAGTTGTTTCTCTTGAATGTCCAGAGTGAAAGCTGAATTTACTTAATATTGATAAACCTTCTCAACTAAGTTCTCAGAGAGACTTAGTTTTATGTGCTGGCTTGTACTGATTTCTGGTAGGTTTTAAGAGATATTTTCTACAGCCTGAAGGAGAAAAGGTGTTGACCCTTACAGATTTCTTTAGAGGGCCTTCTCTTTAGGAAATCGTGAGGGTGACAGTAGCAAGTGTGAGAGCCTTTGAAGTGAATTGGTGTACAAAGAAATTGATGTAGTACAAAGGATTTGCATTGGACTCTGGTAAAATTATTCACAGATTATTCAAAAGTAAGTGTGATACGTAAAGAGTTCATGTAGTCTCTGAAAGAGTCAATTTTTAAAGATTTGAGACACATAAACAGGTATATACTGGGTTTTCAATAGCTCAACATGATTTTTCTTCCTCCACTCTGGCTATCTTAAGTATATTGTTTACTATCATCTGGCTTTTAGGCTAAAAGTAAACTGTATTAGGTGTCGTTATGCAAGCCTGACACTTCCATGGAGTTATCACCAAAGTTGAATTCCAAATTAATTTTATGCATAGTTAAAAGGCTTAATTTCAGAGATGTCTTTATTTTTACAGGTCTTCAAAAAGAACACAAGCTATTAATTTTTTCTAAATAAAAGCATATTTAGAAATATTCATGTTGTACCACTTAGAGCTTACTCTGCATATACTGTTCAAAAACAATCTTAAGCCTTTTGAATATTGTAAGAGGTTTGTTAAAGCCTTTTTTTTTTATATTGGGAGATATTTATTTCAGGGATTATCATTGTGTATGGAAGAACATTGCTGGTAGACTAGTGTACTAATATTCCATATTTATAACACAGAGCAATAAGACAATTGATGGCCAGCCAAGGGATTTGACGTTTGTATCTAAAGACTGTGATGCAGATGCACCTGAAGGTAAGATAAATTAATTTCTTATATTTTCTATGTGATATGTGCTTGCTCAGCTGTAATAAGCAGCTCAAGCTCTTCATGGCTTTGATTTGCTTTAATATAAAGCTTTGATGTATAACTATGTCCAGAAAACAGTTTGTTTATAGCTTAGTTCATTTGAAGAAACAACTATTTTTGGTAGAAACCTTGTGTAACAATGCATGCCAGTTAACTTTAAAATTTCTTATGCAGAAGACCTTACAAATAAACCCTAGCCGGTGAATAGTTTAGTATCTGAAGGGGCACTTCAGTGTGTAGGTTTATCATACATACCTGCAGAGAAGTATTCTATTAAATTTCACAACATACTCAAGAAAACTAGGATCTGAAGTTCTCAGCGCAACTTTGCAGATAAAATTCTGCGATTTTTCAAAATGTAAATATGGGCTGTTCCATGAGCAACAATACCAGTGGAACTAGACATCTTGGGTTATTCTCCTGTAATCCTGTTACTCTTAATTTATCATTCCCTATAACATCCAAGATAAATCTTGCTCATCTGTTATTAACCATCCCTTTTTAACTAGTTATTTGGGTGGAAGATATACTGTGGATATTTTGGAGCTGTGAGTAGTGACTGGCAAGCGGATGGATAATTGTGGAGCTTTCCGTGAATTTCCATCTATGCAGACTTTAATGTTGATGGGGGTTTTTTTGAGACAATGATAGCGTTTTATTTAGGTTTTTATTACTCTATGAAACTTGGCTAAAGCTGGGAATGAGTTTTACCCTGGTTTCATTAAAAAAAACCAAAACATTAAAGCTACTTGAAATCATGCTGGATTTGCTTATGATGTTACCTTTTCTTTTCCCTCTGCATAGAAACAATTTTTGCACAGTTTGATTTGCACTGTTCATTGCACTACTGATACTGCTGTTTAAGGTCACCATCAATTTTATTGATTGCTTTGGTCTCTTGTTTAAAAAAGATTGATCTTGGCAAAAGATTTATGACCTTCAGAATGGTCCAGATTTTTTTCAGTCTGAAGCTCTCAACTGTTCTCACTGGCAAACTTTCTGCTTCTCTGTATAAAGGAATTGAGTTATGTATGCATTTTTATACCTATAAAACAGGCTTGACAGTGTTTGTTAACTGATAGAAAAGATAAATAGTTGTCCTGTGTTAACTTTATTATCAGTGTTCTCTAACTACTGAATTCTGACTGTGCTTCTAGAAGATCTTAGCAGCTCCTTGGGTTTTCTTCCTACTTGGGTTATTGGGAAAGATAATATTTAATTGTAAACTATTTCTGTGCTAATGGGGATAACTGGACCATTAGGTCACTGTTCCCAGTCTTATCAAGCTATGGTCTCTTTTGCAAGGTGGTTCCCTTGTGTTTAAACTCATAAACACAAACTAGGTGTTTAAACACCTAGTAGGTAAATGTCAGTAATATTCCTGGTGGTTCATCTCATTTCCCAAGGGGGATTGTTTTTTCTTGTGTCTCCCACATAGTTCAACAATCATTCATCCACATTTACTTTTGATGGTAATTTTAGACTTAATGCAATTTTAAGTGATGATGTTTTGTATTTAAGCTCCCACGTTTTTGTGATTAAAAATAGTTACTGTTCTGCGGCAGAACTTAAAAGAGCAAAATCTGTCATCTCTCAAAATGAGATCACTTTGAGCAGGTTGTATAGATCTTTGTTGCTTGTAAACAGCTTCTTGGCTTGGCCACTATTTGCTGGGAGAAGTATATACTCACTGGCATTGATAAGCTCATTAGTCCTGACTCTTCTGGGAGAAATTAAAATAGTCTGATTTCCTCAGACTTTGTTGCTTAATCATAGGAACTGGGGTTGGATTGAAATAAACTTCTGAAATTCCACTTATGCTTAATGATATTTTTTTAGTACTTTGAATACTTTGCATGATTTCTTTCCTAATTTGTTTTGTTCAATGGAAACATATTAGCTGATGCATAAAACTAATGTTCTGATGTGCTGAACACAAGAGGTGGCTTGTGAAAATGGTGGCTTTGGTTTGCCATCATTAACATGTGTTATTGCACTTAGTATCTTTGAGTCAAGTCCTTTTTCTTAACAGGAAAAAGGTGGGGAAGGTATTGATATGCTGTCCTGTGCTAGCCTAGTGTAAGTAAAAGATGGATGGCTATTTCTTAAATGTGAATGTTAGTGTGATCAAAACGCTATGGTGGAGTTCCGCTAGCTGCAAATACAGTCAGGCCATTAAAGCGTTTTTTACAAATGAAGGAAAACTTTCTTTTGTAGTGCTCACCTTTTGAAGTTGCAGTAAGGAAAACACTTTCTTCATTATTTTATCAAGTCAATTTTAAAAAGTGGAAACGTAATGCTTGCCTTGGAATACCTGCCATTTTTAATACCCAGTAATGAAAACTAATGAAAATAACTGTTGTAGATGCTACTCTTATGCTCTGTGATCAGATAGAAAAAGTTGACAAGTGAACTTGTTTCAAAGGTAGGAACTAGATTTTTTTTTAAAATATAATTTCTCTTGTGTTTAAGGATAGACACAGAGCAAAAATAGATGCAACTAATTTGAAGTTAAGATAAAGGCTGGCCAAGCACTTGTAGCTTTTATTGACTTTTGTGGTACTAGGGTTTTATCTTCCATAAACCACTGGACTGGAACTAAATGCAAATATTGACTTGTCTTCTCAGCACTTCATTTTATTTCAACTGAATTAATTCTAACAGGTGTTTTTCCTTAAACATAAGACAAGCTATGACCTTTTGGTGGCTGTGCTAATAGATAAGCTCATAGCAATCTGCTCTGTCTTATTGAATACTCAGATCTTGTAGGTATCATTTCTACTGTAACTAAGTACAGTTTTTTTCTTTGTGAGATGGTGGAAGAGACCTGATCTGATCTTGTAGCAACTAATACCTCCCAAAACTTCAATATGGTTAAAAGCTCAGACTTTCATGGGCAGTGTTTTCCGTATGCATTTCAAACCAGTGTGTGGCTTGATGAAAAGGACAATTACACTTCCTGGAGAAACATAAGACAGTTAAAATACAATCTTATAAAAACCATAGTCTTAGGTATTTATGGTTAAATATATTATTTGTGGGGTTTTAGCATTTTATTCTCTACTTTCATGCAGCAAAGCTTGTCTCTACTCCTGGTATGCAGCAAGTCAATCTGCTTCATACTGAGTGCCAGAAGCCATAATAGCATAACTACACGAAACAGAACAGAAGCCAAAAAATAGAGCAGGCTGCATCTTATAACTCAAAGTGCCTTTTCTTAGTTACACTTTAACGTCTTGCACAAAAGACTTTTGTCCTTGTTAACATAGATTTTTTTTTTAAAAGCTTTTAGAACAACTTTTTGGAGTAGCAAAATTAAGTATGTTTGTTACAGGCAAAACAAGCATTAGTTTTCAGTATTTGGTATAGTTGGGCAAAGATCTCATCTGATCATAGTTTCCAAGGACTAATGACGGCTGCACTGCTGGGTCCACAGTTCAGTTGGGCATAAGGTCAAAGAAAGGAGTTCAATTACATGATTAAAACTCTTGCAGCTGGACTAATGCATTGAAAACTTGCTATAGGTTTAGCTAAACAGCTTAATGAGACTTAATGTAAATGAGCAATGACTCAGCTGCAAGCCTGTATACAAGACTTTTCCCAACCTTTATTACGAGATTTGCTAAACACTATCTTCCTCTTTCTAGACCGTAAAACCATGAAAGCTGTTTTTAAAGCATAATTTGCTTTAAATGCATAGCATGCCATGAATCCCCCTTGGATTTTCTCATTTCCTTAACTGGGGAAATGAGCTTTACCCAAGGCCTGCTAAATGCTCGGGACAGTATCTACTGGGTCTCTTGTGTAGATCTGCACTGACTCCAGCTCCGTGTAAAGTGGGAAAGAAAAAAGTTATCTCCATTTCTAAGGCTTTGAACTGAGCAGGACTTACTGTGCTAATTAAATTTATGTCATCCTATAGGACTGTCTTGTCAGCTGGCAATCAACAAGTGCGAGACCTTAGGCTTTATTTTAGCATGAAAAAAAAGACTAGATGTAGACATTACTCATGCTGGAGAGGAACCCCAAATATGAATGCCAAAAATAAGAGCATATTCTTTGTTTTTCCCTTCAGAGAAATCCAGGAGGCATGCAAAGTGAAAGTACAAGCCAGTTGCTCAGAAGCTTCAATATTAGTAATCTTGTATTAAATATTTTATGACCATAGATTACCTCTTGCAAATGGTTGTTTTAAATGAACTTGCGAAGTTATAAAATGCTTCACAAAAAGTCTAAATGAGGATTTCAGTGAGGACTTTATTTTCTGGTTAGTTTATTGAGTGACCTTAGTAGTACTTTACCCTGAAGCTCTACTTATGCCTAATACTTTTGAAATCCTCTATAATCATGGGAACTCAATATAGATAAGCACAACGGTGCATGTTTGAGTGCAGAAAGCCCTGTTTGTCAGCTGTAAAGAGTATGAGTAGCTAAGGGTGCTTTAAATCTTTTTCTGCAGCACATTGTTTGTGGACGTGCAGTTGTAGAAACAAATTCCTACACTCTTTTCTGTACCCCACCGCTGTGGACCGATATGAGCAGCTCTGAACTACTTCTTCTGCCAAGAGATTGTAACTGCAGACAGAAGAGAGGCTGTGTTTACTAAATACTCTGAAATGAACCCCTTTGAGTAAGAAACTTTCCAATACTTTATTTACAAAATGATCCTTTCAATAAAGGTAGTTTTCTTACCAAAAGAAGGCGTCATATCTGACCTCTCTAAGTAGCAATGCTACCAAATCTTTTAATCACTGAGAAACATTAATTACATGTATTGGAAATGTTTTCAGTGGTTTGTTGGGAGCTGCTTCTGCTGGTGTAATCAAATCATCTTTATCTTGGTACAGACAGCTGATTAATTCATTACATAACATAGTCAAGAACAGCCATGCAGAAAACTTAAGATAGCAACCTGTAACTACAGCTGTTGAAGCTACACACAGATGTTTTCTGTCCATCTTCAAATATGGCTTGCCCAATAGATTTAGAAAGGATCAATTAATGAAGATGGGTTTTTTCATGCCTAAGACATGTCCTGCAGCTAGATAAGATTTACCCAATCCAATGTCATTCATCCAATCTGAACTATGAGAGACAAACCTGACTGTGAATTACAGTCAAATGCATTGTAACTTGTGTCTGAAGGAGGTAGAAGATGGGAAAGGATGAGAAGGAAGCCATTGTTTTCAGACCATCATTAATGAGAAAATCACTAATTCATATCCAACTCATTTAAAAGAATTTGGCATTGGGTCTCTTAAGTTTGACTCTTTAATGATAGTCAAATTTTTTTTTTTGTTCTCCAGAGAATAAGCAAAGATTTCTAGTACTGAAAGTCGCCCTACTTTGTAATGCTTCTTTAAGTGTTAGCTGGCTATAAATGCTTCTGTCTGTGGACAGAATATGAGGTAATCCATGTAAAGATATAGAGGTCAAGATTAATGTCGTTAAAATATCCTCTTTCTCCCCATTCTCCAAATTCTTTTCCATGTAGTGTGATCTCAGGATGGGGAAAACAATGAATCCTTCTCACACATGATGGACATCCTTCTTAGTGGTCAGCTAAAGACAGTATGAGGCAAGTAGAAGGATGTGACAAAAATGAGGTTAACATTGAACGTCACATAGTGTAATGTAGTTTCAAGAAGTCTGAACTAGTGTAAGCTTATGCTTGTACCAAGCTGGTACTGGAAAATGCGGTAGATAGCTAACAAACTGTTCTGATTAGAATGAAAATTATAGGTTATGCTGTCCATTGATTGCTTGCTTTCTGGAATCTTGCATCCATGTTAATTGCTAGGGTATTGCCTTTGAAGTTTATCAGTACCTCTGTCTTCAAAATAAGAATTGTGTGCCTTTAGTTACTTAAAAGTAAGATGCTCAAGGGAGACTCAGAAAACACCTCTTGCAGAACTTCAAATTTGAAGTCAGTGATTTCAAGGCAAGAAATAGAAATTATATGGCCTGTGTCCAAATGCATCTGGCCAGTGTTTGTAATTAACCTAAGTTGTACATAGTGTTTCAAAAGGTATCTAGTTTCAACAGGAACAGAGAACACTTTTTTTCCTCTCCAGATTGATGCAATGGCTTATTGCTTCCCAGTAGAAAAAGGACATTATCTCTGTTTGCAATTAACATGGCTTCAGACTTTAGTCATTGGTTAATTCTGTACCTTTTCACTATACACTTAGCCTTGTAGCATTAGTATTTTATTCACTTAAAGGTATTTAATAAACATTAAAATCAATCATCCTTTAAACGTATGAAAAATGAGATTAACAGGTTTAGCTCTTTGAATCTCATTAAATGGTTTTCCTCTAGTCTGTTAATACATGCAGATCTTGGCACCCTCACAGATTCTTTGTAACCAGACTAAAATAGAAACCTTATAGCTGGGTGCAATTTTCCATTGTAGTGCTATAGCTGTGCTAGGATGAACTCCAAATCTAAAATGGCAAAATGAGATGGATAGGCACTTTGAGTGTGTAGAGGGAAGTGGTGAGAACTCCTGACTATGTTTAGCTGGAGCTTGTTTGTGCTGGATTGTTTGTAAGATTTAGTACCCTTTTTCTGCAACTAAATTCTGCATTTCCTGTTCATACATGCCATTTTGTTTAAATTTGACTGTTGGGAAAAAAAATGATTATGTGACCCATATGGCTCAATAGGACTTTGCTCTCATTATTTAGCATTCTGAAACTGACTAGTGACTCTTTTCTGTCAGCAAAAAATCTTGGGGGATCTTACTGGAAGCCTCCGTATGCTATGAAGTCCTGCTAGCCCTGATGGAAGTTGCAGATTCTTGAGCCATTTAATGTAAACACTTATAGTGTGTAATTATCATCAAGAAGTTGTATGACTGCTGCAGTAGTTAATGTACTGCAAAGTAACTGCAAATAGCTATTGGTTATTCAGACTTGTAACTTGTTACAAAATCAGACCTATTTGTTACAAAACCAGCCTGATTCACATTGTTTACATGATTTTCTGGCTGTCTAGGTTTATATTAGATGGGGTTTGATTTGCAGATATGCAATGTGAGTTATCAGATGCGACTTATCTGTAGCTCGAGTCACTGAAGAGTTTGCCTCCTAAATGATGACTTGTCCTAAATAGTTTTTCCAGGTTCCTCATTAGTCCCTGGCTTCTCCTTAGCCTGCTAAATCTTTTTTGGCAGGATAGATTCCAAACCTAGTGAGCAGTTCCTGTTGAATAAGGTAGGTTTTTGTACTAGACTTTATCCAGCTAGACTTTTGGTCTGTACAGGTCTCTTAGGTGCCATCTCACTACCACTTCCAGCTGAGGGGGGAAAAAAAAACCAAAACACAAACCAACCAACCAAAACCAAACAACTGGGATGAAATGACAGGCAGCTTTTTGTGCTTGTATGTTAAACTTATATTTAAAAAGATTGCAGAGAGCTGCAAACTATTGTTTAACATCAGAGTGATTGGATACTCATGCTCCTGTAGTGCACTGTAGTACTTTAAAGTGCTGTCAACCTGAAATGTTGGAAGCTTAGTGATTCACATCTCTTAAATGGAGAGCTATTGTAGCTACATACAACCAGTTGGGAAACGTTTTCAGATCCTCACTAGAAGTGAATGAACCAATTCCAGTTGTATGTTTTTCAACATACTTTTCGATCTGATATGGGATCAAAGGTGTAAATTTGTTGCAGAGTTAACCTTGGGACAAGCAGTGCTTGAAGCTCTGTAATACTTTCATGATCATGAAAGCTGAAAGAGCAATAACTTGAAGGTTTAAGCAACTTCTAGGAAAAGTTAGCTAAGGGAAACACGTAACTTGTATAGCAGATTGATTTTTACCTAATGAAACTAGAGAAGCAGCAGCAGAGGGGCTGGATTATGAAGTGAAAAGACAGGCCCAACAGCTGAATTTTTTTAATTTGTATTTTTTTGTATTTAAAAATTTGTATTTAAAAGTATTAATTTGTGTGTGTATATATATTACAGCAGAGAAGAATATGGAATAAGTGGGAATGTGCTCAAACAGAATGTGAGTAATCACTTTTGTAGAAACTGCTGAGTAACAGGCAGCTAAGAACATAGTCTTTTTTCCCCTCTTTAGCCAACAAGAAAAGAAAGAAATATTGCATTTGTGGCTGGGGGCAGTTGTTGCTGGCACTCCATGAATCTGTTTCCAGAGAAACTTATGGAAGTGATACATGAAATACAGTCTTAAAGACAAACTGTTTGGAAGTTGGAAGTCCTGGAGTGACCTTAATGCTTAGAGCAATGTGGATGAAGATGCTGAGCTGTGAGATGATAGGTACAAGAGCAAGGGCAAAACTTGTAATTTCATAACTTTTGATATACCTGCTAATATCTGAAGACTCCTGAAGCTTATTTAGTCTTGTCTATCTGAACAGTTTGGTCTGTGACCAAAGCCAGACCTAGAAACAAGTCCATGCTCTGTCTCTTGAGGTTACAGTCTTTAGCCAAGTACTTCTTTCTAAATTTTACTACTTGCTGCTGGTTTCAACTATTTTGTCTTTGAAAAATTTTTTATTACATGTGAAAAACAGTACATGTGTCTCAGAATTGCTTACAGTACTGTAGCACTCCCTTCTGGTCAAAAGGGATTCTGGTCACTCATTGGGTATTTATGCTGGAAGTGCAAGTGTCATTGCTTCTCAAAAGAAAAATTAATTGGACACTAGTGATGAATATGGAATATGGCTGTATGGGTCCTATACCATTAGATGTCACTTAGTTTCTTACCTAGTTGAAGTGTCATGTGTTTTTTATGGGCCATTAACTTCCTTGTGCAGTTTCTTTGTACAGGTGAAGTTTAACTTATTTGTCAGTTTGATTACTGTAAATTGACTATAGCACTTTACATGATTTCCCTAGTGAAATGTTGACTTGCAAGACAATCAAATAATAGAACTCTTACTCTGTGTACTCGATAGCCAGTCCATGGGTATTACGTATTTCTGTAGTCTTTCATAAGTGATCTGAGTTACAACACACTATTCTTGTCCAAGATGATCTGTCCAATTAAGAAATTCCTTTTATTTTGGTGTTTGAGAAAGCATTGCATATATTGCTGCAAAGAAAGTGTTGCCAATTAGAAAAATAACAAGGCTTTGTCAGAGCCCTTAGTTTATCTTAGTGGGTTGCCTAAGGGGCATACCTGTCTGGGAATCATTCTATCATCCAGCAAAACATTTGCTATCATAGATCTTACGTGACAGATAATCTAAAAGCTGCTTCATCTTCTGCTGTTGCTTAGTTTCTGGTAAGTAAAGGCATATTTCTGAGGCTGTTCTTAAGCCTGAACTCTTTGACCTGTGCCTGCTCAGTTCATAGGAACCCTGTGTTTTTCTCACTTTCTTTGAAATATGGATACAACATGGCAGAGAGAAACATTAATATTAATACTACTTGTAGGTGCCAGATAACATCTAGGAAGGTGTTTAGGAGTTGTCTATCCAGCTGTGTTCACGAGTTACAGCATCCAAAGCCAACTGTGCTTGCTCTAGTTGTTTGTTCTATTTGTAAAAATGCATTTTAGCTTTGTTGCAGGAAAGACGTAGTAAAGAAATACAAGCATCTTTAAAAACAATTCGGAGGTAGTTGACTTGTTTTATTGTAATGTATAGCTGACTTAGCCTTTAGGAATTTTGTTCATTCTGTGATATAAGATGCTGCTTGTCTTAAGTCACATAACCCAAATAAAGCATACAGTAGAATAGGTCTCATACCTCAGTAGCATGATGAGAAGTATCATCTGGAAATCAACAAAACCCTGGAAAGAATGTTTAAGATGTCACAGCTGTTGAAGTGCTGCTGCATCTGAGGTACCAGAGGTGTGCATTAACCATCATCCCATATAAATGCTCCTATCCATGTTAGATGATCACACTGTCAGGCCAGATGCAGGCCCAGAAGGTAATGCCTGTAAGAAGAAATGCAGGTTTCCCCTTAATTAAACTTTTCCAGGTGAAATGTCAAACCTTTTGGAACTTGATGCATAGTTTAAGTTTAGAAACACATTGAACCCTTTCTTGAAGTTCAGTTTGCAAGTTGGGCTGCAAGCAGCAGCTGCTTTTTGCAACATAGCTTTTGAATGATTGACAGCAGGGCATTGTGACACACTAAGTGTTCTTGGATACCTGAAGCCATACTGTCAATACTTTAAGGATTTGGAGTATGCAATGCCTGTACATTCTAGCACAGTGAAGCTGCAGGTTTTCCTTTTGGAAGTAGGTTTGAGTGTATCTTAACCAAAACTAGGTTCTGCTTGAAGTAGGGTATGTAAACCTCATCTGTTTGTGGATCACGTTCTCATTGTCATTTTGGGTTTTCCATCCAAAATACCATGTTCAGTGTTAGATCTGTCTGTGTTGTCTCTATGTACCTTCATGTAATGTGAACTGTAATGATTCTGAGCATACACAGGACCTCAAGAGGTAGTCTAGTCCAACCTCCCAGCAGGGTCAAGAACAGGTTGCTCAGGTCCATCCAGTTGTGAGTGTCTCCACAGATGTAGATTCTGAAACCTCTTTGGGTAGCCTGCTTCCATGTTTACCTATGCTAATGGTGAAACTTCTCCTATTAGATAATAGGAATATTTCTTTCTGCAGATCTGTCATCTGTTCTTTTGTTGTGCAGGTCTGTGGAGAATCTTGCCCTGTGTTTTCTAGACCTCCACTAGATAGCAGAGATAGCAGTAAGACATACCTGCAAACACCTTTACTTCAAGCTAAACAAACACATCTTCGTTGTATGCTATGCGCTGTAGCTGTTGCAGTGATCCTTTGCTGGACTTGCTCCAGTATGTTAGTGCTGCTTTTTTACTGGGGAGCCCAAAATGGCACAGTTGCAGATGCAGTTCCAGTCAGAATAGAAGGAAGCAATCACTTCCCTGGACCTGTTGCCTGTACTCCTTTTAGGGAAGCCTGGTATTCAGTTACATTTTTGAGCTGCAGATGAACACTAGTAACGACATGTTCTGTTTGTCTACTGGGATATGAGGTTACTTTCTGCAAAGCTGCATTGTATCGGGTCAGCCCTCAGTCTGCACTACTGCATGGTGTCACTTTGTTGCAGGTGCAGGACTTTTGTCTCTGTTAAACTTCGAAGACTATTTCAAGGGACTGGTAAAAGAGGCTGCTTCTGAATCTTACAGTTTAGTGTGTTGGGCCTCTGCTCCGCACTTCTCCCCAGTTTGATCTACAGATTTATTGAGGATATAATTGTTTCATTGTCCAGTTGGTTAACAAAGAGATGGAACAAGTGTGCACCTCAGTATTAACTCCCAAAGAATGTCAGTGTTTTCAGATTACGTTGTTCACAACAATTTGTAACTCTTCCCTAAGAAACTATTTCCTCCTATATGCTTTCGTGAAAGCATACTGTATTTTGAGATGTAGAAATGACAGATTTCATTATCTGTAAATAAGCTATCAGAATTTGAGGTTTCAGTGTGTGACACTTCTTAGGCTTTAAGATTTATCAACAGATAACCAAAAAGATTTGTTTGTCCTTTAATTCATCTTAAAGTAGCTATTTCAATTCTTGGAAGAAGGCTTTGTCTGAAAATATTAGTACACTGAGCCTAAGGATTCTCTAATTCACCAGAATGAAGAACTTAGTCAGTGGACTTGAAGTAAAATATAGTGGACTCTTCTGGTAGTCATGGCTATTGGCATTTGTCATTGTTTGTTTAAAAAAACATTGTCTTGAATTTTGGCTGTTTGGCTTTGCTTGGTCAGCACTACATAATATGCTGTATTCTGAAAGTGGTGGCAGTTATCTATCAGAGGCTTGGTAGTTTTCCATGTATTCTTTTGTTCCAAATGATGAAGACGTGTTATTAACAGTCACAGTGATCATTCTGGATAACAAGTAGTTATCTTAATTTTGGTTATTCATTGTAACTTATTCTAAATTATGTCATATGGAGCAATAAGTTGATTAAAAAATGTCATGTTATGTCAGCCTATTGAGTAATATCTTAGTTGAAAAGGAATAACTAAAATTTAGTTAGCTGAACTTATGATACATTCCATAGAAATGTTTTTTGAAGGTCAAACTGTTCTAAAATATTTACCATCATCTATTTAATCCAATTATTGTAGAGAGCCATCTGGAAGTCTCGTAGCTGTTTTTAAATTCAAGTAACTAGCTAGAGAGCTCCAGATGGTGTTGACAATACCATCTCCACTTATGAAGCATCTTCACTTTACTGGCTTTTCTTACTTTGTTGGAAACATCACCTTTTCTATGGACATGTCATGCTAGGAAATAGTGAAATTTTGTGAGTGGTATGCTACTTTACAATTTTTTCCTCTTTTGTAGGGCAGGTACTGTTGACTGATGTTTAACAGGAGGTAGAAAGAAAAATAATCCGTTTTCTCTGCATAACTGAGATCTAGTGTGGAAACCCAGAAAGTCAAATTCTTTCCTTGTGCTTTCATTCTCTCTGTGTTAGTGGAGAGGTATGCTTTCGCTAATCACAGAATGGTTGGGGTTGGAAGGGACCTCTGGAGATCTAGTCCAAACCCTTGCTAAAGCAAGTTCGCCTAGAACAGGCTGCACAGGATCACATCCAGGCAAGTTTTGAATGTCTCCAGTGAAGGAGACTCCACAAGTTCTTTGGGCAGCCTGTTCCAGTGCCCTGTCGCCCTCAAAGTAGACAAAAGAATAATTAAACTGTCTTGCATTTTAATTATCTGCAGAATGTGCCTATTTGTGTGTATATCCTTTGTCTAGTAGTTCTGAAATCCCAATTCAACTTTTTGTCTGCTGATACCGGTAACAGATTCCAGAAATGTCTGCTTCATAAATTAGTATTTAACTTAGTGTTTTAAATTATTCTGTTTTGTAAAGTATAAGTCATTGGACAACTACTGAAGGAATGGAGTTGTTTCTTTATTTAGGTACAGTCATTCTAGACGTGGTAGGGATTTGGTTTGCGGGGGATCACGTTGGCAAGGTCAAGAGGCACACCTTCCTGGAAAAGACCTATCCTTAAGTCCCACCTCTTCTCTCCCCGGAACTAGTGAGCTATAGTATGTGGTGGTATTGTTATAGCAGCTTATCTAATGTGCAAGTTGAATGTTTAAAGAAAATCTTTATCTTCAGAAACCGATAGTTGTCAGCTTGCTAGGTTATTTTAGGTGGCTGCTAAAAGTTAAACTATGTAAGCAGCAGCAGCATCTCACTCACAACTTTAGGGGGTGGGAAGTCTGTACTTATAACTGCACCTAGCGGGTATTTCCAGCAGGGTCAGAACTGAGGGAAGAACAAACAAATTCTGGGTTGCTTACTTTCTCTAGTGTTCAAGTTGTTTAGATATCAATTTCTGCTCTTAAATAGGCTTTATATGTGGTTTGAAGTAAATGAGAAAAACAGGAGATCGTGTTATACCTTAGCATGGACTGTGTGCCCCTCCTGGTACTGGAGATACTTACCAGCTGGCTCGCGTGTCCTGCTAGCTGCCCTCTGACATGATCTGTTGAATGATACAGGCTCAGTGTGCCATACAAGCCTTTATGCTACCTGTCTGCAGTCTTAAAAAGGCATTGACAATTTGATTCTTAATTCAGTTAAAATCTGCCACTTTGTAATTGAGGAGAATACATAAGTCATATTTTTTAGGTGTGCCTGTATTTATGGTATTGGAGAAGGAGTAAGTTTTAACCAGTACTGTCAGGTCTTAGATACAAGTAAGCCCTCTGCTATCTGGGTCACAAAAGGTCCAGTATGTGGTGGGATTTTTTTTGCCTACACAACTCAGCAGTGTAGCTGACTTTGACTTTTGCAAAACTTACGCAATCCTGGTAGAGAGAATTTTTTTCAAAGTACTGAAATGTGGGGTTTTAAATACAGAATCAGCTTTGTATCTCCTTCTTGTGGCTACGGTTTATCTAACATGGGAAATGAGTAACTAGGCTCTGTCAGAATATGCAATAATTGACACATCTGCAGGAGAGTTTGTACCCAAGAGTAATAAGGTTGCCTGTGTAACT
Organism: Ibycter americanus; assembly: GCA_035590275.1. Classification (NCBI taxonomy): domain Eukaryota; kingdom Metazoa; phylum Chordata; class Aves; order Falconiformes; family Falconidae; genus Ibycter; species Ibycter americanus. Next base: position 13,432,728 of record JAVJGI010000062.1, read on the forward strand.
CTTAGCTTAGTGTTACCTGTTTTCACTTTCACTCTCCCATAACAACGTATATCTTCTTGGTAGAGGAAAGTAAATTTGACTTAATGGAGTGTAACTGTTCTGGAGAGCTGAATACTCCCCAAAACTGTGGAATTATTATCTTATAAATTGGAATTAGCCTGTTAATCAGTACTGTTTGCTTTTCTTTTAGATCAGTGTATTGTTACTCGGACGTATCTCTTTCTTCATAAATTTTGGTTCTTCAGTGCTGCCTATTACTTTGGGAACTGGGCATTCATTGCAGTAAGTACTTGGATTACAGAGATCGCTGAATTATGTTGGATAATTTACAGTTGTCATTGAATCATTTGCATCACACTGTCAGTTTGTTTTACATTTGTTGCTCTTGTATGCCCCTTAATTGAATAATAGTAACTTTTACTACTTTAAATTTGCAGGTCTTTTTAATTGGATTAATTGTTTCATGCTGCAAAGGCAAGAAATCAGTCATTGAAGGTGAAGTGGATGAAGATGATTCAGACACGAGTGATGATGAACTGTCTGCTTATTACCATTGATAATATTTTGCCTTCAAGATGGAAAAATGTAATTTAAAGTTATGTTGAAAGTCATACTTATGTGGAATTGGTATCCAAATAAGCATCCTTGCACCTGTAAAAATAGAGGAAATAAGTGTGCTCACTTAAAGGAGTAAACTGAATATCACTTTTTGAGTATCACTGTTGTATCAGAACAAATACTGAAACTGGTTTGAATAATATATATATATAAAATATTGTTTTATGATTAAATGTATATGTAACTTTCTGATCTATACTTTGAACTGTTTCATCATTCATGATGGTTTTCTGTTAACTTAGTTTTTCTTATACTTCCATGCCTAACTTGTAGGACTCTTCTATTCAAGCTCATAAATAAAACCAGCTGAAGTCCTGCAAAACAGCTGGTGCCAAACATTGCTGGAAAGAATTGGATGAGGTTCACGCTTGCAGAAGGATGTGACTTTACTTTTGCATTAGTCTTGCTGGCATTTCTGGGATTCCCATATAAAACTATAGCTAACAGGAGACTGTCCTTAAAGTATGCCAAAAACATCCACTGACGTGGTGAATTCCCAGTCTGTGAAGAATAAGTAATTTTCTTAGTTATCCCCACTGAGTTACCATGGGAATCTTCAGGTAAGTATGAGGTGGCCTTTGCTCTATCAAAGGAAATCATTAGTGTAACTAACAACATTCAGCATTGTTTCAGTGTTTTAGTACAGCTCAGTTCTGAAACTGTCAGGTGCCTGACTTAATTGTTCCATTGGTTATTACTAGGATGTGATTAACTTTTAACTTATTTTTCTCTATAATGAAATTGCCTAGTTTTAAGTTTTCTTTCAATAATTAATGTAAATGTTGTCAACTTGTTTATAAGCCAATGTTTATATAAACACAGTTCATAAATACTTTTGTCATTCATGTTGTCTTTGTGAAGTAATGTTTTAGCTATATAGTTAGAGCTGTATTTCTAAGGCTGAAAAATATCTTCAGATATCCTTTGACAGACTCTGAAAGAGGAAAATTTTACAAGTACAGATTTTTAAACTTATAATGCTACCTGAGGGAAACTATAGTCCATGCAAGCACATGGAAATGTAACTAAAGTAATCTTTATAAGACAAACTGTTAAACAGTTATAGAAATGTAGGGGAATTATTAATGTCCTGCTTATGTGCTTTCAAACCCTTAAAACTGACAAGCTTCTGTTCAGTTATTTCAAAAACAGTCTACCTCTTCCTGCAATATTTCAGAACAGCAGGTTCTCAGGAACCTCTGAACTTTAACTTAGTCTCAGTATTTCAAGAACTCTTAGGTGTGTTGCTTAGTTAATGTATGAACACAGGGAACTGATGTGTGGACTTTTACAGAAACAAAAGAACCCCTTGAAGTCTTCTAACAAGCCTTCTGTACCAACTGCTCCAATAATATACATGTTTATGTGGCAACCTGGAAGAATGTCTGATGTAGCTTGATCATAAGCTGCAAATATGCAGTCAAGTCTACGCAACTAATAGCAACCAATCTGTTTGCTATGAAGACATTTAAAAGGACAGAAATGTATTCAAACACAGATAGTAGGTACTGAAACTTGACTAGGCAGCCTGAGCTCCCTTTGACTGGAATTAGCTGAACACTAAGCTTGACCATTGTGGGAACTTGCAAGGAATTACTTATAAGAAGTTCAAGTAAGTCAAATGGAAGGTGGAACCTGATGTTGACTGTCTGGAAGCTGCATCCAGAGTATATCAAGAAGTTTAGGTATACTTCTTTGTGGATGCTCTGGTGGAAAACTTACATGAGTTAATGTAAATGAAGTTAATTGCTCAGATGTTCTTTGTGGATTTTGTTCATATTTCATGTTCAGTTTTAACCAATAATAATTATCACTTCCTTCTTCAGCTGTGTCATGTACAGATTTATGTATTAATCTTTCTGGGTGTAAGATTGAGTGGAGAAGCCCTATTCTGCAGAGCTGTATCCATTCTATCAACTCCTCCCTGGAGAGAGTGCTGCTTGTCTAGGGGAGATTCGCAGGAAGGTGTTGGTTTCATGCCATATAGCTGCTTGTATGTTGCATACAGGCTTAGGAGTCACTGGCCAAGATGCCTGGCCAGTCCCTAGGTATATGTTGCTATAGGTCTCTCCTGTTTCCAGGCTTTTCTTAATTTCCAAGTTCTTCCCAATCCAGTCCTGTTTCTTGTCTTAATAGTCCATATGCAGAAATACAATGATCTGCCTTTTGATTTATGGCTTTGTCTCATATCTCTTTGGAGGATTCAGTGAGTACCACTGGTTTTTTAATCCAGGTTTTAATCAGATTTGCAATCAGCCCATTGCTAGCTGCAGCTAGAAAGAAGCAGGCTTCTGCATGAGAGGTCAAAAGTTGTTTCAGACATTTGCTGTCGCCTTCTGTCATACAAGCAGTAAATAACTGTCAGCATTTATAATCAAAATTATTCTTTACCTGCCACATCCTCGCTAAAGTTTCTCAAAAGTTCAATGAACCATTTGACTGACAAGGTTTTAAAAGATTTTTTTTTTTTTGAATGCACTAATGTAGAATTAGTGAATTAATATAGACCCAGGAATTCATCTCTAATAGACTTCATGTGATGGTAACTGTACTGTGCCTTTAAAAATGAACTAGAGGGGTTTTTTTTAAGCTTTCTGTGTGAACTCTCCAACTAATTTGTGCATTCGGTATCACCCAGCAAAGAAAACCAGCGGTGAAATTTAAGATAGCCCTGGCTTAAAATACTTGGCTTTGATCAATAGTTGCAGGAACTTCAAGAAGCAGAACTTCAGTACGTTATTTCCTAGTTGTCTCTTGTGCTGTCTTCAATAAAATACTTGCAAGTAAAACAATGAATTACTTTTCTTCCACAGTTATCCCTGCTGTGGCAGCACTTGTAGTGTGATTGAAATAGTTCAGTCACTTAGCTGTTAGCTATGAAATGATAGCCCAGAGTTTTCTGCAGGTTTTTGAGCAAAATTGAACTTTCCAGTCGTGTTGTAATACAGTATTCTGCCTTGTAAGCAAACATCTGACATCTTGAACTGAGTTTTCAGAGATCTCAATTTTCTGGGCTGAAGTCACTTAAAAAGGCATCAGAATTGTTTCACTGCTTTGATTATATGACTGATATTCCACATATGTCTCTGTAGTGTGAGCTTTCAAAACTTCTGAATAGGTGTAGTGCTATTGTCAGACCTGGCTTAAGTTAGATATTTTTTTATTGTTATACTTTTTTAGTCAACCTCTACCACTGGAGGCTCATGAACGTTTAGAAACTAGTGAGCCTTAAATCTTTCTGACACATCCAGCATAAACTGTGGTCACCAGGAATATGTTTAATAGAATTCAGCAGCAACATGTGCCAAATGGGTCTTCATCTTGCTGCTTGTTCTATAGTAATAGATAGTTTATCTGGAGTTACAAATCATAAATACAATAAAGCCTGTAATGGTCTGTTTTATTTCTTAGCTGAAAGCTGATGGTATGCTGCTGATTTCCTGCTGATTGTCAGAAAAAAGTGAAAAGCCCTTTCTGGTAGAGTGCAAAGAAGCGTCTGTTACCTTTTTGTATTTTCTGCTTTGCCTTCAGAAAAAGATTTCAGGGTGAACTTGAGATTTTGCACTGAAAATAGCAATCTAGTTCTAGGTAGAATGTACCTCTACTGGAATCATGCCACACAGAATTGTATCATGCTCAAATATTGTGACAATTCAAGCTAAAAACTAATGAACCCTTTCAGTGCTTATGTTTTGATTCTGAATAATCAGTGTAGACATAGCTCTTCAGATTTTGAGTTGTCTTCTACTGCTTAGAAAATGTATTTCTGGGGCTTACAGCTGTTTTATGTGACTTTCTCAACACAAGTTCCTGAGTTGGACAGTGGCCTACAACAGCATTTTGAAAAGAATTACCCCCTTGTAGAAACTTATTATGTGGTTTATCCTAAAATACTGGTAGCTACTGGTGTGCATAGCAGAGTTACAATTTAAGTGTTTGATATCTGATGAAGCGTGGAAGGTAACTTGCCTCCATGTAAGTAGATGGTCAACCCATTGTGATAGCACTGAAACACTTCTGGGTATGGATAGGGAATAAAGCACTACTTGGGAGATTAAGCAAAGGAAAAGATTTCTTGTCTTTCTAGAATAGTCTAAAATAATTTGAAATACTCAAGCTGTAATATTTTTCAGACTCTTAGGTTGAAGAGTATAGTTCGTATTGACAATACATCTTACATTAGCGTAGGTCTGTTCTCTTGCAGCCTTCTGTAAAGTTAGCTTCTTGCAGATAAAGCAATGAAACAAAACTGAGAAGCACTTTTTTTCTATAAACGTGTATTTTGACTACACTTCTCAAAAGAAATAAAAGACTTGTTTTGGTTGTGGTAAGATATCATTTTCTCTTAATATTCTAAATTTTAAAACAAATCCTGCTTCTAATTTGAGACATTTGCCAATTCTGGATAATTAAATGAATCAAAGTCTAGTGTTCTTGACCAGCGTTAGTGAGATGTGGTTGTTACAGAAATTATCTGAAGTTGGACTAATTTTAACATCCTCCTATTCAGAGAGATTGCATGAGTGATAACACTTCAATCAAATTTATAGCTATAAAGAGGATTATTTCTTTGAAATTAACAATTTAAGCACATTTAGCAACCATATTTATAGCTTCCAGATTCACCTCTAAAAAGAGTGATATATTTAGGAGGTCAGACAGAAGAACTTTGGTTTCTGGAGGTCTGGTCTTAGAGTTAAGCCACACAGATCTGGTAAGTTTCCTGATCCTCCTGTGTTCAATACCCAGAAGGATGTGTGGGGTGCTCCCTTGTAACAGCTCATTAACGATGAGTCTTAGTTCTGCTTGTTACAAGCTTGTTTCCACCACCCCCGAGAAAATATGCAGGTTGCCTGTAAAACATACAACTTAAACTTTCTGAGCAATTTTGAAGAATGATGTCAAAATCCTTATCAGGAGAATCCAAGTATCTTGCATAAAGTTAGAGACCACAAAGCAAATGTGATGCTGAACGTGTGTAGTTACTACTGAAATTCAAGTCTGCATATGGGGCTTTTCACCAGAATGTATTGAACTTCCTGTGAGGAAGTAAAATACAGATTGATAGCACGTCTGCTTCTGCTAAGCTGCTTAAACGTAAATCATGATGTTACTGTGACCTATATACAGTTTGAAAATTCTCCCACATGTAGTAAGTGTATCACTTCAACTGAGAGTACTTCAGAGCTAGGACAGCAAGAAGGAATTGCAATAATGTGGATGTCTGTGACACTTTTTCTCTGCATGCTGCCCCTCGCCCCAACCCCCACCCCCCAAAAAAAACCCCCAAAAAACAAAAAATCAAAAAAAACCCCAAAAACCTCCTAAACTTGCAGCCTATGGACTTATTACTATATTAAGCACTTGAAGGAATTTCCTGAGACTGGAATGTTTGATTCTGACAATGTGTAATTTCAAGGTGACTCTTACATCCTAAACCTAGAATCATAGAATCATTTAGGTTAGAAAAGACCTTTAAAATTGAGTCCAACCATAAACCTAACGCTAAGTCCACTGCTAAACCATGTCCATAAGCACAACATTTACATGTCTCTAACTTCTCCAAGTTGTACTTGTTCTTCTCTAGACTTTTAAGTCAGAGCAGTGCAAGTCTACATCCTTATTGCCTGCTGACTACATCCTTTCCAAGTAAAAATGATCAGGATGTTGATGCAGGTATCTGATTTGTGCAGAATATTCCTTTAGAATGAGCCAGTGAAGAAAACTTCATTTTATTGTAAAGAAAAGTGTTTTCTTATGTTTTGAGGTGCGTAGTCCTGAATGTAGAACAACTTCTTATTTGAACCTGGGAGTTGTTCTTAGCAATGGACATAATTTTGTAGTGTGTGGGAAAAAAAATCACAATTATAAAACATGATCTCTAGCAGGTTCCTCATTTTCCCAACTATGAAGCACGTACTTCTATTTATTTTATTTTATTTTTCAGAAACTGATCTCAAAGAATTAATGATACTTTTATTAATATCCTTGACTAGAAAAATGCACCTTGTAAGTTATACAGACAGTTATTTTAGGGTAGGGTTTCCAGAAATGAGGTGTGCAGCTCCTGAAAACTTCTGGGAGTTCCGATCCTAGGTCATTTGGAACATGCTCCTTTGTGCTTGAGGTACTTAAGGAAAATATAAAACAAAGTGGTTTCCAGTTCATGAAGGAATTAAAAAAAATATAAAAGTATCCTTTTAATGAATGAATGCTAAACATGCTAGCAGTTAGGTATTTGAAAATACATTCCTGAAAAATTAATACTTGACTAATGCAGTTGTAGAACAGTTTTCAGGCTTAACTGGTCGTGTCCTCAGTGCTGATAGGGAGCAGAAGGGTACTGTCAGAAGCTGGATTGCATCTTTCCTGAACTGGCTTTGAGCATAGTGTTAGGAGGCTTAATGATAGAGAGAACATCTTTTTTGGTAGATACTATTTTTAATATGTGATTCTTAGCCCTGTGCTATTTAAAGCCTGTCTGAACACTGACAATATGCTGGAAGATGCTGACATCTGTAGGGAAAGGGTATGTTTGGAGAAGCGTTTTGTCATGGACAAGACAAAGACTGAGAGGAAAAAAAGCTCTTCCATGTGCTAGATCTACAGAATTTACAGCTTTCACTGGAGACCTCAACACTATGTAAATTTTGAATAACCTGGTATCTGAAAGTTAGATCCTGCTTTGCTCTAGACTAAATCTCATGGTGGGGAGAATTTATGCTGCAGGATGGTGTATGCAAAACTAGTGTTAAAGGAGCTTGCTGGTTACATGTGCACAGGAGCTGGACATGGTGTGTAGGTTCCTAAGTTTTGATCCATAAAGAGGCTTTCATTGCTGATGGGAGTTGGATTTCTCTACTGTATCAGTGGACAGCTGATGTAGTTGAAGATGTCCCTGCTCATTGCAGGGAAGGCTGGACTAGATGACCTTTAAAGGTCCCTTCCAACCCAAACCATTCTGTGATTTTTTTCATAGAATCGTAGACTTATTCTCTTGATGGGTTAGATCTCAAGAGCTATATTGCCTGTTTGGGGATGTGGCAAAGAGCTGAAAATTTTGTGGAAGCTGGGTGGGGGCTAAACCCCGATTTTTAGATGTGGCACTTGAATTCTTTTGCATTTGTAGCAGAGGTTGATTAAAAGACGTGGGCAGAACTTAGTCTGAGCAAGTTCTAACAGACTAATCCTAGGTATTTTTAAAAGCTACTAATACATGATTTGGGCTACCAGACGTCCTAGACATCTGTAAGGTCACTTGTATGTTCAGACATGTCCTTTTCTGCAGATGTGCCTAACATCTGACTTGAATTATTTGAAATACAGCTGGGACTACCCACTTTATGCAGACAAGCAGCTGGCTGTGATACATGCCTACTACTGCTAGATCATAGTACTATCCTCAATTTGAATGGAGTAAACTTTTTTTCACACCTGGAAAAGAATCCTCATCACTATGCTCTGAGGGAGAACTCTATATACCTGCTGTTAAACTTGATGTATTGCAGACTTTTAAACATCTGTTGACATATGAGAAGCTGGTTTTTCTGTTTTTCTTTTTATGGCTGGTTGCTTGGCAGAGTGTCCACAAGCCAAGAATGGTGGTGGTGGTGGTCTGACTAGAGTGTGATGTGCCTGGCTGGCAGCAAATTAGAATTTCTGTGTTCTTGGAGGTATTTCAAGAGGAGCTAGTCTGGTCCTGCAGGCTTGAAAAAAGCTGCACTGTAACATAAAGCAAAAGAGCACTCATTCATCCCTTCTTGCCACGGTGCCCTGCTGCTGAACAAAGGATTTATCGTGCTGTGGAAGCAGTGCTACCCATGTGATATGTGTGGAACCAGCATTGATGTGCAAGACTTGCTGAGCAGACAAATGGTGCCAGCTCTGAGCGGTAACAGTAGAAATCAGCATCCCACCAACAGGAATGCTGCCTTCTTTCAGAGAGGAAGCATGTCTACTTTTTTTTCTTTAGAAAAAGCTTAAGATCAGTATCCTGACAATCTGGCATCCTCCTACAGTGGAGCAAGGAGCTGTTTTAAAGCCTTTCAACTGTTTCCACAGATTTCCGGTGCAACTACAGAAATCATGTGAGGATAGTTCTGTCTCGTCCTCTTAGCTATGTGTGAACAGTCCCTATTTTGACAGGCTTACTGGAGGTGTCTTCACAGTTCCCAATAAGGCTCCCAGGTCTCCTGCCAAAGACACAGTGATAAGTACGTCATTCAGACTTGGCAAATCTACGATTGGGCTGAATGAGTAATGTGGAGAAGGGCTGCTGTTCACGTATGTGGATTTCTGTCTTAAGGAATGTACTCTAAATAGAAATGTTTCCATGTTAGTGTCCTGTTTTAGGCTAGTGCCTGAACAGATCTTTGTAGCAGCAACTCTGACTTGTCTGATATGATGAGGATGTCTTGAACTGAAGAGCTCATCTCATAAATTAAAAAAAAAAGGCACCCTCCCAAAAAAAAACCAACCAGCCAACCAAAACCCCTAGCATATAACTCCTGATAGTGTTACTTTTAATCCATCTGTTTCTGAAGGGCCTTGTGTAGATTTACCTGTTATTTTTAAACTGAACATAGGACTTACTTCACTGTTCTCCAACGACAGTTTTTTCCTTTGTTTTTCAACTTATTTTTTGAAATGCTTTTCCAGGTTTATCATCCAGTCCTGTGGGCAAATGATCTCTAAGTGCTTTGAGGAATCCACTGATTTTTGTACAATAATGTCACAAAACTTACCTTGAAGTAGTGTTGGAGTTGCATTTAAGTGATCTGTTTATTCAGTTGAATTAAGTCACGATCCTGTCATGGATAAAAGAAACTACGCGCTCTTGCTGTACCGAGTGCCCCATTGCTGCTCTCTGACACGGGTGTATTGTCTGGACTCTTTCCAAAACTGTTCTCAGTGATTCTTTTGCAAATCCTTAGCTCTTTAACTGCAAAGATTATGCTGCTAGTTGGCAGATGTACTTTATTTCTCTTGCATTTTTATCACAGTTCAGACAGCATCAGCATCTTTTGAAATATGCCAGTACTCCCAAATCTGTAATGCTCCTGTGTGAGCATTTGCAGTTATAAAGCTTTACGTATTGGACTTTACTATTAAATTACATGCCAGATGAGAGCTATTCTCCATACTACAATGGATTCAGCTAGCTGCTCTTTTTCCTGCTGTCCTGAAGAGGATCCTGCCTGAAGAGTCACCTATGGTGGCTGTCATCAATATGAAGAAAAGCGAGCATCTAATGTGCTCCAGTGGGGAGTGTGGCAGAGTATCTCCGAAGTTGCCCAGCCCCAGCAAGCCGTATCCAGTTTTTAACTGTCTTTAAAGCACTTCTAGTTGTTTGTTTACTGCTGTTCGTCTCTCTCAAGAGCTAGTAACGAGTCATATTGTTTGCACCTTATGTTCATATGATTAGTTCTTACTTATGAGAAATGCTTTTCTACAGCGATGATGTAAGATTGAATTTTAAAAAGTTCCTAGGGTGGAAACTGTTCCCCAAAGTATTAAAATTATTTTTATCATGGGTCGTCTTGCCCCAGAGAAAGGAATGTTAAGTGTAATTGTTGTAAGTGTAAATGTGGACACTTCTATACCATTTTTGGTGCAGCATGTAAAGCGTAGTGGAAGTTATTTTGCATTTAAGCATACTTGGAGTTATCAGAAGTCAAAGTTATCAAAAACAGCGAGGGATTTCTCACTTTTGAATCATATATATATATATATATAAACCAGTGAAATAAAAGAGTATATGTCTACATAAGTGAAACAGTGCCCATTTGAATTTAGAACAATCACGCCTTGTCCCTTGGATAAGGAAGGAATAGGTTAAGAATGAAACGGAGTCATGCTGAACTGCTTTAATAGCTTGCTGCCAAAAGGGGCACACTCTGGATATTCCTACTGCATCTAGCACTTGCCTAATCTGTCTGTGAGCTGATGCAGTTTGCTACTGAAATAGCAAAAATAAACAGACGCTAGGAGGTGAAAAGGAGGGAGGAGGGCTGTGTGACTGGAGTGGGGGGAATGAGATGGGGAAGGATAGCAACTGACCACCTCAGGACATCCAGGAGGTTGCTCATTGGAAGAAAGATTGTTCATCCTTGGAAGACTCCAGAAAGAACTAATGTACCCTACCAGAAATGAGGAAGGTCCATGTCAGGGCTGCAAACTTAGATATGAAGGTGGGTACAAAGCTCTCTTAACCAATCTGGTGGTGACTTATCTAGCTAAGGGAGACCTATGTCCTAGGAAAGTTGAGTTGCCAAGGGCTCCTTTTCTTGTCCCTTCTCTTTTTCTGCCTCTGGCTCTTATCACACCCTAATCTTACTTGATCTTTACTTCTGAACTGGTAGTATGTAGTGTCATTTTTAAATAATAAATCTTTTGGGGAGTGTTTTGCCATACCATGACTTGAATTAAATGTGGTCTAAATAGCAAGTTGATTATGTGCTGTTTTTCATGCAAAGGTTCAGTACATCTCTGCCTTAGTAATGCCCAGCTCCCTTGCGTATGGTTCAGATATCCAAAGAGCAACAGACTTGCATGGACTAGGGAACAACCGTTAGCCGCAGGCAGAGAAGCCAAACTTTTTTGACAGGTCACCATTAAAAGAGTTCTTGGACTGTGCTGAGGCATTGCAGTGCACACTTGCTCCTTGAGGGTCCACAAGGAACTGATCAGACAGATGAGCCAGCTCGTTGTCACCTGCCTGTTCCTTAGCAAGTGAGCACATTTGCGCTGCTTGAGCAGGTGGGCTTACAGCTAGCTGTGGAGTAAGCCAGGCTGCATTTCATGCCCCAAGGAGGAGCCCAGAATCATGTCTGAGACAGAGGTGAAAGGGAAGGGGTTTAATGGCAGTGAAAGGTAATCCTGTAAATATCAGTAAGAAAACAGGGAAGGACTCCTGTGTGACTAAGAGTGGGTCTCAACATGCATTGCCAAGACCATCAGAGGATTTACTATGCTCTTATTTTGCCAGTCTTCACTGAAAGGGTCCCATGGCTGACTCCTGTGGTCTGATGGCTGAAAGATTTAATTTAGTGATGAAATGGTAAAATGCAGCTTTGAATAAAGATGGAACAGATTAAGAGGGTGCTTCAGTAAGATGCTTTAAGATAGGTTAAGCCTGTTGAACTTTATCTTCAGAGAAAACACTCCCCCTACTTCTGTCCCCTGCCACACCACCACCCCCAAATAAAAAAAAAAAAAAAGGCTGAACAGATGTCAGACCCTTTCAGTTATTTTTGGGAATTCAGTGATGATGTGTCAAAACACTGAAAAAAGGAGAAAGTCTAGTGTTTCTTTCACTTGGAGAGCTGAAGGTAGTAGTCAGAAAACTCTAGCCCAGTCAGCTTCCAAGAAAAATAATTGAATAATTGCTAAGTACCTGGATAGCTTGCCAGCAGATAAATCTCCATCAATTATTACTTACTTAAATCAATTTTCTACCCTGAGAAAGGTATGGGCACTGGAGGCAAAGCAAAAATTCTGGCTTTAGTAAAGCATTTTGACAGTCTTGATGCCATTCTGATAAGTGATCTCAGGAAACCTACTTGGGAGTAAATGCAAAAGTGATTGGAGAATTGCACTCAGAAGATATTAACTGATCATCAATAAACTAGGAAAAAGTGTGCCAAGTTGAGTATTGTTGTTTGTCCTGGATCCAATGTTACACAGATGTAACACTATGGATGGACCTGGGTGATGGAACAGAGGGTAAATTTAAAAAACTTGCAGATAGTTTAAGTGTGGGGAGGAGTGCAAGCACTGTAGAATTAAAGAAAAGATATAAAATGTTCTGACAACAGGAATGAGTGATGTTATCAGGCAGAAAGCCAAAATGAACAAGTGGCTACCAGTTTCTAGTTTAGAAAAGGCTCTGGAAATTACTGTGTGTTACAAGTGAAACAAGTAGAGCTTGCGGCTACTATCTTTTTCATTGCTTAACACATTGATGGGAACACATAAACAAGTAGCTGACTTGCAGGAACTGAGAAATCATTGTTTTGCTTGACAGTCTTAAGGCTTGAAATATTTCCTGCTGCTCTGGGTACTGCATTTCAGAAGCATGTAAGCAAATGGGAGAAAATTCATGGGAGGGTAACAGGAATTATTAGGTGTCACAATGACTTACAGGGACAGGATGGATGAACTTCTGGGAAAACTGTTCTAATGCAAGAACAGTGAAGTACTACTGGAACTTGTTGTTTAGGAAAGTTATGAAGTCCATCGTGGAAGATCTTTGTCTAGCCTGTTCTTAGACATCTGTTTGAAGGAAAGTATCTGTCTTTACTGTGTCAAGGACCTGCAAGATCCTGTATTATGCTTCCAAATGCTTAAGCTCTTAAACAAAGTCTTGCACTCATGCTAACCAGCACATATTAGAGCACATATGTCTAATATCTCTCTTGTGAAAGTCTCTTGTTGGTGGGCAATGCTTCTAACCTGCTGTTCAATATTCTCTGGTAGTCTGTTTTGCCTCCAACAGGTAAGAGTCAGTGAGAAGGAGACTGGAGCATACTTTATTTTAGCACAGTGGTATTTCCGCGTTGATTTGAAGTAGTTGTAGGTGTTCCAGTTTATGCGTGTTCTAGATGCTGAACTCATGCTGTAGAAAGAAGTGGCCTGTCTGAAGTTATTTCCCCGTTATAGGGGTTTGTACAACAAGTAATTCACTTATTTTCAAATATTGTCAAGGAGTAGATGAAAAAAAATTGCTAATCTGACTTCAGGTGATATCTCTTTAAGAGGGAAAATCAAGGCTGAATATCCACAGCTAGTAACTGCCAAGCACTGGAGATAAAGTGGGACAGAAAATAGATCTCTGAAAAGCTGTGAATCAGTTTTAGTGACATAAAATCGCCAATGGAAACAAGTTGATTGGAACAGAATTTCTGAAAGTTAAGCAAATAGTTTAGAGAAAATCAAAATGTGACAATACGCTGCAGTTAAGTGATACACCTCTCCTCTCCCTCCCCACCCCCCTTTTAAAGAGTACTTGTATCCGTGATTTCACACTGGGACACTGATAACAAGAGCTGTTCAGTTATGGACAGCAAGAAAATGTTATCCATAGAAGAAAGTGTAGAAAAATGTTGTGGGGGAAAAAATGCAACTGATTTGATGACTTAGTCTTGACAGGTTAAACATTCATCTTGGCGGTTTGTGCATTGCTTACAAATAAGCTTGCTTATGTTCCAGTCTTGGGAATTAAATTTAAGATATTTTATGATTTTTTGACCCCTTGTTGTATCCCTATGAAAGGCAGATAACAACCTTTTGCATCTTTTCTGGAATTTCTTCTAATTACAGCCCTGATCTTCATTAGTTCTAATATGTAAGAATAGATAAAGAACACAAGGATAGCTGAAGCGTGGGTCAGACCAAATATCTGTATAGTCCAGGATCCTGAAAACTCAGAAAAGGAGAGAAAAATATCGTGAATGTGTAGTGATGCTTTCTAAAACATCTTCTCAGTATCCAGTGGTTCATTTGCGTCTTGCCTTTTCTTTCATGTCCAGACAGAATTCTTGCCTCATTTGTCTTTTCATTTGTGTTGCCCTTTCTCTTCTGTTATATGTATGGAAAATTCTTTGTGATCATTAGCAAGGAACAACATCTATCTCATTTTGCCCTGAAGCCATTTTCATTTCATGTGCTGCTTTTTTCAAATTTTAAGCTGCTGAACAGCTCATGAGTTCTTTTCCTTTATCTGCTCAAGGATTCTTTTCCTCTGTGCTTTTACTGTCATTCTTTAAGACCTGGAAAAATTTCTCCCCTCCCCATCATCATCTTATCCTTGTCTCCTAGCTATTCTAGCTAGCAAATTTTGTTTTGACAACTACATTCTTAAAATCTGTGTTCCTACTTCATTGCTTAACTAAAGATGCATTAGCCGTATCATTCCATAATTACTTGCATACAAATTTGCCTCTTACTGTCACCTTTTTTGACTTTTTTCCAGTTTATGTGAATCAGCTATAGGAAAATCTTCCTCTTCTTGGCTTCTCCTACTTGCAAGAGGTGGTCTACTATGTTTTGCTTTAAGGCATTGATGAAGAATCTTCATTTTATTGTACTTGTTTCTACAACAGAGATCTAGGAACTGTATTATCACTATGTTGGGCACTTCAGGCACTTCCAATAGGTTTTAAAAAAACCCAACACCTTATTCCTCTCATCTGCCTGGTTTGGTACTCTGAAGTAGACTTGACACCGTGATGGAGGGCTTCTTTTTTTCTTTTTCCTTCTCTTCATGTCCCTTGGTTTTATTGGTTTGGGCACAGTGCCAGTCCAATGTACTTGTATTTAGGTTGGTTTACAGCCTAGACAAAGGAGTGTTGTTATAACCTCATCTACTGTTTAGACGCGAGTAATAGTAATTGGAAAAAGAGATGCATGGGGCCGTGGATTAGGTATGGGTGCAGGTGAAGTCCTCGCCTGGAAGATTTAGGTTTGGATTTCCTTTTGGTCATATTTAAACCATAGCCTTGTCCTCAGATATCTCAGTTTTGTGTTCTGTTTTTCAGGCTGGTGGCAGTCTTAGTCAGAGTTTCAGCCTCTGCTGCCTGAACTTGTTCTGCTCTAAAATAGCTACTAAAGGAGGGGTTTACACTTGTCTCTCTTAGTAGTGCCCTTGGCCACTTAACTTATAGTGAATATCATTTTTTCTAGCCTAACTGTAGTGGCTTGGATGACGGCCAGTAACTAAGCACCCACCTAGTTGCTCACTCACTCCCCTCACCCCTTCCTGCTCCCCCTTCCCCCACCCCCCACCCCTCCCGCCATGGCAGGACAGGGGAGAGAATCAGAAGACCAAAACTGGGAAAACATATGGCTTGAGATAAAGACAGTTTAATAGGGGAAACAAATCTCTGCACCCAAGCAAAGTGAAATAAGGAATTTACTCATTGCTTCCTAGCAGCAGGCAGATGTTCAGCTGCTTCCTGGACAGCAGAACTTCATCATGTGTAATGGTTACTTGGGAAGACAAATGCCATAACCATGAATATCCTCTCTGCCACCTCCTCTCCCCAGGGGTTTATTGGTGAGTACCATATCATATGGTGTGGGATATCTCTTTGGTCACTTGGGGTCAGCTGTCCTGGCTGTCCTCTCTGAAATTCTTGCCCACCCCTAGCCTATTCGCTCGGGAGCTGCATGAGAAACAGAGATGGCCTTGATGCTGTGCAAGCACTGCACAGCAGCAGCCAAAACACTGAGGTGTTAATGCTGTTCTAGTCACAAATGCAAAACAGAGCATCATGCTGTCTACTATGAAGAAAGTGAACTCCATCTCAAACATGGAGAAGTAATCCATTTGCATCCTTTGTCTTTGGAATCGATGGTAAAAATGAGTTGTTCATTTCTGACGGCTCTGATGCCTGTGAAGGACCTAAAGGGCCTGATGTTGGTGCAAATGTATTGGCCTGGCTGGCAATAGAATATACGGTACAATGACAGTGTGATAAAACTTATGCTGGCAATAAAACATCCCTTGGCCATTTCACCTGTGGGATGAAATGGTGTTTGACCTGTTCTTAACTTCTCTGGGATCAAACTCCAAGAATCTATAGGGTTTTAAAATGCCCTTTAGCTGATTTTTCAGGGTTTTTTTAGTTTTCTATATCTAACTTTTTGCTGCATGGTGTCTTAGTGCCAAACAGGAGGGACAAAAAAGTGCTTCTTCCTTCAGCCCTGATTATTTATGCTGTAGTGATGCGTTCAGAGACTGCCCAGGAATTGTTATGCTGGGGAGAGCCCTTGGGCTGAGGAAAGAACTGACCCCTGGTCTGCTATATCCAGCCTGAGTTCATTTATTATATAATGACGGTAATGCAAATACTTTCTCTTTTGCCCGAGGTTGTATGCAGCTTAAAATCTTTTTACATGTCTTAATTAATCAGTGTGCCAGGTTCTGAAACTGTTTCCCATGGGCACCCTAAGTTTTCAGGAAGAAATATGTTGTGTATGACTGACTTTGGCACTTCTTATGGATGCCTGCCTTGACACTAGTCAGGAAGCAGGCAGCTGTGTGTCCCATCCTTAAGTTATCATCCCTATTAGCTTCACAAGGAGCTGAAGTATGTAATTCAACCATCTAAATCAGCACCTATACTTGGTGCTGGAATGCTTGAATATCATGACTTAAATCTATGGACTGCACCATTAAGGATTTTACTAATTTGTGGAGGAACAGATGAGTGGCCACATCCTTTTGTTGCAGCTTCTAGCACCCTGATTTCAGAGCATCATTTACTGGAGGATCAGAATCAACAAGGCAGAAATTAAATACCAGAAAAGATACAGCCTGTTTAGCTATGGCAGCCTGACTGTCCCTGTGGGTCAAGTGTTGATGGATGCTGTAGAATGACTTAACTCCTCATTCTGAGTTGTTGAAGCTATGAGGGATGAGAATCAGTAGTTTTCAGTGCTTTCTCCTATTTGTATTGAATTTTGTTACTGCAAATGTAGATCCAACTCTTCATTTCAAAGCCATGGCTTATAGACACACTTTCTTTGTAAATTCTGTACCTTGAGCCTTTTGAAGTATTTGTGTGGGATGACTAATATTCTCCTTAAATCTTTCTCACTCTGTGAAGATTCACTCCACAGGCTAATATTATTTGCTTTGTTTGAATGGGTGTTACAGCTAAAATTTTTGCACTCTTAAGTGGAATACATTATACTGAAAAACTGTCAAACATGCTCAATTCCTGTTACCATAGGAATTCATGAGCAGCAGAAGACTATATTATAATCTTAACAAAGTTTCATTTCTTCTTGGAATCCCATTTTATTGAGATGGGTACTAAGATAATATTTTGATTCCAGAAAATACTGATTGAATGTTCAGGACAACAGGCCAACTTCATTTCTTTTGAAGTGGTAATGACAATACAAAATTATCACTGTGGGAAGAGAAAATAAGCCTGGCTTTTGTCTCCCGAGTCTCAGTTCTTTTCCTGAAGGTTCTGGTCAGATTCAAAGATTCACAGCGATCTTAGAATGTCATGCAGCATTATTCTACACAGAGGTTGTGTGGGAATCTGCTACAAATGAAGCACAACTCCCATCAGCTGTTTCTGCTTTATCTCTAGATGTGAAAGTAAACCCTAGCTCTTCATTATAGAAACTGGAAATAAAATGTACTTGAGCTCATATATGTACAGTAGATTTCGGACAAGGCTTTGAAGTAAGAAGACCGTGGAAAAATTGTATTTCATAGTCTATTTCAAATCAGTTTGGGAAGGGATGTTGTATATCACAAGACAACAAATCATTGGAACGTCTGTAATTTAAGAGAGTTTTCCTTGATCATATAACTGGAAAACAGCATAGCAATTTCACTGGCCAAAAAGCTTCAGTCTTCAAAAGGAGAAAGAAAAATCCCACTATTTGAAAGAGTCCAGAGAAATATAAAAAAAACCCAACAAACCACTAATGATTGAAGTGGCCACATGGCTGAAGGACAGTGAAGATGATGAAGGGACTGGAGCACCTTTCATATGAAGAGGGCTGAGACCTGGCACTGTTCAGCCTGAAGCAGAAGGCTCAGGGGGATTTCATCAATGTATAGAAATACCTGAAGGGAGGGTGTATAGAGGACAGAGCCAGGCTCTTTTTCAGTGGTGCCCAGTGACAGAACCAGAGGCAATGGGCACAAACTGAAACACAGGAGGTTCCCTCTGAACATCAGGAAACAGTTTTTCACTGTGAGGGTGACTGAGCACTGACACAGTTTTCCCAGGGAAGTTCTGGAGTCTCCCTCCTTGGAGATATTGAAAAGCCATCTGGGCATAATCCTGGGCAACTGGCTCTAGGTGTCCCTGCTTGAGGAGGGAGTTGGACCAGGTGACCTCCAGAGGTCCCTTTCTACCTCAGCCGTTCTATGAAAATCAGTCTGCAATTGCTATAATCCACCAACCCTTTTCACAGAAAATTACTGTTATTTTTGTGTGTCCCACCCTTTTCTGCTTAGCGGTAAGGCTTTTAAACTCCTTTCTTTTGTCTGCTCACATTCTCTGTCAGTTCTCACTTTGGGCTTGATTCATCATCTGGTCAGTCTCAAGTTTTACCCT
The DNA here is from genome assembly GCA_035590275.1 of Ibycter americanus. NCBI lineage: Eukaryota > Metazoa > Chordata > Aves > Falconiformes > Falconidae > Ibycter > Ibycter americanus. The sequence continues at coordinate 13,451,435 of JAVJGI010000062.1, forward strand.
CTACTTGAGATAAATGGTCTCCTTAGGTGCTAATGTCTTCATGTTCAATGTTAATCCTTCCTTAGTGATCTTGGTGAAATAACTGAGGAAACAACGGCTGTCTGGTGTTCATGACAAGTGCCTTTCTGCTTGTATGTCTATATATACGCTTATATGTACACACATATATATGTACTCCTGTATATGCTGGCTGTTATAAACACTTAAATGCAACCTTCCTGTCCTCATCTCATTCTGAATTCGTACTCTTCACCTGTAACTAGATTTGCTTGATAGTTGACTGTAAGTGCTAGGAATGAGAGCTCTCTCTTTTAATGGCTTTGTGAAATGTCAGCAATAATGGAATTCAATCATGATCTACATCTCTCACAATTCCTGTCATACAGACAAATGGTTTCTGTTCCTATATTGCTCACTCCCACAGTGCAGGGACTTTTATTATTTTCAAGTAGGAATTAAGCTGAAGCCCACTTATATTTGCTCACTATTAAGTAAATGATACTTTTGTTGTTTAAATGTGTTTTTCCTACCTTGTTCACATCCTTCATTGTTATAGCTTATCATAGGCTTTAGATTAAGGTTTTAATGATACAATCGGCTTTCTAAAGTATTCAGCAGAAGTAATACAAAAATGTGGGACTTTGCAAAAATCTATTTGTAACAGCTCCTTATAAGCCATATGTGAGGACTGTTGTCATGCTGAAGAACTCTACCTGAATGCCAATTTAAAGAATTCTCTCCAGTGCTGTCTTTTCTATTGAGAATATGGTTTCAGTCTGAACTACCACTCATAAAAAAGAAAAAAAAAAAAAAAAAAAAGTAAACTTAATAGCTTGGCTTTGTTTTTCTGTCACAGGTTTGGCTCTTTGTACCTTCAGCCATACTTCATATCTCCATTATTGCACCAGAACTTCTGAATGTTAGGAAGAGTATTGATTCTCTGAGGAACTAATCCTTCTTTTTACTGAATACCACTTGAAACTCTAAAAGTTCTGGATTTTTTTTTATTTAAATGAGTGATACATACACAATATATTCAGCATTTTCCTTCTCAAAAGACTCTTTAAAAACTTGCAATGATCAAGCCACATCACGTAATCCAATATTTCCTTTTATAGTCTTAGTAGTTTGTGTAGGCACGTCTAAATTAGCTGTCTCCTTCCCTGCTCCAGCAGCAGCCAAACAGGTCAAAGAGATGAATGTTAACCGGGAAGAAATGTTTGTTATGTTTTTTAATTAAATTCTAGAAATTCCTTGGCTGTTTTCTCCTTTAGAATTTCTTCTTGAAAGTTCATGAATCAGAACACAATATTCTCTCTCTGAAGTGACTGGCGTTACTTCACTGCATCTGAGTAAACCACCCATATAAAAGAGCTTTGACTTTTCAGTAATGTCTGGCTTGGAGAATCTGTGGCTATTGAATCAGTCAGCAGCAGGATGTTTGAGATTATGGCTCTGTCTGTAAATTTCCATAATCCTTCTGTAAAGTCCTAATTGAGAAATAAAATTAGAAATGTGAGGCCAGCAATAATTGAAATCGAAATAATAGTGGTAGTACAATTGTTTATTCAATTAGCTATGTATTTAGGAAGAGTTGCTTATTTTTCAGCTGTTCCAACCCTGGACACAGACACTTGTAAATTCTGATTTGGTACTCAGCTGCCTGGCTTAGATTTTACGTTAAATTACTGTGCAATGTGAAATGTGTACTTGTTCAGAGTAAAAAGAAGTCTTCCTTTTTGAAGTTCTCTTCTCAAAAGCTAATCTGACCCCTATACTTTTTTTTCTTAGGAGCCGTGAGAGAGCTGTTTTTTCTGAGGAACAGAAGAATCTCTGTAATAGTCTCTTCTACAACATATATCTTCTTTGATTGTATTTTGAACACTGGAGAAATCTCTACTGTTCAAAGTTACCGGTTTAAGGAGCTGTAAAACTTGCCAGTTTCTGTCCTGAATGGAACTACTACATGTACTCACTGTACTCGAGGCTGACACAGCCTAGAAAAGTCGTATTACAGTGCATATTACCTCATGAAACTCCTCATACCTCATGACACTCAGCTGAAAGTGTTGTGGTGGTATCTAAAACACAAATCTCTACGGTTCAGTGCATTTTACTATTTCATGATTATGATGTTTTTTTTAATTGGCTGGCTGACACTGAGGGAGGGATCCCTATCGGTGTAAGTACAGGCAGAACCAATCAGTTCCTCCAACCCTGTGTGAGCAACAAGGTATTCTGTACTTTGAGAAATCAGTTTTTTAATTTCGGTATATACAGAAAGTTAAGCTCACTAAAATACATAAAATTTAAGAAACTTTACTAAGATAATAAGATCGCCTCTCCAAAGAGCTGGACTGTGATTTACGGGCTGGTCTTAATGTCTAGAGTTGCAGACAGTTTTGTTTGCAAGTAAAAATGATAATTTCTGTCATGAGAAGGAAGATGCCTTATGTGTAGGAAAAATTTCTATTTTTTTTTTTTTTTTTTTTTTGCAATCAGTTATTTAAAGTAGGTGTGTGTGGGGGTGGGTGGGTGGGGGTGTTCTTTGTTGTCCAAAAGGGTACCAAAGTCCACTGCAAATGGAATGGCACCTTTAAATTCTGGTCCTGATAATTTTAGAAAATTCAGGACCTCCACTGTATTACTTTTAACAGCTAGTTTTAGCAGGACTTTTCTGAATTGGCAGTAATCCAACTCATTGACTCATAGCCTTAGAAAGTGCTATGGATGATTTGTCTAATGGCCTAGCATAGTGCTCCAAAGTAGAGTAAATCACAGCACGTAAGACTTGGATATGTGACCAGTGTGTTTTGTTCACTGGATCAGCAAGTACTTAGAGGGAGGATTTAAGCCCTGGCACACAACACAAGCTATCCTGAGGAAGAAAGGTACCACAACCACTCTAAACTCTACCAACCTTCAAATTTTTTCTGTTTGCCTCCTAATCTCGTCTGCATAAAGTCTTGTATTAACTGCACTACTTGTAGGAGTCATTTCTAATCACAGGTACAAAACCAGAAAGATTTGAAGAGTTTGTACTTCCTTTTATTTTATGTCATAATTCCTCTTTCATCTTCCCTATTTGTCTTTTGTTTCATTTAGTGACATTCAAAAGAAAAAATTATTTGGTTGCCTGCATGTGTATACACTTTTAAGAATACTTGGGTAGTCCGGATGAGGAAGGTGCCACAAAGAAAACTCCTTTCAATTAAGTATATCTTTGAAAAGCAGAATATAAATTTTTCCTATCTGTATAGAAATCTAAGGAAAGCTGTCATCTGTACATTTTTCTATAAGGATTGTTTGATTACTTTTTGAATGCTTTATTAGAGATGGATACCTGAGTGGGAAGGGCAATGAGAAAGGTCTTTCAGTAACATAAAAATTGAAATTTATGTAGGAAGATTTAAATGGCTTTCAGGCTGTGAGTTAGACAAAGCAATGATTTTGTTATGAATCCCAACTATGGAACTTAACCAACAGCAGTAAATAAAGACCTTACTTGGCTGAATATTTTAGAAGGTGGCTACACCTTTATTTAGATTTTTTCTCATTTGTAGGAGTAGATCAATTGTGATGCTAACTTTATGATTCAACTAATATGTTTCCAGTCTAATATAGCAGGAATAATCCACAGATGGAGATTTTAAAATTAAAATATATAGTGTTCTAAAAGAAGCCCTATATCCTTGTAGCTAGGCAAAAGGTGCAATCGAAGCCTGGTATAGATCCAAGAGAACATTTCCAGTCCTTGACTGTCAGGAATAGAGGAGTTCATGGCACAACAAACCTTTTTTGCTTTTACCTGAGCATGGAGAGATTGCACTTTATATTTTAATGTTCCTCACAGGGAAGGTTTACCTCTGTGCCCAAGAAAAGAAAGAACAGAGCGTAGTGTCTAGTTCTGTTCTGCAAGACTCTTTCCCCATCATTTCTCTTTCTGGATGCTGTTTCAGCCAGGTTAATCAGGCATTCCAGGCATGGGTGCTCTGTGTTGATGAGACACCATTTAATCTTCTCCTTTCACAGCAGCTGAGAACTGAATCTGCCTGATGGCCTATGTTCAACTCCTAAGCTGCTCCT
>JAVJGI010000062.1:13455530-13490516 GCA_035590275.1 Ibycter americanus
TGCCCCCCCCCCGCCCCCCCCCCCCCCCCTTCCCTGACACTTGCTTAGACCTGCAGCTTCCTTTTCAGACCCAGTTCTGATTTCTAGGGAGAAAAGCAACTTCAGGTTGTCTTTCCTTACTTTTGCTCATAAAAAACAATGGTATTAGAATGCCAAATAAATGCATTTAGAATGCATGTATTTTCTCTGTTGTTCAGCCAGGAGAAGGTCAGGTTTTAATGGAAGTTGTTGTACTCAGTGAGTGAGCTCTGTCTGAGGCTGTCTTTTGTCCATTTTATTACTGGTGTCATCTTTTCTGTTAATGAGTAGAGACGTGAATAGTTTTGTGCAGAGGTAGAGAATAAGGTGTGTGTTACCTTCTCCTTCTTAAGAGGCCTGCCTCTTGGCTATTGATACTGATATTTCAGAGAGTAACTTCTCATTGTAAAATAGGTACAGAGCAGGACTGACTTCATGAAGAACTGTCTTTTCAAGTATGTGAAGGCTTTTCCATGATCTTCTGTCCATCAAGTTTTACCTGTCCATCGTTGCCCAGTTCCTTATGGCAGCTGGGCAACCAAGTAGGCTTTTGGCATAACTAGCAGTTTCTCAGGCCTGTGTCAGGCTTCAGTATATTTGTGTGGTAATTCCATAAGTGCTTCCTCTTTCTCAGGAGTTTGAGCTCGTAAAACCAAGCTACTTCACCTGCCTCACTGTCTCCTTATCGTACAACTCCTTATGATACACAGAGTGGTTTTAAGTCTGGACAGTTTCTCTCTCAGCCCTGTGTTTTAGTCGTACACTAAAGAATATGGAGTGTTCCCTACCCTGACTGTGTTGCTTTACCCTTATCCAGTGAGGTGAAGCTGCAGTGGCAGAATGAATTCAGGTCCTCATTTTCTTAAGTGAGCCTGTCTTTTCAAAGCTTTATTTCCTTTTGCACTTTTGAAAACAAAATCTTAATGAAATTTGCTTCAAGATGTTTACTGCTTCTTTGAGATCAGGATAGAACTGAAATACTGTGTTAAAATAACTTGTTATAGTCTGAGGTTATGCTGGCATTTTCGTGGATAGTGTGAATTTGGATTGTGATAGCATGTTCTAATTAAATGACTGAATTCTTAGCATGTTTCCCTTGACATTATTTTTGTCATCAAAATTAGAAATAATTAAAAGCAGAGAAAATTCTTTTTCATTCAAGAGCTCAGAACTTTTTCTTCAAAATATTTCCTTAGCCTTGCTCACTTGCACTTCATCAGGAGTTGGAAATTGCCCATGAAAGAATGAGTGAAATGTGAAAATTAATTCCACAGAGCTTCTGAGGATGAATTTTATACTGAGGATCATTAAGAAACAGAAATCTGTTTGCTGTCTATGTAGCAATCAGATAAATCCTGTTGAGTCTAGATACCTTGTTGTGGATACATCAAAAAGATGATGTACTCTACATGCTCCTCTAAGTGCCTTAGTATAACGTTTAGCTCCTGCTAATGTTCACAGAATATCCATTAGGCTTGCAGTCACTGAAGCTGACTCTGCAACTAAATTTTACTCATCACTGCCTAAATTCTGGTAGCTTCAAGTTCACTTAGTTCCTGTCTCATATAAAAGTACTGGCAGAACTGACAAAGCAGACGTTTGCTTTTGGAAGAGAAAGGTTCTGATACATATTTATATGTCATCTAACATGATTAAGTGTATAGCTTCCCTCCCCTTCTTTTAGAGACCATTGATTTAAGAATCAGGGTGTACGGTGTTTTTCCACTGGTCCTTAAGTTTTATTGTGTTGTAATAAATCCACTTTGTAGACACTACTTAAATATTCATTGAGTGAAAGACAGAAAGCAGAACAGACTGGGACTGTACAGGCTAGCAGTTAGGGCACCCGCTAGGGAAACAAAGCACCGTCATTTTGTTTCCTGCTCCAATGAATACTTAATATGAAATACTGAAATATTCATTGGTAAGTGGAAGTGGTATCTGACCGCATAAGTAGTAACATCTTAGATTGCTTGAAGTTAAAATGAAGGCAGTCCTACAATGAGCCTGGTGGAAAAAAGGTCCAACATCTGATGTATAACTAGCTGGTTGTTATGAAGTGCTGCAAGAAAACTTGCCACCAGTGCTATTGAGAAATATTTTTCTGGGGTTTTATTAGGAATTTAAAATAATACATATTTTTTATAATGTGAGATGTATAACTTGGTTCCATTCTATTAAGCCTGATGGTACCATATAAAAAGAGAAAAGAAAAGAAGAAAAAAAAGGAGAACTTTTAATTCATAACTTGGTCAGTAACAGAACTAAAAAAGAAACTCTGCATATGAAATAGCACCTAGTTGTCATCTTTTCTTAAAAAAAACCCACAAACACAACACCAAAACCAAACCAAACTAGCAAACACACACACACACACAAACCAAAAAATAACCCACCCTCCCCAACCTTTTCAGTGTGACATGAAATGATGAGCACTAAGTGAGAAGTCCAGGCTTCCTGTGAGTGCTGAGCTGAATAGGTGGTAACTCATGAAAATGTGTTGCTCAGTTCAATGCAGGTTCTAATATTCTAATAATAAACTGGGTATTCAGTTACTGGGAAGATGCAAGTGGTAGAAGGCTATAGGTGGATGGGCATGTCACAGAAACTGCCACTGAAGTTGCCATTAGATGGAAGCCTTTGTTGGTAGCTTCAGCTGAAAGGTCAAATCCTAAATGGACAAGGAAATTAATCGAGCATCTCTTTATTGCTTGTTGGTAGTAATTAGTCTGATGGATCTTTTTCCCCCTTTACTGATCTGAGGCATATGCACTCTGTGGCACTTGAAAAAAATTTGTATCCACTGTAACTTCTCATATGTTTGGAGCACTGGTGGGTGGTGTGTAGGTAAGGTGAGCAACTAATCACTCATGCAGTTCTGCCAATCAAATGCATCTCTTAGTGTTTTGCACTAAGAAAAAAATACTATTTTGATCCTCTATAAACAGTTTTGGAGGAGTGGTTTATATAGCACAGGTAGTTAGCCTTTAGGCATTACACTGTTATTTGAAAGTAATAATTTCATTTGTAATCATTAATTTCACATTTTTTTCCATCTTCACAAATAGCCTGTGAAATGTTTAATACAAATGTCCTTGCCTGAAAGTGTTCGACAATATCATATAAATGCGTTTGAAATTATGGCTTTTCATGTCTTTTTAGAATTCTGTATTCAGGTGGCTATTGGTTATTCAGAAATTATCATTTATGTTTTGAGAGTTAATTTGAATGTTTGATTAGGTGATATAGAGGTAAAGACCTATTCTGCCCTCCCAGTAAAATTCAGTTACAAAATTAGCCTGTGTTTAGTTACCATGGTGATAAGGGTTTTTTTAATGTAGCTTTGTTCTTTTACCCTTTTATTCTTTTAATGAGCAAATGTATGCTTCAAGACTTTTCTTAAGCCTTCATATGAACAAAAATTTGAAGTATAAAATGTTCACAAATTCCAAATGAAATACTGTATCAGTGTGGTTGAGAAGAAATATTTGCAGATGTGTCTAAATTTGTATTTGTAAATAGCTTCCTTGGCAATGTATCTCTTAAAAAGCGCTAAAATAAGTGATGCAATAGAAGACATTGTGGTGGTTTTGGTTCCCTCTTTCAAATACCTTCTAATGAACAAATAAATTCTGTCCTCTCCCTCTCCAACTGTTTAGAATGCAAGTTGTTCACTATTAAGTAATAATTAAACTCCCCTTGGACATGTATTGATAAGATGACAACAATGGCAGCTTTGCCAGAACTGAGTATTCAGTGCAAATCTGTAATGACCATAGAACGTGTGCTGGGAGGAAGCCTGAGGGGACAGTTTATCTATTCTCTGCTCCAAGGGGCGGTTAGATTATTTCTTAGGCCAGTTTGGGTTTTTTTGAATTCCAGATGACCTTCAGTGGTCAAAACGCCCCAATTTCTTATGGATCAAAAAGAAATGGAAGTGGTACATGCAAATGATAGTACATGCAGATAATTTAAGTGTGAATGTTGTAACCTCAAAATTATACTCTTTATATAACCACACATGTTGTGTAAGCGAAACAGATCGTATGCTTCTGTGCTGAATCCTCTTCCTATATAACCGAGCTTCTGTAGGAACTGCATGAAAAGAGGTTCTCAGAAAGACACACCATCATTTTTGGGATAGCAGTGGGCAGAAGAGAAAGGAAGAAGGGGTTTCACTAGCAGACACGGGTGTAGGAGCCTTCTTTATTATGTCAAGCTAGAAAAGATTTGGTTACATCTTTAATCTGTGGATTAGTTATAAGACTCAGAGATGACAAAATTAAGACAAATTCAAATTAAATTTGAGTCCTAAGTGCATTTTAAACCTGAAGACATACACAGTATTCTTAACTATGAATAAATTAATTAGAGATTTATAGGAGGATTCAAAAGCAAGATGTGCAGCATGTAGGAGTGGAGTTGTGTGGGTAGAAATAGGAAATGACTGGCAATGTAAAATTGCAGAAGTAAAAATAATTAATTGAATTATTGTGATTAAGTGATCTGGCTCTGAATGCTGAGACTTGGACTTTGGGACAGAAAAAAACCATTTCAGGCAACAACGAAGGTTGATCTGTTTTTTAGAGTGAGGACCAGCATTTAAATCCCTGTTCTGGTGCAGCCTTCTTCCTGTTATCTTAGAAAGTTTAATAAAAGCAGCTAGCAAATTCTTCCTAAGGCGGTATTTAAAAATACCTACTTCTTTTTTTTTCAGGATAGACCTTAGAAACACTACCGATAACATACAAGTTTTTCCAACTTTAGAACATTTCACTTAATTTCTAAAATATTTTATCTGACTTTGTGTTCTTACATATAAAAATATTGAAATTGTGTTTATAGTCTAATAGTTTCTTTAAACTTTTCAATGACTGACCTTCTCAGCTATATCTTTGACACCACAACTTCATAACTTATATTATCCCAAAATTAGTATAAATGCGAGACCTGTAAATACTTCATTTACTTCACTGTCTAAAATAATATTCTAGATTTCCAGAACACTGGATGCAAGTATTCCATGAAGTGAGCAGTGCAAAATAAATAAAGATAAGACATCCTGTGAATATCTATAATTTAACCTATCAACTGAACAGGGAAGCTATGAGCTTTGCAAATGTTACAATGACTTTTGAATTTTTGCTCAAAGTGGGCGTTAGCTACTCCCAATATTGGGGATATTTTTACCAGCAGGCCCATTTCTTTGCTTTTTCAAGAGTGTCATTTGGGGTTCCTCAGCTGTCCTGTCTTCTGTGTCGGAACATGCAGCTCAATTGTATTTAAACAGCGTTACAGATTGTTTTAAAACAAGCTGACCTATTGCAAATCTGTCTATGGTGTAATATGTTTTCATGACACAGTATTTTAAAAGGTAAACAGACCCCAGGTGTAGCCATAGCCTGACTAGACTCTATTTAGTTCAACTGAAATGTGAGAAAAAGGTGTGGCTAGTTGCGTATAGGTATAGAGTGTGTGTGTGTGTATGTGTGTGGAATTGTTCTTTCTGAGTGCAGGTGGGTAACACAGAGAACAGCTGTTACAGTGTATTCCAGAACAGATATCCTGGTGTTGAATTGTCTGAGGTGCAGTAGTTGAAGTGGTTTAAATGGTTTAAATTCCATGAAATCTTCAGCTCATCAGCACTTACATAGGATGCAAACTTGTTTTCATGTAAATCTGGTTTTTGGGTTTTTTTTCAGATCTGTGCATCACAATCCTGTAGCGCTCTCTCTCAGGAAAAATAATGAGTTGCACAGATGCAGAAACCTGCCTTTTGGTCTTTGCAAGCACATTCAAAATCTCTTAATCACAACAGAGCAGGAGACCTAGCTTCCAAATAGAAAGTAGCATTGGCTATGACACTGAAGATGGCCAAGAAATTCTCGTGTGCCAGAACCTTAGTTGACAAACTGTGGTAGCAACTATATTATTCTTCTGACTGTCCCTGCTTACCATGCTTTGAGTTGTATTGTGGAGAAGTTTCAGATGGTGTAAACTGAAATGAAGTCTAAGGTGTGTTACAGGAGCAAATCTAATGTGCCATTAGGGAATGTTCACTCAGTTGAATTAAAACCTTCAGAATGCAAAGACTGTGGACATGTATCACATTCTCAGCACCAAATATTTCACTCTACAGCTCTCTCTGGTTGTGCAACACTTTTTCAATGTAGATATAGCCTGCTAGATTTTTATTTTTTTTTCTGATCTGTGTACTTACTCTTGAAGGAGGAATGAACACAGTAAGCTTGAATCCTTCCTGCAAATCGTATTTGGTTCAAGCTGACCTTATTTCAGGTGGGTCGTTACCAGTAAATCACAACCTGTGCATCCCTGGCTGCCTGAATATTGTGCTAAACGTTTAACAGTAGAACCTCATTTTGCACTTCAGGTATTTAACCTCATAGCAACCACTTAACACTTAAGGCAAGGAGAAGAGAGAAAACTGTTTTAAAATCTTATGCAAAATACATGAAGTCTTATTTATAGTGATGCAAAGGAAACAAAAAGGACTCGACACTATAGATTTTTCCTGTTATTCACTAACATTCTTTTGTCTTCTCTTGACTATTGGCCGAGTGGCAAAATGGCACTGTGATAAATTAGTCCCTTAACTGATTTATTAGGAGACTATTCAGATGGTTACATTGAGCTCTATTAGCACAACTTTACTAATTGAGCCCTCTAGCAGAAATAAAACAGCATAAACATTATTTTATTACCAAGTTTGTTTCCACCTTGCAAGCACAAGGAAAACATTCTTCAAGAATTTGCCTTTCTGATAGCTTTTTCAGTGATTTTTCATGAACTCTGTCATACAAAGTGTGAAGCTGTTTGTTTCTAGTTCCTTATTTAGTACTGCATATAGCAATGTTTTCACTAGCAATCCATAGCACCCTGATGTAAAAAAATGGACTCTTGCTCCACTTAGAAAAATGTCCCAAGGCTGGGACCCAGAATGACACTGTAATTATTTGGAACTTACTTGTAATGATCTCTATGTCCCCCCCAGCATCTCCTGGTGTGAGAGGTGCTAGCTCTTCCCCTTTCTGTGTGTTTTCTTGTGATGGTAAGAACTCCTATATGTTTTGTTTAAAGGGGAAAAAAAATTATGTACCTGAGGGAGAAAACAACATTTTGCTGCTGCAGCCTGCTTCAAACGGGAACCCTAAAGAGGGGAGAAGAGGTAACGTGTGCCTTTCTCAAGAACAGCTTGGACCACGTGCTCCCATGGAACACATTGAAGTGCAGGGCAGGATGGGCTGAGACACACTACTTGGGGACCCTGCAGTTCATGCTCTCCATGTAAATATGTTCTTGACAGGGAGTGTGCTTGTTAATAGTCTTAAGAAAATCTTTTTACTCTCCATAGATAATTTTTTGCTATTAATAGACTTACATGATTTATGTTAATTGTGTCCTAATAAGGTCTTTTGTGTCTTTCAGGAGGTGCACAGTGGAAGAAGGGGCATAATTTCCCTTCAAGGCTTTGGCCAATTTAAGATTATGGCCCAACACTGCAAAGTCCCTTTCATGTCCCCAGCCCTGAAGGACGAAGATGATCCTTAAAGAAGATATCTCCTTTTTTCCAGCCTGTCTGCCCATTCTTTGTTGATGTAGGGAAGCTTTGGTCCTCAGCTTTTGCTCTAGCTCTTGTTTATACCCAACAACAACTGATTATTTTTTAGAAAGCAGCAAAGAAGAGTGTAAAAAATCTTTCACTGCAATAGCAACAGCCTTTCCCTTTCAGTTTGTGTTTTCTGAATCCTCAAACCACCTAGCAAGACAGGACTTTTGTACCCAGAGGACAGAATGAACCACAAAAGTTATTTTTGTCTTAAGTGGTAAGTAGAAGTGAAAACAGTTCGGCTTATCCTGTTAACATAAGCCTTGGGTTTGTGTCAGCAGAGCAGGACTGAAGTAAACTGTACAGCACTGTGAGAACCCATATGAAAACTTCTTCCAAACATTGACATTCAGACCTTGTGTGAACCTGCTTCTGAGCTCCCTTGTGCTGGGAGGGCTGTGTTTGAACCTGTCTCTGAGGATTTACATAGGCTGCCTTTAGCTTTCTGCCTGAGATGCTCGCCCTTTCAGTCTTTAAGTGAGAACGTGCAGAAGTAGCTAAAAGCTGATGACTGTACCCTTGAAGTTCCAGAGGTTGGAGTGATGTACTGCTCCTCTAGTGGGTGCTATGCTATGAGTTGAGGCCTTGTTCCACACTCACATCATAATTTAAGGCTTGTGTAACACTCCTGAGAGAACAATCAAGAAAGTTTTGTCACAAATTCTCTCCCAGCTTGACCCAAAATTGTTAATGCCACTTCTCCTGTTTGAGGTTGTGTCTTCCCAAAGGGACATAGAGATGACCCTACATGGTTGAACCAAAGTCCCAGCACAGGCAGCACACAGAGTGCTTTGCACTGAGGGTACTTGCAGAAAGCAGGATGGGACTCACCTGTCTAATCTGTTACCTTGGAGGATTTGACTGAGTGCTTGTTTGTAAAGTTTTTTATAGATGACACCAGACTTGGGTGGCACCAATTGATATGTTCAAGGGCATGGCTGCCATCTAGAGGGATGTCGACAGGCTGGAGGAATGGGACAATAGTGACTTAATGAGATTCAGGAAGGACAAATGCCAAGTCCTGCATCTAAGAAGGAAGTACCCCTTACTATGACACAGACTGGGGCTGCCTGGCTGGGGAGTGGCTCTGTGGGAAAGGTGCTGGTGGGTACTGAGCTGAGTGTGAGCCAGCAGTGGCCCTGACAATTGTAAGAACCAACAGTATCTTGGGCTGTATCATTAGGAGCACAGCCAGTAGGTAGAGTGATGGATTGTCTTACTTTACTCAGCACTTGTTATATCACATCTGAAATACTGTGGGCAGTTTTGAGCACCCCAGTACAAGACAGACATCAATAAACTGGAGCAAGTTCAGCAGCGCTTGCATTGTCTTGAATAGCTATTGAACTCAGTCTTGCAATGCATGGAGGTGACTGGTGATTGCTGAGTGAGGTGTAGCAGCTAGCTACCCCTACCCTTGCAACAGCCTTCACTCTTCCATTTTACAATTCCTGCCACACTATCTCACTTTTGAATATTGAAAGCTGCTTTCCACCTCTAAAGCAAAGCAGGATCTCTGGGAGGATGTGTAGTGGGTGTACATGGCAAGGTTTTGGTAGTGGGGGGGCTACAGGGGTGGCTTCTGTGAGAAGATGCCAGAAGCTTTCCCCATGTCCAATGGAGTAAATGCCAGCTGGCTTTGAGATAGGCCCGCTGCTGGCCAAGGCCAAGCTAATCGTTGGTGGTGGTAGCACCTCTGTGATAGCATATTATGAAGGGGGAAAAAAAAATAAAAATTTGTGCCAGTGGAAGAGAGGAGTGAGAATATGTGAGAGTGTCAACTCTGCAGACACCAAGGTCAGTGGAGAAGGAGCGGGAGGGAGGTGTTCCAGGTGCCAGAACAGAGATTCCCATGCAGTCCATGGAGGTCCTTGGTGGAACAGATATCCACCTGCAGACCATGGAGGACCCCATGCCAGAGCTGGTGGATGCCTGAAAGAGGCTGTGACGCATAGGAAGTCAGTGCTGAAGCAGGTTTGCTGGTAGGACTTGCAGACCTGTGGAGAGAGGAGCCCACACTGGAGCAGGTTTGCTGGTGGGACTTGTGACCCCACAAGGGACCCATGCTGGAGCAGTCTGATCTTGAAGGACTGCATCCCATGGAAGGGACCCATTGTTGGAGTAGTCTTTGAAGAACTGCAGCCTGTGGGAAGGACGCATGTTGGAGAAGTCCATGAAGAACTGTCTTCCATGGGAGAGATCCCATGCTGGAGCTGGGGAAGAGTGTGAGGAGGAAGGAGCGGCAGAAACAATATGTGATGAACTGAATGTAACCCCCGTTCCCCTGCCGCTGCTTGAGGGGAGGAGGTAGAGAAATTGGGAATTAAGTGAAGCCTGGGAAAAAGGGAGGGGTAGGTGGAAGGTGTTTTTCTCATTTGAATGGAAACAAACTAATTTCCCCAAGTTGAGTCTGTCTAGCCAGTGACAGTAATTGCTGAGTGATCTCCCTGTCCTTAACTCACAAGCCTTTTGTTATATGTTCTTTCCCCTGTGTGGTTGAGGAGGGGAGTGATAGACCGGCTTTGGTGGGTACCTGGTATCCAGCCAGGGTCAAACCACCACAGATGTTTTCCACAAGGCAGGTTTTTAAAGGAAATACTGTCGTTTCTTAATTTGCCTACATATCTGTTTGACTGTGGTCATAATTTGGAAGCTGATATGAAAGGATGGGTCTGAAAGAATATTTTAAGGCTGAATGCTGCCAGGCCTTGTGGGGACTGAAATTCCCGAACTGTTCCTTCAAGGCCTTAAAAGCTGTGAGTCAGGACTCAGAAAGACATGACATGAGTTTGGTGATAGGAGTTACTTACAATGATACATTAGATGTGTCAACACATTCAGATATATGCCTTCTGACAATATCCTTTTGACCCTTCTGGCTTTGCGGCCCATTTTCAAGCTTTTTCCTGTAACCAGAAGGGTTAGGAATATTAAGTGGTTTGGTTTTTTTTTCCCCTGACTTTTTTCTGGCTTTGCTTTTTAGACCTTATTTAAATTGGTAGTAATGTTCTGGTGTGTTCAGAATATGTAAAATCTAAAGTTTTTAAGATACAAAACCATAATTAAAATCTGTGAGCTGGCAACACCAAAAACTGGATGTAAATATTGTAATTTAGTCTTAGATATAATTTATATAGATGTACAGTATAATTCTTATGTCTATAATCATAGTTCCTCTTAATTGAGTGCTTAGCAAGAGATTATCACAGTAATTCTTGGGGGTTAATATCTGCAATAAAATAACATTTGCTTTCTCTTTTCTAAGAAGTTCATTGGCTCCAGTAGTGTGGCAAAAGTTTCCTCCATAGCAGACAGAAGCAGCTCTCTGTGAAGAATTTGTACCTAAGTAGCAGGCTGTAGTGAGAATTTAAAATTATTAATTTCCAGGCTGAATTATTATTTGAAGATTTATGCTTGGAGCCATACATTCATTGTTTATATCTGATGCCAAGCTTCAGGGAAATATTCCTGACAATGTTTTCCTTGTGCCCTGCACTGACTGATTGAAATTTACAGCTGACCTCCCTGACAATAATTCTGTCAGAGGATTGGTCCTTCAGGCAAATTGCCAGCTCAAACATGAAAATCTGCAAATGGAAGAATGCAGAAAGCCTTCTGCATTAAAACTGTAGAGATGTAAATTTTCCCTGACAAAGCTGGCATTGTGGCTTCTTTTGCAGCTTTCTCCTTCGTCATTTTTCTTCCAAATGAGGAGGGGGAAATGATATTTTTCTTCTCCCAGGGCATGTCCAATCATACTAAAATGCTGTTGTACTAAATGCCAAGGACTCATGACCGTTCTTGAAAATTTGTCTCTGTAATGGAAATTTCTGGCCTCTGAGGAATTTCAGTTAGTTCCCAATCCTAGGTATCAAAATGACTTCAAAATATAAAAACATAAGAGTTTCATTATTAATTAATGTAAGGAAAAGATTATTTTCATTGCAAAGGTTTTACTGGTAGGTCATGCCCCTTAAGAGCTTTATGGTCATCAAGTACAATGTGCTATAAAAAGTGTCAGTGATTCAATAGCACACACATTTTTTTACTAACAAATTGATACATGGGACAATTTCACAGGCGTTATGTTGCTGAAGGTGGTTTTTTTGGAGCTGGAGAATACATTCATCTATGTAACTATGCTCTGCCTTATGATTCACTTTTCATGTAATGAACAATTTACTTCTCTACCCATGCTCTCTGTTGGTTGTTACCGTGTTCTGCAGAGTAACTACTGTGTTTCAAAGATCAGGAAGATGAACACAGAATTTAATGAATAATTAACATGCAAATTTCATAGGTAAAGTGCCTTGGAAGCCCCAGGGATGAGAAGTACCATGCAGAAGTACTACTCTGACAGTTAGGGTGAATTTATGTTGAGCACAGATATGATCTTAGTTCAATTCCTGCTTCTTTTGGACCCTTCCCAAATAGTTACAGTTAATTTATTTAGGCTCAGGTTTTTGTGCCTGGTCCCTGTAACAGACCACTGGCCTCATGAAGGTGTTCACAGAAGCAGTCTCAAAGCTGAAATAAGATCCGTTATGGCCCAAGAGCTGATAGAAAGCTCTCCCAGGCAAGAAGCAGCAGTAGATGCACTCAAAATTTTTATGACCAAAAGGGAACACATATATATATATATATTTATATATATGTGTGTGTATACATGTGTATATGTATATGTAACTAAGAATATATTGTTAGGCCAGTGAATACTTTAGCAGTCTAATCAAAATACAACAAATGTTTATTGATAGTTCATTTGCAGGAACACCAACATGCATTGTCTACATTGATTAAAAAAGAAAAATAAATGCCTCTTTAATACTCTTACACGAAAGAGCCCACAAGTATGAATCCCTTTTCTTGGGTATCATGCTTGTCCCTCCAACATAGCTTGGACAACAGAAGCTGACAGATTCCTGGAGCAGAGGGGCAGAAGGTGTTCTGACAAAGTGTCAGCATCCTGCAGATCTCAACAGGAGGAGAGTGATACTCATGGTGGGGCTTTTTTCTCAGTGTTTTCCTTCTCCTAGGCTGCCAGCTGCAGCCTAGCAGTGGCCCCCTGCCCTGTGCACACAAAGGGCTATGGTTTGTCAGGCAGTAACTGGGGAGGATGGGGCTGTGTGAGCATTTTCCTGTGCAAATAGAGGTGATCCCCTCTCCCCAGTGGGATCACCCCCAGAGCTGAAGCTGGAGGAGAGGCAGCAGTCACTGGCCCCACTGCAGGGGTTAAACCAGCAACACCCAGCTCTGGTTCTTCTCCTTCTTTTCTTTCTATTTTATGTTATCCTTTAGTTAGCTTTTCACAAGTAGAGTTGGTCCTGAGCCACAAATTTCTGTTTAATTCAGGTTTTGCTAATCCAGGTTTGTATTTCTGGTCTGTCTCTGGTTTGGCAGTAGCAATGTTTATTTCATTGTCTGATTTAAATATTGTCAAGACTTGGTCAAGAAACCCAAGCACTGCTGGTATAGTTCACAGTACATGACAAATGATGTCCATAACATAAAGCCTAAAGGTCATGTTTCTAACATTAACTGGGAAAAATTCAGTGGAATCCAAAATGGTTCAGGAAGTTTTCCTTTGACAGTTGGTTGCATTATGGGGAGTTAGGCTGGGTAAGAGGCCACTAAAACAGTTGTAGAGCCTAAAAGTCTTACCTGCTCTTGCAGCAGGCTATGAGCAAGGGAAAGTCCCTGGTTATCTTTGAGCTCTACTGTCACAGTGTGGGAAGATGAGAGACTGAGGTTACTAAGAGCACTGGGTCTGACAAGAGGCATTGGCCGGTGCTGCTCCTGAAGGTCCAGCACCAGGGACACCATCCCAAAACGCATTCCTGCCAGTAAGTACTGTCACCTGAGCTCACGCTTCTACCTGTTTTCTACAATAGGGTAGACACAGCCCTTTGAATCATGATAATATTCGTAATTATCTTATCTGCTCCTTCTGGCCTAAGCAAAAACCTTTAGTTCCATATATATATATGGTGTGTTCTCTTCTGCCCTCTAAAAGACTTTGAGTGTAACAATATGCATCTTGAATTACACTCTTCTGGAAACTACACTGATTTGGAAATTGTGTCCTGAAGATAGGTGCTTAATTAGTTTCCTACAAATTATGAGAGTAGGTTTACTTTTTTGCTTGGTTCATGGCACAGAAAGACCTAGCTAGGTTTTCTCCCTTGTATAGTTCAACTTTGCAGGTAAGCTGCTTATCCAGGATGTAGGAGACTCCATTTCATTTCCCTTTCTCAACCGAAAGGGTTTCAATTCCATCTCTTCTCAGTCCCATCTTTTTGGAGAATGTCTCACCACTGTACTTTTGGGGATAAATGGTAGGGTGAAAGAGCTTACTTCTCTGCACTGGAAGTTCTGTCACTGAAACGAAGTAATTTGACTCCTTGTGCCTGTTAAATGTGGCATGGCTGTGTATCCCACCTGGATTTCACAGCTCCGTCTATGGGAGAGAGCCTGACTGACTCCTGTGCCTGGATGGGTAATACATGTATGAAACATTCATTGGTTGAAATTAATAGAGAGATCTTTGGACACTTAGAGACCTTTATTTTTACTATGCTTATTTGAAATATGTAATAACCATCAGAAATCACAAATTTGAATCAGTGGAAATAACTCATATATATATATTTGATGTGTACAACGTCCATAATTTTTTCTTGATTTCCATCATACTGTGTTCATAAAGTATGTGTGTTCTGGCACACTTTTCAATCAACAGTTTCATGTGACTAAATAAAAAGGGATTAAGAGGAAAAAAGATTATTTTGTTTACTAATTTCTCATCACTTTTAATCTTGCTAAAGCAAATTAATGACTTTGGTAACAAGTAGAAGGTTCAGAGCCCTGGAATTCTCTATTTTGGGGAAGAAAACCCGAAAATGTACTGACAGATAAAAAAAAAATGTGACATGAACCAGGCAATGAGATTTAATAACAAAATCTGCTCATTTGCCTGTGCAAATAGATCTATTGACTTTTGCAAGGCTACTGTAAAGTGAAACTAAGGCATTAAATAATTGCTGTCAGTTTCCAAAGAATTAATCTCTCCCTACAACAGAGAACTGCTTTTTCCCCCTCCTGTGTTATACAATTAATCAATATCCATTTCTAATGGGTTGTTTTATCTGCCTGGGATTATTTATGATTTGTACAACTAGAGGAGTATGTCTAATGATAAACAGTGCTGATCCTCTGCACTGACACACTGACAGTCTATCCTGGGTCTTAAGATGGTACCATGACTGGTACCTGAGCTTCGTGGGACTGTCCCTCTGTAACTGCTATTTCTGTCCCTTGTTACATACAACTATAACTATTTCTCTTGTGCTTTTGAACTTCTGTCACTGAAGAAAGGGAAAACAAATGAACGAGACAGCTGAAAACCCTGATGCGGATTCAAGTGTGCCACATTTTAGGAGTAATTCTGGTGAAAACAATAATTGAAGAGTTGGGGGTGAAAAGGGGTAAAATGCAACATGGTTTTCCAAAATGAGATGGATTATGCCGGGCTGTGTGGGGTGCAGGTACTCAGGCGCTGGCGGGGGCTGCAGGGCCCCTGTGGGGGGCGGTCGGGGCTGCCCCAGGCCGGGCACAGCCGGTTCCAGCAGGCTCCAGCCCACCCCTGCAGGGCACAGCTGTGCCCTGTGGCCTGGGTGGTGAGGCCTTGGGGAAATGTCTGTAAGACAGGGCCCCTGACACAGGGAGGAGGGGGGAACACAGGATCAGAGGAAGATGAGGTGCTCCATGGCAGTGGAGGTATCCAGGCTGCAGCCCATGGAGGACCCTGTGCCGGAGTGGGTGGACACAGCCTGAGGGAACTGTGGCCCATGGAGGGCCCATGCTGGGGCAGAGCAAAGAGTGAGGAGGAAGGTGTGACCGAGAGGGGCTGTTATGGATTGACCCCAACCCCTGTTCCTGATGTCCTTGTGCTGCTCAGGGCGAGGGGAAGGTAGAAGTCGAGTGAAGGAGTGAAGTTAAGCCTGGGAAGAGTGGGTGTAGGGGGATGGTGTTGTTTTAATGTTTATCTTTGTTTCTCATTACCTGAATCAATAATTAAATAGCTATTTAAGTTGGCAATAAATTAATTTTCCCTGCATTGAGTTTGTTTTGCCTCTCATGGTGATTGGTAAGCAATCTCCCTGCCTTTGTCTCCAACCCATGAGATTTCTCATTCGTGTTTGCCCTCTTTTCTCCCTCTGTCCTGCTGACCGGGAGGAAAGGGGAAGGGTGAGCAGCTGGGTGGGAGTTCGGCTGTTAGCCAAGGCTAACCCATGGCACAGACTAATCCCATAGTTTCCTTTAATATTTTCTTGCCTTTAGTAGCTGGAGACAGAACTTGCTGTCCCAGAAAAGGGCTGTTAATCTTACCTCTTTATCAGTTTGTTATGACTGTATGTGGAAATCCAATTTGAAGTCTGAGCAGCTGGGGAAGCTGTTATTGAAACTCTTGTCATGGAATCATAGGATGGTACAGGTAGAAAGGGACCTCTGGAGGTCATCTGGTCCAACATCTCTGCTCAAGCAGAACAACCTAGAGCCAATTGCCTAGGATCAGGTCCAGATGGCTTTTGAATATCTCCAAAGTGGGAGGCTCCACAAACTCTCTTGGCAACGTGTGCCATTGCTTAGTCACCCTTACAGAAGAAGTGTTTCCTGATGTTCAGAGGGAACTTCCTGTGTTTCCGTATGTGCCCATTGCCTCTTGTCCTGGCACTGGGCGCCACTGAAAAGAGTCTGGCTCGGTCTTCTGTACAACCTCCCTTCAGTTGTTTATATACACTGAGGAGATCCCCAAGCCTTCTCTTCTACAGGCTGAACAGTGCCAGCTCTGTCAGCTTTTCCTCATAGGAGAGATGCTCCAGTCCCTTCATGATCTTCATGACCCTTTGTTGGACTCTCTCCAGTATGTCCATGTCTCTCTTGTATTGGGCAGCCCAAAACTGGACACAGTATTTCAGGTGTGGCCTCACCAATGCTGAGTCGAGGGGAAAGATCACCTCCAATGCCCTGCTGGTAGCACTCCTTCTAATGCAGCTTAGAATCATAGAGTGGTTTGGGTTGGAAGGGACCTTCAAAGATCATCTTGTTCCAACCCCCCTGCCATGGGCAGGGACACTTTCCACTAGACCAGGTTGCTCAAAGCTCTATCCAACCCAGTCTTGAACTCTTCCAGGGATGGGGCATCCACAACTTCTCTGGGCAACCTGTTCTAGTGTCTCACCACCCTCACAGTTCCATTTTCCTTCTTTGCCACAAGGGCACATTTCTGGCTTGCATTCTATATGGTGTTCACCATGTCCCCCAGATCCTTTTCTGCAAGACTGCTTTCCTGCTAGTGATTCCTCAGCGTACACTGGTGCATGGGGTTGTTCCTCCCCAGCTGCAGGACTTTGGACTTCCCTTTGTTAATCTTCACGAGGTTTCTGTCAGCCCATTTCTCTAGCCTGTCGAGGTCCCTCTGGATGGCAGTACAAATCTTGGGTGTGTTTTTTTTTTATGGAAAGGAAGAGGATCAAAGCTGTTAGAGCTTTCAAAGTGGGCAGGTTCCACTGGAGAGAGAACTCTCCACCAGCCACAGATGGAACAAATCTCATTTGAAGTTCAGTTATGTAAGGTTTGGAACATTTTAGACAAGAATTTATTTTGATTTTGGAGTAATAAAATGGTTTTGTGTGTGCTGGCTATCAAAAGCATCAAATGTTCACCTGGCAAAGGATCTTTCTAATATATACTACAATCTGTCCAATTGGATCAGGGAGCTTAAGCGAGAAACTCAATTCTACAGAAAAGCAGTCAGGAAAAATGTAGACCTAAGAAACACACCTGATGTAAGTGAGTTGAATACTAGGTACACTGACACAGAAGTCACCTTGTCTTCTAGAATCAGATGGCAGCCTTAGTTAAAGACAAATAAAAACAATATATTTCTGTTCAATTTAGAATCATTAGAATTGTTTGCATATGGAAAATTGCAAGGTGAATATTGTCATGCCAACAAGTTAATGTGTTGATATCAGCTTGATTAAGACAATTTCTATTATTATTTATATAATTCTTTAATTATTTTAATCAGAATCAATGCATTAACTAATAAAATGAAGAGATGTTTAGAAAATTAACATATTTGGTAGACAAATAAAGATGAAAAACTATGTTAAATAACGTGTTTTTAAGGTTTTTTTCCATCACTAGTGCTCCTCCTGGACCTCATGGATTGTTTCTGCTAGGACTTCTCAAGGTAGACTAGAAAGCAAGATCAAGCCTCTGAGCAGCAAATGTGCAACTTGATTCCTTCATTGTCTGCAATAACTTTATTCTGCCTGGTCAATGACAAATCCATCTGGTGTAACAGATGTGGCATGAGTGCTGTCTAATCGCATTCTAGTTGGAGGACAGCAGAGAAAGAAGCTCCTATCTCTTGACGGAGTCTTCTCCTATTCTGAAGGATTTTCATAAGTCTCATAAGTAAATCAGCATAGCTAACGCAGCTACAGGGTGGTGACAGACTGGATGTGGAGGCAGCTCTGAGGTGCTGAACAGTGTACAGGTGACTTGATCCGAGACCTTTGTTTAGGAAATGGCATTCTGCCTTAAAGGCGTGGAATGCTTGCAGGGTGGACAAGGACTGTGTGGTGAGTAACTCTACTCACAAAGGTAAATTAGAGTCCTAAATAGTCATGGTTTGAACAGATTTTGTTTTCAGATGAAATCTCCAGGTAGTTCAGCTGAGCCCTTTGTTGATGCCAACAACATATTTCCAAAGAATAATTATTTCAGCTTTAGTGTATGTAGACCGGACTTTCACATAGTTAGAAATATGGGGAAGAAGCATCATGATAATCTACAGTGGTGAAAGTAGTATGATAGGTCTGTACATTATGAGAGTGATGTTTCTGGACTCATAATCCAAATTCAGAGATGATCTTTTGAAGTTTAAGTAGAGGAATTTACATCTTCATAGCATTCTCTAGTATACAATCTGCATCTCTTAGGCTAGGTACAGTACAACCGTGTTTTATAGCATTTTTAAAATTGGATCACTGTGCTTACAGTACAAAGGGTTTTAGAATTTACTTGTTCAGAGTCTAGCAGAATGGTGTGAGATAGTCAAAGCAGAATGGCATTAATTTAAATGAATGGTCCTTTAGTTTCTTGTACTCTCCTTTAGCATGGGATTGTGTAAAATATATAACACCATAGATAACTTTGTTCTTACATGTAGTGGGCCACATTACAAAGGTCGTGTGTAAAGGCCAAAATGTATATGAATCGGATTCTGTGGGAGTAGGAAAGAAATAGAAGTAATAGCAGCTCAGTCTCCCGTGCACTCATTTGCATTCACCTTTGATTTAAGCCAAGTGAAGCCGGGTTTTAATGAACCATGCATTCTGGTCTTAAAACACGAATGTAAACTCTTCCAGCTTTGATTAGCAGAGGCAGCGAGTATTAATTTTTAACTGGGATGCTCTGTGCAAGGAAGCTTTCTGCCAAAGTGTATCTTAAAGTCCTACTTAAGATGGAAATCTAAACAAGGTGCCAAAGGAAGAAATGAAACAGGATTGTCAGCTAAATTTTACTACGAGAGGATATATAATAAAGGTTGTCTGTAATACTACATTATAGTGAAATTCTACTCTAAGAATTACTAATAAAACACTAAAACATTTATTAGACTCAATTATGCATATCTGAAACCATTTTGTGGAGCTCTTCATTTAGCCATGGCTTTTAAATGAGTAAGAACAGAGATGCATTAACTCTCTTGTCTGTTTCCCAAGCCTTTATTCCACCATTAGGTTTGCTAAACCGAAATCTTCTGTGCTTATTTGAAAAGCTTCCTCTCAGAGGGTGGATTCAGAGTCTGATATGGTCACCTCTCAGTCTGCACAAGGGCTTGAGACAGCAACAGCAATGCCAGTATACTCGCATTGGCTGCCCCTGTCGTGCAGTATTGGTTTGTCACAGGCTGTTTGCTCTGGATCGTTGTAGAGTTTAGGAAAAGGATGGCTGTTTAAGACTAATTTGAAATTTAATGGCCACCATAACAAGGATTAACCTAAAGCAACTGGTATGTTCTTGAGTATACAGAGGATCATATTTAGGAAGGCATTCAGTGTCTTGGGAGAAGATGAATAATATGTTTTTCCCCATGACTAGACAATTACATTTTGCAGTTTGACGCACAAGTCTGCTTTTGTTTTAATTAAGATAAAGACTTTTCTTGGTGGTTTCTTTATGAAGATTACTATGCCCCATTCAGGTTGAAAATTCCTGAATGGTTTATAATTATCTGTTGGTGGCCTGTTAAAGCATAACTGTCTCCTGTTTTCAGACATTAATATGTTGCTCTGAAGCAACTTTTTTGTAAGACATACCAGTCATTATAATTTACCTTACATCCCATTATGCTTCGATTACCTCATCAACTGTGCACATTATGGTTCAGTATTAAAAAAAAAAAAAGGAATTTCACAAGGTTTGTCAGAGCAAGTGCCCTTTTCTCATCTTTACCTGCGGTGTGTGTTTGTTCCAAATTAAGCTGAGGTTAGTAACTGGAGAAATGAAGGAGTTGTGTGAACAGAAAATCAATTTGGTGTACAGGAACACATGGCACAAATAATGCTTTCTTATGAGACATGTTTGGTTTTCAGCTTTTAGTGTACCTGTAATTATTTATGCTAATTATAAGTAAAGTATATCTCCCTTACACGTACATGAGGCTGGCAATTATATGTGGCCTTTAAACCCAGAAACTTATAAGAAAAAGGTTAGAATTACAGTGCTAGAAAATACAAGCCCTGCTATGAGAGCTTCTGCATCCAGGCCTGGATTTGTCCTGGCAGTATTCTCACCCTACTGAACAGAAGCACGGTTTGAGTTTAGAGTGAAGGACTTGTCTCTCCCAGGTACGTGCTATCCAGTTACATCGTCAGCAAACTTGTTTAAAAACCCTGGGTTTTCTTTGGTTGAATTTAAGCCAGATCCTTAGCTGGATAAACTACCGTGTCTCTGAATCCAACAGAGCTATGTCAGGCACCAGCTGAAGGTCTTGATGGATTATAAGCAATAGAAAGTAGCTGGTTATCTAGCACAGATGGTAGCAACCCCTTTGTGGCATGGAGTAGAGAGCGCTGTTAGCTGGGAGCCTTTCTCCCTCACTGCTGGATGGCAGGATGCCTTGTTTCCTCATCCCTCAGTTCCCACTCTTTGCTCAGGAAGGCATCTCACCCTGAAGATTTTGGCCGTATTACTATTTGACTGAAGAGTCAAGACAACTGCATTTTAGTGCAAGGTCCTAGCAAAATTCCTGCCACTTCATTTTGAATCATGCATAAGAATATGTTGTACCTAGAAACAAAAAAGGATCTGCAGAGGGATATTCTTTGCTACCTTATTTAGGAAACTAAGGTAATAGAAATATCTAAGGTAATACAGATCAAACTTTTTTTTTTTTTTTTTTGCTTTGGGCAATAGCAGACAGTACCAAAATTATAGCGTATTATTCAGGCTAACACTTTATTTGTGTGGCTCCATCCGCTGATTTCATGCAACTTTAGCTGATGGGCTAGTGATGTGAAAGAAATATGGTAATGGCAACAAGTTAAATCAAATTATTCTTTTAACTGCAACGTGTAGAAGCAGCCTTGGAGCTCCAAGTCCTACATTGAGGGGAGGGATAGGTGTTAATTTTTTCCAAATCTTGTGTGTTCCATATGCTGTTCACTTCATGCTATGACAGTAGGTGATTTAGAATACATGCCCATTGTTTCCATGCTCACCACATTGTCTGGGCTTTACTGTTATAGTCCTGAATCTTTTGACTTTCTTTTTTTCCCCCCTCACATGAGTTCTCATGAATCATATGGGCTAGATATATCCTGATGTAAATGGGAGACAATGAGGCCATGATCATGTCATTTAGATAGGTGCCATGTCAGACCAGGCCACGTGGCAAGGGACGGAGGCAGGGCTGTGGCATGAAACTATTGACACTAATTGTGATTGCCAATGGGGTATTTTGGAGAAGACTAAGATTTATGGTTTGTAGAGTTTGTGAGAAATCCTGCAGATGTGCATCATGGCATATTTCTGATAACTTTATTGGCTTCAATGGTGTTACTCATATCAAATATCAAGTAGATTTGTAAGTATTTGATGGTCTGAGGACCATGTTACATGGATGAAATGGCTCTTTTGACTGTAATGATTGAAAAAGCTTCATAAGCAAAAGAAATCATACTTGATAGCTTTTGCCAAACCACCTGGAATGCTTCCTATTGTCAAGTAAATTTGAATTTTTATTGTAAAGGTATATGGGAAGGAGAAGTATCATGTGATAGGCCAATAGTTGATGTTATGCACTAACTTCAAACCAACTGGACTTAAGACAAGTCACAGAACCCCTCAGTGTCTTAGTTCTTCAGATACAGAAAAGCACAAAAGCATTTGTTTAAATTGTTTAATTGAAGATTGACGTTTCCACATCTATGGGAATGAGACATAAATATTCTTAAGGTAACATATTCCCATCCCACTGTCCAAGGTTAGGTGTATACAGTAGCCTTCTGCAGTGCAGTAAAGGCAAATTCAAATTGACCCTGCACGAGCCAGCTGGGATCTAGAAGCCCTGCATCTCTTTTTTTGCACAATGCACATCTAAGCTGACATAGCCTGTTGATTTGGATAAAGTGTCAGATGGCATATTCTGCCTTCAGATCTTGGTTGGATGTCCATATTATATTTGAATGGTACTATACAGGTTAACAGCCTTGGTCTTTCTTGGTGCAGGGATCTTTGCACCAACCCTTCACAGATGAAAGCAAGTAAAACATTGTTATATATGTGTGCATTGAGTAGTGTTAACCTAAACTGGATTAGAAGGGAATGGATTCCAATATCTTCTGAAATGAAGAAAGATTCCTGAAAGATGCTGCTTGTTTTATCCTATCATATACATCCAAATTTGATTCAAATTATTTTTTTAGGTATTGATTGGCTATATGAGTGAATTTGAATATTAAAGTAATACATTTACATGTCTCCTTGGATTATATGTCTCTGTGTTGTGTAAGTATGTTGAATCTTGCAGGTACACTTGTGAGACACACTTTAGGTCAGTGACCTGTTACTAAGTGCCAGGTTTAAAGAAGCTAGACTTTAAGAAGAACTATAATGAACAGACCAAAAAAATGCTGTAAGCGATTTGGTGATGTACTGAAGAACAAACAGCAAATCAATGGTCTATTTAGTTTGCAACCCTTTGGTGTTGCACCTTATATTTGCTTGCACAGTGTCTTATGCTTTGCATCTGTTGGCAATATCATAAACATACACATATATATATATCTCATAAACATAAAATTAATACAAATTACTATTCATGATATTCAGTGATAGTCCTAAAAGCTGTTTGTTGAGGACAAGTAACTAAAATGAGAAGACAAGTTCCGGATGAGTTGCTTGGCAAGATAAAATAAATTCATTATAAAGGACAAAACCCTAATTTTTGTGAACCTGACTTACACATAGCTTTATCACCTCCTACAAAGATAAATGACAACAACAAATAATTTCAAGTTTCCCTCATAAAGTCTTCACCAGTATCAAGGATTTGCCTCAGCAATGATTTTGTGAGACTGGGCTCCCTAAATGCTTTTGAAAACAGTGTGCTGGAGGTAATAAATGAGTGACTCAGTGCTTTGGCACACTCCTGAAAATGTGAACAGTTGGGACCACAGCTAACAGCAACAGATGGGGAGTTCTCCAGCTTTGAATGTTCAGTAGGAGACCACAGTAATTCTGTAAGTATGCCAAAGAAAACACCAAGTTGGAAGAAATAATTATTCGGCTTGTGGTCTCCTCGACTCTTCGGTCCCCAAACCTGCTGTTTGATACCTTCCCTCATGCCCACCTGATTATTATTTGGCCTTCATAATCTTTCTCACTAAAAGCAGTGGCAAAACTCACCCCAGCATGAGTAGAAACTCTCAATTTCCTACATCACCTTTAAAAATGTCAACTTTATGTTATCTTGTCTGAAGATTGGCCGGAGACGTTTCGTGTGGAAGCTTCAGACTGTATGGACCATTACTGACAGTGCTAACATCATTTTACATGGTTGGTGCTACTTTACTCACAGCACAGTTTATGAATGTTGCCAGCAGTTTCACTTGCATTTTTCCCACTTCATATCAAGCTGTGTGCTGAACATTCCATCTCTTTATTGGGTCACAAGAGAGGGTAACATTGTGGAAAGGATTGCAGTGATTTTACTGTTCTACTGACAGCTTTCTAGCACCACGGCAGCCTATGAAACTAAATACTTAGGCCAGCATCCAGCAATGACCAAGGCACATTTGACAGCTAGCCAGTTAGGGACCATACTGTGCTGATGTTAACGAGTTGGAGAAACCATCAGTCAGGGAGGAGAGGCTGAGGTGAGACTTCTGACACTTTTTGATCAAGACTTGTGATTTTATGTTGCATCTGACTGTGATGCTGAATCCTCCTTTCCTCTTAGATAATAATCTTGCAGCATTCTGGGTAAGATTTTATGGGCAGTGTAGTAAGTGTTTTCTATGTGTCAACCTTGCCCCATGAGCTGTGAATCTACCATTTCAAGGCTTCATTAGTCCTGGAGATGTATCTACAAATATAAATTGTTCAAAACACAACCAACTGTGACAGGTGCAACCTGTATATGAAGCAGAACCTTTCAGTGCAGCTTATTACAAGGCTACACAAACTGGTGGTTTCTAGATGATTGCAAGACATCTGTTTTCAGTATCAACACAAACTGTGTGGGAGTGGTCAACTGGAGATAAAAACCTCAGGATTCAGTCCAGATTATTGGAAACCTAATCAATACAGCTAACTGAGTTTAGCTAATCAGATTCCAATGTCTACTTTAAGTGATTTGAGCTAATCCTGAGTCACCACTGCCTGTACTGGGTTCATTGATTATGGTAAGAACTTAGGCGCCTAGTGTACCTGTAGACACTCCCATATAGACATCTAAAGGTCGGTGTCAGTCTGGAGTTGAATCTCACTTTGCCTTTCTAGATCATATTCTGACATTGTTAGAACCAGCAAAGGTCGATCCCTAGCAAAAACAAAAAAAAAAAGGTTTTTCAGCTGTAACTGTTTTTCCTAAACTTATTTTTCAGTTCCACGTTTAGAATACCCGATGTCATGTGAATTTTGATACATTCTGTAAAGACACCTCCTTTAATGCGCACCATAAGAAGACAAACCAAAAGTAGTATTTCTGACTAATTGTTAAAGCATGTGTATGTATCCTCTAGCTTAAATATAACTTACATTGGAAAATTCTGAATTTAAGCTTAATTATTAGAGCAAGCAAGCATTCATTTCAACTTGTGAAATTAACAGCAACAATGAGCATGCATTTGAGAAGCTGTATCTATAGCTAAATCTGTATCTATATGTAATTACAGTAAAACACGTAGCTTCCTAATAATTAATTGCTGTTATTTTTCCCTGCAGTATTTTTGAAAAATATTATATATATATAAAAGTTATAAATAAAAAATTAATTGTGTCTCAATATCAAGAAAAATAACTTACTTATGAGAATCACTGTTTTGTTGGTTAAGTATTCCAAACAGCAGAAATCTGTCTGAATTCTGCTCCAGAATCTACCATAACACCCTGTAGTGAGTACTTTGTAGGCATCTAACATGTCTGGTCCAAAAGCCTGGGAGACTGGCTAGTGCTCACTGAGTGCAACTTAGCTGACCAGTGAATTTCAGACACCATGCTCCCCTTGGAACGCACAGAGAGAGAACTACAGGCTCTGTCTGTCTGCCTGGCAGCCCAGTCCCTCCCTTTACAGACATGCACAAACAGATGAAATATTTTTTTCCATGAGAAGTATATGATAAATAGTCATGACAGCAGTCAAAGGAAGGAAGATATTTTTAACTTTTGCTCAGGCACACAGCTTAAGTCGTTCAAGATAACAGAGAAAATCTGTAGTGAAACAGCAAAATGACTTTTGATACCCTGAGTCATGGCTCAATGCCTTGTCAACAACATGCTTTTCCTCTAGGGGAAGTTTTCTCTTTTTCCATAAGAATACTTGCTTGTCCTGTAAAAGTAGGTTGATGTTAGTTCCCTGTTGCTTTTTAATATTCCTGCTATTATGCTACTGCTGGTCAGGCAAAGAATATTAAATAAACAAAAAGCACCTCCACATGTCAATAATGTACTAATTTATTAATCATATTGAATGTAATTACTTTCAATAGGTGAATCTGAGGTGGTGGATTTTTCTAGTTTTTCAAGTGTGTAAAAGGAATTATTAATTCCAGCATAGGAAGAAAGTTTAGTACAGGATAAAAATGATCTAAAATCTATATATTCCACAAGGAATGAGAAAAAATAAGCAAGAACCTTGCCAGTCTGATAATGAGGCTGTGAGAGGTGGAAAATATCAATAAAGAGTCCAAAAAAGCTGATCTAAGCAATGATCTAATGAGCTTCTATTTCTTAGCACTAGACTTTTTTCTTTTAAAGGGACATAGACAAATAGATAATCTTAGACATGATCTTGTTTTGAGGTCATTCTAATATTGTGGAAATGTCCTTAGTTGTATGAGCATTTATTTTGTTCTTAAAATATTTCACTTTAGGAGAAATTTGGTAAGACAGTAACTGTTTATAGACTGTTATATCCTCATTTTCCCCCTAATGTCTGTGCAGGAGCCAAGAAATATTTTCATGCTCTTTTTGTCTTTTGGGTTTTTTTTTAAGTAATCTTAGTAATTTCATTGTGACGAAAACAAATCAATTGCTTGTAGTCAACTGGGAATTAAAGGTAATTTAGATATTAGTAATTTAAATGGCCCACGGATCTCTTTCTAAGATTTAACTAATCAAGGAAGAGACAAGTGTTTCATCCAGATCCAGTTAGGTCCCCAAAATTTCTAGTTTGAGAAATATCATTAAAATATTGGTGATTATGCTTTGATTTTTCCTTTTTTTAGGGCTTGCTACTGTGACGTCTACCAAACACCTTGAGCTGAAGCTCCATTTCTTTTCCTAAATTCCCTTCCTCCCTCCCTCTTGTTTCCATGTACCTTTACTTTCCCCCCCTCTTTTGCTTAATCAGTGCTTCTCAGAATCCTGTTCTGTGGCAAAGGGAGGGAACAGAAAGAGGTGGCCTAGTGGAAATAATTGTTTTCATTTCAGTTCTGGCCTCTACTGCATAGATGGGTATGATTATTACATCAATTATTAGTAGTTCCATATGCAGCTCTGTCTGCTCCCACCGCTGCCTTACTAAAATCTGCCAGGTGCTGCTTGCACACTGTGTGGTCCACAAAGTGAGTACAAGTGAACAGTGAAATGGCTCAGCCTTTCTTGGGGAAGGTCAGCCTCATGTTGAAAAGGAAAGAAGCAAGGAAGAACTTCTTCTGGTGTTACTGGAAGCGAGAGGTTTCTGGAAAGGAGGTAAGGAGCAGTAGCCTGGTAGGAGCATCTAGCCAGTTCTGTCCTAGGTGGAGGGAAAGGCACAAATGAAGTTACTAGATATGTAGAAGAAAGGCTGGAAGGTAGAATGGAAATGGTCCAATCTGAACCTTACTTGGCATGGGCCTCACTAATACCTCTGCTCTGCCAGCCCAAAGGTGGTCCCAGAGGTGCTCAGAGTCCAGAGGGATGGCTGAGACACATTGTGAGTGAAAACATGAGTTCCCCTGCTTACCTGAAAAGATGTAATGCACACACTCGGTGCTCCTTTCTTTCTTAAACTGGCAAGTTGTACACACAGAAGCAAATTGGAGATGCAGATGGTTGCCTTGAATTAACCTAACAGATCAGCAGAAACGTGCAGAGCTTTCCTGGCAGGAGTATGCTGAACATACTGACTTGCAAGAGGTTGCAAATCAATAGGAATCTTACCACTGTCATTTCTGTATGAAATCTTAAATTTCATGGTGCATTAAGTCACAGTTTTGTGCCATGTTAACCTACCTTTGAGAAAGCAATAAGTTTCAAAGAGTAAGCGGTGTCTTTAAATGGAAAAATCTGTCTTACATTTTGTCAGCTATTAATCTGAACAGAGTTTCAAGACTTGTTGATTCATACATCAAAAGCAGGGCTGCGATGTAAAGGTTTATGTCTAAAGGCAAGGTAGGTTAATTACTAACCAATGGGCTGAATCCTAAGTACCTTGCAATGTGAATTAAGATTTATATAATGGTGATTAATTAAAGCACAGGCTGGATTAAGACCAGGTAAAGGGGAAACAATGCTGGTGGAACAATAAAGATGATAATTTACTGTGGCTGTACAGGAACATTCTCTTCTGTTTTTCTGAAGTGCCCAATAAGTCCCTGAGAACCACTGCAGTTTTTGTGAGTAAACATATCAGTACTTCTATTGCCATTTGATGCATATGGCATATTTTCCAAGGTGTTTCAAGTTGGCTTGTGGAACTGGTTATTGAACCAAGGTGTGAAAATACTAAGCTTAATAAGTTTCAGACTATAAACATGAATTGTCTTCCTTAACCAGCTCTAATTATAAAAGATTTTTAACTGAAGTCTCTTGACTTATATGTATGCCTTTAGATTTCAAGGTCTTTCTTACAGAAAAGCGTTGCATTTGCCACAGATTCTGCACAGTGATCTCTGGATAAAAGTAAGGGTATACTTACTGGAAATAAATCCTCATTTTCAGACTAAGAAAAGATTTTACTGCTGATCAATGACTTTCAAATAACTTTCCTCTTCTCCATGAGCTTTCAGCCAAAATGGTTTTCCTCTGCTCAAATGCGGCTATGGGAAATATAAAATGTCTATAAAATCTGAAGTTCAGTATTTAATTTTTTACCAGATTAATTGATTAATGATACAGGTTCTTTTTTTTTTCTTCTTCTTCTTTTTTTTTTTTTCCCCTTTCTTCTGTTTATGTTGAAATACTTGTCCCTGCAAAGCTATAGGTCTGCACAGAAGCAAAGCAGAGAGGGAACCCACTGCCAACCTGCAGAGATGGTAGACAGCGTTCTGTGCAGCTGCACTCCAGCCTACTTAACATTAGCACGGGAGGACTTGATCCTTGAAGACCATCTTGTCTATTAAAATAATTCTAAAATTACCCTCTCTTCTTCACCAGAACTTTATAAGTGATATGTTTCTTCCTATTATTCTCCTTTAAAATAGCCTAGGTTATTTTTTGCCAAAACAAATGCTGACTGTAACCCGGATTCCTTGACAGCATCTGCAGTGGATCAATGCATGATGTGAGGCCAGGCTAGTGAAACTGTAGGAACAGCATAATCAGAGGTCATTAACCCAGGAGGAAAATCACTCGCCTCACTGGCTATGGGTGAGAATAAATTGGTGAGATACAGCGCACAGACTTTCCCTTGTGAGTGGCTGAGGCCACCCATTTCTACATATATTACCTGCAGGCTGGAGGCAGTCACTGAAGAAACTGATTGACTGACACAGCTTTAATTTGTAACAACAACAAGTGATTATTTCAGTGTATGCCAAAAGGAAGATGTATTCTAGTGCAGCTTTGGATGTGGACCCATTCAATGTTTACACTGTACTTTATTCTTCTTCTGGAGGCATTATCTGTAAATATTGATGAAGCATACCTGGTGATTCAAAGCAATGACTACAATCTCAGGTGGAAATTTGTATCTTTCAGTACAGCTGAAATCTGGAGTAGCCATTAATAAATCAATGCAAAAAGGCTCTAAATTGCTGTAGATATCTGTAACTTTCTTTCTGAATGTAGTCTAATCTATATTGAGACTATAAATAATGGCTTGTATAGTTTATGCAAAACCCTCTCTTTTTAAATGTCAAGAAATATGATATAAAAACAGAAGTTGGAGGAAGTAAGGCTGTAACACACTGTCAGTGCAGGGTTGCTTTATATTGAACTTTTATTGAAGTTCTGGGCGTTTAAATGTGAACTGAGCAAAAGATGGAGTGCATAGCATTTTACTTGACATGCCGTTCCCCAGCCAAATAGATGTCAGTGTCAGGGATATTTGCTGATTCCTTGATTTTTTTCCTCCTAATTGGATTCCATTACTCCTAATTATATAGACTTTTACTATTCTAAAGGATTAATCTTCTTTTAAGGAATGTACATGGCCATTAGTAGCAGATACGTTTTTTTCAATAATAAGCTATGCTGTTGCCAGTTTCGAATGGATGTACTGCTCAGTCTATAAAGACTGACTAATTAAAAATGTCATGCCAAATATTTGCAATATTTGAAGAAGGAATTCACAGAGCATTCACTGTAACTATGGTATGTTTCCCAAAGCTTTAAAGAAAAGGAAAAAATGTAAATCCAAGGTTGCTAAAGGAACTTTGCTCCATCATCCTTAACCAGCCTTAACTTCACTTTCAGCCCTCAGTTCTTCATCTTCAGAGCTGAAATCCTATGCAATTTTGTCTGGGAACCGTTTGATTTCTATGTTCAGAGCAGGCTCAGGGAGCCCATACAGAGGACTTTTCCTAGCTCAAAGACAATTCCTAGCCCATGATGTCTCCTGAAGCCCATTTCTTTTTCTTAGGACATGTAGGCTTGTCTTGAATATTAATTTTCCTATTAAAGGTCGCATTGGGCACACCTGGGGTGGAGTGTGTGCAGCTGGGGCCGCAGGGTGATCTGTGTGGGAGGAGGCAGGAACTGCTTGGGGAGCTCATGACCAGTTCCAGATGGCTCAGTAGCAGCTGGAAACACCACATTGTGCCCCAAAACTGCAGCCAGTTAACCTTTAAGCCAGGGTGGAAGCTGCCAGAGGCTAGAGGTACATGTGGACTCACCTGACCAGTTACATGAGGACACACCTGAGGAGACATCTGAGGATACTTGTGGAAGGGGACACTTTCTGGGGACACAGCTGGAGATGCACTCTGTGGTACTCTGTGACAGAGCAAGAGCACCTCTGAGGGGACTGTGACCCATGGGTGACCCATGCCAGAACAGGGACACTCCTGAGAGACTCCAGCCATGGGTAACCCACACTGGGACAGGGCCATTCCCAAAGGGTCTGAGGTCTCTGAATGAGCAGAGAGGCAGTAAGAATCAAGGAGCAGTGGAGGAAAAGGATTAACAAGCAAGGAGGGGCAGAAAAGAACCACCCAGGCTCCAACCTCCTGTGCCACTCATTGCCTCACCCAAGGGTTTAGGAGAGCCTGAGTGTGATGCACACTGGAAACAAGGGAGCTGGGATCAGGAAAGGTGGAGCAGAGGTGCTGGACTGAAGCTGAGCCTGAGGAAAGAAGATAATTGTCTTCTTTTCTTTATTCTTAAATTTCTGAATCACTAGTTAAAAGTTTATATAAATTGGCCCTAAATTAAATTAAGTAAAATTCCATGAATTTAGACTGTTTTGCCTGCTTGCATGAGACCCCTGGCTGTGCAGGGGCTCAGCCTTGTTGTGGCCTGACCTGGGTGTTGCTGCTTTAACCCTTGTGCTGGGACCAGTGACTGCTGCTCCCCTGCTCCAGTTCCAGCTCCTCTGAGGGTGGCCCGGCCGGGGAGGGGGTGAAACACCTCCATGCACCCCTAGTTACTACTTGACAAACCATAGCCTTTTGTTTGTGTGTGTGGCTGCAGGGTCTGGAAACCACTGCCAGGCTGCAGCTGGCATCCTGGGAGAAGTAAAGCAAGCAGTGCCAGGACTGAAGAGAAGAAAGCCCCAACATGAACATCATGCGCCTCCCACTGAGGACAGCAGGATGCTGATGGTTTGTCATAACGCCTCCTGCCTCTAGTGCTCGAGGAGTAGGAAGCTGTCAGCCTGCATTCCCCAAGCTACCATGGAAGGATGAGCGTGACACCCAAGAAAAGGGGTGCATATTTGTATTAATGTATGTCCATATTTCCTATATAACAATTTTTAGGGTATTAAGCAGGCTTTTTTTGTAAAATCAATCTGGACAATGAGTGCTGGTATTCCTGCAACTGGACTAAGAGTAACTGTTATATTTTTATTTGACTGATAAAGCACTCACCAGCTTGGCAGTAAATTTTTAGCTCTTCTTATACAGGGTGTTTCCTTTTGCTCTTAACAGAATTTTTGAGAATAACAAAGGAGGGCAGATGATAGGCAGACTTCCCACTAGCATGTTGTCAGGTGAGTCTCTGAGGAACAGAGGTCAGCTTTTTCAGCTTGCCTGTCTCCTGCAAGTCTGGGCTTTGGTGTCAGGATTGTCCTTTGTTTCACTGGACCTTGTCTAGAGAGTGTAGTGCCACTTCAGACTTTAAACTGCCAATAGAAGTATGTCCCTATGGAAATGCAGGGCTGGAGAAGACCTCACAGAATTATCCGGCATAATCCTCTCTTCTGAAGCAGCATAAAGATTAATTCACAGATGAATACCAGAATCATCAGAAGCCTTGAAAGAAAGCATTTCTACAACTTTCCTAGGTGGCATTTCACTTCTCTGTGTCCTTTGAAGAGTTTGTCATAATAGTCAGGCTATTATTTGCCTTCGAAAATCAGGATTTTCATGCACTTGTCCAGGTTTTCTGGACTGTGGGCAGCTCTGACAGAGTAATAGTGCACTAGATCCAAAATAGATCAGTTGCCAAATTCTAAACCTCTCAAAATGTAGACACAGATCAGTATTATATTAGATGCACAGTCCACTACGATGTCTACTGCCCCCCAAAAATACATTCTTGTGCACTCTAATTTACCAGTCCAGGTTTCTTATGTATAAACCAGTAACCATCTCTGCCTCTCCAGCCTGGTGATCCCTACCTGCCCTGCTCTTCTAGGTATGCTTTAAATACTTAAGTCAGAATCCTACCCATAATTTTCACTTCCCCTCTTCCCTTTTATCAAACTTCACTTCCCATTTCCCTTTCTTTCACTCACTTAAACCCATCTGACCTCTACAGCCACATCTTCTTTCTCACCCTGCTCTTGCAGCTAAGCCTGAAGTGCATGTCTCATGTTTACTGCTTTTGGTGCAGAAGCAGCTGCTGCTGCATATCACTTTGTAGTGGTTCATGTAGCACTGCTGATATTTGTATTTACGGTGTAAGAGCAATTGATCTAGGTAATATTTCTTCAGCCTTTTTAGAAGAATTTGTCTCAAGACAGTTTCTGCATCCTTGCCAAAGCAAGATACATTATACCTACTGTTTCCCTTTAATCCATTATGCCAATTATATAGGCAGACAAGGACATTATATTGGTTTGACATCATCAATTCTTAACACACTCAAGTGGGCTGTCTTTTATCATCTTACTGTCTTATGCTGCTTATAGATTGACTGTTTAAGAGTTTGTTCCAGCATCTTTCTGGGAACTGAAGTCAACTGCTCTGTAATCCTCTGGATCCTCCTGCCACACTCCCATCCCTGTCTTTTTAAAGATTCCCTTTTCCAGTCCTTTGGGACGTCTCCGGTTTAAATTTGGTAGATTTCTGAGAATGTTCCTGAGCCCAAAGGGATAAAAATGGTTTGTCCTAATTCCTTTTCCCTAGTGCATATGGTGAAAGTCATAAGACCTTGCGGAATTGAATATATTAATTTACTAAATATCGAACCTCTTTTTTTGGCTTACTTTCCTGCTGATTGTTAAATTTATTTTTGTTAAGCCTCAGCAAACTAATTTTTGGAGGAGTGAAGCCTAGAATACAAACAAATTTACTGCATCACTTGTTATTGCTCTTTTTCCAGGTCTTCTAACTTTTTAGAGCAAGGGACCTCTTTTAGTATTTGTAGAAACTTATTTTACTCATAGATGAAATAAATCCTATTTGACAGACTGTAATCTTCATCCTTGCTCCTGCTTACATGCCTAAATCTAACCAGAGAAACAGTCCCTTGGAGATGCATAAGACTATTTACCTTCAAATAAGGCAAGTGTCTAAATGCCTGGATTAATAAAGTTGGCTATAGAAGCACTGGGAGAAAAACTATTGTGTCGAGATTAGGAGTGGCATTGTCTGTTAGGCATAATAACGGACTTTGTGCTTTTTTAATATTAGCTTTGGATCTCTCCTGTGGTTAAATTGCTTCCATCTTTGTACCTTTTAAACTGGCATCTCTCATAAACACAAAATTCATGTATGTACTTTGAAAATTTCAGTCATACACTTGTGGGGAGTGCAGAAATGGTTACAAAAATAGTCTCTTAAGTGGAGAGAAAAAGCACCTTGTACAAGCCAGAGAATATTTTTGTGGGTAGTTCTAATACCTTTAAAGTATTACTTATTATTTATGTAACACCTTTCACAAAAAGATCTCCAGATTTTGTAGAAACGGTAATTGACTCTGCTGTGGTGAATCCTACGAGGCAGGAAGGAAACATCTAAAATTTGTATCAAGAGCATCAAGCACAGAGGATAAATGATTGATCTAAGGTTACACAGAAAGTCTCTGAAGGACGGGTGTTAAAAACCAGGCTCCTGACTCACAACCCTTGGTCTTGCTAGTCTTCCCCAATATAAATACCGCTTATAGTAAAATTACCTTCTTTCAAATAGAGTTACATCTTTGATCTAATAACATTAGAAAAATAACTTTTAAAAAAGGAAATCTCTTTAGTACCCATCTGTTGCAACTTCCTTTTATTTTACTTTCAAGGACTTGGTCTACAGAGAGGCTTCACTGGGGATACAAGATTCCTCTCTTTTAATTAGAACATTAATATTCCCACTGTTGCCTTAGTTTCTAACTAAGACTAATTTTAATTCTTCCGCCTCTGGTCACTTGGAGAAGAATGTGAAGACTTAGTATCAGGATGAGGTTCTGTATGCAAAGCTTTCTGAATCACAAAACATAAGGCTGTGTTGTTATACCTGTCAGGTTTTTTTGTCTAGCAGAACCCATGCAGACAAATGTCACATTATCTCTGCACCACAGCAGGAGGGTTCATTTGCTTTGCTCCTTCACTCCCCTGAGCAATGCTTTCCTGTATCTTGAACTGAAGGGTATTATGTCATGAAAGTATGTTTAAAATGGTCACTATGTAACAAAAAGTTTACCTCTCCAAATAATAATAATAAGAAAAAGCCCTTCCAATAGGCCTGTTGCTTAGCAACGTGATACAGATTTGGAGCAACTGCTGGAGTCCATTGGAACTGACAAGGGATCTGCAGATGAGCGACAGAGACGCCCTAGCTGGCAGCTCTGGCAAGCAGCTGGAGAAAAGGGATGACAAAACCCCCAAATTACTGATAGAGAGGGTGGGATGACCTTCACGATGAGAGGGATGGTGGACTCCCACAAAAGAAAAGAAATAGCAAAAGGTAAGAAAAGAGAAAAGCAAAATAGAAATAAAAGATTATTAAGACTCCATTCAAACA
>JAVJGI010000062.1:13490616-13510055 GCA_035590275.1 Ibycter americanus
AGGGTGGGATGACCTTCACGATGAGAGGGATGGTGGACTCCCACAAAAGAAAAGAAATAGCAAAAGGTAAGAAAAGAAATAGCAAAAGGTAAGAAAAGAGAAAAGCAAAATAGAAATAAAAGATTATTAAGACTCCATTCAAACAGTTACTCTGGCCAGAAAATATGATTAATGTTCATCCCTAAGCAATTACAGGAAACAATTGTGCATGGTAGATGTGAAGTGACATGAATAGGAAAGATTTGGGTATATATACATGTGTACAACCCAAAGTGCAGTGATCCCTGCACTTGTTCACTCTCACACTTGCATGGACTCAAGAGGGAGCTGGAAGCTGCCCCTGCAGAGCAGGCATCCAGCCATTAGCTGGACATGCTTTAGTGACCTGTATCCCAGCTCAACTACTCTAAGTCTGGAAGAGCATAGGAGGGGTAAAACAATTTAGAGTGTTTCCCTTTGCTCTGTAAGTTTGATGCTCTTGAATATTCATGCCTACTTGAATAAACATGAAAACAGAGGCCATATCAGTAGCTGTCAATATGCACACCTTTAGGATCACCAGTCACTCATCACATGCTTTGAACTGGTACAGGACTAACAGATTTTCAGCTCCAGTCTAGATGTACATGGCCACGGAGGGAGTCAGAGTAGGGCCAGGCACACAGGGCATGTTAGAGCAGGTGTGGGAGTACAGAGTGTGTTTTCATTCCCCAGCATTTGAACTCAGTTGTGCTACGTGTCTCAGAGGCTCCAGACTCCCCTTTCCATACTCCTTTGCAGTTTATATGCAGACTTGCTATGTATGAAAGTGTGTGCATCAATACATGTTTATTTCAGTACTTTTTACCTACGGGCTTTCAAAATGCTTTAGAGTTTTAATGAAAAGAAAGATGTGCTGTGACCAAATTCGGCTTATGCTAATGTCAATTCATAATAATTATGTGGATTTTCATGTTGGTGCCAGATTTACACCTCTGCATCTGAACGCAGAATGTAAGCTACTGTGCCTGCACTGGTAACTTTGGATGTGCAGCAAACACGGCACATAGTAATGGCTTCACCCTGTCCCCTGAAAGATTGTCAGCTCTGGAGTCAAGCGTGGCAACTCTGCAACAAAAACATTGTAGCTGTTTAAAATAGGCTATAATCCTTTGGGAAATGATCATGAAAACTGTATGTTGAGTTGTCTGACTTCAACAAGTTTACAAATGATGTATTTGATTTCAGATGATTAATTATAGCAATCCCTTTAGTACTTCAAGGGAGAGACATTTTAAATCACATCTGTTATCATTTATAAGAAATGAAATTGATTTAGCATTTTGACATGATTCATTATTTAAATACTGACATAAATTTACAAGTTTCTGTGGTGTTAGTCTTTATTCTCTGTTTGAGAGAGAATGCCAAGTCTTCTTACACTCGTGTGTTATTAGCTACTGCATAAATATGTGAAAAAACAGGTGTTTTGCTTTCAAAAACATTCAACACCTCTATGTCAATGCCATGTTGCATTAGTTACCTTAGTGTATGTGTGGTTTAGCTGTGCTTTCTTAAGAATTTTCTGAAGTATGAACAGATATTATTGGATACTGAGAAGTCCACACAAAACAAAGTAAAAATGCATATAGTACCAGTCTCAAGAAACAGGAGGAGAAGATAGTCTTATCTGGTTAATCAAACTTAAATCTGTTGAACAGTGGATCCCCAACTGAGTTTGCTTTCTTTTCAGCCACATGTTGGATATAATACGTGAATGTCACAGCCCATTTGTTTCCTCCTTTGGCTATTCTCTCCTGATAGACTTTGGTCATGATGTTTCTGTCTGTGATTAATGTTTTCTGCTGTGCCTGGATGGCTGGAACCATCTGTCCCACCTCGGTGAAGGTGAGCGGGCCTTCTAAAACCATCCTTTGTTATTTACTGAATGTGACCTATGGTGATTTAATATATTCGCCATCACCATTTAGGAACTTCTTACTGATACGGAGCATTGTAGGGCATGTGTTCAGCAACATGTAATCAGTGTTTGGTCCTGCAGGCTTCGTATAATATTAAGTCAAGTTCAGTATCCGGATCCCTACCTAAAAAGCCCTTGTTGGTCTGATCCCAGAGGATCTAAGGGTATGTCAGCATTGCATAGCAGAATTCAGTGCAGTGGTTCCACAACTGCACTGAAGAAGCTAGCAGAGGGGTAGAAAATAGATGTGGTAATATGACAGTATGTCCAAGATGACAGATTTCAGGACATCAGCATGGATGCATATCAGTTCCTGCAGAGAGAGACCTCACTGCTTTTCTCCAAGCAGGCATAGTCTAAAAGCTCTGCTACCGGTCTGTGAAGACCAACTTATTAGTACCCTTCCTCAGGTACAAGTGAGCTCAGTAATCCATCTGTTCAGCTCATCTGTTCAGTAGATGAAGGTTTCCCAGAGGTTGTTTTCATCAAGATCTGTTAGAAACAAGGAATCACCTTTATAGCAACTGCTTTTATGCCCTTGGTTTCCCAGAATAAGTACATGGCATGTATATTTCTCAACAAAACAAACTTGCAAAATTTGGCAATCTGGGAGTCTATTCTGCCTGTAAAATTCTCCCTCTTCAGAGAAATCAAGGGACTTAAAGCTTCAGACTTGACCAACATTACTCATGTCACCTCATGCACTGGTGGCTGGTGCCAGGTGCTGGGATGGCACATAAAGGACAGGCGCTTCCGTGGAACCAAGTGCCACTGCTCAGCAGCAGCTCAGCTGGGTCGAGCACGGCTGGTTCCTGCTAGTCTGCACGACCTCTGGGGTTGGTTTCCCTGCTCATACCATTGAGACTGATGATGTACTGTGGGATAACTTTTGTTCTCTATCTTAAAAACGGCTTGTGTAACATAGTGTCTGTGGTCATTTTACCTAGCAGTTTTTAAAGGGTGGCAGCTGTCATCTGACAGTAGCTAAAAAGTTTTATTTCAGAGTTTATTGCATTTCTGGTCAATTTTGAAGAGATGAGGGAGTAGAGTATCCTTCCCTTTCCTGGTCCTATGTCTCCTTTCCCCCTTATTATGCTAATTTAAGTGCCAGACACAATGCCCTTCTCTTTGAATGTTGCAGTCTAAACCTGCTGCAGCCTACAGTTGCTGTATGTGCTGGTCTGATACTCTTTAGCTATTTGGGATATGTCAGTGCCAAAACCTGTCATCTTTGCTCGTTGCATACACCATGTTTATTTCTCACAGGTCTTTAAGATAAATGGAGAACTTTATCTAGGGTTTTTGTTGTTGTTGTTGTTTTGTTTTGTTTTTTAACTCAGCTGTCACCTCGTTGTTAGAAATGCTCTGGGTCTTGAGGGAGCTCTCAAACCCAGATACGGTGGGTGGCCCAGATGGTGCCTCAGCTGAAGAAGGGGATCTTCTATAGAGTAGAAAATAATTCTCAGCAGTTACAGACCACTGCTGCAGCTCTGAGGCATTAAGGGTACAGTGTATTAGCCACTAGAACAAATTAATAAATGAACAAAATTACTGAGGAGAGAGCAGAGAGTGCATAATTGGCATCAACTATGTTATCAGGACATGCTTCAGATAACAGTCTTCAAAAGCCATCTCAGAAAATGACCTACTTAAGAAAGGCATGAGAAACAAAAGCCAAAACCAGACTTGTGCCTGTTTCTGGTGATTATTCAAGTGAAATTAAAAGCCCCCTCAGTACTTTCTGAAGAGAGAAGAGGAAAATACAGCTTTCCTGGCCTGTGTTCTATCTGCCAATAGAAGTGACTTTAAAGCCTAAAATTTCATGTAAGTTATTGCCAGAGCTACAGTGGCTATTGCAGTTGCCAAAAGAGGCATTTACAATGCTGGTATCTGACTTATTCTTATGAATCCCTCTGAGATGAAGGCAGCACTCCACATAACCCATTTAGTCTTTATTGGAAATTACATTTATAGATACACAGTTTTATATAGTAATTCCTTTTTGTCCCCACTGTGACACATCAACTATTGTTTGTCATACCAGTCTCCTCTAGGAGTAGATCGAGATGCTTCTCTGCTGCCTTCTGTACTCGGAGAAATGTTATATCTTTTACTGGAGCCTCTGATAACCCAAAAGCAGGACTGAAA
The DNA here is from genome assembly GCA_035590275.1 of Ibycter americanus. NCBI lineage: Eukaryota > Metazoa > Chordata > Aves > Falconiformes > Falconidae > Ibycter > Ibycter americanus. The sequence goes on from JAVJGI010000062.1 coordinate 13,494,725, forward strand.
GGAATTCTTTTGTCCAAAGAAGTGGCAGTGGTATCCCAATAGCTTGAATTGGTTGTACTGAAATATTTTTGTATTTGCCATGAAATATTACTCTTCTTTTACTGTTCATCTATTTTTCAATTTTTATAAACTTTCATAAATTAAATGAGAATTATCGAAAAACCTGGCAAGAAATGTTTAACACATTATAAAATAGGTAGATAGGGACACATCTCCCTTTTCAGCTGGGTTAGAAACCCAGGGTAGACAGAGACAATTATTTTACATTATTTTTGGAATATAAAGCACAACATTCTCATCAACCTGTGTGCAAATGCATCAAATTATCATAATAATTATTAGTGCCAGAAATGTCATTCACTGGGACACGTGAACATGGGCTCACGGTCTCATAGAACTGTGGTCCTGCCTTCCACAGCAAAGCAAATACAGCTCTGTGTCCTATTCAGCTCAGCTAACTATCAATTTGCTAATGAAGGCAGCTTCAGCACAAACGAGGAGGATATTCTCAATATTCCAGCAGATCTGAATGAAGACTTTGCAATGCATTCGGCAGGTTTTCCCCATTTTGATTTGAAAACTAGTGATGTCAAGAACTGAAAACTCTCAGGTTTGTAAATGTGCATTTGTTCCTGATTTTCTCCAGCAAATAATGCTTGGTTTGCTGGCCACTCAGTAAATAGCTTGTTAGGAAGTAGATTCATTCTTGGTTGTGACTGGAAGACTGCTGGAGCTACAGCAGCTACTGCAGTTGCCAAAGGAGGTGCTTACAATGCTGGTATCTTTTACGTGAAATACTGTAGGCTGTTGTGTGATGTAGACTGAGTCGTCAGCTGTAGGCAGTGTTCCTGACTAGGCTCCAAGAGTTTTCTGCCCCACACTTACCAACTGGGGCACTGACACTGCAGAGAAAACTGGGTGGTGAGTTTGTAGGTGAATGGGTAAGAAGGGAAATCAAGAATGAACTGGGAGACTGGTTCAGGAAACCTAGTGGAACTGGAGTATAGAAGAGAAATGTGAGGAAAAGTGTCACTTGAGGTGGAACCAGCTTACGAAGGAAGAGCTCATAGGCTACCCATATACTATTGAACAAGCTAGTGCCCAGGCTGTGGTTGTGAAGCCAGCTAGTAGCGTCTGGCTATGTCAAAACTGTTTCATGCTTCCATGCTCCAGAACAGTGGCTGCACCCAATTTGGTTGCTGCCTATCTCTGGCCACTCCCATCCCTTTGCAGTGGCTGATCTGGGAGAAGGCTAGCTGGCCCCAGTGAAAACACGGCAGGGGCTGTTCTAACAATTTAGAAATATAAAGTATAGATGACCAACCTTTAGGGTCAGTGCCTATGTCCTGGAACACTTCTGTTTACTAGTATGGACAAAATCTTGAATGATGCTAATGTGCTACTGCAGTTGTCTATTTCAGTCTGCATGTGGTTTTTTCACTACATAATACTTTTCCTCTTGACTCATGATAGTTGAAATTATGCCATAGAAAGGAGTTCATGAGGAAACACAAGAAATTATGTTAAAGGAGTATTACCAAGGCTGCAAAATCAAGCCTGCAAAAAAATTGGAAATACCAAATTACCTCTAATGCATATACATTAAGATAGCCTTCAATCACATAATTGCATACTATTTTTCCCAGGACATTTGCCTCAGTGCACACAGTAGATAGCTTTGGTTTCTCAATATATGGATAGCCATCACAGTATCTGCTAGTAAACAGCTTCTATTACAGACCAAGTACATCAGTCGTTTTTGCTGACCTTACTGGAAATCAGCTGAAGATGTTGTTTTGTTAGACTTGCGCAGGGAAAATTACGAAAACTCAGACAGAGGAGGAGGTTATATATTAAGGGAACCAAAGACCAATCAGAGTTATACTGAGTGTATTTATACGCATGTGGTAGACACTGGTGTATTCAGTTTGCTGGTGTCCAGCAGGGCCAGATTCAGGGGCTGAAAGCTGCAAACCCACCTGGGTGCTTGGTCGTTGGACAGTAAGCCCTAAGGGCAACTGTGGTTTGGACTCAGCACTGACCTACAAGGGCAATGTGAATGTGAGGCTGGCTGTAGCTGTCCCTGTAGAAACAGCAGCTCTGAAGCAAGTTGTCGGTTCATAGCAGCATTCATAGCAGCTCTGAAGGAAATTGTCAGTGTGGGCTTGTGAGTTCAGCAGCATAGCCATGCTCTGCTTGTGTTCCACTCTGTTTTTCCCTTCTTGTTGCTGGGGTATTAAGAGGGCAGGGTTGTGTGGTCTGCAAAGAGTGAGGCCGTCTTGCCTTAGATAGCCTCCTATGAAGAAGAGTTATAGCTGACACAGAGGTTTGTATTTGTGTGTTCTTTACTCTTTGTTAATGATATTATTATCCTATATTTCTTATGCTATGAACAATTTGTTACTATTAAAGAAGAGGGCCTATTTCTAGTATTATCCCTCAGGAGCTTCCAAATGACAGGTACTTACAGACAGAAGCGCTGTCACCTCCTGCTTCTTGGGCTCTACCAGCATGCAATGATCTTCTAGTAATAGGGTTCATACATGACAGTATGGAAGTCTGTTCAAACTGCCAGTAGCTAATTCACTGGTACATGCTCTTAAGTCTATTGGATTTTGCTCAGTCTTTTACCTGAACACTAGTTTCCAATCTAATTAATTACTGACCAGTCCTAGCAGTATCTTTTACCCTATTAAATTAATCACCTGCTCCTTCTTCAAAGCTTAGTTGGCTTTCGATAGCAATAAAGAGTTACTTAACTTAATCTAAGCCATTTTACAATGGTTATCACATTCAATCTCTCTACCAGACTATCTGTGAAGTTGACCTGGCTTCTCAGAAAAGACTTCCTCTTTCCTTGGAAGTGATTTCTTGAGTGATGCCCCATTTTCAAGGAGACAGCATAATTCTCTAACAGCTCCTTAAGGAATTAGCCCTCTCCTTAAGGAAGGCTTGAAGAAGTCTGGGCAGCAGCATCTTTATCTGGCACCCTTCCATTCCCTATGAGTGATGGTCCTCTCCTCAGGCACTGGTTCCACTACTTTGATGACTGCAGTCTTGACCTTTTCATGAACTTTTCTTCTGTCTCCTGAGAGGTGTGTTTGAAAACTGCTCAAATGTATTGTGCTTTGCTTGACTATGCAATGTTTTCTCAGGCAAACACAGAGGCCAGTTAAGCATGGTAAGGGTCCTGTATTTGACCTTCAGATTTGCGTAAGAGATTACAGTTTCAAAATAGAAATGTTTTTTAAGGAATATAACAGCTTAGAATTTTCAAGTATTAATTTTTGTAACACCTTTAACAGAACGTGATAAACAGTCTCTCTTCCTGCAGTGTATGCATGTTTATTTAGTCCTTAGCAGTCCGTTACTCTAACTAGTCTTCAGTAATTATAGTCCTTTAAACATAGCTCTTTCTGGACTCCTTCACAACTCTCTAAAGTTTCCCCTATGGTGATATTAAATAGAGGCAAACATCGCTTTCTAGAGAGCCAATATTTAGAGTGCAAAAAATCCTCACTTTCATAATTCATACTGAGCAGCATTCAACTTAACAATTGCTCATTTGGATGAATAAACAACATGGGCTGGTAGCTCAGCTGGAGTAAATTAGTGTAATATTGTTTCGGTCACTAGAGTTATAGCAGTTTAGACCAATGGAGTGTATTGTCACATTATTTTTTTTTCTTCTTTTTTGAATTTTATTTACTCTGGCATTCATAACTGCAGGAGATGGCAGCTTCACATAATTAATTAACTGATTCATCCAGATAGTTCCCTTGGGAAGTACGGAGGTATGGTATTCATTTTACAGATGATCAACTAAGGTACAAAGGGATGCATTTTAAAGATATTGACATTTCTAAAATGTCCAATGTCTTGATGCTTTCAAAAAATTACATCATTGAACTGCAGAACCATAGAAATGTTGTCTGGAAGGGACATCTGAAGGCCTTGAGTCCATTCCCCTGCCTGAAGCAGGACTATTGCCAGTACCAGAACAGGTCAGCTATGACTCTGTCCAGTCAAGTCCTGAAAACCTGCAAGCACAGAGAGTCCACAAACCTCTCCAGGCAGCCTGAGCCAGTACTGCATTGACCTTCTTGTGATTTATTACCCAACCCCCACCCCACCCCACCCCCAGTACTCAATTTGAACTTTGAGCTTCCTAAACCACAGCTTGTGGTGGTTGCCAATTTTTATATCACTTGCCACTTCCTAGTAAGGCTTAGTTCCATAATTTCTGTACTTGTTTCAAGGAGTGATAGGCAGGTAACTAATTCCCCTCTTACCCTCTTTTTTGTCAAATTAAACCAACCTAATTCCTTCTACCTGTCACTGTAAGCCATGTGCTCTCAGCTTTGACTATCTCAGTAGCCCTATGCTAGACCTTTTCCAGCTTCCCAGCATTGGATCTAGCTACTGTATGCTGCCCTTCTGTACCTTCATATTTAAAAAATCTGATCCGAATACAAAGATTGAGTAATTTGCCCAAAGCCAACCAAGATAGTTATTAGTCATATTTATCCAAGGAATTTCAGAGCCAAAAGAGACAGACAGAAGACCAGAGAGATTTTCAAAATTACTCAGGCACCTGGCAGCTTCTTTAACGATCTAGTATAATCTTGACCTGCTTCCTACTGACTCCCAGGCAGACTTTCACTTCCAAGATCATGGAGTGAAGCATATAGCTTTAGCTCCAATGTAACTGCTTACTAAACAAAAAGTAGATGAACGTGGATTAAAATATATTCAAGCTCAGGGGTTTGTGTATGAAGCAAGGATGCGTATAGAGGTTTGTTTGGAAGAATGTACAATGCTTGGTAGCCTGCCAAGAATTGTCATTAATGAATCCACCAGAGATTTGCTTTACTGTGCTTGAAAGGCTTGTTTCAGACTGGATATTTGTTAGTTTGCACACAGGCTGTTAACATTTCAAATCTTTACCCCTACAAATATCCTCAGAAATTCAGAAATAATGCAGAGGTACTGTACAGTCTTTGGATATCGTTCAACTTCCAGAATGAAATTACTAAGGTTATGATTAACATTGTTTAATTTGTTTATATTGCCATTGCATCTGGGAGCTGTAATCATTAACCAGAGGACCTACTTCAACTCCATGCACTGTTCAAATGCAGAACAAAGCAATAATTCCTGGTCCAGCCAGTATTTGGCATAAGTACAAGGAAACAGAAAGCTGATGGGTAGAAACACAAGGGGGAGTACAAGAAACAGTAAAATAACATTGATCAGAAGGATAAGCAGGACTGTCAGGGTACCAGAGGATACTGTGAATTTCTGTAGGCATCACAGTACTGGAAAAGGAGTGGGGTTCTCTTTTGCAGCAGAAAAATGGAATTGAAGTGAGGTCTGAGAAGAAAGAATAACAGTTTTGCATCACCTATGTTGAGCATAAGCTGATGACAGGGCATCCATCACAGGACTCTGATGTGACAGTACAAGTTTTTAGTGAGGACACAGTATGTTGGGGATAAAATTATCACTGAGTTTCCCTGTTGGCTGGTGTAAAGAGCTGGAGGTGAAAGGACTTTTGTTTGGAAGGGAGGAAGCTGAAGCTACCTGTGGATAACTGCTATCTCTGTAGAAGTAAATGTAACTATGATAGATAGGAAGGCGCAAGCTGTGTGAGTGATTAATCTGGAACAGTTCTTTTCTGTACTCGGGGAAAAGGTGGCTAGCTGTAGGGTTGACTACTTGGTAGAAGACTTGGGTTTTGTCCCTCTCAGCTGTCGCACTACTACCATTTCTCCTCTTTGGTGTTTTTGACAATATCAGCTTGACAATATTACTCCTTCAACATTAGCTTACATCTATTCTTTTTTCTTAAAATTTGCAAGGAAACCTGAGTTCTGCAGCAGTCTACAGGGTTTTGTAGTGTGGGTGGCATGCAACGATGGCAGTCACTTTCATCCCTTTTGCTGTTGACTGTTGAGATGCCACTTAGTGTTCAGGAGCTGCAATGAAGTTTTGACCACCTGGACAAGTTTCTGTCTCATTAACCCCTTCCATTATTTCTCAGCTTTTAACAGCAGGAGGTGAGCAATAGGAAGATCACAGGCAAAGCAGCCAGTTAATTAACACATCAGCGCACCATCTGCCATACCTTCCTGACTCACCAGAGGAGAGCTCTGCTCTCACTGCTCTCACTGACCTTAACAAGAACCTTATTAAGAGCTGAGATATGGGGTGTTAGGCATGAAATCTAGAAAAAACAGGGAAGCGCTTAATTATAATGAATGGCATGAGCCATTATGGTAAGAATTAAGTAGCATCCTAGTAAGGGTGAGCTGGTTTAGCTGGGATGGAGTTAATTTTCTTCATGGTAGCTAGTATGGGGATATGATTTGGATTTGTGCTGAAAACAGTATTGATAATGCAGAGATGTTTTCAATATTGCTGAGCAGTACTTACACAGAGCCAAGGCTTTTTCTGCTCCTCACATCACCCCACCAGTGAGGAGGCTGGGGGTGCACAAGAAGCTGGGAGGGGACACAGCTGGGACAGCTGACCCCAACTGACCAAAGGAATATTCCATACCATAGAATGTCATGCTGAGTGTATGTAAGCTGAGGGAAGAAGAAGGAAGCGGCGGGAGGTGTGTGGGGATGTTTAGAGTGATGGCATTTGTCTTCCCAAGTAACTGTTACACATGATGGAGCCCTGCTTCCTGGAGACGGCTGAACACCTGCCGGCCAATGTGAAGTGGTGAATGAATTCCTTGCTTTGCTTGCATGCATGGCTTTTGCTTTGCCTGCTAAACTGTCTTTATCTCAACCCACAAGTTTTCTCACGTTTACTCTTCCAGTTCTCTTCCCCATCCTGATGCAGAGGGAGGGAGCGAGCGGCTGTGTGGTGCTTAGTTGCCGAGTGGGGTTAAACCACGACAAAGGGGAAGGAAGTGGGGCAACCAGAAAGAGGTCTAGTGTGAGAGTGAAGACTACATCAGAGAATGAGAGTTATCCATAATGATTTATTCCTCCCTGAGGTATGCTTATGAAAAAGTAATTATTTGTTTTAATGTCCAATAGCATGGAGTGGGGTAGAGAGTTTGGCCCTGGTTTTGCCTGTATAAAGTGTCTTTGTTGACTGAACCACTGTGAGACACTGGAAGCATCTGGATTCATCTCACATGATAAATTTAGGAATGTATAGATGAGATTAAAAAGATTTTATTTCAAATTCTAAACATTCTCCTGAAAGGATGTGAAATGTGCCTAGAAAATTAGATATGTCTTTCTTACTCAGGTAGTCTATATTTGAAAATAATTCCTTTGGAGTTTCAAGTTTAACTAAAGGATTTAAAGCACGCCTGTGAGCATGGACTCTGAGCTAGCTACTGTATTGAGGGAGATTTATTTGTTAATGTGTTTCCTCTGAAAACACCAGTAGAATTTGAATCTTTGAAACTAAGTTTTATCAGTGTGGTGGTTTGACCCTGGCTGGATGCCAGGTGCCCACCAAAGCCACTCTGTCACTCCCCTCCTCAACCAGACAGGGGAGAGAAAATACAATGAAGGGCTCGAAAGGCTCGTGGGTCAAGATAAGGACGGGGAGATCACTCAGCAATTAGTCACAGGCAAAACACACTTGACTTGGGAAATCAGTTTAATTTCTTACCATTCAAATCAGAGTGGGGTAATGAGAACTAAAATTCAAAACTTAAAAACCCTTCCCCTCACCTCTCCCTTCTTCTTGGGCTCAACTTCACTCCTGATTTCTCTACTTCCTCCCCTGAGGTGGTACAGGGGGATGGGGAATGGGGGTTACAGTCACTTCATCACAAGTTGTTTCTGCTGCTCCTTCCTGCTCGTACTCTTCCCTGGCTCCAGCGTGGGGTCCCTCCCAAGGGAGACAGTTCTCCACAAACTTCTCCAATGTGAGTCCTTCCCATGGGGTGCAGTTCTTTACAGACTATTCCAACAATGGGTCCCTTCCATGGCGTGCAGTCCTTCAGGAATGGACTGCTCCAGTGTGGGTCCCCTGCGGGGTCACAAGTCCTGCCAGCAAACCTGCTCCAGCATGGGCTTGTCTCTCTACAGGTCCAAAGGTCCTGCCAGCAAACCTGCTTCAGCACTGACTTCCTATGGGTCACACCCTCCTTCAGGTATCCACCTGCTCCAGCATGGGGTCTTCCACATGGCCTTCAGGTGGTGGGCTGCAGGAGGACAGCCTGCTTTGCCATGGTTTTCACTATGGGCTGCATGGGAATCTCTGCTCTGGTGCCTGGAGCACCTTCTCCCCTCCTTCTTCACTGACTGGTGTCTGCAGAGCTGTTGCTTTCACATATCCTCACTCCTCTCTCCTGCTGTAATTTTGTTGCACAGATTTTTTTTCCTTCTTCTTAAATATATTATCACAGAGGTGCTACCATCGTTGCTGATGGGCTTTGCCTTGGCCAGTGGTGGGTCCATCTTTGAGCCTGCTGACATTGGCTCCATCAGACACAGGGGAAGCTCCTGGCATTTTCCCACAGAAGCCACCCCTGTAACCCCCCACTACCAAAACCTTGCCACACAAACCCACTACAGTCAGAATGCATACACTAGAGAAAACGTGGAGCGAGAAAGAACAGAAATCAAGGGGCTCAGTAAGAAGACCCTTGCCCACAAGAAGACAGGGACAGGTTTTTTTCTTTGGGCATTCTCTGGGACAACAGGCTTTCAATGAATTCCTGAATGACAGTCCCCTCTGAACGTTGTATGTCTGCTTTTTGCCTTTCTCACCAGTCTCCTGGTTTTGATGACTTTTGCAAGCCTCTTCTTTGCTGAGATTTCACACTTTTGCTGAGTTACAGAAGATATTCTTGCTGTTCTTGCTCATATGCTTACAAGTCAGGCTCAGTTTCCCTGTCTTCTCAGAGTATTTTGCCTGACCCATAGTCCAGCAGCCAGTATTATCCTGCCCAGACATACATAATCACAGAGTCATAGAATCATAGAACAGTTTGAGTTGGAAGGGACCTCCAAAGATCACCTAGTTCTAACCCCACTGCCATGGGCAGGGACACGTTCCACTAGACCAGGTTGCTCAAAACCCCATCCAGCCTGGCCTTGACCACTTCTAGAGATGGGGCATCCACAGATTCTCTGGGCAACCTGTTCCAGTGTCTCACCACCCTCACAATAAAGAATTTCTTTATAATATCTAGGCTAAATCTACTCTCTTTCAGTTTAAAGTCATTACACCTTGTCCTATCGCTTCAGGCCCTGCTAAAAAGTCTCTCTCCAGATTTCTTGTAGACCCCCTTGAGGTACTGGAAGGCCGCTACAAGGTGTCACCAAAGCTCATCCAGGATGAGCTACCCCAGCTCTTTCAACCTGTCTTCATAGCAGAGGTGCTCCACCTCTCTGATTGTCTTCATGGCCATCCTCTGGACTGGTTCCAACAGGTCCATGTCATATTTATGTTAGAGCTGAATGCAGTACTCCAGGTGGGGTCTCATGGGAGTGGAGGGGGAGAATCACCTCCCTTGACCTGATGCCACACTTCTTTTGATGCAGCCCAGGATTCAGTTGGCTTTCTGGCCTGCAGGCACACATTGTCAGGCCATGCTGAGCTTTTCATCCACCAGCAACCCCAAGTCCTTTTCCTCAGGGCTGCTCCCAATCCATTTTCCACTCAGGCTGCATTGATGCTGGGGGTTGCCCCACCCCATGTGCAGGACCTTCCGCTTGGCCTCGTTGAACTTGATGAGTTTTGCTCAGGCCCACCTCTCAAGCCTGTCAAGGTCCCTCTGCATGACATCCCTTCCCGTAATACTCTTCTCTAAACACATAATACTCTCTTCTAACTGGAAGTATACCATGGAAACATATTACAAACAATAAAGAAAAATATATTATGTCCCATAAGTGTGAAATAACACTTGTCTGTCAAATCCTTCCAACATAACACAATTCTCTTTGCCTAACCCCTACATTTTGTAATGAAATGTGGATGGCAAAATTAAAGAATAAACCCCTATACTTAGCATATATTATTTAAAAATATTTTTCATTTAAAAGTAACATGATATATTTATGGTGTTAAAATCTAAAGCTCTTTCAGCTTGAATAAGATGTAAAAGACTTAAAATAATATGCATCAATATGCAGTTCTTAAATTTCTTGTACTCATGCAACTCCAAAATAAGACAAGCATGAGTATACAGGACAACTCTCCTTGAATGTTTTTCTAGCTGAATAAAGTTAGCGTTCTGAAAGGTTGTAACAGGTGAAGTTTTTCCCTATTACAAGCCAAGTAGGTCTCCAATGTGTGTAACACTTCAAATACCTTTGCGGAGCAAAAAAAATGGACTTGTTGAATTTGTCTCAATTATGTTGCTGAGTTTGAGATAGAACTATGTAACAAAGCTGTGAAATGCACTTCTTGCTTGTTCTTTAGCCTCATCCAAGAAGACCTTAAGATTTTTTGCTACAGTCTGTCTTTCAGGAATTCCTTTCTAGACAGTCTTTTGTTTTCGTCCTCCGTATAATGCCTCTTACCCAGGAACCTAGCACAAAGCCTTAAGAAGTGTCAGGTAAACACATGTAATCCCTGCTCCATCTTACCCTTTGGTTTCTAGCCAGGCTCAGGTTCTCCTACTGCTCCTACATAATTTGATAGGGATAATCTTTTCTGGTCTGACCCTGACTTTTACTCTCACCCTCCAGACATTTTTTATGGTTTCTGATACTATCAGACATGACATGCTTTCAAGTCCGTAATGCCAATGTGCAGCTTTACATACATTGCTCTGTCACTTCATTTTCACCTTACTTTATTTAATTACTTCTTTCTGTGCCTGCAAGTCTCTATGTTTATACTTGGACTTACTTGCTAGAGGTTTATACTAGCACATCTTAATTTTCTACCTTTTAAAAAAGCAGTGTATTGAAGCTATACTTTGTTTATCTGACAGTTGAGTTTCTTATATCAGCAAACAAATAATTTAATGAATAGTCAAGTATTTAGATTCAGGAACATATATTGCTTAAGTGGATCCTAGTTTCTCCTTAATTTAAAATGTAAATGTACATTGTCATTTACATTCATCTTTTAAAACAGAAAGGTCAAGGTGAAAGTCTTGCCTACATTCATCTTTCCACCTTGTCTAAGAATGACAGGTCTGGAGGTTTTCAAACAGTTGAACCTGCTCCTGGTAAAAGTTATTGTTTGATTTTGGGCAAAGCATGAAAAAGTGAACTGACTATAAGGTGTTGCTTTTTTGTGTGCATGAAACCAGAGAAAAAATGTAATTAATGATCCAGTTAAGCCCTCTTACCTGCAAAAAATATTAGACTCTATTACCACAAATGTAGAGAGACAATTCCTTTTAGGATTTTGTATCAAATACCATTCCCGTTTGTGTCTTTTAAAACCTCAGTAATTTGCTGGGGCTGTACAGACAATCAGCACAAACCATTGTTGTTGAATTAATAAACATTCAAAAGTTTACTAATAAAACTCCTTGTTGCATTCCTGTGAAAGCCCCCATAGCCATAAAACCCCTCAAGCCCTTAAGTAACATAGCACTTTTTGCATGTCTACAGTTAACACAGCAGGAAAGCAGCTCACACTGTTACCAACAGCACTGGAGATGTTTATAGTAATTTATAATAAAACACATCAAGAACAGAGAGACCTTGCATTACAAATTTTGCATTTGGTTACATGTAGCAAGCAGTGCATAAGACTACTATAAAAACATGGATGTATTGAAAGAATATTCACCATTTTATTAATGATCCTTTAGAGAGGTTTTTACATTCTTCCATATATTTTCTTGCAGAAACTGTCCACTTGATCTATTATATCCAATAAAGAGACCTTGTTTGCATTGACATCTACAGACTTGGAGATAGATAAATGGAAACTATCAAAATTAATGTATTGATAATGGCTATCTTTATACTCTTCTTTTAGTTCTAGTGTGCCATAAGCCAAAGATACAAATGATTTAAACTAATCTGAAGGAAAGCAGACCTTATTTTTGTTTTATGTAGTGGTACTGCAACACACTGCATTGCAAAACAGAAGTGGGTTATTGCAAAGGGCTCAGATGTCTACCAGCTAGTGCCAGACTGTCAACCCTTCTGTATACTGGGAAGCAGCTGCTCGCTGGAGTAGACTGACTTCACCTGGTGGTAATAAGCAAAGAGCTGGTCCCCACAAGTGACTAAGGGCATGAGGAGGTCATTTGTCCGAAGAGTAATACCATAAACAATTCAAAATGCAATGCAAACCTATTAAATAAAGGCCAGTTAGAAAGAGTTCTAGCTGTGAGAAAGTCTCTGACCATGACTGTGATACTTCATAAAATGTTTTTAGAATGGTGTAACTCCACTGTTGCTACAACAGCAGTGTGAGCTATTGAGTGAGTCCCTGGAGGTTACATGGGTTTCAGGTCTCTCTCACGTTAGGCTTAATATTGAGCACGTCTCTTTGGTGAAATTTTTAAAATGCATTTAAATGCTGACCTTGTTTTATTGCCATCCTTTACTCATGGTACCTATGAGGACTGAGAGCAGAGAATTCTTATGAGGTCCAGTTATTGCAAATACATATGAGTTGCGGGTAAAGTGGATATTCCCAGCTTCTACTGTCAGATAAACAATAGTAATTCAACTGATTCTTGATGTACTTCATTTCAAGTAAGCACCTAGCCATTTGACCTTGATCTGTTTAATGTAGCTCCTAACAGATCTATATCAGGTTGAAAAAGCCTGTGTTTATGCTGGTCAATTACAAAGGCTTAGGCACACACAATAATCCCCGAACAACGTAAGCACGGGAGATCTATAGCTAATAATAAGTGACTACGCAAGAAGGGATGTTTAGGGTCATGGCAAAATTACAGGCTGAGCCTGCCAACTAGTTGGTCTTTTTGGTTAGTTCAAGCATTTGGTGGTTTATCTTGGAAAAAATAAATGTGTTTATAAGTGCTGTTCCTGACTGCCAGATGTCACCACAGATCTGAGATCTGAGGAAGGTTTTGATACAGAAATGACTTTAAGGAGATGTGGTAGAGTGTCACATGGAGTATTTGTCACTGCAGTAATTAACGTAAGCAGTAATGACCTCCAGCTCAGGTAGATTCTTATGCTTAATGACTGTCTGAGCAGTGAACATTGCCTTGGACCATTAACTCCTCCAGTCAGTCATTTAAGTATGACTTAACTGCCAGTCATTCTTGCCCAACATTAAAAGGTACTCACAGCTTGTCTCCCAAACTTCCCCTATCATTCAGTGGTAGAGAGTACTACCCTTCTCCAACTAGAAACAGTTTAAAAGTGTGCTACTTTACATGACATTTCCTGAAAAAGTGATTATCAGGCTAATAGTTTTCAATTGACTTAAGCTGTAGTAAAGTGGATGAGATATTCATCCATTTCCCAATACTTATTTTATTTTGATGAAATAATACATGCTGAGACTAAATCATTTTGTGTTTAAATAATTGTGCTGTGACATTATAGTACAGAAAATAGCTGCAAACTAAACTGCATTACAATACATATCTATTCATATTTACCTGAGCCCACAGCAGCAGATGTTGCTGTCATACTGTCTGAAAACCAGTGCTGCCTGAGCTCATTTAATTGCTGTTTTAAAAAGTGGATTCAGTTACCTGTTTATTCTGCGGTGTGGGCTTAAAGAACAGTTTAGCATAGTATTTATTCTGTTACATTATCTCTGCAAATCTTTCTAGAAGCCCTGAAAAGGTCTGGGATGCATAAAAGAGCTGCATTCTCATTCTACAGCAAACAAGTGAAGTTATTTCAATAGACTCAAGATTAGACGGCAAGATAGCATTTTCAAAGGTTATTCACAGTATCTGACATGGAAGAGTTTGCAACTGAAGGCGGTATTTCTCTTATTACTTTGCCAATTCTGGGTCTGCTAATCGGGATATGAACCTCTCTGTTCCCAACTAAAGGTAAGTAAACAACAAATCTCTTCTGTGAAAGTACTCTCCTTGTTTTTGAAGAGATCAAGTCAGTCTTCTCATTTTAACAGAATAGCTCAATAAGTCACTGGAAATGTGGCTAGCATACAATTCAGTAATGTACTTAGAAGACAAATTTGAACATCTTCTTTTTTTTTTTTTTTTTTTTTTGGTGAGGTCATTGCCTAGTGGCTTCACATCTTGATTGGGGCAATGGAAGCGAGAATCAAAGCCAGTCATACCAACTGAATGTTTCAATTCTGTTCCTTATAGGAGAACCAGTTACAATTTTATTTCAATTAAAAAGATGTAGTTCAATTGCTCATTGGCAATCTTAGCATATGTCAGATTTGATTAAAAAATAACAGAAATGGACTGTAGAGGTTTTGGGAATCTCCTGAGAAGCTTTTGGGTGCTGTCATGAGCAAAAAGTACAGAGGAAAAACCAAGTACTTGCATTGACAAAAAAAGTAGATTTCTTTTATGTAGTGAGGATTGTATAACAGGTGAGGCTGACAGTAAAACTATATAATTTCTGGCTTGTAAGGAGTTGATATGGAAGATATCCTCTTTGCCCAAAGAAAACTAACCAACACTGTATTAACAGATGAGTTAGTGTGGATCTTATTTCCTGTCCGTTGAACTTCCTATACTTTGAATTATTTTCCCAGCAGTTATAAGTAAATGGCAACAGTTCTAGTATAAGCTGTTGGAGATGTACCACTACAAATCTGTAATCCCAATTCTGATTTCCCTTCATATGGGAATACTTCCATTCCTTGCTAATCCCTCACACTCTTATTCAGTAGAAATTAACAAATGCAAAATATTTTCCAAATTGTATTAGAGTTTATCAAGAACCCAAGCCTTCTGTTCTATGAAAATTCTCTGATATGGGAAAAATTGAAGTGTTTTCTGAGTGTTAATGACTTCAAGGATAAATGGGAAATGCATATCTATGAATTCTCCTACCTTCTTAGCTATTGTAAAATGTATTTACTGTATATATGTGGAACCGCAATAACTGAGGTATCAGATGTCTGGGACTTATCAAGGGCTTATGTGTTTCCTGCATGCATTTAGAATTTTTTTATCATTGTATAGCAAATCATCCTGTAGTATGACCTATCTCCCTTTATGAGTTACTGTTGTCTTCTATAATTCTTTAAAAGATTTAAAAACTCAGGGGAAGTAGGGGAAATGCTAGCATTTTGTTCAGATGTGGTATGTCATCATCCCTTGCCCCTTTGTTTAGACCAGAGGTGGATAGATGCAATATAATTGCAACCTTGATTTTTAAGATAGTGTCCTGGTTTCAGCTGGGATAGAGTTAATTTTCTTCTTAGTAGTTAGTACAGTGCTGTGTTTTGGCTATGATGT